>OX327683.1:36010000-37215000 GCA_946807835.1 Ailanthus altissimus
TAGTTCAAGATGTTGAATAGAATTTGTGACTATTCTATGTGCTACTACTTGGGTTAGTCTTAGTAATAGAAAGTTTTGGAAATTCACTTCATCTCTCCTTGGTCCTTCTTCACGTACATGCCCTTAGTTATTCTTGAGGTTGAAGTCTTTTGCTTTGTGTAAAAGGGTGTGGATACATAAACATAATGCATGGATCTCAATTGAAACACTCTCTCACCATACAGGATTTTGTTTCTAGCATAGACACGAGGTGTCGCCTATGAAATCTAAGAGAAAAACAAAAAAGGAAAAAGGAAATATGGTTAAAGTCGAAATTCTTAGTTAGAATTATGCTGGTCTTAAATTTACTTGATATTTTTATACGATTGAAGAAAGCATTGATGCTAATTGAAATAGCCTTGTCTGATTTGCAGATATTTGGGTTCATTGATGTAGATAAGAATGGATCAATCACATTTAAGCAGGTAATTTCACTCTCTCTCTCTCTCTCTCTCTCTCTCGCATTTGCATCAACACGTGTTCTCAACTCTTGTTCATCAAAGGAACTTAAGCCAAATTTTCTCATTCCAATGAAAGCCACATTTTGTGATTTATTGAACTCCAAGTACCAAATTTTAGCCAAATTTTCTGCCTGGCTTCATATTTTTGTATTACTTGTTACTTGCAGTTCTTATTTGCATCAGCTCATGTCTTGAAGCTACCATTATTCCGGCAAGCCTGTGAAGTAGCTTTTGCGGAATGTGACACTGAAGAGACTGGCTACATTTCAGAGGATCAAGTATATTCTTCTCTTCATTTCCCCCCACTTTCTTGCTTATCTTTGGTGTTGTTTCACTTATGTGAAAATTGTTCTGAGTCTCGCATTCTTGCTTTGTGTTTGCTTTTTGAACAGTTGGAAGTAACGATTAGACCTGCAATCCCAGATTTGAATAAGGATGAGGTAAAAGATAAGCTTCTTCATCCAAATAATTAGTCTTCTTAATTTATCTAATTACCACAAAGTAACTTTTTTTGGGCTGTTTTCTGTGACCTGACATATATCACATGATGTCCTTGTAGATCCATCGGCTTTTCAGATTATTTGATAGTGATGGTGATGGAAGGGTGAGTGAGGATGATTTTAATTCCTGCCTCAAAAGGAACCCTCTTTTGGTAGCAATTTTTTCTCCTAGATTGCTGCAAAAGGACTTCTTGTCAAAAGCCGGCAATAGGATGCTGGATGAGACTGTGTGATGGATTTGTTTTTCATGGTCCAAGCGAATTTATATTTTTATAATACTATATCATAATGTAGTGACAACAATAGGATGGTGCGGCGGGTGAAGAGAGAGTCGAACTTGGGGGGTTTCTGCGGTTATTTTTATATTCAATCATTTGCCAATTAGTGCTCATGCTAGTTACTACTCTTGTACCTTTGTATAATTAAATTAAAAATTCAGCAAGTTTTGTGAAAAGACAAACTGATCAAATACAATCTACCCATCTATCATCAGATTTGTAGATCCCAGCAGAGTAACCTGTTTTGAGTGAATATCATTTTTATTTCCTCAAGTAATTTAGTTCTAATTTTCTTTTGTAGACAATTGTTTGGGTTTGATATCGATATCATCCTTTCCTTTTGTATGAAAGGTCAAGCGGATTTCGTAGTACACAGTTTTGCTGGCAGGCAGTGGCGTATTTTGGGACCATTTCAATTTCCAGCTGTTTTGATTTGAGGGCCGTAAATGTAAAAAGGTCTTGACCCCTAGGGTAATTGTATTTTTATTGCAATTAGGAATTCCGCCTACTTCGTATTGAAATCTATTATTAAGATTAAGATAAATAATCCTCTTTTCAAAACAAGTTTTACCCGTTGTGGACTTTACAATAAGAGTCATTGAGAATATAAAAATTCGAAGGGCAGGCAAAACTAAAACGGGCATCAAGTACGGGACTTGGGCTTAATAGTTATAAGCACACAACTCAGCTTTACCTTTACTAATGAGGTGGGTTAGCAAAAACAAAAAGCAAAACATACCAGGAAGCTGATTTTGGCAGCATATGCATGTGATATCCATGTTCCGGTTCCATATGAAACAACTTTTATTTCATCACATGTAAGAATTTCTTGTACTAAAATGGAGCAATGATGAAATGTAGTGAACCCTATGATAGCATCTCATCTCGGATCGGGCTTACTGGAGCACATAATTGGTAGGCCCAAAGAATCACTTCCTGAAATTGACGTAGATTTGACAATGTAGAAGTAGAACTATGAGCCATGAGCACTGAACATTAATATGATCTTCTAATCTAACCCCACACTTCCACAGAATCTATTATTATTATTATAAAATTCTAAAGCAGAGGATTAGGATCCGAAATATTTTGTTAAAAGGATGGGCAGAACATATCTGTTATCGCTTACTAATAAGAAGCACGCCTTTCTGTGGTCCCGATCCCATCAGGTTCAGGCCAAAACCTTAACCATGGAAATACTCAAAACTCAAGAAACACACAAAATTATAAAATGTCATGGAACCCACGACGCAAAAGTGTCGGCACCGCATTTTGTGTTCTTATATAATGATATAAAAAACATAAAACGTGAATCAATCACAGACAAAGCAAGATAGCTTCTACTACTTAGATTAATTTTGTTTATGAATAATCAAATATTCATATCTTTGTTTGTTTTGCAAAATTATGTATGTGGCCCCTGTTAATTTACTGTGCAGGGCGGGGCTAGGTTCTTATGAGTTTGCTCTGCTCAGCAGTCATGAGTCAACACCAGTCCCTATGAGAACTGGGGTTTGTTCTGACATGAGGAGGCATTTTCACATATTTTTCTGCTAAAAAAATAATAAAATATAACCCTTTTCAAATACTACATTACATTGCTATTCGGTACAACCAAAATATTTAAGAAGAGCAAACCGGAACTTTTAAGGTGTTTTTTTTTATAAATTGTTATTGCACAATGTAGGTTGTATTGAGATTAGCTTTAAACAATATCGCATCTATATTCCAAAGCTTTTGCTACTCCATAATGTTTCAAATACAATTCTATTTTTTACAAAATTCATAGTATCTCAACTTTAAGGGTTTATTGGATATTAAAAGAGTTTTATTTTTACACTCTGTTCCTGGATAGCACTTGGTTGATGATCGATGTACTATCCGTGTTTAAAAAAATTATTTATATATATTTTTTGTTTTTTTAAAATTCATTTTAAAATTTTGATAAATATTACTTTTGCTCGCAATAAGTGTTTATTCAACCTTTACTATATTACTTGATAATAGTTAATATTTTTATTTAGTTTTACAAATAATATTCCCTTGAAAAATTAGTCAAATTAAAAGGCTAAAATATAAACTCATATCTATAATAATGGGCTAGAAAAAAGAAAAAAAATTTCATTAAAAATTAGCCGAATTGAAGATACTTAGAATTATAAGTCAAGGCCCAACCTTTAAATGGGCAGTTTGAAGAGCAATAACCATAGGGAAGGGAGCCTCCTCGATAGTCATACCTTAATCTGAGAAGATGACAATAATCCTCATAAGAATGGATAACTTTGAGATTACGAGTATTTACTAGGTCCACGATCCTCAACAACTATTAGGTAAAAATTTGAGAATCGCATAATTAGTCAAAGTACTTATAGTGCCATCTCGAGCTTGATACGCCATAATTGAGATGTGTTGGACTCAAATAGTGATCGGTTGCCACTTCGATCGGCATGTGGGTTAAGTATATAATGCCAAATAAGTTATTTTTATCAAAATTAATTATTTTTACGTATAATTCATCTTTATCATTTTTGTTAAAAAAAATTTGAATTGAAAGAAAGATAATTTTTGGTAAAGAGAGAGTTTTTTTTATTTAAGAGTAAAAGAGTCCAAATATTATATTTTTGACTACTAAAGAATATAAAATTTAAATATAACTAAAATAGTATATTTATAAAATTTTGGGGTTATTTCAAACAATTTCTATAATTTTAACTTAAGAAATGAATGTCATTTCTAACGGGGGTTTGGGAAAGGGAATGAAGGGTGAAAAATATCTTTTACCATTACTTTGTTTTTTTCTTTTTTCTTTTTTTAAAAAACAATTATGATAATTTGGTAATTATCATAATATTAATCACGTTACATTAAATATATAATTATTATTTTTCTAATTTTGTTAAATATTTATTTATTTTTGCAAACTTGTTTATTATTATACCAAATCCATATTTATTTTTAAAGATTATTATTATATTATATTATGTAATATTTTTATTCATTATGTCAAATATTTATTTATTTTGCAAACTAATTTACTATTATACCAAATCTATATTTATCTTTAAAGATTATTATATCATATTATTGTTATTATTTTTATTTATTATGTCAAATATATATTTATTTATTTTGTAAACTTGTCTATTAAATTATTATTTATTTTAAAAATATTTATTAATATTATATTATAAATTTTTAGAAGTTTTTATTATATTATTAATTTATTTTATTTTTTACATTTATAATCTATTTATATTATTGTTTCATTAATATTTATTTATATATATATATTTAACTTTATTTAGTTATTTATTTATTAAAAATTTAAATATATAATTCATTATAAGAGGGTATAAGCAAAAATTTGTGAGAAAAATTTATTATTATTCCAAATGTAAGTGAACACTTCAAAAACATGAGTAATAATTTCGATACCGATTTTTAAATAATAAGTAAACAACATAATCTCACTTTAATTTCTATTTAATTATATTATAACAAATTACACACCCTAAATATACTTTGAAGCAAATAGAATCGCAGAATAATAGAGATTTTTTATTGAATAAAAAGTAAAATAAAAAATAAAAAAGATTATAATATTAAAACATAAACAGTACATTTATAGCTGGGAAGTTGATTCTAGGGAATGTGGGGCCGATTATATTGACTCTTCAGACACAAAAGAACAAAAACAAAAAAAAAAGAAAAGGAAAAGTGATGATGATGTTCGATGCGTTTTCGATTTCTCATTGGTTCAATTTGTACTCGACTGTACGGAAGATGTTGACGTGTTTGAGATTGTACGACAACTTGCCATTTGTCTATTTTTTTGTTTCCTTTTTCTTCTTCCTATTTTTTATTTTTTAAAAATACCGCAACCAAAAATAAACATTACTATAAAAGAGCTTGGCTCCTTTATTCAGCTATTTTTTTTTCTTTTTCTATGTAAATTTTCTCTTTCGGGTCTGTGCTGTAAGTTTTACCAAAACGAGTAAAAAGACGAGGTTTCAACTATTTAATAATATATATATATATACAACTTTTTTTTTTTTGAATTTTATTTCTTTAAATTGGTGTAATTTGAGGATAGATGAATAAGGAAAAGTTGTTGTTGTTGTTGCTGCTGCTGCGTATGTGCTGGTGCTTGCTCCATTGGTGGTGACTGAATTTATAGATTAAAAAAAAATTTCTGAGACTCAGTCAATCAAGAAACAACCTAGTTACCTCTCTCTGCATTTCTTGCCCAAAAGCCTCAGGAATTTATTATACTTCTTCCCTTCTTCTGGTCTCTTATTTCTCTTCGGATTTACCCATTTGGTAAAGACTTTCTTCTTCTGTTTCATCATTATGGCTTCTTCACACCTTCTGCTTCTAGGAAAACAAGAATCAATCATAACAGATATCTGACTGGTTTTTCCAAGTTTGTTCTTTTTGTTTTTTTTGATAAGTCTCAGATTTCATTAATTTCATTTGTTTGTTTCTTTTTCTTGGCTTTCTTCTTCCATTTCCATCAAGGGTACTCCTCTTTTCGGTTTTGCTTAATTTTTTTTTTTTTTGGGTAAGATTTACTTATTTTTCTTCTCGTGCATACCTTTTATAAACAATTTCCATCTCAAGGTCTTCTCTATCACAAATTTCTGATTTTTATCACCCCTTTCGCTTCTTTAACCTAAAAAATCATCTGGGTAAAAAGATTTACTCATCGTCTTCAATTCCCTTCTTTCTTCACACAGTACATGGCCTTTTGAGACTTATATCCATTGAAGAACCTTGTGATCTAGTAGTGGTATTAATGAAATCTTCTCTCTTTCTTTCTACAGGTGTAGAAATGGTGAGAGGAAAGACTCAAATGAGGCGTATAGAAAACGCAACAAGCAGGCAGGTCACATTCTCCAAGCGACGAAATGGGTTGCTAAAGAAGGCCTATGAGCTCTCAATTCTTTGCGATGCTGAGGTTGCCCTTGTCATCTTCTCTCCTAGAGGCAAGCTCTATGAATTTGCTAGTTCCAGGTATACCAAACCAACACAATTTACTCTAGTTCATGTTTCTCTAACTGATGTTATTTTAACACTCCTACCCAGTCAATCTGGTTTTCATTAATCCTTCTTTTACTTTTTAATTTAGTTTGTTGCTACAAAACCGATACTTTGAATTGGATTTGTGCACCAAAATAAGACTTTTACGACCCAGGCCCCTCTCTCTCAGACTGACAAGCCTAAGTACTCTCAGATTTAGGAGTTTTGTGCAAAATTACAGATCATCTTTTGCCTCTCCAGGGTTTATTCATTTGTAGAAATACTGACTGAGCGAGATAATGAAAAAGACTAAAAAAGGGTACCAAAAAACATTGCTGAGCCCCAATCGATATCCTTTTCTAATCTATCTAAAGCAAACCTTTAATAATTAGCTCTGTCTTGCTAATAATGTTGTTAATTGTCTTCATCATTCAGAAAAAAAAAACAAATGAAGGCAACAGCTACTGCCTAGTTGAATATAGTACACCGTTGATTTACTGCAGAACTAGACAATAAATTTGATTAGTTTTGGCTTCCGCTAGACATTTCAATGTTGAGAGTACTATATTGCTAAAATCAACACTGAAAAGTTTCTAACTTTTTGTTTAAAATTATTAATAGTAACTTAAGGTGGTGATTAGAGTACATATAGTGTTACAATATATATGTAGGATCACGGACCTCTCTATGTTGTATTGGTGAATGGTAATAAAGCCAAATGTTCACAAGTGATACGATGGTGTAAATGAAATATGATCCGAATCTGACGAGTCAGCTATATTAGTGATTTTAAGAGACGAATCTTAATCAATCATGTTTTCTCTAATTCTAAGATAAGAATAAGAATATATATAGAGAGTAAGTACATTCTTATTTGTTCAAAATTTGTATTTGATGCCTGACTTGTGGTGACCAAAGTATTAATGGAACATCACTTTAAATTGAGTTATTCTAATAAACATTTGGATATGAGTAATGCTAATGTTAGAGATTTTGTATTTAAAAGGTGATGTGTCAAGTAAATATTGGGTGGTGAAATAGTATAAATTTTAAAATTATTTATTATAATCAATATTTGTTTGACACATCACTTTTTGAGGCACAATTTAGAATGCCTACCATTACTCTTTGAATATATATAGTGTTGAAAATTTTTATTTTAAATATTATTTAATAATATATTACAATATAGATTATTAAATATTTGTAAGATAGAAACTATGATAAGCAAAATACAAAATCAAATATATAGAGAGCAAGAAATTTGGCATTGAGCATAGTAGAAATATGCTAGAGAATACTATTCTAAAGTTAGTCCTCCCTTCGTGAGGATAGTGATGGATTTATATGATTTCAAGATTCAATCTTATGCTTGTAACTACTCTCTTCGATATGCATGATCACCGAAAGATAATACTAAATCTCCATTGTTATAGTTGCTTAAAAACACAATATGAAAAGTATACAAATTAAAATAGTATATCCATAATACACTTCTCATTTTTCTTTTTCCTTCTTTACTCTTACACACTTACTCTCTACAAATAAGAAAGGTTAGTATTATAGTAGCAAGGTTTAAGATATTAATACAAATATAATTTAGCATTATTACAATTTTAAATATTTTATAACTCTATTATTGACATATAATTTATACTTAAAATTTGTAACTCTTAGAATTAATTTTATTAATATGAATTTGAATTTTAAAATTTGTAACTCCAAGAATTTTATTATTTGCATTAAGTTTTGTAACTGCTTAATTAATATAGTATATATAAAACTACCAAATAATAATATATAAATGTTGTAGCTCACATATTTAACCTAAATTCAATGGCTAATTTAAAAATATTATAACATGTAATGATGATAATTTATTACTAATTACTGTACGTAATTATGTAATTTGTAAAATATTTTAAAAGGTTTTAAAAAAATTTCTCCACTAATCCCCTACAAAAGATTTGAAAACCTTTTATATATGTATATATATTTTAACATATAAAAAAATATAATATATAATCAATAACAAAAAAATGCATAAAGCAATATTCTATAATATGTATATGTGTCTTTTAAACTTGAACCTATAATTATTGCTTTAGAATCTTTTTGAGGAACATTGCTTTAGAATCTATTTGAGGAACCACACACAATAGCAATGAAGGTTTGATTTTGTGGGTTAGCGCATTAATAACCCTGCGCTCTATCTTGATTTTAGTGAAAGCTCTAAAGAACAACCTAATTCTTATAGGCCCTACAACTACTCTCACATTAGTGAGTTCTTCAAGGGCATATGCAACTTATGCCTTGTAAAATTATACTTGTCTTAAACTTATTCAGGGTAAATACCCTTCCAAATATCACACAAAATTAGTATTTTTGCCATAGAAAAGAGCAGAAACATATCTCCTTATGATATGTCAATAATATAAGTGCTAAATAAGTCAACGCAACATAAATTATTCCTATCCATTGAACCTCTTTCATAAAATCACCAATCACTGAAATTGAATTACTTCAAATACAGTATAGCTCTAAACTTTTTGGTTAGGTTTTATTTTTTATTTTTTATGTATTTCAAAATTTTTATCATGAATTATAATTTTAAAAATTTAAAATTTCTTTAAAATATAAATAATAAGTTATGAAATATAACACAAAACTTAAGATACAGAATAAAAAATTTAAGACGCGTATAAAAAATTAAAAAATAAAGAAACTGTACCATATATTCAAAATGCATGTCATCATGTTATCATGTAAATGCACTAGCTAACCAAACTGGCATAATCATCCTCTGTTATATATATACTAAGAAGATTTTTATAATTTAACCATATTGTTCAAGGGTTTAATTTAGTTCTAATATCTATTAAACCATATGTCCTATATAGTTAGATTTGCAAATACCTAACTCCATCATGGCATGTCTTTTTGTCGAGCTGGCTATAGTATAATGGTTGTGATATCACATCAAATTTTTGGTTATATATTATAATTTATTTGTTATTTTTAATTTTTAAAGAAACTTAGAGAAATGTCACCTAAAATTTGGAACATATATAATAGAGAATTGGAGAACTGTAAAGAAAAAATTAGTGGGTTGTAAAGATATTCTATGATAGTGAAGAGGTAGCTTAGTAAGAATGATATGCAACAGATAATATATGAAAGAATAAAAGCTAACAAAACCTAGCATAAAACTTGTATTTGCTTTTGAGCATGACTAAAGAAAGCCAACACTTTCTTTATGATATATAACATTTATGAGACTCTTGAATCCCAAAAATTTGAACATTGAATTAAGAAGTGTGATCATAAAGAATTATTAGGTATATAATCAGTACAATAATTGGTTTAGCTGTAGGTTGTTTTTGATTCAAAAGTACAAGAATTTTGAATTATATTGGAGTTTATTAGTTTTTAAGGATGTGTTAATTAACTTGAGTACTAATTTAATTAGTTTTCTTTTTTAGAGTTTTATTATTGCTTAAGTTGCATTTCTAATTTAGTAGAAAGTCTTATTTGAGTAGTTTTTCAGTGTAGTTTTAATAAGTATAGTTAGCATAAATAAGCCTCTTTTACGACTTTAAAAGTATGCTTTTTTTATTATTATTTAGTTATTAAATTAACTCTCAGTTTGAGTTGTTCTTATTTTAGAATTTATTAAATTGACAAAATTTAACATTTTAAATTTATTGAAAATTTAGATTAAATATAATAAATACATCCCTTCTCCTACCTATTCGCTGCATCATAGATGAAAGGTGAGTCTCAACTATATTATAGCTAAAATAGGTTAAGTACTTCTCAACTATATTATAGCTAAAATAGATTAAGTACTTTTCTGAGCTTTATGAAATAAGTGTTTATAGGTTTTTTCAAAGAAAGAGGAGAGTCATTGGATGTTCATGTCAATGAGATTAGAGAGAGTCTTGACTGCTCTTTCGAGTATTGCTCCCCTATTATTAAATTATTGTCTTGTATTAGTCTACAAACTATAAAAGTAATTATATAGATATGACAACAATTCAATAAAAATGAAAAAATACTCTTAAAAATACCTAAGATTTAGTCATGCATCTAAAATAAAATTCTTCTTCTATCCCAAGTTTAAGGCTGAATGTTCCAGCCCACACGAACATAGCAAGTAAATTTGTAATCGTTTCACAGGGAAGATATCATATACTATCTCAACACCAGCGATCATGTTGATGCTGCTTGTAGAAAGATCATCCCATTCCCAACAAAAACTGGATTATTCTATATAGCTTCGTATCTGTACTAGAGTCACAAAAAAAAGAAAAATGAGGTTAACAAATTGGAGTAGCCGAGGAAATAATGCTCACTTGAAGCTTGTTATCCAATTAGTTCTCCAAGCATTATGCACAACTTATGATAGAGTTACTTGTATCAGTGTAATTTAAGAAATTTTTTAAATTATTTATTAGAGTTTTTAGCGTGCACTTTAAAAATCTTTTAAGTATGTGTGAAAGACTTCATTAATAAATAAAGTAAAAATAAGAAAAAAATTAAAATAAATCGATAAACAATTATATAAAAAAATTTATAAAACGCTTATAGAAACCCTAAATTTAGTTGGAATAAGAATTCATGCGTGTAGGAGTTCAAATCCTACTTAAAGAAATCGATTTGAACTAAAAACAATTTTTTTTTTTAAAATTAAGCGTTGTAACGCTACGACATTGGTGCGATCTCATATTGGCACCTTGACACTACATTTTCTGCACTGCGGCGTTAAGGGTTCTGACTTCAATGCTGTGGCGCTAAAAAGTTAGTGCCGTGACGTTCACACTTACGAATATCTCTACTTATGCTTTCGTGCCCCACCTAATTTTTAACTCTCTGTTTCGCTCCCTTTTTCATACATCCGATGTGTACTCTCATGGTAACTCTCATCGGTTTTCAACTTAAATTATACACAAATGTAATTTTGAATAACCAAAATTCTAACATGATTTTATATAATTTTTTTTTTGGGAAAACAGTATATTCATCTTTCATGATTTCTTTGTGCTGTGATGAGTAATTTGGAGACAGTCAAGAGTTGGAATATGTGGTAACTGAAACTATTTTAATTCTTCAGCATACAGGAAACAATAGAACGTTATCAGAAGCATACGAAGGAAGCTCCAACCAGCAAGCAGCCAACAGAACAACTGATGCAGGTAAATGTCTTCCTTTCTCTTGTATCACACAGCTAATTCTCTACTCAAATTATTTGAGGATGAAAATGAAAATTAATGTTCCGAGCATCATCGATCTTCTGTCACTATGTACGACAAAGTAAATGTATATAACCAGTAAATGCTATCAGATGTTCATGTTACCTTCTGGTGAACAAATTGTTTGCGTTGCTAGTAGTATTGCATTTCTCAAGATGAAGTGTGTTTAACTTAATATTGACATCACGTATTATATATATTATTCATGAAACCATGAATGTGTTTAACCTCAACCACTTTATATAAAGAAACTCTTATGTCAACCTGGTGTAACCATCTATTACATGGTAATAGATGTGTATATATAAAATTTTTCAAGTCACCCCAATGACATAAATATCAATTTGAGAACCTTTCTAATCTCATAAATGTTTGTTTATCTCCTTTTATGATATATTTGCTTGTTTTGCTAACTCGGTTTCCTTGCAATTGTACATGAGATCTTTGAAATCAAATTATGGCTAAGATTAAAGTATAATATTACACTTTCTAAACTTTAATCTCAAAATTTAATCTTAAATGATGTGTTAAGTGTTTATCAGATAGTTAATTTTTGAATTTTTAAAATATTATCCATTATACTATTATCACCACTTAATGATTGTTTAATATATTATTTAAGAGAAAATGTTGAGATCAAAATTTAGAAACTCTTAACATTTACTTGAGATTAGATAGAAAACCCTGTGAATATTGCTTGTTTAAACTAATTTGGGTGATGTCCATCAAGTCAAGATTTAGACTTTTGAAGGGTTTTGATAAGGGGGAAATTTGTAGGGAGCCACTGGGGTAAAGGAAAAAAGAAAAAGAGCTATTCGTATTTTTATTTATCTAATTATTTATATTAATAGATTAAGTTTAGTTGTTTATCCCCTTCAATCTAATATTTTTGAACTAGTCTTAGATGTTGAGGGCGCCATCATTTCATTGTGCCTACATTTGATTATATACCATCGTGTAAATAATTATTAATAAATTAAAATTATCTTAAATGCACTATATATATATATATATATAACAAACGATTGATAATATATTGACGTAGCGATGTTGGCGCCATCAAAACATTTTGTCGCTCTTCTTACAATGCTAATTTGTCACTGTTTTGCATGTCACCCGAAGTAGGCTATTAAGGTTCATTAATTTGCAAAGATCGAGCATGGCCATTGAGAGAACAGAATTCCACTGGATGGTTTACCATATCCTGTTACTTGTTATCTATTTCTGCGGTGCCTTATTCTAAAAGTTCTCCTCTAACTTGCATGTTGCACAAGTGCATGGTTTCTTGTCATCATCTTCTTAGCTGCAAGAAATCAGTCTTATATAACATCCTCTCCTAGTTTTCTCACGCGTTTGGCATTTGAAATGACAGCATTTCAAGTATGAAGCAACGAACATGGCGAAGAAGATAGAGGCTCTTGAAGTTTCAAAAAGGTTAAAGGCTGCCGAGTTTAATAATTTCTTTAGTAGCTGAACTTATATATGTTCGATCAAATATTGTTCCACTGCATTCAATTTCTGAATTTGGAAAATCTCAGAAAACTATTGGGAGAAGGTCTGGTATCATGCACCCTTGAGGAACTACAACAAATAGAACAACAGCTGGAGAAGAGCGTAAGCAACGTCCGAGCAAGAAAGGTTCATCTTAGAAGCAATCACCGCTAGTCATTCTAAATATTCATAAAATAAAAATTAATGTGCTTAATTATTGGTCCCTTTTTCAGAGTCAAGTTTTCAAGGAACAAATTGAGCAGCTCAAAGCAAAGGTAAGAGCTTCAAAACTTAAAAATGTAATGCATGCATGTTAAATTTTTTTTATCACCCTTATCTGCAAAATCAAATTCCATTTTCATGGTAAATCATGGAAGGATTTAAAATGAAGTAACTGACTCCAGCTTTCTAAGAGATAGTGAAAAAGAGAGGCCAAACATGCTTGCCCTACAATAATTAGTTTCCCAATTTTTTTCTCCTTGAAAAATAAGTTACTATTCAAGTGTTTTTTTTTTATCTTGAAAGTATACTTGACAGTTGCTAACATGTATGACTTGTAATTTTATTTGCTAAATTTAACTCAGGGGAAAGGCTTGGAAGCTGAAAACGCAAAGCTGGCCGAGAAGGTGAGCTTCTATGATAAATGAAAATAAACTAAATGGAATCATATATGGCTGTTAAGCTGCCCTTTCAATGCAAAAATGACCTTTGGAAACTTTAAGTAGCTTGATCGCTCAGTAGATTTGTAATAAAATGGTAGCATTTTTGTATCATCAATCAGTTGTTGTGTTTCAGTGTGGCATGCAACCATGGCAAGGATCCAAGTCCAACGAGCAGCGAGAAAACTTACTCAATCAAGACAGTAGCCCAACTTCTGATGTGGAGACCGAATTATTCATTGGCCTGCCACCTGAAAGAAGAGCAAGGCGATAGCCGCAACATAGCTGATTGATTTTATTTGATTTGTGAAAAAAAAAAAACCCTTTGCAAATATGAAACAGATTATGGGAAGACAAAACTGTTCCAATATTTTGCCTCAACGCAGCTGCAGGCTGCAGCAGCGGCATTGGCGTAAGCTATAATAACAGCAGCAATGATGGCATATCTTTATTTTTTTTTTTTCTCCCCTTGGACCTTTTTCATGTAGATACCCTTAAGTTTAAACTTCTTCCTGGGGTTGAATTTTTTGCTTTCGTGTGTTAAGAATGTAGATATGCATACGTGAAGCATTGAGATATTCACACACCCCCAACTGCAAATATGCTCTTCGGTTCTTGTTCCTGGCGTGGATACGAGGCGTTCTATGAAAGTCTAAAAGAAAAGCGAACAAACAAAATAAAAGGGAAAGATGGTTATAGTAAGAATTTAGCCAATTACATGATTGAAAAATTTGCAATGCTAATTGAAATGATAAGCTTGAGCTAGCCATGATTGCTCCACAATGACTTTGGTTGTTGGAAGCTCGAAATAGGATGCTGGAGGAGACTAGAGATTGTGTGATGGATATGCGATAGTGGTCCAGGTCAATCATGTGTATCGCGTGTAATGAATATGGATCTGTGAAAGAGTAATTGTTTTTGGCATTATTACGCTTTGTATGAAAAGATTTAGGTTTTTGTTCACGATTTCACAAACTCAATCTTCAGCACAAGGTTTGCAGGCGGTGGCAGACTTCGGGACCATTTCAAATTTTCTGCTGCTTTTGTTGGCCGAAGATTTGAAGGTTGTGATACTTGTAAATAATATTTGCAAGTTTTAACGTAAGATGGTAAATGTATAATGTTGACATACTCATACCTAAAACCTTATTTATTTTGTAGGGTTGTTGGATTATTAATGCATTTAGAAACTACACCTACCTTACCTGGTTCTAGGTGAAGCCCATTCTATTAGTTACATCATCAATATTTAGTTATTCTATTAATTACTCCAACAATATTTAGTTATAAATGTTGTATATTTTTAAATGATATTATAAATTTAAAATTTAAATTAAAGTGTTAAATAATTATTAACTAATAAAATTTAAAATTATTCATTAATTTATTTTATCACTCAATAATTATATGATATATTATTTTAGATAAAAAAATTTAATATACATTTGAGATAATTAGTATTATTTTTAATTAACTCTAACTGTAGGTATTAATTGATAACAAAATTTATAGATAAAACTAGAAGATGTAGAGTTCAAGCTTGCTCCATCAGAATTGAGATAAAAAAAAAAACAAATCTCGTGAAAATTAACGTGTAAAATATTACCAAAATGAACAAATAATGCAGTGGGCCCCATGAAAACGTCTCGACTTACTGAACCACTTTATTGGTAGGCCCAAAGGACCACTTTTGACGCACTAAATTCAACTCTTGCTTAGGATTTTTTAAAGTTTAAAAAAAAAAAAAAAAACCCCAAATAGGAGACGATCTCGTAAAGCTTTGGGTGAACACCAAACCCTCAAAAGGGTTATGGGAAATAACGAATTGAGCGATGATAATGTTGTAAGCCCACACTTTCCCAAACTTTTAATTTATTATTAAAAAATTATAAACCTTTTAAGAATCGGAACAAGCATTCAATTGACCCGTAATCAGGAATTATGTCTGTATGTGTCTTTTTTTTTTTAAAAAAAAACATTTATAAGCTTAGATGTTACAAATTATTATTTAATAAAAATATCAATAAAAATTTTAAAATTATTAAAATTTGTATGTTCATTTTTTTATAAATATTTAAGTCTAATGTTTTTTTATTATTTATTTATTTATCAAATATAACAACTAACACACCTTAGGATTGTGTGGTCCCGTTCAATTTGCTCAAAAATGTTTGGAAAATGTTTTAAAATAATCAGATTTTTAAAACAAAATTTTAGTTTAGTCACAAATTTTTTTTATGAACTTTATTAATTATACATATGATTTTTATACCATTTTATCATTGAAAGTATTTTTGTATCTATCTCTCACAAATTATTTAAAATTTTGATTCAAAACATATTTTAAAATTAGTTAAATTAAATAATTTGGAGTAGAATAAGTTGAAAATTAGTGAATTTGACTAAAAATTATGAAAAAAAATAATAAAATCTTGTAAAAAAACATTGGCGAAGAAAGTTGAGGCTGATTGAGTCTCACATCCAACTCGCACAATATTTGGCGTGCAAGGCGTCGTGAGAGTTGGGATCACGCACCACACCTTACACAAGATGTGGTGCGAGACCTCTTCCCGTGCCTTACTCGAAGTGAGAGAAATTTTAACTTTATTCATTATTTTTGTCTCTAATTTTATTATTTTTTATTATTTTTATATATTTTTTTGTATTTGTCTTAATTTATAGATTAATTTTTAAATTTATTTAGATAATAATAATATTTTTTTTATTAATTTTATGATTCAAATTATAAATATTTTTTGAGTTATATTATTTATAAGAATAGTTTTATTTTTTCAATGGTCTTTTTAACTAATAAAAATTTACTAAATAATTTTCTACTATAAAAATTTATAATATTTTAAAAGTAACTATTTCTAAACATTATCGTTAACTTTCCCAATTCTCATCTCATCTCATCTCTTAGTTTTACTGGGAGCTGCTGAATGCTGAAGCAGAACCCCACATGGAAAAATGAAAAAAAAAAAAAAATGTGCTGATTAACAAATTAATAATAGTCTTGGAAAATAAACGTGCATGGAACCACAATACAAACTTATGTGCTGCAAGTTGTCGCCACTTTGCCACCATATTTTATATATAAAAGATTAAACGTAAAACACAGAAAGAGAAAAAAACAAATTTGAGGTTTGACCAATTTATTTATCATGAGCATGGTAGTTGTGTGTTTATGGTAGTTGTGTGTTTGTAAAGAATAATGTTATATTTTTTAAAATTTTAATGTTAATATTTTTTTTACAAAAAAGGTATCTGATAAATTAAGACTTTATTAAATAATTAATTATATATAAAATTTAAAACTGGTCGTTGCAAATGGCCATTTTTTTCAATTAAAAAAAAAGGAAGGGCATGCTATGCTGTAACACGACTTCCCACATGATAATAGGGTGTCGTTTCGTTTAACATGAAGAGGCATCTTTAACATATTTTTCTGCTAAAAGTATTTTACCCTTTTTTTTTTCTCAATTACAAGAAAAAATAATTATACATTCAAACGTTTCCATTTAACTTTATATAAAATATAATATATAAAAGAATAATTTAGTGAATTATGTAATTTAATTTAATTTTTAATATATATAATATATAAAAAATAATTTAATGAATCATGTAATTTATTTTTATTATATTATATCAGAATTGTACATTTCTATGGTGACAGGTATTTAAGCATGAAAGTTCAACCGGGGAAGTTGATTCGAGGGACGGGAGATTGTATTGACTGACTCTTCGGGGGAAAAAACGGAAAAGTGATGATGTGCTTGATGAGTTTTCGATTTCTCATTGGTCCAATGTGTACCCTACTGTACGGACGATGTTGACGTGTTTGAAATTGTACGACAACTTGCCATTCCTTTTTTTTTTTTTAACCTTTTTTGTTTCCTTTTTCTTCTTTCTATTTTTTTTAATGAATATTTTCCACAACCAAAAATAAACATTACTATAAAAGGGATTGGCTCCTTTATTCAGCTTTTTTATTTTATTTTATTTTACTTTAATGTTTTCTTTTTCTATGTAAATTTTCTCTTTCGGGTCTGTGCTGTAAGTTTTACCAAAACAAGTAAAAAGATGAGGTTTCAACTATTCAATATCTTTTTTATAAAAAAAAATTGTTTCTTTAAATAGGTGCAGTTTGAGGATATATGAAAAAGGAAAGGTTGTTGTTGTTGTTTGTTTGTTGCGTGTGTGTATGTGCTGGTGCTTGCTCACTTGGTGGTGACTGAATTTTTAGGGAAAAAAGGGAAAAAGAAAAAAAAGTTTCTAAGAATCAGTCTATCAGAAAACAACCTAGTTAACTTTCTTTGCAATATCTTAAGCCCAAAAGCCTCAGGAATTTATTAGCTCCATCCCTTTTTTTCTTCTGTTATTTCTCTCTGGGATTGACCCATTTGGTAAGACTTTCTTTTCTTCTTCAGGGCTGCTAATTGTATTAAAGAAGAACCGGTCACAAATGATATATCTGCCTGGTTTTTTTTCTAAGATTTGATGATAGGTTTCAGACTTCCCTAATTTAATTTGTCAGCTTATTTTCTTGGTTCCTTCCATCGAGAGTACTCTCTTTTGGGTTTTGCGTAGCTTCTTGGTATTTTTTTTTTCCTCCTCTTTATCTTTCTAACTGTCTCTGTCTTCTTGAAACAATTTGCACCTGAAAAAACGTTTGCTCTTGCTCATGTTTCCCGTCTTTACTACTGTAACTAGGTCTCAAGGTCTTCTCTCTCCAAAATTTCTGATTCATTATTGATTTCTTTCACTTGTTTAGCCTAACAAACTTCCTGGGTAATAAGATTTACTCATCATCTTCAACTTTTGACGAACCTTTTATGATTCTTTATGATCTAGTTGTGATATTGATGAACTCAAACTCCTTTTTTCACAGGTGTAAAAATGGTGAGAGGAAAGACTCAAATGAGGCGTATAGAAAACGCAACAAGCAGGCAAGTCACATTCTCCAAGCGGCGAAATGGGCTGCTAAAGAAGGCCTATGAGCTCTCAGTTCTTTGCGACGCTGAGGTTGGCCTTATCATCTTCTCTCCTAGAGGCAAGCTCTCTGAATTTGCTAGTTCCAGGTATGTACCAAACCAACACAATTTACTCTAGCTCATGTTTCTCTAACTGATGTTATTTTAACACTCCGCCTATCCACTCAATCTGGTTTCATTAATACTGCTTACTTTCTAATTTAATTACTTGCTGCAAAATCGATACTGTGTTTGGATTTTTGCACCTTTAACGATCCGACCCCTCTCTCTTGAACAGACAAGACAAAGTAGTCACAGATTGGTGTTTGTTACAAATTTACAGATCATTATTGCTTCTCCAATCTTTTATCTCTCCAGGGTTTGTCCCGGGGACGTTTCATGTCTAGTACTAATACTGACTGAGCGAGATAAAGGAAAAGAGGTACCAAATAACATTCTTGAGCCCAAGTGGTGAACCTTTCCTGATCGATCTAAAGCTACCTTTAATGATTAACATGATGAAGCTTTGTCTTGCTAATAATGTTGTTAATGGTCTTCATAATCCACAGGAAAATCAGATGAAGCCAACTGCCTAGTTGATTATAGTACAATGTTGAGTTTCTGTAAAACAAGACACTACTAGAGTTAATAATACTACTAGCTTCCAGCTAGCTGCTTCAATAGTGGGAGTACTATCTTGCTAAGTCCAGGCTGAAAGTTTCAACTTTTTGTTCAAAATATGCGAGTAACCAAAACTTACTAATAGTCACTTTTTTTTTTTGAAATGCTAATAGTCACTTAAGATGGTCACTTTTTCCCGTTGGACTAAAAAGATTTGTCAGTAAAACTTGATATAAATAATGCTTATTTAGGTAGGTTTAATTAGTTAAACAAGTTTCTTACATAAATAGAATTAAAAAAACTCTAGTGCTGTGTGTTCTTTAATCAGCAGAAATCACTGACCTCTTTATGCTTAATGATAATAAGTCGAATATATACACAAGTGATACAGCAGGTACAAATGTCACCATGATCTGAATCTGATGAGTCAGCTACATGTTACTATGTTAGTGATTTAGGAGGGAGAGAGAGCTTGACTAGTCATGCATTATCTAAGACAAGTATATACAGTGCATGCTCGTTTAAAGTTTAAAATCCGTATCTGATGCATGTCTTGTAGTAGATTGACATGCATGTCTTGATGCAGCTCCCCAAACTGGCATTGTGATCCTCTCTTGTGTGTTAAAATTGTTAAGAACATTGTAGCCCAAAAGTTGTTGTGATTTGTCCATATTGTTCCTTGAACTTAGATTAAATCATACCTTTAGAGAAGATAATTATGTAGCAAATATGATGACAATTTGGATACTTATTGTAACGGTTTAAAATGGTGGGGATGGTTCTCTTGTGGTCTAGAAGTTTTTTCCTAAGGATGCTCATGGATTTCAAATTATAAGGTTTAGATGTGATACTTGTAGATATGATGACAACTTTGTTTCTTTATTGTTTGAATTGTTGGGAAAGTTCTCTTGTGGTCTAGAAGTTTTTATCCAAAGATGCTCATGGATTTCATACTATCGGGTTTAAGTTAAATTTGTAATACTCTTGTATTTTATTTTTATGTGTATTTGTTTATCATAACTATTGTTATTTTTAAAAAAAAGTTCATTATAGTAACTTTTTGCCTTAATAAGGTGTAAGAATTTCTTTTAAAGAAATTATAATTTTTTTTTACTTCATTTAATAAAACTTTCTAGTACAGTTGAGGTTGCTAAAGGGGAAAAAAAATTTAACTATATTGCTCAAGGGTTTAATTTAATTCTAATCTCTATTCGGCCATATATAGTAAGTTAGCTAGTCAGCTGTTACCGTAGCATAACATAATCATCTATGAGACTCCAAAAATCCCAACATTTGAACATTGATTCAGGAAGTGAGGCCATATAGGATTATCAGTTATATAATCAGTACGAGTATTAGTTTAGCTGCAGTTATAAGTGGAGAGTGAATCTCAACTATAGCACAGTTGAAATAGATCAGAGTACTCCACATAGCTTCATGAAACAAGAGTTCAGAGATATTGTCCAAGGGAGAGAAAAGCAACTGTGAATAGTGTAAAAGGTTTCTTTATCTTCCTTTTTTCTTTTCCCAAGTATATAAAGGCTGAATATTCCAGCATGAATATAGCTGACAAGTTATGTCATTACCTTTTATATATATATATATTCTCAATCTGCAATGATGCATGTTGATGCTTCTTTGCAGAAAGATTATCCCAATGTCCAACAAAAGACTGAGTTATTATTCTACATAGCTTCATATAAGCACTGGAGAGTCATAAAAGGTCATGAAAAGACTAACTGATATTGTAACAAATAGGAGCAGTTGAGGAAATCATGCTCGTCTGAAGCTTATTGTTTATACAATTGTCCTACAAGCCTTATGCACAGCAATATGATAGAGTTCATTGTACTAAGCCTTGTATCTTTGTGCTTTGATGGGTAATCGGGAGAGACAAAGAATTGGAGTGTTTGTTAATTGCATTATTTTTACCCTTCAGTATGCAGCAGACAATAGAACGTTATCTGAGACATACAAAAGAAGCTCAAACCAGCAAGCAGCCAAGGGAACAACAGATGCAGGTTATATCTCCTCTGTCTCTTCTATCACACTGCAAATTTTTCATTCAGATTAATTGAGGATGAAATTGAATGTTCCATCCACCATCTTCTGATCAGTATATCTTAAAAAAAGTAAAAGAAAATAACCGTGAAATGCTATAAGATGGATTAGATTATCACAAGCCATCAGAACTCACATCTTTAGAGTAAGAGGGTTCCAACTATTAACTAGTTTAAATATTCTAAGTTCCTTGAAGTTCAAATGTTTTTTAAGTTAACAAAGTTTAATAATAAAAATGAGATAAAAGAATTATGTGCTTAAAATTGAATCGAGGTGCTACTTATTTGTTTACATTGCAAGTATTTCGATCTTTTTAAGATGAGGCGACCTCAATATTTACATCTTTTATATGAGTGTTACATTATTATTTTGCATTACTAATATTTGATTTTTTAAGATGAAGCGAGTTTAATATTGACATTTCTACCTAATTGGAATTGATAATATTTATGAAATCCTTTTAAAATGAAGTGATCTATATTGACATCTCCCCATGATTAGATTTGATCATTGAAGTGTTTAAGCTCAGCTTTTCCTTGTTAGAAAACTCTTATGTCTCATCTAATAGCACATTATTACTTCAATTTTTTTTTTCTATCGTCCCAATAATGTAATTTCAATTTGAGAAATAGTTTCAATCTCATAAATATATATTTTTTTTTGGGTTTTTCATCAATATAATGACATGATGCTTGCACAAAGGCTTTCTCATCTTTGTGGGATATAATCAATTATGTCAAAGATTAAAAAGAAAATCTTGTGAATCTATTGGTTTGTTTAACTAATTAAGTCTACTAATGAGAGATCTTGGACTGGGGGGATTTTTGGTGGAGCCCTTGGGGTACAGAAAAAAGAAAATTGCAAGTCACACTCCTTTCATCTCTTTGATTATTTATATCAAACAGTTTGGCTGACATATTGATCTTTGAAGAGCATCTTTGTAATATTACCACATTATCATATCATCATCTAATTACATACCACTAAATATACACTTATCACTAAATTCAGAATTTATGATATATGGTGTATAACATGTAAATCTTCATGGTTTTCTAACACAAGTGGGCTTTTGAAATGACACTATGACAGTATCTGCAGCATGAAGCAGCTAACATGGCCAAGAAGATAGAGCTTCTCGAAGTTTCAAAACGGTTAAAAAGGCTGCCTAGCTAGTTTAATAGATTTAGTGGCTGAATTTTTTTTTCCATTGCACTCAAATAGTTCAAAGCATATTCTGAAGTTTGAATTCGGAAAACTCTCAGGAAGCTAATGGGAGAATGCCTGGGATCATGCACCCTTGAAGAACTACAACAAATAGAACAACAGCTGGAGAGGAGCGTAAGCAACGTCCGAGCAAGAAAGGTTCATCCTTTGAGCCAATATCACTGCCAATCTTTCTATAAATATATATAAAAGAAATTTCAACATGCTTAATTGTTGTGTATGTTTTTAGAATCAAGTTTTCAAGGAACAGATGGAGCAGCTTAAAGCAAAGGTGAGTCACGGCTCATATAAACATAGTGCATGCATCTTAACTTTTTAAGACCCTGCTCTACAAAATCAACATTCCAATTTCATCCTAAATCAATGAAGAGATTAAAGTTCTGTCACTTTGTTGTGAATCCAAGTATTTACTTGCCCTATAAAGTGAGTTAACCAGATTTTTTTTTCTCTCTTGTCAATAAGTTATTAATCAAGTGTTTCTTTTTTTAAAAAAAAATCTTGAAAGAATACTTACTCAGTTGCTTGTCTTGTAATTTTATTTGCTAAATGTAACTCAGGAGAAAGTCTTGGCAGCTGAAAATGCAAGGCTGGCCGACAAGGTGAGCTTCTGTATATGATCAATGAAAATAAAGTAAATGAATTGAAATCAAACGAGTTGTACAGGTTGATATTTTAAAATGACCATGGAAACTTTGGGCAGCTTGATTCACTCGGTAATTTTTGTAATGAAAATTATAAGATTTATGTATCGTCGATTGCTGTGTTTCAGTGTGGCATGCAACCTTGGCAAGGATCCAAATCCAACGAGAACCAAGAAAATTTAACCAATGATGACAGTACCTCAACTTCTGATGTGGAGACTGAATTGTTCATCGGCCTTCCACCTGAAAGAAGGGCGAGACGTGTCTCCGAATAACTGATTGTACTCCGTTTTATGCCAAAAACCAACAAGAAAAAAAAAATTTCCTCCGGCAAATATGAAACCTGATTATGAGGAGAAAAAATTGTTTCCATGTTTAGCTTCAACACTGCCAAGTAGCTGCACTGGGGCAAGCAATAATGACAGTAATGGCATAGTAATTAGAAAGAGTGCATATATCAGCATTATACTGCATTGGAATGCTACTATTTAAATGTATTGACTTATTTTGGTGTATGTTAATCCTAGCTTGTAATGTTTTGCCAATTGTCTTTTCTAGTCTTTAGTACTTTGATTTTTCATTGAAGGAGCTTGCGTATATTAGATCCTAAGATCATTGAGATGATCTATCCTAAGAGCAGCTACTTTGGGCAGAATTTGGAGAACTGCAATTGGAAATGAATTGCCATTTGCTAATTACAAGTATTAACTGTTTACGGATGGAAGTACGAGAATAAATGAAGGAAAATTACATGAGATGGATGGCTGCAGAAGTGGCCAATAAATACTAAAAGGTTTGATATTGTTCCTACTTCAATACATACAAGCTCTAACTCAAATGCCATGATATCTGGGAAGAAATTGGAGAGAATTTTAAAGAAACAAAGCTATTAAAATTGAATTTATTTAGGAACGAGGGACTACTTATTCTCTGAGTGTGGGTAAATGGAAAAGAGAGAGTGTCTTAGACATAGCAATATCATATTCAATAGCAATATAGAAGTGTATAGTGTATACCTTAAATAAATCTAGGTTAATTTACTATTAACCTTGTTCTTTGTTACGGACTTAATTCTTCAACCCGTGTGGCATTAGACACTTATTAGTGCTAAGTAGCCAAAAGTCCAACAAATTAAAAAAGAGATGAAGAAAAAGAACACAAGGTGTTTTATAAAATGCTCTTGTATTGATAACAAAGAGAATTACAAGTTAAGAGGTGTCTTGCTCCAAATGAGAGCTCACCTATTTATAACAAAAGTTATGTACAATAGATGATTAAGATTAAAAGAATCTAACGGTCTAAAATAAAAGCTACATACCATAGGTAATATTCCATTGGAATATTCATATTCTAGAATTCTCTACCACTTACTACTTATAAGTGGGTAATATTTCAAGGAATATCCTTATTCTAGAATACTCTACCAACTACTAATTATAAGTGGGCTTGGCCCATGAATACCACAAACTCAAGTGGGCCTTCTAGAAGGTGTGCTCTATAAATGCTCTAATGGCCCAAGTAGTCTTTGAAGGATCTTGGCGCGCACCAAATGTTCGATGAATTGCTTGAGGATATTTGGGGCGTGACATTCTCCCCCACCAAATTCACGCGACGCCCTTGTCGCGTCTTTGCTAGAACTCGGGCACCTTGTCTTCAAACTGTTATAGTGCATTTTCGGGCTCCCAGCTTGCTTCGCTATCGGGCAGCCTTTTTCACTTGACAAAATATTCGCGACTCGGAGGATAATTCTTCTTCCGTACTGTCCTTACATCAAGGATAAGTTCTGCCTCCTTGTCGTAAGATGTAGAAACTCCCAAAGGTGCCCGAAATTGTGGGCCACGCTCCGTGTCTTCCACATCTCCATGATATGACTTTAAGCAATTTGCGTGAAACACCGGATATAGCCTTAGTCTCGAAGGTAAGTTCACTTTGTATGAGACTTTGCCAACTCTCTTGGCAATCGGGAATGACCCCTCATATTTTTGAATAAGGCCCTTGTGAAGTGAGCGGGTAGACTTGTGCTGTGTCGGGAGTATTTTTACCATCACCAAGTCTCCTACATTGAACTCAACATGCCTCCGCTTGTCATCCGCCCATTTCTTCATCCGTTTAGATGCCTTGTCGAGATACACCCGCGCCAAGTCTGACTGCTCATGCCAAGACTTTGCAGCTTTGTATGCTGCGGGACTCCTCTCCGTATCGCTAGATACGAGCGCATGCGGTGTAAGAGGCTGCTGGCCAATTGCTAGCTCAAATGGGCTCCGATTTGTCGACTCGCTCCGCTGTAAATTGAATGAGAATTGAGCAATGTCGAGTAGCTTAGCCCAATCCTGCTGGTTGGCACTTACAAAGTGCCACAAATACAACTCCAAAAGTGCATTCACCCGTTCGGTTTGCCCATTCGTTTGCGGGTGAAAGCTGGTGAAAAAGTGAAGTTTCGACCCCATAAGATTGAATAATCCCGTCCAGAACCTACCAGTGAATTTGGTGTCACGATCACTTACTATCACTCTCGGCAATCCCCAATACTTGACCACATGCTTGAAGAAAAGCCTTGCGGTCTCTTTCGCACTACTCCTTAGGTGCCGGAATAAAAATAGCATACTTGGAGAATCGGTCTACCACTACGATGATAGTCCCACATCCCTCCGATTTTGGCAAACTTACAATGAAGTCCATAGAGATGCTCTCCCAAGGTCTCTCCGGTATGGGCAAGGGATCAAGTAAGCCCGCGGGACTCCGCTGCTCCACCTTGTCTTGTTGGCATACTAGACAAGTTTTTACGAACTGCTCTATCTCCTCCCGCATATGTGGCCAATAGTACACCGCCTCTAGTAGAGCACGAGTACGCCTTTGTCCTGGATGTCCTGCTCATTTGGTGTCATGACACTTTTTAATAAGGTTCCGCCGCAAGTTTCCCCACTTTGGCATATACACCCGACGGCTTTTGGTGTAAAGAAGCCCATCTTCTACCCAAAATCGTTGTGTTTTCCCATCATGCGCCTGTGCAGAAAGTTGCTTAGCAAATGGGTCCTGTTTCGTACCTTCTCGAAATAGACTGAGTAACTCCCCTTCTAACTTACTTATTGATGCTTACTCCGCCTTCCGGCTTAAGGCGTCTGCCACCACATTCACCTTACCCGGTTTGTACTCGAGCTCGTAGTCGAACTCCGCCAAGAAATCCTGCCACCTGTCTTGCTTCTGGTTGAGCTTCTTTTGACTCTGAAAGTAGCTCGTTGCCACATTGTCTGTCATTACCACGAACTTTGCCCCAAGCAAGTAATGTCACCAAGTGCGTAGACAATGGATGACTGCCGTCATCTCTTTCCCTTGTACCGTATACCGCCTCTCCATCTCATTGAGCTTTCGGCTCTCAAAGGCAATTGGATGGCCTTGCTGCATTAGGACACCCCAATAGCAAAATTAGATGCATCGGTGTGTACCTCATACGGTAGCAAGTAGTTTGGCAGCGCAAGAATCGGCTCCTTAATCACCGCTTTTTTCAATTGATCAAAAGCCCGTTGACACTCCTCTGTCCACTCCCATGCTTTGGTTTTCTTCAGCAAGTCAGTGAGGGGTGCAGCAATGGTGGAGTAGCTTTTGATGAATCTTCGGTAATAATTGACTAACCCAAGAAATGACTGCAGCTCGGTAACTTTCGTAGGCGCCTCCCAATCCACTATTGCCCGAATTTTTGCCTTATCCATCAACAACTTGCCTTGTTTGATCTTGTGGCCCAGAAAGTCCACCTCCGATTTGGCAAAAGAACACTTCTCCCTCTTTACATATAGCTCGTTCTCTCAAAGCACCCTTAAAACAGTCCGCAAATGCTTCACATGTTCTTCGAGAGTGTTGCTGTAGATTACAATGTCATCCAAGTACACGACGACAAATTTATCGAAGAAAGGCTGGAGTACATTGTTCATCAAGTGCAGAAAGTAGCTGGTGTATTGGTAAGACCGAATGGCATGACAAGAAATTCGAATGCACCATAGCGCGTTACACATGTGGTCTTCGGCTCATCTCCTTCGGCTATCCGCACTTGATGATATCATGACCTTAAGTCCAGCTTCGAGAAGTATTTGGCCTGCCCCAATTGATCAAACAAGTCAGCAATTAAGGGGATGAGATACCTGTTCTTGACGGTGACTTTGTTCAATGCCCGGTAGTCTATGCATAACCGCAGCGAACCGTCATGTTTGCGCTGAAAAAGCACTGGCGCACCATAAGGCACCTTAGATGGTCGGATGAATCCCGCATCCAACAACTCCTTGAGCTGCCTCTGCAACTCCTCTAGCTCCGGTGGAGACATTCGGTAAGGCGCTTTAGCTGAAGGCTTAGTTCCCAGCTCCAGCTCGATCTCATGATCAATCGCCCACCGTGGAGGTAATTTCTTCAGAAGTTCTGCTGGCATTACATCTTTGTGCTCCTCGAGCACTCTTGCGACTTCCTTCGGTAGGTCTTCTTCATCCGCTACTGCCCCATCATCCGCCTCCCAAATTGTGGCAAGATATGTCTTTTCTCCCCGCTTGGCTCCTTTCTTCAACTACATTGCGAAGAGGAGAGTGTTGTTGGCGTTTGGTGCGGATTGGCCATTCTTGGGTTTTTCTACCATTGGCACCATGCATGGTCCTTCTTCCAAGATGCACACATAATTGTGTCAAGGGAGAGGTACCACATTAAACTGTCGCAAGAAGTCCATACCAAGAACAGCATCAAAATCATCCAAATGAGCAACCGAAAAATTTACCTTGCCGCGCCAATTTCTCAGGTGCATTTTGACTCCTCAAATGACCCAATCCAATGGTTTAGCCTCGGTGTTTACGGTTTTGAGGTAACCAACCCCTTTTTCCACCTTGAGACCCAAGCGCTCCGCTTTCGCACGCTTGATGAAGTTGTGCGTAGCTCCGGTATCAACAAGCACTTGAGTTCTCTTCCCATTTATGTGGGCTTCCACGTACATGAGCGTCGTCCCCGTTGGCGCGCTGGGAGCCCTTTTGGCATTGAGGGCATTCAGCAACTGCAAACATCCCATTTGGCTCTGCTGACCTGCCTTTTGTGTCTCAAACATGGCATTGAAGGCTCTCTTCTTCGGACAGTCCCTTACCCAATGATCTCCATCGCAAAGGAAACAGTTCGACTTTGGCTTGCTCTTGCCATCTCGTTTCTGCTCTTTCTCCATTGGTGGTTTGCCTTTCCCATCCTTGTTCCGAGGAAGGTGGGACTCTTTGGCTCCCCCACCTTTGCTGAAACTGGGTTTAGGGTGTTTGGACTTACCGGTTTCTTGCTTGCGGTAATCCATAAGTGTCTCCGCCATGGTAAGGGCGTCGGATATATTCTGCACTCCGCGCCGCTTTAGCTTATTAGAGGCCCAAGTTTGCAATCCAGCTAGGAAGTTGAATTGCAAGTCTTCCTCACTCATGTTTAGAATTTGCAGCATCAACATCGAGTACTCCTCTACGTACTCACTGTGGACTTATTTTTCCTCAACTCCTTCAATCGTTTACGGGCATCATGCGCCACATTTTCTGGGTAAAATTGGCGCTTCAACTCACGTTGCAACTCTTCCCAAGTGTTAATGGTGCAGGTACCCTTGCAAATTTCCTCACTTTTACTACGCCACCACAAATTTGCATGATCGGAAAAGGTACAAGGTTGCGGTACTTACCTTTTGTTCCTCCCGTACGCCCAAGGCCTCGAAGTACCTTTCCATTTGCCAAAAGTAGTTGTCCAGCTCCTTGGCATCCCGCTTGCCGCTGAACTCTTTCGGCTTAGGAGCTTCTACTCTTGGCGCAACCACCGTAACATGGGTGGCAGCAGCCCCACTTGCGACTGCCCGCTTGCATAGCACGACATCCTCTTTGATGGTCTCGAACCCTTTCTGCAACTCTGCTACTTGGGCTTGCAGTTTTTCCATGGTGGAAAACACCGTGTCTTGAAAAGTCTTGACCCAATCTTGTTGCTTCTCCGCGTACGTGTCAATGGTGTTGTCGATGAGGGAGCGTACCTCGTCTCTTTGACGATCGAGACCTACTTCCAGTTTCTCGATTTGCTCCTCCAACTCTCCAAGGCGGTCCGTCGCCTTGGTCATGGCAACACCAAGAGTCATGACCACGTCCCCAAAATCGAGGCTGGGTTCAATGGACTTGTCTCGAGGAAGGCTAGCATGCCTCCTAGCTTTGGGGTCTCTACCCCTCTCAACCGAAAGGTCGGATGATCCAGCAACATCCTTATCCTTCACCATCTTTCTCGAACCCGCTTTGATACCACTTGTCACGGACTTAATTCTCCAACCCGTGTGGCCTTAGACACTTGCTAGTACTAAGCAGCCAAAAACCCAACAAACTAAGAAAGAGATGAAGAAGAAGAACACAAGGTATTTTATAAAATGCTCTTGTATTGATAACAAGGAGAATTACAAGCTAAGAGGTGTCTTGCTCCAAATGAGAGCTCACCTATTTATAACAAAAGCTATGTACAATGGATGACTAAGATTAAAAGAATCTAACGGTCTAAAATAAAAACCACCTACCATAGGTAATATTCCATTGGAATATTCTTATTCTAGAATTCTCTACCACTTACTACTTACAAGTGGGTAATATTATAAGGAATATCCTTATTCTAGAATACTCTACCAACTACTAATTACAAGTGGGCTTGGCCCATGAATATCACAAACTCAAGTGGGTCTTCTAGAAGGTGTGCTCCATGAATGCTCCAATGGCCTAAGTAGTCTTTGAGGGATCTTAGCGCGCACCAAATGTTCGATGAATTGCTTGAGGCATTTGAAGCGTGACACCTTCCTGCATAACAAAAAATGACATGGATTGATTGAAAATTATACAAAATGTAAAACAGAATGGAAGGAGGTGATTAGCTTATCTCGTTGGAAATAAACAATTTTATGTTATGGAGAACATAAATGTTGCTTAAATCTCAAGGTGATTATGAGAATAGAAAATTTGCACAAACTAAACTTCTCCTTAACCATAATTCTGGATGCTATCGTGTATGTAGTATTGGCAACCTTTTGATCCTTCAGCGACAAAGCAGGAGCTTAAGATTAGTGTGGCAAAGCCTCTCCAACACCAGATTGTTGTTGGATATATTATCACCTTCAGGCTTCAGTCATGAATGTTATTTCTTCCTCACTTAATCTGTAATTTCAAACATGGCTCCATGGTGTTAAATGCAGGTTACTCAAAAATAGATATATATTTGATACTTACAGAGCAAAGTCTTTGATTATCAGTGTATTCACCTTGATGACATCAGCTTTTTTCTACATCCACATGATGCCTTTACAATACACCCTCTGCGGATGGCCATAGTGGCAACATTAAATTTGAGTCATAAGAAAAGTTGCTGCCAGATTTTTTGGCGATCCCAGTGGCAGCAGCAAATTAACTTACCCACATGGTTCATTAGTCAAATTAATTCAGCCATAGCGAAACAGACTTGCCTGCATCAAGAAATATTAGAAAAGTAGATTAACAAATCAGCAACCAGATATGAGACAAATTACCAGTAAGTTTGAACCAGATAGAGCATTTAAGTTTGAAATATCCACATCCATATTCAAGATGATTGCAGCCATTCTGTAAGTTATATATTATACCGAAGTAAAACAATGCTAGCAGTTATAAATCAAATCGGAGAAATGAGAACTGATGAAAGCCATTAGACATAATGTTATTAATTCACTTCACCTACCTGAGGCCATGCAAAGGATAGTGAACTTGGCAGTAAATAAAGTTTGTGATAAAGATCCGTATGGTATAATAATAAGTGTATCAAGCAATGTTATGTCCTGATAACTAGGTAAGGATCATCTATACACCACATACTTTTAAAGAAGTATTTTAACATATAAGGGCACATATAATATGATTGAAAAAGCAACTCTTACAACTTATGAAATTCTGTTAATGACTGAATCTATCGGACAACTATGACTGTGCATAACAATCATATTAGTCCCAGAGATCTAAATGAAGCCTCTTGTTCAGATGACAGATATGAAGGGCACGAAATAAATGAAAGGTATGCATCAGTCTGTGGTAATTTAATGGCAAAAGATAACTCACATAAAAGTAGAAACAAATTTTTTTGTTAAGATGTATTCATATGAAAAAAAATAATAACAATAATAATTGCATAAAACGACCAAGAAAGAAGCTTATGTACTCAAAGTTGCACCCTGCCAATGAAAGCTGCCGAACCTCCCAATCTTAATATGCCAATGGCAACATTTGCAAGACCTTCACGAGGAGCTTTCTTTAAATCGGCTGCTTTTGCAAGTGAAACTCCAGCTTCAGTTGGCCAAAAAGTCAATCAGCGGCTCCCCAAAAGCTGACAAGTAGTGAATTTTTTTTTTTTCAGGGTTCTTCCCTTTCTATCAGCAGCAAGTTCATTATATGAATCTACTGAAGAAAAATGGGTTGATTTCTGTGAGAAATGACATAAAACCAGTTTTGCGACGCCATAAGCATTGGCTAGAAAATTCAATGCTGTAATCTTCTTGCCTTATTGGCAATTCTGGATCAGAGCACTTGTGAATATTGTTAAGGGTTCATGACGATTTGAGCATCTATATCTTGCTATGCCAAAATTGAGAGATAATGCTGAGGATCAAAATATCAATAGAGAAAAAAAAAAAGACAAGGAAAGTCGGCATTTCCATGCAACAATTTAAGATCATCGAATCGGTTCTTTGTGACAATACCAAGACCAAGATCATATCTACAGCTTCTTTTAATACAAATATTGGATTTCATTCTCACGTACTATTCTCTTTATATCAAGAATCAAATGGGTAGAAACAAAAATCGAAGAAAAAGAACTATAACAAATTGTAATTTGTGAATACCAACAAGATTAACATGAACAGAAACGACATCAAACCCATATAAAGAACTTAAAATTTAATTCAATAACAGTGGCCGGTGATCAGACCAGTAACTCTCTTGAAAAACGCATCAGTTATTGAAAGGGAAAGAAAAAATTAGAATCCCGATCAAGAATGCAAGAATGGAAAAATAAGTGAATTATTGAAACAAAGTAATAAAATTATTTAAAAAATACCAAAAGAGTAATTCATATTTTGCCTTACTCGTATTGTTGAGTGTTTGGGATTAGAATTAGGTGTCCAACTCAAAAAAATTAGGTTTTGGGTTGAAAGAAATTTTTTTTTTTAAAGGTAAATCTTGTTAAACGAGAAAAGTTTATTGAAAGATTAAAAAAGATAGGATTACAATTCAGGGGATGTAATAGGCTTTATTCCGTAAAATATTTATAATGTCAAAATGAGAAAGAAAACAAAATGATGAGATTTAGTAAAATTATAATCAATTAAAATGGATTAATGAAATCTATAATTGAAGTAATTATTGGTATTTTTATGTAGCAAATATAAAATTTCAAATGGTGGATGTACTTATCATGTAAGATTATTATAGTTTAAGCTAATGTTTGTCAGACAATCTGTAATATTGTTGTTTTCTTTAAAAAAATAAACAAAGCTAAAATGCATATTAGACGCATATTATTGATAATTCTTCCATTTAGTAATAATATTACAAGGAAGATTTAATTTTGGATTAGAAAAGTGATTGATGAGGAGCAAATAATCAATTTCTAGAATTAATCTATGCTAACCACTAATATAAGTTATATCAATAGTCACGATTACTCATATTATTTTAACATAGAATGCCATCTCAATCTATAATGGATAAGAAAAGCCTTCAAAGAAAGTACCTCTTTCATTATGAAAAACTCCTCCACAAGCTGCTCTTTCTAAATTACCTTTAAAAATTTTATTTGTATTTACTTTAATCCATTCATCCGGAGAAAAATTCCAAAAGATTAGTTTATTATATGAAGTAACTATTTTATTTATAAATTCAAATATTTTCTTCTTTTTAATCTTGAACAACTCTGAATGAATCTTCAGCATTGACCATTTCATTTGACATCGTGAGCAAATGAATCTATAATACTGCCAACATTAGACAACTTGATCGAAAAAATCTACAACATTGGGCCTTTCCTTTGACACAATGAGCAAATGAATCTGCAACACTAACAATGTTAGAAAACTTGAATGAATTTGTAATACTGCCAATGTTGGACAACTCAACTTAGGACTAGGATTCAAGTGTCTAACTCAGAGGATTATGCTATTGGATGGAATAACCTGAACTTGGGACTAGAATCTAAGTGTCCCACTCAAAAGAAACCCAAATATCTTCATTTCTTTAGCTAATTTTAGTCAACTTAAATGAATCTACAACATTAGCCATTTCATTTGACACAATGAGTGAATGAATCTACAACACTGCTAATGTTGGACAACTCGATCAAATAAATCTATAGCATCGACCCTTTCGTTTGTCACAGTGAGTGAATGAATCTACAACATTGGCAATATTAGACAACTGGAATACCAAAATATAAAATCCAAGTATCTTTCCTTCTTTAACCAATGTTGGACAACTTGATCAAATGAATCTACAACATTGGCTCTTTCGTTTATAAGAGTGAGCGAATGAATTTGCAAAACTAGCAATGTTGGACAACTCAAATGAATTTGCAGCACTACTAGTATTGGACAACTGAAATGAATTTACAGCTTGGCCTTTTCATTTGATATAATGAGTTCATTAAAATATCTTTCTTTCTTTAACAAATATTAGATTACTTAACAATTCTCTCTTGAACGAATTTGCAGCACTAGCCCTTTCATTTGATACAGTGAGTTTATCTACATTTTAACTATCAGAGTTTAACTTTGATACTATTTATTGGGAGAGCTTAGGTCTACGATCTAAGTATCTAATTCAAAAAACTAACTTAATGAATATAGTAATTTTCCTACTCATAAACTCAAGTATCTTCCACTATTTAACTATACATAGAACAACTCACTCAACATGTGTTTTGAATATTTTTTTCCTCCTACGATCTTGAAATTTTCAATCCTCTTTCTTTTTTAAACTGTACACGTAAAAATATTTAAAGAGTTAAATGTAAGAGATAAGTAGAAAATTTATAATAACCTATTATGTGGCTATTGTAAGACTTTTGCTACCATCTTTGAATTATTCTTTATATAGGCAAAATGTTAATATTTTAGGTTAAACACAAGTTATTACATTATAAAAACTAAGGTTGCCCTTAGTTATTCCACTTAAATTTTGGTTAGTTATTTACTAATATAACTACTCAACTAACTCCTATTTAATGAATGAAAAAATAGTTTGTTTATTTAATTACTTTTTTATTTAGTTATTCCACTAAAATTTTGGTTAGTTACTTAGTAATATAACTACTCAATTAATTCCTTATCCATGTATGAAAAAATATTTTGTTTTTTTAATTACTTATTTATTTAATATATTTTAATATGTCTACGTTTATAAATAATTTTACAAATAAATATCATTATTTAATAAATAATTTATTAAATAAATTATGATCATAAATTTATATGATTAAGTATTGCAAATAATTTAAATAATCATCATCTAAAATATAAATCTTTTTTTGCAAGTATATCATATATGTTTATGTGATCCATGAAATTGTATTTTTAAATTGTTGAGGTTTTGATTGTTTATATGAGTTTTACTTTGCAATAACTAAAAAATACAATAAATTGATGCATGTTCATTACTTGCTTAGAATTTAGATAAATTAAACTTATTAATTTTTTTTTTTATAAATTAATATCAATCATATTTAGTTAATTAAATCAAAATTTACATTAGTCTAGTATAATGTATGTTATACACACTAATTTTTTTTTTGTTTATTTGAAATCTTCACTTTAATGATTAAAATAAATCATTAAAAAAAATATAAAAATTACAGTCTTATACAATAAATTGTTTATTACATTAATGATTGTGAACCTCATTAATTTTGTTTTAAAAAAAACTTGTGATACAGATCTTTTATACTAGTATTGTATACTTAATACATAAATAATATATTTTTTAAATGAGTTCATTAAAATATGCTCTACATATATACATATATATATAATTAATTTAGTGGACTACGTAGTTCACCATATGATGAGTAACACTGACACATGTCACTGTCTAATAAATCTACAATTTTTGTACAGTTTACAATGTGCTACAAAATACTGTCACGTGTTTAAGAACTTACCATGTGGTGAGTTATGTAACTCACTAAATCAATTATATATATATATGAATAAATCATATTATTTAAAAAATATATTATACATTACTAATACCATTCCATATTTTTTTCAATAAATAAATAAATGAATAACACACCATATTTGGCGGGAAGTTAATAGATTTTAAATTGAAGTTTTATATCTTTCGAAACGAGATTTGATTTGATTTAATTATGTTCAATTATTCTAGAATCTCGACCGCTGGAGTTAAGGTTGAGCATGATTTGGTTCGATTCGATTCAGTTCAATTTTTTAAATAAATAAAATTGAATTCAATTTTTTTAAGGGTAAAAATCAAACTAAATTGAACTAATTTTTTTTGATTTGCTTCAATTTTTTTTAATTTTTCGTGTTAATTAAAAAGAATGAAAGACCAAAGATAAGAATCAAACTCACGCCCACTAACTAACTACTAAGTATCCCTTACTAACTTAGCCACAATTATAATCTTAAATGCAAACAAATATTTTATATTACCACTTTTATATATTAATAATTAAAATAAATTTACAACACGTGCAGGAATGAGAATGGCCTATTACCCTCAAATAATTAATTTAGGTGCCTTATCACCTGAGCTATGCACTTAAGTGCAATAAGTATTTTATATACTTTCCTTAAAAATAAAAAAAAATCCCAACAACATACAGGTGAGAAAACATTAATAAACAAAATATTTACTTCACCAACAGAGCCAAAGATGAGTTTTGAACCCAATGCATTTAACTTTATTTTATACAATTTTAAAAATATTAATAACTTTAAAAAGACAACTTTGGATTCGAACTATAGATGTACAAAAGATATAAACATGCCTTATTGAGCAGCAGCCAATTTTAAAATTAAAACATAATTTTTTCTTTTAAATTTTAATTATTAAATATTAATATTTAAAAAATTAATTTTCGGTTTAGTTTCGGTTTTCACCTAAACCAAACCGAATACAAATTAATTTTTTTATTTTTTATATTTAAAAATTGACCGGTTTTTTTGTAAATAAAAAATTGAATCGAACAAATCAATTCGATTCGATTCAATTTTTTAATTCTTAATTTTTTTGTCCACCCTTAACTAGAGTATGTATCACGTTGCAACAGATTAAAATTATTTAATCTGTGGCGTCGAATATCACATCATTAACTAGAGTATGTCCATTATTTATTTAAAATAAAAAAAAATAAGGTTTATCCTGAAAGAAGGAAATGCAACAAAAACGAAATAAATAAAAAAAATCGTAGACCCATCTCCATTTTGAAAGAATAATTTAGGTCCATCATATGAGAAAAACAAAAATTTTGTTAATGGGCTTCCAATCGGACCATTTAAACCATTTAAGTCAGACCAAGAAAATAACTCTCTATATATGCCCAATTTATGTCCCTAATCACCTGCGTGCTTAAAAGTCAAAATTCAAGCTGAGCAAAGTACTGTAATCTTAATATTTAAACGACTATATATTTCATGAAATATACATAGACTTTATGATATGCAGTTTGCTTAAGGCCCATCTGAGGGTCGATGCTTGAAACGCATTCAAAAGCATATAGCATACTGTACAATGTTCAAATTTATGTAACATATCTTGGCAAAATACTACAAATCCCAATACAAAAGTTCATTAGCAAGATTATATAAAATCATGCTTGCATTTGCAACTCCCAGTGCTCAGAGCACCCATCCTTGGAAGAAGTTGGTCTCGCCAACCATATTCTTTGGCACTGATGACCCTTCAGCAGGAACATAGTTCTGGTACCTGCATTAACGCCAAAAGTTGTGTCAATCATAAGCCTTTTCTCTATGAAATTATAGGTATTAATAAAGTAATATGTAAGATAGGAATAAATGACTAGGTACCCTATTTGTAAAACAGGTTCTGGGTCACAGTTCATGGGGCTGTCTTGAGAAGGATGAATAGAGAAATTGCCGTTTCCAGCAGCTGCAGTAGAATTCCACAATCCTTGAATGGCTTTGAGACTTTGTCCTTCTGACTCGATCTGAGAGACAAAGCATTAAAACAAAAATGGAAGGACTAAGACAATTTTATTAGCATGATATAATTGTCAAGACTACTAGCTACTATTGACTGCGAAAGCACACAACCTTAACCCTCAGCTGGTTGTTAATGTCTCCAAGCTGACGCTCCTGCAAATTTAAACCAGAAGGTCAAATTGAAAAGCAGAAAATAACATATGCAAGAGAACTCGGGCCTCTTTCCAATATACGATGTTCATATATTATCTTGTGTTAAAGGGAAGGTAGGAATCTCTTGTTCTTACGTCAGTTAATTTTTACAATTAAATAAACAAATCTTGTGAACTATTAACCATACATCTTGATGAGTTTTGGAGATGCCACATTGATGCAGAAATCCAAGTCAAGTGGAAAATCCTTATACTACTTAGAATACAATTAGAAAATTATGTATTATTTAAGTTTTATGTTTATTTTATTTTAGATAAAAAAAATCATAATCTTTTACTTATTAATAATATTTCAGTTTATTTTTTAATTAAGAATTATTTTACTCTTTCATTAGTGTTTTCATAAGTGTTTTATTTCGTGAAATTGAGACGTATGCTATAACGATACTTTTGGAATATCGAACCAAGCATTATGAACTCAAACTTTAAGCCCTGTAGAAGCTGTTATGTACCAGCAGAAGGACATTGCAAAGTAAGGCACAAAGAGCACCAAGTTGCAGGGCAGCAGGAGGAGGCTCTGCAGACTGCAGAGCAAGGAACCAAAATGCATTGTAGGAAATGACAGCAAGATGAGCTGTATCGGCAATGCACAAACTGACAATGACATAACAGAGGTGGCTAAATCAGAGAAATAAAGGTACAGCTCAAGATGATCAAATGGATGAAAATGGAAGCAGTACAGGCTGAATCACCAAGCAAGGACCACACCAGCTACTCATTTGTACAATCACAGCTATTGAGCTTTTGTATATAATACCGATAGCTCACAATATAAATTGCAAAAAAATACATACACTGCTTCATTAAAATCAATACAAAGAGAAGTTTCTCTCTTCACATTTTTCTCATTTTACAACTTGGTATTAGAGCCATTACAATGGCCTCAAGCTTAACAAATACAACCTCAAACTCAAACACAACCACTCAGCAAAATAACTCCATGCCATCACCACCTCTTATCTTTGCTGCACCCATTAAACTCACAAACACAAACTACCTTCTCTGGAAGTCACAAGTTCTGCCTACCATAAGAGTAAATGGCTTGATGGGGTTTGTAGATGGCAGCAAACCAAGTCCGAGACAACAAAATGTCTCAATTGCTGATGACAACACTGTTGTTACAGAAGAAAATCCAGAATATCAAATGTGGCTCATGAAAGACCAAAACTTAATGGGATGGCTGCTGTCTTTACTATCTGAGGACATATTAGGAGTTGTTATTGAATGCTCAAGCTCTTTCCATCTGTGGATAACACTTGAGAGTCTCTTTGCCTTACACTCAAAAGCAAGACTCATACATCTCAAGTGCTTGATTCAATTAACCAAAAAGGGTTCCATGAGTATTACTCAGTATTACATGAAGATGAAGAGCATTGCCGAATCTTTCAGGTGTGCAGGCTATGCAATGACTGATGAGGAACTTGTGGACTACATTCTAGAAGGTCTTGGCAATGCATATGATCCTGTCTTTGTTAATGTTACATCCAGAGCTGACAAGCTTCCATTAACAAAAGTCTACTCCCTACTGCTGACTTAAGAACACAGATTTGAGCAGAATGTCACTCAGGACACATTTGATGCTTCAGCTACCTTCAATGCTAACTTTGCCCAACATAATTGGAACCAGAAGAAGACTTGGAATGGCAAAGGAAAAATGAACAACTCTAGCAACTATAACAAAGGGAACTTCAACTCTGACAGAACACAAAATGAAGGTGAAAACGACTCAGGAGAAGTGTGCCAAATCTGTTTCAAACACAAGCACACTGCTGCAGAGTGTTGGCACAGGTTCAAAAAGGATTTTGTTCCAAAAATAACTCAGAACCCCAGGATGAAGAAAGCCTATGCAGCAGCTCCAACAGAAAACAATAAAGACTCCTTATGGTACCTTGACAATAGTGCAACAAATCACGTGACCAACAACATGACAAATCTCACCCTCAGCAATCAATACAAGGGAAATCAAAAGCTGGTTATAAGTAATGGTCAAAACTTAAACATCACTCACATTGGTAGATCAAAACTCACTGCACACACTGCTGACTACACAAAACAGTTAGTTCTCAATGAAATACTTATTGTCCCAGAAATTACCAAGAACCTTATAAGCATATCTAAATTAGTTGAAGATAATGATGTTGTGCTAGAGTTTAACAAAACATATTGTATGGTGAAGGACAAGACACATGAGAGTATGATGCTTCTAGGGGTGGCTAGAGAAGGTTTGTACCAACTGTAGTGTTATACCAGTGTCATCAACCTGTCAACACCAAGCCCAAGTCAAGAGTCTACCATAAACTTCAATCAAAATTCAAGAAGCTTAAAGTTCAGATTCAGAGCTCTAGAGTCAATGTTTTCATTCTATTTTGATGCTAATGTTAATAGTCAAAAATTGAGTCAAGAGTCAGTTGGAGAAACCTTGAGGCCCAGAAATGAGATAGAACTACTCCATAAGAGATTAGAGCATCCCAATGTAATGGTACTCAAGGAAGTTATCTCAAAATGTAAAGGTCTCACAAATGTTTTCAATAAAGACACTGCAATTCACTATGAGATGCCTCTTTGCTCAGCTTGTTAATATGGCAAACTGTATAGAATGACTTTTAAAGAAACATAAACTAAATCTAGCAAGCCCCTCGAACTATTGCACATGGATCTTTGGGGTCCAGTACCTATACTGTCAAACAAAGGTTACAGATATTACTTAGCAATAGTTGATGATTATACCAGCTTTACTTGGGTGTTCCCTCTCTCAACTAAATCAGAAACACTTGAAATATTTATCAGCTGCAAAGTTCAGATTGAAAAACTCATTGAACACCAAATCAAAGCCATTCACACAGATATGGGAGGGGAGTTTAGGGTATTTGAAACCTATCTAAAGACTGAAGGAATAAACCAAAGATACTCCTGCCCTCACACTCATCATCAAAGTGGAAAAGTAGAAATAAAGCACAGACACCTAACAAAAACTGCCTTTACACTGCTTGCACAAGCACACATGCCTCTAAATTACTGATGGGAAGCCATCAACACAGCCACATACACCATAAATAGATTACCATAAAAAAACTGCATAACAAGTCACCTTTCGAAAAGTTGTTCAAAGAAACACTTGATTATTCCTTTATAAAGACTTTTGGATGTGAGTGCTACCCATTCCTAAGACCATACAACAAAAACAAATTTGATTTTCACACCTCTAGATGTGTCTTTCTAGGCTACACATCTAAGCACAAAGGATATGTATGTGAGCACCTCCACTGGTAAGATATATGTTACTAGACATGTGAGGTTTAATGAAGAATCTTTCCCCTTTGAGTCAAGTAAAGAGTTCAAGACAAATGATCACAGTAACAACATTGATTTTTATTCCTAATTTATCTTTTCAACCATCCCTCAACAATTAGCAGACCTGAATCGAAATGCAGTTGTTACAGAACCCACAACTTGCCAAACTACAAAAGCTCTACACAACTTTGAATCACCCCAACAACAACTAACTACAAACTCTTCGATGTCAATCACTCAAGCACCACAAACACTGTCACCACCTAAAACACCAGACCAAGAACAACATCAAACACAGAATGCTCACTCTATAATCACAAGATCCAAGGCAGGGATTTACAAACCAAAAGTCTTTGTGTCAAAACCAAATTTTAACCCTGCACTAGAAAATGTGCAGACTACATTGCAAGATGCAAATTGGAAGAAAGCCATGGATCAAGAATTTAATGCACTAATCAAGAACACCACATGGACCTTGGTACCTTATAAGCACAACATGAGAGTTGCGGGAAACAAATGGGTCTATAAGGTAAAACATAGACCAGATAGAACTATTAAGAGGTTCAAAGCTAGACTTGTAGCCAAGGGATACCATCAGACAGTAGGACTTGACTATAATGAGACATCCAGTCCAGTTGTAAAGCCCTGCACAATCAGAATCATCCTAACTCTAGCTTTGATGAATGAGTGGAAACTGAAACAAATTGACATCAACAATGCATTCTTGAATAGAGACTTGATAGAAGAAGTATACATGCAGCAAGCAGAAGGATATGAAGATCAAGAAAGACCAAATTTTGTCTGTAAGCTTCATAAGGCTCTCTATGGTCTTAAACAGGCTCCAAGAGCCTGGTTTGATAAACTCAAAATCTCACTCATACACTGGGGTTTCATAGTAACCAAGAGTGATGCCTCCCTGTTCATCAGGAAGAATAAACAAGAATTCACCTTATTGCTGATTAATGTGGATGACATAATACTCACAGGGAGCAATGGAGATTTAATTCAAGAGCTGATCAATAAGCTAAGTGTAAACTTTGCCCTCAAAGACCTTGGTGACCTAAACTACTTTCTTGGAATAGAAATGTCCAGAACAGAAAACTCAATTTTTCTATCTCAAAGCAACTACATTAGAGTGTTGCTGTAAAAAACCAACATAGAAGATTGTAAAGGAGTAAGCACCCCACTGACCACAGGGTATAAACTGACCAAGACAAAAGGAAAACCTTTCAGCGACCCTACTATTTACAAAAGTATGATTGAAAGCTTGCAGTATGCAACATTAAGCAGACCTGAATTAGCTTTTGTAGTAAACAAGTTAAGTCAATTCATAAGTGAGCCCCTTGAGCCTCATTGGGCAGCCTGCAAGAGAGTACTCAGATACCTCAAACAAACTATAGATTATGGTCTGAAATTGAAGAAAACAAAGTCACTGGAACTTTTTGCATTCACTGATGCAGATTGGGCATATGATACAGATGATAGGAGGTTTGTTGGAGGTTATTTAATGTTTCTTGGTGAAAGTTTAATCTCTTGGAGTTTCAAAAAATAACAAGTTGTTGCAAGATCAAGTGCAGAGGCTGAATATAGAGCCTTGGCCAATGCTAGTGCTGAAGTCAGCTGGATAACTAGTCTATTACAAGAATTGGGACTAAAAATTGATGGGACACCAATCATCTACACCGATAACACTAGTGCTACTGCCTTGGCTTCTAATCCCGTGTACCACTCAAGAACAAAACACATAGAGATAGATATTCACTTTGTAAGAGACAAAGTATGCAATGGAGAATTAGAGATCAACTTCATTCCAAGCCTAAACCAACCAGCAGACATTCTGACTAAACCTCTCAGCTATGATAGGTTCAATTTCCTGAGAAGCAAGCTAAATGTTCAACACAGAACATCTAGCTTGAAGGAGGGTGTTGGAATATCGAATCAAGCATTATGGACTCAAATCTTAAGCCCTGTAGAAGCTGTTATGTACCAACAGAAGGACACTGCAAAGCAAGGCACAAAGAGCACCAAGTTGCAGGGCAGCAGGAGGAGGCTCTGTAGGCTGCAGAGCAAGGAACCAAAATGCATTGCAGGAAATGACAGCAAAAGAAGCTGTACCAGCAATGCACAAACTGATAATGACAGAACAGAGGTGGCTAAATCAAAGAAATGAAGGTACAGCTCAAGATGATCAAATGGATGAGAATGAAAGTAGTACAGGCTGAGTCACCAAGCAAGGACCACACCAGCTACTCATTTGTACAATCACAGCTATTGAGCTTTTGTATATAATACCGATAGCTCACAATGTAAATTACAAAAAAATACATACACTGCTTCATTAAAATCAATATAAAGAAAAGTTTCTCTCTTCACATTTTTCTCATTTTACAACTGATACCTAGTATTACTTTTGCACTACGTGATACATATACATATATATCAACAAATAGATACAAGTCAAGCATTAGCAGCCATATATAAATAAAACTGTATGTGAATCGACTTACCTTTTTCCTGAGGTCTTCCATTTGTTCTATCATGATCTGTGTCTGTAGTAGATTCAAAAGCAAAAGAAAATACATTTCAAACTTATGTTCTTTATAGTTGAGATAACATCCAGTATTAGTATAATAGAGAGCGTGCTCTCCTTCATATTTATTTTTTAAAAATGGCGCAGAATGAAGAAACCATTTTTTTTTCTGACTAAAAACATGCATGTACCTTCCTTTGCCTGGCCAGGGTAAGAGCTCCTTCAAGCTGTTTCTCAAGATTCTGCAGCTCCTTCACACTCAATGGTCCAAGATCCTCTCCAAGCAAATGCCTTCCAGAAACATTCATAAGCCCATAAAAACTTAATAAGGGTGGTACTTATGCTCTTGCAAATTGAAGCTAAATTATAATGCAATTAACTGTGCCCGAGTTAATTCAATTAAGAGATAAAATTAAGTTGATCATAAAAAATTAATCAGAGATGGGAATAACCTTTGACTGCGTTGAAGAGATTCATATTTTGCTTTCAACTTTGTCACCTCCTGGTACCAGCTCTGCATTATTAATTGAAGACGAGACAATGTAGTAAGAAAAAGAAATGTGAATAAAGTCCATGAAAAATGGCAGAAAGATTAGTAGATACAAACCTGTGTTTCACGCTCGACGCTGTTGTCTTGAGGATTGAAGCAGCAACGTTGGTATCGCTCAAGGGTATTGTTTATACTACAGAGAAATTAAAGGTCATTATGATTAGCAGTCTGTGGTCAAGATTATGCGTTGGCATATAAATGGTTAAAGGAAACAGATAAAGTTAATGAACTTGAGTCATCAAAGCCTAAAACAGGACATTAATTCTTGCCGCAACAGCCAAAGAAAATGGAGATGAGACCAGCAAATTAAACTTTTTACTAATTCATACGTATGCAAAATAAATACATATATAGATAAAACCAATTTTTGACTCTAGTCACTAAAGTGGTTAAACTTTGTAACAAGAGATTTTATTTCTGCGGAATCTATATATGTAAACCTTGGCAAATGGGCTATAATCAATGACAACAAAAAAATGAAAATAAGTAAAAGATGACAGAACCAATATTTCTAGCTTTTTGTTCTTCCTCAACAATTGCATGATGCATTGTAAATCAACCTCGAAAGTTGGCTTGCCTTATACATGAAAGACTATATGATCATCAGCTTTTTCATATTCGAGTTATTGTGGTCAACTTCTTCTCATCGAAACTCCTCAATTAAGACTACCCTCGTCTTTTCACAAACTCATTCATTCCTAGGTAGAAAAAATGTTTAGAGACACAAACCTTCTCTTTTATGCCTATGCTCTAAAGTATAAAAAAAATTAAAAATTAAAAATTAAAAATTAAAAATTAAAAATTAAAAAATTAAAAGACCTTGAATATACTTTAAAGAAAAAAAAAGCAGCATATATAAAATGATTTTATAAAAATCAAAATAGTAAAGATTATCTAAATAATTTGTTGCTATAGCAGCAAAAGTGTAAAACAATTAGCATAAGTCTGAAGAGTGCAACTTCCTCTTCATAATTGTCATTTTTTTAGACTTGGCATAATTGTATTAAGCTTGAAGGGAAATTTTACAACTGGTGCAGGGCATCATATGTATCTAGCTAGAAGTTGCATGTATTTGTAAAAATTGGAGAACAACTACAGTATGTGACATTTCATAAAATCGAGAGGATTCACAGAAAGAGATTATCGTAGATTAAAAGGAAAATGCGAACAATAAATTTTTAAGTAATGTTATGATGTGAAATGATAAAAATATGAAATACAACTAGCATATACAAAGTGTTAACACATCGACGATTAAAAAAAAAAAAGCCGTCTAAAGGCATTTGATCATATAGCCCAGAGCAGATACAAATATGCATAAGCATAAGCTTGAGTAAAAGTAAAATAAAACGATTCCTAAGCCTATAGTTAGCTCATCAAACATTCCTTTTCACTGAGATGTCGAGATAGAGAGAAGGAGAAGTCCTTTTAGCCAAAATGGCAAAACAAAACTTGATACAGGAGTTGTGTTAAGTTGGTTCATATGGCAAGATGATCAGCAGAACAAATAAATCATTTAATGCAACCTAAATCAGTGTATAACACACATTTAAAGCTGGACTGAAGTCAAGGAACGAAACCCTTCTCTTTTTTTTTTGTGTGTTAAGAAAATAAATGAATAAAAGCTTAAAAAGCTCCCAATATGTGAAAATCTAAGAGAAAAGACCATCTTTTCATGATAATTTTTTTTCCGTTGATCAGCAAGCCTTTTATCTTGAAGAAGTTAGCATCAGAGAAAGAGTTTTTTGTTTTTAAAGCATGAAGAAGGCAAGAAAATGTAAGTTCATATAGACACACAAAAAGTATCTTATATTAATGTATAAAAGTGAAAGGTATTGAAGGTCTTTCAAGAACGAGCAAGAGATTTAAATAAGAAGCAAACCGGTGGTGGAACCAAGAGATCTAATTGGAAAGATTCAGTATATGGACCTGAAAGTTATCGACTGTGCTGTTCATGTTTAAGGAGAGAGAAATAGATAAAGCAAATATATATGTATAAAAACACATAAAGATCAGAACTTGAGTATACTTTCTCTTATCTTCTGAAAGAGATAGGGCGATAAAAAAAAAACTAGGGATCCAATGATATTATTATTTTTCATCGTCATCAGGGTGTTACCAACAAGATTCATAAGGTTATACTATGGAAAAGGACTAACAGAGAGAGAAACATTGATAAAACCAGAAGATCAAAGAATGAAAAATAAATTAAGACAAGTTTGGACTCTGGGACTTTTCAGTGAGTGCCTGATAATCTGGCAGTAAAGCTACAGTCGCGAGAGAGAGAAAATAGAAAAGTGGGAAAAACCCTAGATCTTACACAGAGGTCCGAGTGAAGGAATTTGCTTAGAAAAACCCGAAACCTGCTAACCAAACTTCAATCATATTTATTTGCTTTCAGTTGTAAGGAAAAGAAATGTGTACTGTTTTTAAACACTTATCGATGATATATAGAAACCAAAACAAAGCTCAGAGCCAGACTCATCAGCACTCAGCAGAAAGAATGAGAGAGAAAAGTTTTTGCAAAAGACGATGAAAACGTGTCCAGATCCACCAGCTCGGAGATACCCAAACAGCCCCACCTAAAAGCCTTCGGAAAAAAAAAATCATGAGAGGAAAGACCATGAAATAAAAATGGAGGTGTCTTTTTTTTATTATTACAGAAAGTAAGAGATGTCAGAGAGAAAGAGAGCACTTCTGATCACGGAGAGGTTGGGTGAAAGAAAGAAAGAAAGAGTGCATCAAAATGACGAGAAGAAAACATAAACAAAGTTTAAGATATATAAGCAACCCAGAAAATCTTAATCAGGAAAAAAAAAATTGTTGTCAAGCTACAAATCAAGAAAGATAAAGTTAAGCTAAAAGCTTGGTTAAAAAAAATTGCATTCTTGGAGAAACCTCCTTATTCAGGACTCCAAAAAGCGCCAAAAATAAGAAATTTACGGGGAAAATTTTAACAAACAATGGAGATAACATGACAGAGAATTACAGACAGAGAGAGAAACATGTATGTATGTACATATAGATATGGATATTACCCAGCGCTGCCAAACTCATAGAGTTTGCCACGACTAGAGAAAATGATAAGAGCAACTTCAGCATCGCAAAGCACAGAAAGCTCATAAGCTTTCTTGAGCAAACCATTTCTTCTCTTGGAGAAGGTCACTTGCCTGTTAATCTTGTTCTCTATCCTCTTCAACTCTACCCTTCCCCTCCCCATATTTTTTGTTTTCACTTCCCCTCTAGTTTATATGTATGTATATATTTATTTGTCTTTCTTTTAAGGCGGTGGATTTGGTGTTTCGCAAAAGTGAAGCTGAGAATAACAAGTACTGAGAATTCTTTTTTCTGTAAGAGAACTGCAAGTTAAGGGGCTACATAAATAGATATTGTAGCTGAGAGGGCACACTGAGATCTTCTAATTTTACAATAAAATGGAAACCCGAGTATCTCTTCTTGTTTTCGTTATTCTTTGTACTATATTAATTTCAGCAATCGCCTCTCTTTGTCCGGTTGCCTTCTCATCGGTTCAATTTTCTTAAGCAAGAATTAATTGAAGTCTCACTCATTTCCTCGTAGATTGAGTGCGGCCACGCACCTGCTCCAAAGCAAGAAAAGCAAAAAGTACAAGATACTTCGATCTTCACCTTCTCTGGGCGTTAGGGATGGACGTATTACGGTTCGGTTCATTATTTTTTAAAATTATATTATATTAATAAAATAGAATTTTTACTTTTAAATTTGAATTATATTAAATAATGTATAAGAACTGAATTATACCGAATTATTTCAGTCCGGTTCAATTTAATATGATTTTCTAAAAGTTTTTTAAGAGATTAAAATTATTATTAAAAAAAAATTTCGAGGCAAAATACTTCTTAAGCTAGTATTTAACACTCTAAAAGTTTAAATTATTTGTGAAAAACTTTTCTTACAAGTAAAATAATAATAGTAATATTAAATACACAATAAAGATAACAATCAATCACACAATACACAAGAATATACATGATTAAGCAATAACTGTCTATATCTATGGTGGATCATAAATCTTTATTTCTTTTATTAGCTAGTTTACAAAGAACTAACACAAGAGATTATCAAGAATATATTAATAGACGATCTCTTATAAGATTTACTTACTATCTTGCACACCTTAGTGCTCAAACCCCCCATAACACTCTTCTGTGCTTATTTCTAATGCCAAAGAGTTGCCTCAGCTCTCTATTCTTTCTCTCTCTCTCTTGTGTATGTATTGTTAATTCTAATGAATTATAAGGATTTATATAAGTTCCAAACCGCCTTTAGTAACTCTATTTTTCGTTGGAATAAGAGCCACATAAAAATAAAGTAAAAAATTGACTCAAACACATAAAAAATCGAAAACCACAAGTTTTTTAAAAATGGGTGCCACAACTCTACTGCGATCCCGACTCAACGCCATGGTGCTTGATGTTCTAACTACAGAGCCGTGACGCTCAAAATTTAGCACCACAACAATCACACTTAGAGATTCCATCCTTCTGTGTTTTCTCACATTTTTTTTACTTTTGGCTCTTTGTTATCATCCATTTCTTATACATCTAACGCGTACTCGACCTTATGTTGAATTTCTCATTGGTCTCTAACTCAAAATCAAGTTTAACCTTAATTTTGAATCACCAAATTCTAGCAACCATATATGTAAAAGATCAAGTTCACAAAAAAAAAAATGTACGTCAACTTTAAATACAAAATTAATTTTTAGTCTATGAATTAAACTAGTTAAAAAATTATTAAAAATTAAAGTTCATCTAAACAAATATAATATTAGTCAATTTTAATCACCGAATTAATTAAAATTTTATGAACTAAATAAATTAAAAAATATTAAAAATTAAACTCTATTCAAACAAATAAAGTGACCATCGACTTTTAAGCAACAAATTAATTAAAATATATAAATTAAACAAGTTAGAAAACTATTAAAATTAAAATTCATTAAACATATTATATAAAAAAAATATGTGTAAAATTTTACTAATGCATTTTGATTTGGTTCAGTCTTGTTTTTAAATAAAATCGAACTGAACCTAACTTATTTAGGGATTAAAATAAAAAAAATCGATTCATTAATTTTTATACTCTAATATCGAATTGAGCGACTCAATTCGATAAATTTTATTTAATTTTTTTTATACACCCCTACTTAACGCCTATGCTTTAACTTTTTTCCTATTGGCATATAATTTGAGGAGTTATATTATGCATTATTTATTGAATCTTACAAGCATATATAACCCATTAATATCTTTGATGCAACTCGAATTGAAATGCATTGTGGGAGTTTCTTTTTTCTCTTTTTGTAGTTCTATATCTTATGTGCAAGGTTAAGAAAAATTACCATGTGAAATAAAATACATTTTAGGGCCACAAGGGAAAAAAAAGAGAGAGAGATTAGGAAAAGACCATAGTGCATTATGAATGAAATTGCGATATTGACATTGAAAGAGCAGCATTTTCCTGGACTTGTAGTGGAATCATCGAACATGATTTGGGTGCCACTGAGGCCTGAAACGCAAGTGCTATGGCAGCCGTCGTCAACTTTAATGTCATTTTCTTCGATCCCACTACCACTTAGATCACATCAAAGAGAGTTAAGGCGTGCATTGATATCAGACGTATGATAATCTTAGAGGTTGATGATCATGAAATGAGAATTACATGATCAAATTTTCAACCATTGTTCATGTGAAATACACCCTCTTGGAGCGAGTTTCAAAATAGTGGATATTTCAGGAAATAGAGATAAACGGTGACTGAAAATCCTTATTCCTTTTATAAGACAAAAGAGAGTTAAGGAATAAGGAGGGCATTGACAGCTGTTTCCACCTTTGAAAATTTCCCTGCTTGTTTCCATGCAAGTTTTTTTGTAAAAAAAAAAGAAAGAAAAGCAAAATCATATTTTATCAATTTTTTTTTTGAAACAAAATTTAATATTAACATCAAACAACTTGAAAACGTCTAATCAGTTTGCAAACGTTTCATCTCATTATTATATTTTATTTAAAAAATTTAGATGACATAGTTATATGCAGGGAACAGACTGTAGCTGACAGTGGCAAAGAATAAGAAACAGAAAAAATGGAGATGATGTGATGTTGAAGCCAAAATAGGGTTTTAGTTTCAGGACCACGTGTCGTCACTATATGCACTGATTGCTTATTAAATGACCCATCCAATCGGTCCATTGTATTCACTGTCTTTATTTCCTCCCAGAAATAATATTTTATCATCAGATCCTTCACATTGAGGCCTTCATCTGAAATTTGTTTTCACCTTTACGTACATAAATTTAGGCCGATACAATTTCATTATATTTTCATGTTATGGGATTCTTTTCTAAAGAATTGTTTCGTGTTTTCTTTCTTAAAGGGTTCCATGTTTTCTTATTTACAAATTCACTAGAACATTATTTTACCCGAGTAAAATTTAAGCTTTCCAGAGGAAGAATTTGACTGGTATTCGAGAAATGGACTCATATAAAGAATCTGAGTAGCTATCAGCCATCACACTCAGCTCAAAAAATAGAAGGCTTGACTGTAAGTATGAAAAATCAAGTAGGTTTGATTACTACCTCTTTCTGTTTATCATCTGACATCTCTCATAATCTTGCCAGGAAAGCAAATCAACCCACTTGTCCACTTCCCACCGTTTGCTGCAGCAAATAACTCGTCAATGGTTTTTTTATTTCCAGCCTTAACATAAATCATAAAACTAATGGGATATTATTGGATATAATTCCACATTAAGCTCTTAAAAATCAAATGAAATTTTGAGCCTGAAAATATTCATCACTAATAGGCATTCTATGATGATATTGTGGAGCAATTAACTGTCGTGAATCCAAACCGCAATATAAGCAAATCCTAAATTTGATGTAAAATTGTTGCCAATACTGCCCAAATCAAGATTAATGTTTGGCCAAGTTGGGTTCAATCCAATTGTATCATAGAAGTTCCAATTCAGGCCAATAATCACCAGGTTGGACGAACATCGTAAATTGTAACAGCATTGGCACTGCCATGAATTAACCCTTTTTTTTTTCCAATCATATGAATCCTTTAACCAAAATTTTACTACAAAGAGACGTGACATAGGAAAAGAGTTGGAAAATATAAAGGGTAAAGAAAAATGAATAGTCATAGCATCAAAGTAGCCCATAATTTCCCCTTTTTTTTTATTTTGTTTTTCTCTCATGAGTTGTCCAACTAACATTGAAATGTGACAAACCATCTCATGGTCCAATGCAAGAAGGCTGGTGGTTAGAATCTTGTCATTTAGAGAAAGCTTTTGAAGGGCTGAGTAAGCTTTATTTAATGCACATTTCAATTTTTTCTGCCTTAGCATTCACTATTAGCTGAGCTTTCAATTCTTACCATCAAGCATGCTGAAATTTGTTTCCTTGCATTGAAGAGGGAACAAAGAGTGCACAAAGAAAACAATGCCTTCTCTCAAGAGAAAAAAAAATCTTTATCTTTTTACAATATCCGTCAATCTTTATCTACTTAATTAATAATTTAAAAAAAAAAGGAGTAATGCTATATTTGGAATACAAATATTGTATCCAAAGTGATAATACATTTGATGTTTTAACTTTTGATTAGTATTGTATAATTAATATATTAATAAAAAATAAAAAGCCGATAATAATTCTCACAAGTGATAGTCACCGATTAATAACACTTTATTTAAAATATAAATTTTGTATCCTAATTATATATATGTAACACTACTTTTTTAAAAACAATTAAAATCCCTTTTGTTCATTGATAATATATTATTTTCTATATATATATTTGTATGTATTAAAAAATTTATCCATTTACTATGATACTTAATAAAGAATAAACGAGTCTAAAGTATACCATTGACATCTTAAAATAAAAAGTGCCAAATAAGCCAATTAGAGCGGGAACAAGTAGTGCATAAAGAAAATAACACTTTCTTAAAATTACATTTTATTTATTTATTTAAAAAAATATTATTCACTTTAGTTTTTTCCTCCATTCTTATTTCTTAATAAGGTTGTTGTGAGTTTGATTTTTAAGGAAACCTTATTATGTAATGGGGTTCGGTACCTTTGAACGCACAACATCTCATGTGAGGTGGGTAGTACTCTAATTATTAAAATAAGAGAAATTGATAGTTTAATTATATATTTTTGTTGAATTACTCACTTAATTTTTAATATTTTAAAATTTATTAATTGCGTCATTTAAGAGTATTATTACTATCATTTTTGTCTAAGAAATTTATATTTTTACTAGTATTTTTATCCTTGAAACATGATCGTTTTTGTCCGCAACTAGTAGTTTTTAAAATGTTAAAAACCTAATAAGTAATTCAATAAAAATGTAAAGATTGAAGTGACAATTTCTTTAAAAATAATGATATACTTCTCAAATATTATCCCAATTTTATTTATTGTAAATAATGTATTAACTAATTATTAGGTAATGAAATGGTGTAATAGTGATTTTGAAAGTTATACCCTTCAATGATTATTTAACACATTAATTTGATATATAAATTTTAAGATAATATTTATAGAAAGTATAGCGTTATTCGAACTAGTAAAGGTTTTAATTCCCTTCAAATTGTCTGCATAAAATATACAATTAATTGAGGAATATATCTCATCAAGATCAAATCATAAGAATGTTTTAAGGGAAACAAATGATTGAAGATCATCAACATCAATGATACACCAAAAACAACAACTATATAATTATGTCATTAATTAGATATCTTGGCCTTGGGTTATCGTCTCTTGTAAGCAAAACGTTTCTCAAGAAAGTTCAATTAGGTCGAAAATCAATACTTCTAGCCAATGCCTTTCCATTTTCATGGTAAATTCATGAAAATCTAGTATTTCGATTTTATGGATTAACTATAATTGGAGTATTGGTATTTGAAATTATAGGGGAAACATAAAAGTTATAGAGGATAAGTTAAGAGAAGTTACACGAAGAAAGAAATTATGTCAACGAATATGCTGACTAAAAGATGACATCAAATAATACTTGATGATCTAATAATAAAAGGTTTGTAGTAAATTATTTTTTTAAATTAAAATAGAGATTTTGAGTTTGATATCTTTTATATACAAAAGGATGACATGAATGATGGCACTAAAGATTCAAAGCCATTCATTCACTCACTCACGCACTATAAACTACAATCAAACCCACATACATGAACTAGAATCCCAGTCCCATGCTCATAACCACGTAACTTTTGCCGTAAGGTTAAGTGTTGTTTTTGAGAAATTAATAAGACAATATATTATTTTAAATATTAATTATGATGGATAATTTTTAGAATTATAAAAAATCAATCTATTAATGAATTTTAACACATCATTTGAAATAGAAGAATATTAAATTATTACTCGAGAAGTATAATATTAGAGTGGCACTATTTGACCCTCTATTTTATCTCACTAGTCCTCATTTACTATTTTTGTTTAATTTTTAATTATTTTCTTATATGAAATTACTAAAAAAGACCCAAAAAAACTTTGTAAGTACATTTATATATAAAATTCATTTGTTCTTTTACAAATATATCATAAGCTTCAATTTCTATTATACACTTTAAACTCTAAATTTGTAAAAATGTTAATATTTAAAATTATTATTTAAGAGATAAAATAAATTATTTTTTATAAATAAAAGAAAAATTATTATAAAAAATTGATTTGTTCATATTTTGTAAGTAACGGTATTAAGAATGTTCAAAATGATAGTAAGTGTAAATTGGGAATTTATTAGAGTATATTAAAAAATAAGTTTTTTAAAAAAGATTTTATAAAATATAATAAAAAAAGTGGAAGGTGATGAAATAAAATAAAGGGTTAAATAGCACCGCTCATAATTTTTTGTTCGATTGCATCTGCGAAAGGTAGTTGCTAGTTCGACCCCATTTCTGTCTATCGAAGCTCCATACTTGCACACTGAAGAGTGAGGCGGGGTCTGATAAGACGGTTGATCCAATTGGCGAAGGGGTCGTTTTGGGCCAGGGCCCAACTAAAGCATTGTTTCTGATTTTGTATTTTTTAGCTTTTTGTAATGGGAGTGAGAGTTAACAGAAACCTCCGGAGAGAGATGGCGGGAGTAGGAGAAGCACAAAAGAGACAAGCGGCCAGGCCGATGCATCCTTCTGCAAGAGTGCCTCCACCTCCGCCACGCCTCCGCTTTGTCCCCGTCGATCGCGAAAAGGTTCTCGATTAGTTTTTCTTTTCTTTTTAAATAATCTTTTGCGTACTCACTTTTTTAGGGTTTTAAAGCAAACTTAAATTTATTATCTGCGGCACATTTATAATTTTGTTGAACTTCTAGTAATATTTTTGCTGAAACTTTTTTAGGGTTTATTATCTCTTCTAGTTCGTGATTGAGATCAGTTGTAGAGTTAATTCTGAAGTGCACGAATTAGTTCATCTTGTTTTATTTTAGTTTATTAGATTCTTTGGATGTGTAAATATATATATTAATGTGATTTTATTTCATTTTTTCCCCTTTCTGATGCAGACTTGTCCATTATTGCTTCGAGTTTTCACTAAGGTATGTCCATCTTATATTTCTCAGATATAATTTTTGTTCCTTTAGTATGATGGATGATTCTTTTTTCCTCCAAAATTTTATTTGAAATTTAAAAGGACGACCATTATACTGCATGTTGTCTTTAGTTGGACTCGTCAGCCAATTGGTTCATCTTCTTTATCAATTTTGTTTTTGGTTTGATTTGGGGGGGGGGTGTTCCAAACTCAGGGACCTCCACTTTGGAGGGAGGGGGGTATATGCCAGCCCTTTACCGCTGGCCTTTAATGGCTTGTGCATCTTCCTTATCAATTGTTATGTTTGACAACTTTATTCACTGTCTGAAAGTTCTGTTTTGCCTTCATCATTACATATGAACTGTGCTTTGGTTAACTGGATTTATTTAGTGCTCTAGGATTATCAAGGTGTTTTACAATTTTTCCAAGAAGGAATGCTTTCTGAGAAGCTTGATCAGTGTCATTTTTGAATAAATAGTGTTCTAATTTGTGATCCATTAGTATTTCTTGTCATATGTGAATACATCAGATTTTTTCTGGTGTGTAAGTTGTTCATAAGGTAGTGAAATTGGCTGAAATTTTGAAGTGTAAATACATTTGCAGTAAATAAAGGATCAGATGATATATATATATATATATATATATATATATATAATCAGCAGAATCTATGAAAAGAAGGGTCTATTGCGCTTTCTTCTATTAATATTTTCTATATGAGATGAGGTCTGTTCCACTGTTCCTGGTGGTTCCTTGCCTCTGTATGGATAGAGGCTTTTCTCTTTTAAAAAAAAGAGGCCTCCCAGTTTGATGTGTGAAGCCATTACTAGCCATGCCAATTTGCTTGAAAACCCAAGAAAGAGTATTGTATCGACCGACCAATAAATTACTTATTTTAATTTAAATTTAAAGCCTGTCTTACGCAGCTTTAGAAAGGAGAGAATTTAAGAAAGTCATTCTCTCTATATTAGCCTTGGTTTTTTCCAACGAAACTAAGCACTTTTGGATCTTTCTATTGCTTTGGACAAGGACATGGGAAAGCAGGTGAACAAATCAGCATTCTTCTTTGAGTAGGACTTAGTTGAGAGTTTAGAGGTTCTCTAGGCTTTTTCATAATGACTTCTTAAGTCAGACTTGATGTGCTTTTTCAGTATTAAGCATGGAATGGTTGATGAATCGGGCATTATCCATCTTGAGAGCCTGTTGCAGCCAATTGACTGGAGCATATGCCTATGTTCACCTTTGTGTTTGCTGTTAAATATAGCTTATGAAAAAGAGACGATTTGTGTCATTGTGCTTTCTTTTATCGGAAATTGTGCATTTTGTGTGATTTACTTACCCTTGAACAGATTGGGGGCCATCATTCTAGGGAGGACTTTGCTGTCAGAGGCAAGGAGCCTAAGGATGAAGTTCAAATTTATACATGGAAGGATGCTACTCTACGTGAGCTAACTGACCTGGTATGTTGAAACAGTATGCTGTATTGCCCTTTTATTTTTAACCCATTGACTCCTTCCTCCTTTCCCTCAATCTCTGCACGGGGGTGTAGTTGTTGGAAGAAGGATTCTTTTACCTGAAATCTTCATGTATATGACCCTACTGTATAAAATCGAAGTTCTATTAGTACTAGCAAGAGGCAATTATGTTCTTATTGCCTCCCGATATTTGCTGGAATTCTAATATTCTGTTTTCTTGGAATATTAGAAGTTGATTCCTTTTTTTTTCAAGAGATGAGTTTGCTCCTTTCTGTCACTTAGTCTGCAAAGTTGATTGCAATTCTCTTACAGGTAAAAGAAGTAGCACCAGCAGCAAGAAGAAGGGATGCGAGGCTGTCATTTGCTTTTGTCTATCCTGATAAGAATGGCCGTTTTGTGGTGAGAGAGGTTAGTCTTTCCCTCCCTCTATTTTCCCCCAGTTTTCCTCATTTGGGATATATGATCAATAAGACGTTGTTAGATCTTGTTTAAATGGTTGACCAGCAGTGCTTAAGTCAAGTTTCTGGGCTCATTAGATTAGTTAGCTACACACTACTAGGCTTGGCTTAGCAAGGCACATGGACATGAGGAATAGAAGTGGAATTCATATTTTATTCTGTGACTTTCTGTTTGTTACTGACTCCTAGAGTTCTGTGTCTGACTATTACAGTTTGTGGATTGATTTTTTTCCCCCTTGGGATCTAACTTGTCCAATCTTACCAACATATGTGTGCCTATTGTGAGTTGTCAAATTTTCAAACTTACCTTGGTGAGAGTAATAGACGGTTTCAAAGCTTTTTAGTTCCAAATAGGTGGAACAGAGAATAAAAGATATAAGTGCACTTCTACAAAAACAGCTGATAAACTTAATTGATAAAATCATTACCAACATATGATGTACACATGTTTAATTACGCCCAAGATTGTTGATAGAATGACTTGATTTGACTTTGCTGATTAATTTGTAAGTGGGAAGATCTAATTCTTGAATACTTGCTGTTTTGTGAAGGTGGGGAAGACCTACTCTTATGAAAGTAGGAGGCAATTAGATGATAGCAAAATGTTGGCTGAGCTCAGCTTTGAGGTAATGCAAACTGCTTTTTTGGCTTAACCTTGATTATACATCAAATGTCCATAATCTCTAATTTAAAGCTCCTCATATGCAGATTGGAGATTACTTGGATGTGGCAATCCTGTAAAGAAGCTTTTGACCATGGTAATTTGTGTAGGTCAGTAATGATACGATTAGATTGAATCAGGAAGGCATGTAATTAATTAATGATCTCAGACTTAAATTTGCGTTTGGGGTGCATGGGGTTATAAGTGTAATCATCTGATGTGAGGTTTGGTGGGAGAAACCCCAATATTGTTAGCGTGCCATGAATACTTAGGAATCACAAAAGTTGCAGTGATTAAGTTTATGTTGCTCCATTTCATCTCCTTTTAAGTTGTTGCCTTTTTGATTGTTTTAATGGCTTTTTATCAATATTTATGGTTATTGTACGAATGGGTTATCAGGAACTTTCTTTTTTGGGGACTCCAACATTTGGGTTGAGAATTTATTAGGACTATCACAAATCTGAATTTCAAGAGGCGCAGAAAATAAACAATTTCAAAGACACTTAAGTTTCGAAAGAGATGGATTTAAGCATCACAGTCAATTCTTGAGAAATTTTGCCAACGGCGATGTGGGTTTCTTCGATTTCCCATGAGACGGTGTTATCTTCCAATTGTGTTCATGGGTCAGTTGTTGACAAACGGAAACGGACAAACAGCTCCAGCAGCTGTCATGAGTAAAGAAATAAAGTACCCACCTACGTTTTCTTATTTCAACTGAAGGGGACCAAATCCAGAACGTGGCTTGTTTAATTTGTTTTCCTTTTTATAGGTTGAATTGAATTCAATATTTTATCTTATTAAATGTAATGTCGAAGATTTTATGGATGATACTTTAACCACCAGTCCGTACCGTAATTTAAGGGGAATAACGTGATTAACTGCACAGTTAAAACAAAAATAAAAAAGGAATTAAAGTTAAATTGATGAAAATCCTTGTCTTACTCCAGATGATAAGATAAATTTAAGAAACAAAACCCGGGATAAATACATGCCGCATTTGGGCAGGACAGGGCATGATAAACGACGTCGTTTATTGTCGGTTGGGCAACGTCGTTAAAGAAAGGGAAATATTTAGTTATACAGCCAAGAGAAACCAGTACACAAATAAAAATATTTGCCGTCTCCGAAAGCGAAGATCGTTGTTCCATTTATTGCCATTGTTGGTTTTTTGATTCTTAAACAATCAAGTCTCAATCATACACTTACACTCCATTAGTCTCTGCATTTTCCTTCATCTACACGCTATCTTCTCGCCTTCAACCCCACCCCCAATAATTACTCGGTCGCACTCCTTGTGACTCCTGTTATTATCTGATGCTTTGCTGTGAGCTCTTCTCAGAGAAATCATGCGCTAATTCCTCTCAATTTCGCGAGATCTCTAACTCATCCAGTTGTATGTTTTATTCTCTCCGTAGGCGAACTCTCTCTCTTTTTTCTATTTCTGACTTTTCTTTTTAATTAATTTTAGGTTCTGGAAGGCAATGGCATTAGGGCGGGGATTATCCGGTACGGGACTCCACAGGAAAAGAAGTAGTGGATCTCGTTTGCCTATTGCACTTGTCGTTTTGTTCTCTGTTCTCGCGCCCTTGATCTTCTTTGTTGGTAGAGGGCTTTATACTACTGCTTCGATTGGTTAGTTCTGTCTGTGATTGATTAATTAATATCTCCGTCTTTAATGTTCATTAGCAGATCTAACCGTCATTTCTTATAGATCCGTTTTAGGTTTTTTGAGAGATGTTTTTGCTTGCTTTTTAGACCTCATGTTTGTTCTTCTTGTTTTATCATTTTCGTGCGTTCTAGAAAATGCGAATATAATAGCAACTTCATTTTTTTTTTGTTTTTCTGTTATATATTTTATTTATTTTTTTCTGAATGCGAAGATTATGCTTCTAAAAGAAAATATTTAGCTCCTTAGAGTTTGCTGGAATGCTGTATTTTGATAACAGTGACGCTTAACTTTTTTATTTGAATAAATTGAAGAGTTTCGGGTTTTTGTTTTTTGGTTTCTTATGTGATCAGTATTACAGCTTTTAGTTGTACACATCAACTTTTTTTCTTTTTGGATGATTTTTGCATTCACGAATTTATGATGTTGTGCAAATTTAGGAATGAAATGCAGTAGCAATTCTAGTTAGTTTGTGTACTTGTGTATATAGTTCACTTCCTTTGTCTCATATCTAAAAATTATTGTTGTTACTTGTGCCAGATCAAAATGATTTTTCAAGTGGTTCTAGCAAGCAGGTAGCTTGTTCAAACATTTATACTCTTTTATTGTTATATTTTGGATTAAAAGATTCTGTGTATGCTTTTTATTTACTGTGATATTTGGTTGACTGGTGCAGAATGTGCACTGGAGAGAAAGGCTGGCACTGCAGTATCTGAAATCCCTTTTCTCGAAAGAGGTGAGTGCAAATTGGTGAAGATTTGGATAAGTAATGATAATATCAACTTACTATAGATGCACTTTTCTAGTATCAATAATATTAACTTTGTGGCACTTTCCTAAATCAACTTTTAGGTTATTGATGTTATCGCAGCAAGCACTGTTGATATGGGCCCTTTAAGTCTAGATTCTTTGAGGAAAAGCAATTCTTCTATTTCATGGAAATTTGTTGGAGTAGAGACTTCAGTAGAGAATAATGCTACTTCTGAGGTTAGGACGACTTTGATGAATATGCATTTATTATTTTACATTTCATTTATTACAAACTTGTTGTCAGCTTATAGTTGCTGACCCACCAATGTGTTTCTATTATGATTGTGTTCAAAGCCAAACCAAACAGCTGCAGTTGTCAAGAAAGTAACTTCCAAGGGGAAAGGGAACATTATTTTTGCTGGTAATATCTGCTGTTTTGTCTATTTGAATATAGTTCCTAATACTTTCTTGCTTGCATGCTGATCTGGTTGTCCCTTGCAGATGGTCTTTCTCAATCCATTGATACACCTGCAAAGCAATTTCGAAGGGTAAGTGGCCTTTGTATCAGTTGAATGTTTAATCATCATATAGTTTCTGTGCCACTTAAACCTTTTTATGATTTGAAGCAACCATGATGTCTTCTGAATTGCATAATTATAGTCTCTCTTCTGAATTGTAAATTTATTTCTCTGAGAGATGATGTAGCAATTGAGAGACAAGAGGCGTGAGAAGCGAGCAGCTGAGTTGGTGCAACAAGATGATGAAACAATTGTGAAGCTTGAAAATGCGGCCATTGAACGCTCCAAATCTGTGGACTCGGCTGTCCTAGGAAAATATAGCATATGGAGGAAAGAAAATGAGAATGACAACTCTGATTCCACTGTAAGGTTGATGCGGGATCAGATGATAATGGCAAAGGTATATTTGAGTATTGCAAAGATGAAGAACAAGACTGACTTACAGCAGGAACTACAGACCAGGCTCAAAGAGAGTCAGCGTGCTTTAGGAGATGTGACGACTGACACAGATTTACATCAAAGGTAGTTATAATTTTTGTGTTTAATGTTGTTAAAGGTGTATTACATGTAGTTTGCATCATTCATCTATTGTGGTTCTAGCAATTTCTAATTTTTGTTCTGTTCTACATGTAATATCTGTTTAGTGCACCTGGAAAAATCAAAACAATGGGTCAGGTTCTGTCAAAAGCCAGAGAGCAATTGTATGACTGCAAGTTGGTTACTGGAAAGCTGAGAGCTATGCTCCAAACAGCAGATGAACAAGTTAGGAGCTTAAAGAAACAGAGCACATTCCTGAGTCAGTTGGCAGCCAAAACGATTCCAAATGGAATCCACTGCTTGTCTATGCGCTTGACCATTGAATACTATCTTCTTCCTCCAGAGAAGAGGAAATTCCCTAGAAGTGAGAATCTGGAGAATCCGAATCTTTATCATTATGCCCTCTTCTCTGATAACGTCTTAGCTGCATCAGTTGTTGTCAACTCTACTGTCATGAATGCCAAGGTATGTGGACTGCTTGTGTGCTCATCCTTTTATACTGCCTAGGTTTTCAAATAGTGAGGACAACCATCCATTAATTGTATTTCTCATTTCTTTAAAGGTTATTTGAGAATTGGTCATTAACCATGTGCCTTTAATGGAAATTGAGAATTGACCTTTCAAACTGAGCCTAATTTGCAATCTTGATAAGAATATGCTTTTTGGTGATATTGCAGGATCCCTCAAAACATGTATTCCATCTCGTTACTGATAAACTTAATTTTGGAGCGATGAATATGTGGTTTCTTCTGAATCCTCCTGGAAAGGCCACTATTCATGTTGAAAATGTTGATGACTTTAAGTGGCTTAACTCGTCCTACTGCCCTGTTCTGCGGCAGCTTGAATCTGCTGCAATGAAAGAGTATTATTTTAAGGCAGACCACCCTACTACTCTTTCTTCAGGCGCTTCAAATCTGAAGTATCGAAATCCAAAGTATCTCTCGATGCTTAATCACTTGAGATTCTATCTCCCGCAGGTCTATCCTAAGTTGGACAAGATCCTTTTTCTTGATGATGATATTGTTGTCCAAAAAGACTTGACTAGATTGTGGTCGGTGGATCTTCATGGGAAAGTGAATGGGGCGGTGGAGACATGTGGTGAAAGCTTTCATCGTTTTGACAAGTACCTAAACTTTAGTAATCCTCATATTGCACGACACTTTGATCCAAATGCTTGTGGATGGGCTTATGGGATGAATATCTTTGATCTAAAGGAGTGGAAAAATAAGGATATTACCGGCATCTATCACAAATGGCAAAACATGGTAAGTCTTTGAAGTTTTGTACCTTTTCTCATTCAAGATGCAAATATTATCATGCATACTAACATATAATTTGAGAAGAGTGCTAGCATCAATCGCAATTAATGAAGTTGCTATTGTTAAACCAATCAAGTCTTTCCTTTTCTTTAATTGTATATTGTGGTAACAGAATTGTGGTTGATATAAAATACCAAAATGGAGGGATGTGATTGGTTTAAAAGCAACAATGACACAATCTCGACTGATGCTGGTGCTGCTCATAATATGATTCAATTGCATGAGATGACTTAGCCAGTTTGTGTTTAAAATTGATCTCAGCATTTGTATTGGAACTGCTTCAAACTTGTTAATTTAGTTATTGTTATTTACGAAAATATTTGTATTATACTGATAATTTCTATCATCACCTTTAAATAATTATGGAAACCTCAGCAGAAGTGGCTTGTAGTGTTCTCTATTGGTATGCCCAAAAGGGAAATTTGCTGGTTCTTCACTGTTCAGTTTAAACACCCTACACATGTATAAGTGATTTGTATTTTCTTGTCTTCTGATTGTTTTTTTAAAAAAATTTCTTTTTTTTTATATATATTAGAATGAAGATAGAACATTATGGAAGCTTGGCACACTGCCTCCTGGGCTGATTACATTTTATGGTCTGACACATCCACTTGAGAAGTCATGGCATGTGCTAGGTTTGGGTTACAATCCCAGCATCGATCGGTCAGAGATTGATAATGCAGCAGTTGTCCACTATAATGGCAACATGAAACCCTGGCTGGAGTTGGCAATGACTAAGTATCGGTCATACTGGACCAAGTACATAAAGTATGATCACCCCTATGTCAAGAGCTGCAATTTGAGTGAATAACCTGATAATGGGGATTAAGGTACTAACAAATGCTTTCTCTTTCTCTCTCAAACAGTTGATGGGTCAGTCTGTTTTGGTTTAGTGTGAGAAGGGATGGGGGTCAATTTTTTTATGCTGCATGTTCCTTCTCTCCATTCCACATTGTTTACTGTTCTTTGTAATTCATTAAATTCATTCCCACCATTGCTTACCAACTGAAACACGATAACACTTCGATGTTGACCTGTAGACACCCTGAGAATTTTTTTTTCTTCTTTTTTTTATATTTTATTTTAGGTTTTTACCCCTCAGTTTTTTTTTTTTTTCTTCATTTTTTGTGGGAGCAAAGTTCAATTTGCAGAGAATGCTAAACCTCATATAAATGTGAATTTTCTGTATTCTTTGAAGTAGTTTTGCTTTAGAAAATGCAACTTATCAGGTCTTTATATTGTTTCTAAATCAAGGACCCATTCCTTTCAACCATATTTTCAGTATACTGACTGCTTGGAAGAAATGCATATTTCCTAGTTCTTTATTTTTTCTGTGACTATCTCACTCATACTGCTTTTATTCAACCTGCCTCGATCTGTCTAAAGATCTATGTTGTGCCAATGTATTAGTGGCTATGTTTATTCCAAAAGGATCGGAGAATAACAATGCTGCACTTTTTTTAATGGCACAAGTCTCAGTTATGAAATATCTGTGTAAGCCAGCTACTGTTGCCAGGTTGATGCTTAATACTGAATTATTTGGTTGGGATTGTCGAAGTTGTAAGGATGCTACTGCGGAGGTTTATTTGTTACGCGAGGATACAGATTAATAATATAGGCCAGGCAGTGTGGTATTCACGATTCTTTTTCCAGTATAAATGCTGTTCATTTCCAAATCTTTCGTGGGCTTGTAGATGGGCCTTTTTTTGAACTAGTCGCCACGTTTTTGTGGATGTCATTGCTGGCTTACAGCTTACAGGTAGGTCTCGTGGGCCTGTTTGTGATTCTATTTGTTGAGGCTATTCCAATGGCAGCGTCAATTTTAATTTGATGGTTTCAGAGTCTTCATACTAATACATTAATAAAATAGGTGAAATACATCAAATTGCATGATGGTAATTAAAATCTTGAGTTGATTTTTTCTTTTTTTGAAATTTAAAAACCACATGCGATGCCATTTTCGTAAGAAGTTACAAAAGGGCTTAGTTTGGATAATATTATTCTCTCGCCAGAAATAGATTGAAGAATCCCACTTAAGAGTGGCAAACCGAAAAATATTCAGTTAAGGATGGGATTAAGAATAACATAGTTGTGTGATTGTCATTTTCTTTGTATGTGTTTGAGAATATTTCTTAGAGACAACTGTAACAACCAACCTAATTACCCTTTCTAGTTTCTACCTCATTTAACTTAACCCTGATTGGAAACCATGCGATACATCTGCTATTGCTATTTTCAACCTTAAGATTTTTTTAGTTGTTGGAAACTACGATTTACATTATGGGCTCCTGATGTTTCCAATGAAAATCAGGGGATACTTTTTCTAGAAATATAGATAAACGGAAATTTAATTACCATGGATGTGATGTGATGTGATGATATGATTCGGCCTTGGCTACAGAACATGAACAACTTGTCTAGCACTCATCCAAGAACCTGCCATTTTTCTTTTTCCTCTCAATTTTCCGGATTCGAGAATCAATATCGGGATCGTAGGTTTGCTCTTCAACTGAACGAATATTCTAATCTTAAGATAGATCATGATTAGATCAACCAGCAAAATTGAGTGGTATTGTCGACTGAATTTTCCTTTTCAAAGTAAAAGATACGCGTGAACCATGTATGGTGCACCAGCTTCTGTCGGCAAGAGTTTTATGAGTTTTAAGGAAGTGTAAACCACCGCCTGTTGGTTGCCTTTTGGTTTTCTCTATCAACCGGTTAATGCTATTAAGAGTCATGTCATATATATACAAAATTTTGTATCTTAAATAGTGTATTAGTCGGTGACTATCAAAGATTTTAAAAAAAGTATAAACTACCACCTGTTGATTGCATGTTGGTGTTCTATGTAAACCGGTCAATGCTATTAAGAGTAATGCCATATGTATAAATTATTGAAAAGTTTTTATTAGTTGGTGACTATCAAAGGTTTTATTAGATTTTTTGCATAAATTTTTTTCTAAACATGTACCATAGATTGATACATACAATTAACCAGTGATTTTTTTTAAAAAATGGAAATACGTCGGTCTTCAAATGGATAAGCGTAAAAAGATGAATTATCTTGCTCTCATCTGGTGCTTTACAGTCGCAAAAGATTTGTACAACTTGCTAACATTTTCTTGTTTATAGTCTCATTGATCTTTTTATTTTATATTTTTTAAAATCCTTGATAGTACTAGAAATGGGAAATTAATCTGACTAAAAGAAAAACAGAGATGGTTTACGTGTATAAACGATGCTCACATAAGATATTCCCTTTGTTTGTGAAGATGTGGCATTGCTCGATAACGTGGGCCGTTTAAGCACCATTCAAAAACATTTGATTGCCTCAGCTTCAGTCCAAGCAGCGAGTTCCATAGAAAACTATTTGTCGAGAAATGTAATTAATGGCAGAACCCCACTGCGATTTTTATGAGGAAATGGTATTGGATTCTTAAGGGAGATATATCTCAGAATAATTTCAAAACTTTTGAATAAGGAGGAATAATATTTTAGTCTTTTATTTTATGAATATATATTAATTTAATTTCTTAAATTTTGATAATTATTATATTAATTGTTATTATTAGAGATTATTATTAAATGTGTTTTCTTTAAAGATAAAATAGTATCTTTGCCATTTTAAAAATAAAATTGACAAATATCAAATTAAAAAATAAAAAATAACACGTGTCATAATATGATAGTTAATTATAATATGTATTATCATGTAATTAGTTAATATTTATAATAAATATATATATTTTTTAAAATAAATATTTTTAAAAGTAAATTAATAAATATATTTTTTAAATAAAAGTATAAGTATTATAATATGATTAGTTACAAATGACACGTGTTATTATGTAATTGGTTGATATTTATAATATATATATTTAAAATAATATTTTTAAAAGTAAATTAATAAATATATTTTTAATAAAAGAACATGTGTCATAATATGATTAGTTACAAGTGACACGTGTCATAGTATGATTAATTACAAATAACACGTGTCATCATATAATTAGTTTATATGTTTAAAAAAAATTTAAAAGAAAATTAATAAATATATTTAATTAATAAAGGACATGTGTCATAATATGATTAATTATAAATAACAGTGTCATCATGTAATTGGTTTATATTTTAATTAAATATTTTTAAAATTAAAATAAATAAGAATTAATTAATACATTTATTGTCAACCGGGGAACAGAGAGTCTTGAGGACGACTACCTTAGATGTAGAAAGGGTTAAAGATCCTATTCAATTTTAATACATATAAGCATTCAAGGCTTGAAGTGAGAACTTTGAGATTGCTCGTTCACAACTAGCGGATGGACAATCTGCTTCTCTTTCTACGTATGTGCCAGAGAAAGCTCGACATTTGCTTTTCTTCGATAGAAGTCCTATACTCTTTCGAGGTTGAGGTACCATGGATAGCTTCTTTTCTTCAGGATAAGTGATTCATGACTAATAGGAACTGGTCGATTGTAATACGTGATTATTATAAGGTTATTTATATTTTAATTAAATATTTTTAAAATTAAAATAAATAAGAATTAATTAATACATTTATTGTCAACCGGGGAACAGAGAGTCTTGAGGACGACTACCTTAGATGTAGAAAGGGTTAAAGATCCTATTCAATTTTAATACATATAAGCATTCAAGGCTTGAAGTGAGAACTTTGAGATTGCTCGTTCACAACTAGCGGATGGACAATCTGCTTCTCTTTCTACGTATGTGCCAGAGAAAGCTCGACATTTGCTTTTCTTCGATAGAAGTCCTATACTCTTTCGAGGTTGAGGTACCATGGATAGCTTCTTTTCTTCAGGATAAGTGATTCATGACTAATAGGAACTGGTCGATTGTAATACGTGATTATTATAAGGTTATTTATATTTTAATTAAATATTTTTAAAATTAAAATAAATAAGAATTAATTAATACATTTATTGTCAACCGGGGAACAGAGAGTCTTGAGGACGACTACCTTAGATGTAGAAAGGGTTAAAGATCCTATTCAATTTTAATACATATAAGCATTCAAGGCTTGAAGTGAGAACTTCGAGATTGCTCGTTCACAACTAGCGGATGGACAATCTGCTTCTCTTTCTACGTATATGCCAGAGAAAGCTCGACATTTGCTTTTCTTCGATAGAAGTCCTATACTCTTTCGAGGTTGAGGTACCATGGATAGCTTCTTTTCTTCAGGATAAGTGATTCATGACTAATAGGAACTGGTCGATTGTAATACGTGATTATTATAAGGTTACTTATTCTTTCTCCCCCCCCCCCCCCTCCTTAGGGCGGCCATTAAGAATCAATGAAAGATATTGATCCGAGATGATACAATGGGATTGACTAAATTTTATTTTCAAAATATCGCTAAAAAATGGCTATTGACTGTTAGTTGATCATCGTTTTTTGGCGACGATGACAGTTTTATTTTTAATTTTTAATATAATTTAATTTTAAAAATATTTAATAAAACTTTAAATTAATTGAGTGATGACACGTGTCAAATAATTTGTAGATATTTAACTAAGAATATTAAGATAAAAATAATAAAAAATATATATTTAATAGCAAACTTCTAAGACAAAAATAACATGATAATTATTAGAATTTAGAAGGACTAAGTTGATATATACTTATAAAATAAGAGATTAAAATGTTTTTTTTTTAAATGACCGACTCCACAAAGACTTTTACGAATAAATGGTAATGAATTCTTAAAGGGAGATATACCTCAGAATAATTTCAAACTTTGAATAAGATAAAACGGATATCTTTTCATGCTTCTGTTATCTCCTTTACAAAATGCATAGAATATCCGTCAAAGAAATCATCATCGTTCTAGAGCTTCACAGCACTGCAGTGTAAGAACAGTATACACACCTTTATGTTCTTCTGAATTTCTTCTCCTATTCTTGTTTCTCATTTTACACTAGCAAGATGCTCCCCCCCCCCCCCCCCCCCCCCCCCCACCACCTCAAAAAAAAAAATTAAAAAAATAAAAAAGAATAAGAAAAAGAAAAAGAAATCCACTTTGGAGCCAGGTTGCATTGCTCTAACAATTAGAGGACACAAATAACAATAACATTAATTGTATAAAATTATGGTGTGAAGAGCTCATGAGGTTGGAGAATCAAGACCAAATGCACCCCTCCACCGAAACCATGCTAATTTAGCTGACCTCAATCATTTGGTTCGTATGTCCATAAATATTGATAATATGGATTTAATAAATCGGAGACAGCTCTAGATCATATTTTATCCCTTACCAGTTTGCATGTGAGGCGAAACAAGACCCGCAAATCGGTATTTGTTGATTCTAAGATTAATTCCTGTAACCCACTTATCACTAACATATCCTCGATTCATTTCATTTTTATTTAAAAATATCATCCTTCTTTCGATTAATATCTACAATTTCATATGATTCATTTTATATTATATATGTTATATAATATCAAATCTTGTATGCTATTTTTTGTGTAGATCTATCAAATTATAGGTATTTTCATTAAAAAAAAATTGTTTATTGTGGAATTATTTTGAATTGTTTGATTTTGATCTTTCTATATTAGATATTGCACTTATCATGATTTATAAATTAAATGAATGATCTTTCTATATCATGTTTTAAATTAAATGAATGATGCATGTGTTTACAGTTATTTATAGCAGATACGTCGTCAATTAAATAGTTTCATTTTAATTACTTGTGTGATGATGTTTTAATATGAAGGTATTAATATTTATTAACACAATAAATATTTTCTATCGTATTTTGAGAAAAGTTTAGAAGTCGCAACATGCTAAAAGATTTTACATGCAGAACATATACTACGTAAATAGAGAGCGAGAAGGAGCTAGGCATCTTGTATTAACCCAAAAAAATAAAAATAAAATAATAATAATAAAAGAAGAACATTATGATAAAAAGCTTTGAGCTCTTTATTCCCAAAATATTGGTTCGGTTCTTTTTCCATATTTATTTTATATTTATTCTCTCCAACAGTAGCCCACTCATAGCTAATAACAGAAATGACCTCTCTTTTTGGTGCTTCTGTTGCCATTTCTCTTAGTTTCATCATAAGTGCCAATACTATATAACTTTTACTTCTTGTCTCCAGACGAATATATATATATATATATAATTTATTGAATTTTCAAATATTATATCACCATATGTACTCCTTTCTGTGGTGATTGATCAAAACCCTAAACTTATATCATCTTACAGATTTTTACTTGTTTAAGGAACTAGTTATATATATATATATATATATTCTGTTCCTTTATTCACAATAAAATGGAGAAATTTAAGAAAAAGAAAAAAATACAACATTTGTTTTAATAATGGTATACATTTTAAGTTTATATCCTAAATTATAACTATTATTATTTTGAGTGAATGTATTAAACAATCATTAAGTATAATGAATAATTTTAAAATTTACATCATTTTATCATTTAATAATTATTTAATACATTATTATTTTAAATACAACTTGAAATATATACAATTACTATTTTTTATTTTGCTGTTGAAGCCAGACAGAGAAGGCATCAAGGGTTTTCATGTCGGCTCGATAATACTTCTGTGTGAAGTCGAGCAAATTTTGCCATGTGAAATCTGGGTATCTCCTTGGAGTCTTAGCATCTAGCAAGCTATTTGGAGGTGTCACCACCTTGTCCATCTTTGGACATAGAAAGAAAGCAAGAGATTTCCTTACCGTTGTATTATTGACCACCGCTCTGTGGAGGCAACTCTTGTAAACGCCATTTGATAGAGCCTTAAATCATCAAAAACAACAACGTATATACGTACTCGTTCAATTCAAAAAGCTCATAGACTAACTTAATGTATAATAATAAAAGATTTAACCAAGTACCATGAAGGTGTCGCCTATGTTTACAACGAAAGCTTCTGGGTTGGGACTGACTGAGTGCCATTTTTCATCCACAAACACTTGAAGGCCACCTACTTGATCTTGGTGAAGGATTGTTAAGGAAGTTGGGTCACAGTGAGGCCCCGTTCCAAGAGTCAAATTAGGTTTTTGGCACGGGGGATGGTAGTTCAATCTCATTATGGAATCATTTCCTTCAAAGAATTCCCTAAAATATGTTCGGCCAACTCCTAGACTCGTGCCTAACAGCTCCAAGATCCCGAGGGAAAGAGTGCTCATTGCTTCACAATACTCTTGATACCCTTCCCTACACATAAAAAACGATTTCTATTTGTGAAATGAAAACAAAAAAACGAGTAAAAGAAACTTGACCATTTACTAACAATCAGTAATTTTTAAGCTTTAAGTTGGGAACGAACGTTACATATGCTTATAATTAAGAATTAAATGCTGTTATATATTATTTGATACACATAAAATAACTTTGCTAATACTTATCTAAATACAGAAGATGATTTCGTGTTCTTACGTACCCGAATTCTTTGAAATTTTCGCCCATTATCTTCAAGAAATATTCTTCCACGATGTTTGAGGAGTACTGTTTGTCATCACAATATCGAAATGAAAGTGTTTCTTTCCATGGAAGTTTAGAAGAGAACCTACCAGTGAAGCTACTAGCGTATCCACAGTGATCCCCTACATTTCTCTGAGCTCTTTGCTTCTCTGAAAGTTGCATGCCAAAGAAAAAGTCCATATACTCGTGAGCCTTAGCGATAAGACTTGAATCAACACCATGATTTACGACTAGGAAGAACCCATGTTTCTTGCATGCCTCATTGACAAGCTGCGATGTTTTTGCGATGGCAAAGGGCTCACCAGAGAGGAAGCTCCCCAAATCAATAGGAGGAATCACAAGCTCCGGCGGCTCAAGGCTTGGCTTTTCGTGGTCCGGCCATATGAACTGTGAAGGTATTTTGGACTGAAACTGAAGAACCGATGCGTCAAAAACCAAAACCTGATCTTGCATTGGCAATATGCTTGAATTGCAACAATCTATTAATGCTTTATAGTTAGTGCTTGTTAGAACTTCAAAGAGTGTTTTGGTTGAGAAAGAGAGAGATGGGTAATGAATTGGAAGTAAAAAGAAAAGAAAATGGAGAGTACTTAAGCTAATACCAAGGCAAGATAAAAGAGGAAATTAGAAAAGCCAAGACCGTTTACTGGGGAAGTGGGTGAACAAATTTATATGGAATCTAGTTTCACTGTTGCGTCATTCCTCTCTCTTTCATCTAGTTTTCGTCGCTCAGAGGCTAAATTAGAAAGAAAGAAAAAAAATATATTTAAGAAAAGTTATTTGAAAACATAACTAAAAGAAGTGGGTATATATACAAAAATTTGGAGAGTTGTGTGTTTTAAAAGGAAAACTATAAATTACCCCTGATGTTTTAAACATTACCGATATTTTATATTACTTAAAAACATTTCTATTATTACACAAATTGTATTAAATACTAATTTTTTATTTACTTTTATTAATCTATCATCACATTACTATTTTTCATAATTTATTAATATAATTTATTTTAAAAAAATACTAAAATAATAAAAATCATAACCTATTTATGTTTTGATGGAATAATGAATATTTTGATTATTTTATTTTTGTTTTATATTTTATATTTTTATTAATATTTAATATTTCTAATGCATTAATATTTAATGCTTATTAGAAAAAATAAATATGATATAGTTTTTTTTAAACATAATTACTTAAAAATAATAAAAATATAAATTCATAATATATTTATTCCTTTTCAAAAAAATTAAATACTAATTTATTTAAAAATTAATTTTTTTAAATAATAAATTTCATTAATAACCTTTTTTAATGACAATAGTATTAAATACCTTATTCTTTCTAATTAGCATTAAATATTAATGCATTAAAAAATATTAATATTAATATAATATAATATAATATATAAAATAAAATAAAAAATAAAATAAAATAACTAAAATATTCATCCTTCTATAATAATATAAATATGTTATGATTTTTATTATTTTAGTATTATTTTTTAAATAAATTATATTAATAATTTATAAAAAATAATAATGTGAGAGTAAATTAGTAAAAAATTAATAAATATTAGTATTTAATAGAATTTTTGTAATAGTAAATTTTTTTGAAGTAATATGAAATATTAAAGAGATAAGTGGGTAGTGTCTTGAAGATTAAAGAGGCCATTTATAGTTTTTCGTTTTAAAATGAGTGGAGGGACCTATCAGGATGAAGGTTCTCTTTTTCCTCGGATGCCAATGCCCACCAACTTGATTCTGGTCTGATATATATATTTGTTGGTTGGGTTCTTTTAATAATTAATTACCAGCTTACTCTTCACTTAAGTTTGCATGAATATCTTTACTTTAATCTCTCTAAACTCTAAAGCTTACATGTGATCTGGGTCTCTCTCTCTCTCTCTATATATATATATTTTAATTACTTGAAATCCACAACAAAACACTCGTATCGTCATTATTATAAAGTGTGAGCCTTGTGGCTACCACATTTGAAGGATATATCATTGGCCAGGCCATAGCTAATCCAGAAATCGACTCTCCGATTCCCATTGGCCTTTATCGTGGGTGGACGAACGGACTAGGCTAAGCTCTACTCAGCTGTAAACCAAAATAAAAAACAGAGAAAAGGGGATAAAATTATATGCTCAGATGAGAAAATATGTAAATAAATAAATGAAAAACAGCATAAGCTGTCTTTCTTTTAAAAAACAAAGAATATTATTATTATGTAATGGGGACTTTAAAGATGGCACAATTTAAGGTAAGAATGAACAAACAAATGACACCATGCATTAATCAAAGGCCTACCTAACTCTAATAAATAAAGAAACAGCAATCCATTGTTTCTTTGGTACATGTCCCAACTTATAATCGATCATGTGCTTGAGATCACTCTTCTCGTGCTTGTCTTCATCACTTGAAAGGTTGGTCACAGTATTCTTTTATTAGCCAACTCCATACATATACATAGACTTTGGCCTACAACTCCCACCATGTCCCTGGTCAAGAATTTAGGTTAGATTTTTGCATGTTTTCAACATCAGACCCACCTCAGTCATTCTCTAACTAGTTTTGAAGGGATTGCCTATTAATTTGGTTCAAAATTTTTTTTTTCTAACTGTTGTAGAACTTTTCAATGATGTGGATGGCTTTTCCCCAATTTTCCATGCAATATTACTACTGACATTACATGAATTGCCTTTACTGTGTCCTTGTTACGTTGTTACTAATTAAAAAGAGATCAATTTATTTTGTAGAAAAAGAAGTTTAAAATACCTCGGAACAAATTACAATGTATGTATTGAGATATCTAGAATATATGAATTTATTTTTAAGTGTAAAATTATCGAAATAATAAATAATTCGGTGAGAACGGAATCGATCCACAGAGAAGTAAAATTAAAATTACAAACTATAAATACTTTAAAGACAATTAATACAGTATAGGATGTTTGTAAATATTAATTCAATTAATCAATTAAAATAAAAGTTAAGATTTAAGGGGATCCACTCTTGACATATGAAATATGAATATATTCAACTCTTTCTATAACTTAATTGGAATCCTCACATAAAGGAGATTTCAATTGAAAAATATAACAATTAAAATTTATCATTATTTATATATTAACTAGTATTTATTTCTTTCAATTATTATACACCAAATCTTATAAATGGGTTCAAGTATTTATTATGTCAATCTTTATATTTGTCTACAATAAATCAAGACTCTCACTTTACAAGAAATTTTATATACGCCAAATCTTGTAAATGATTTCAAGAATTCATTTTGTCAACTATAAAAATTATCTATAATAAATTAAGAGGCACTACTTTAAAAGAAAGTATAATATTACAAACAAAATAAATATATCATGTATAAATTTCTATAATTTAAGAATGAAACATTAAATTCATGAATAAGAGTTAATTATATTTTATTATATTGTCAAGAGTTTCACCCTTTCACCTTAACATAAAAAAAATTAATTATATCTTATTATCTTGTCAAGAGTTTCACCATTTCACCTTAGTATAAAAAAAATTACTTGGACATAATAAAACTAAAGAAGAAGAAAAGAAATGGAAGAAGAGATAACATGACTTTGCAATAGTAAATAAGAGAAATAATATTACAAAGAAATAATACAAAAAACAGATATTTTAAATTAAAATCTAGCTCTTTAATTATATCCTTTAAGCATAAACATGTTATCTATTTATAAAAAAATATGGATAAATCGAGATACATAAAAAAGAAACCATTTGGATGATAAAAGTCAATAATTGTGACAAATAATTTATATTAATTATCATTAATGCATCCACATAATTATCCAATTTTGAATTGATGTGATTCGAATTAACTATCACTCAAAACATCAAAGTTGTAGATAAGTCTCTTATCTTTACAAATTAAGTTGGCTCATACGTATTATATACGTATTACTATAGTTATGGGTTAAATACTGATGACTGTTCGGGCTGGGCCTATACTGTAGATCAATCTGTTCTATGTCATTTTCACCATCTAAACGCTCAAATTTTAAATATTTTGTTGAATACAATATATTATCCCATTGAGTCCGCTCTTCACAGAATCAAGAATCACTCAAATTAAATTTTTAGGTAGAAAGTTATGCCCATTTTATCGAACTTACCACAAAATAGTCAAAAACTAATTAGGTACAATGTTGTAAACATACTTAACTTAGGGGGGTTAAAAATACTAATAATATAAAACAATAATGTAAAACTCTTATTAAATGTATAATTTCAAATGTTCATCTATAACATAATATTAATAGTTGTATATTTTAAGACTTTCTCTAGTTGATAATATCGCATCCATCCATCAACAAGAAATAAACGAGGAGGGCCAATTAAAAAGTTGTATTAATACTAATTTAGGCTCTCAATACTTGCGTAGATGACTGTATTTCATACGTATTTATGGATAATTTACAACTTTACGAGAATCAAAACAAACATACAAAGTTTTTAGTAAAGATAAGAATGCCACGGTGCAGCTGCTAAAATATAATTTTTTTTTTTAAAAATATTCAGTAATGAACGTACGGTACAATCATTATCTTCAAAAAGAAATCACAATTAACAGAAATAGGAATGAAGATTAAAGTAACGTTGATGATCAGCCTGGTGCATGCACGTAAAATGCAATTAAAGAATGAAAGAACTAACAAAAAACTTAACATCACTAACGGTTTCTACTAAGTTATTTAATTTTATGGGTGGCTAAAAAATAAATATAAATGTCCCTTTAGTCACTCTCACTCAAATGGCCAGCCAAAAACTTACATAAATATTAACATATAAACAAATTCCGTTTGATGGAGCTGCTATAATATTTAATTATCTTGGTATCAAGTATAGATACAATCTCCACTCAACATCGTAGATATACCATGCATCCATTATTGGCTTCTTTCCCTTTAATTTGTTTGTTTTGTTGTTGTTTTTCTTTTTTAATTCTTCAAAGGCGAGAACATGGAAGTGACAAATTGATCAACGTAATGAAATGAACTCAATTATTTGTTTCTTGAGAGGGCATTGATTCCTTAATCAAAATCTAGTACTAGCTCCATTGAAGTTGAATCCCAAACCCATTGGCCATTGCTATTATAGTAATCCAGTGATGCTTTTGTCTCGTTAAATTAATAAATGTGCATCGCCAACTCCATGCATTATCGTCCTTCACGGGGGCTATAGCGCATTTTATGCTTATGGCTTCCTGTACTTTTCTTTTTAGTTTGGCTCTAGTACAAAAATTCTATCTATAAAACAAAAGACCCCCATAAGAACATTTTCTTTTGTTCCTCTTTTGCCATCAATCGTTGAAGCCACAAATTTTGTTATAGACGTTATACTAGTCTTAACCGTATGCCTTTCAGCGGAAAAGGGTGACAATTTTCATGATCATAAGCATAAAAAGAGATCCTCCAAAGATATTATTGAACATAAACAAGACGAAGCTGCCACCTAAGCGTGACTCAGGTGGTCATTAAATGTCACCTGAGCGTAATTCAGGTGGTTATTAAACTGTACAGTCTACCTGAATTTGTGTAAAAGAATGGGACAAAATTTAGTTAATTAATAATATTTAACTCTCGACCAAACCTTTGAAAAAACATAAAGCTACTATTAATTTGAATCACTTGCTTGTGTATAATATCATTGTAGGTTTCCACCCAATTAGAGATGGAATTAAAATTTTACATTAAATCGGACTAAATTATAATTAAGTATAAATATCTTAACTAAATTAAAATTATATATAAATATATTTAAATGAATTTTGAAGGTACAAGAACATTTTTATTAATAAAAAAATAAAATATACACCTAATTAGTATAAATATCTTTAGATGAGTTTTGACAGCAAATTTTCTTAATAAAAGATACACTTAGCTAGAAAATATAATTAACCTCAGCTCTCAAAATGCATAAAGAGAATACAAATTCAAGAAAGATGATAATAATATACAAAATAACATGTTATATATATATATATATGAATAATACATATCTAATTTTTAGTGTTACAATAATATCTAATTGTGACGTACATACAGAGATATGTAACTGATTAAGTGCTTATGGTCTTTCCAAGTACAACAACAGCGATTTCGCATCGGCAGCATCATCGAAAAACACATTCTCAAAATTAGCAACAGCGATTCTGGGACAGCGGCATTCGGGCAAATCGATGTGCTTGAAACCTACACTGGCAGTGAAAACAAGCCGTATTGATGGCAATAGGTCGAGTACATCCACAATGATTGATGAGACCCCATAACGTACTATGACTTGCATTGAATGTGCCTACTATAGCTTGCATTGAATGTGTATGATCTATCACGTCTTAAATTCAAAAGATCTTAAATATGACATAATTTACATTCATTTAATAATGTACACTCATAATTAATATTACATAAAAATTTTAAACTTTAATTCAACATAGAAATCCTTAACATACATATAATTTTAATATTTCTAGTATATTTTTAAATTTTTGTTTACGGGTTGATCTCATGTTTAAAATATAAACATAAACATTTATTTACAATACTTAAACATTCATTTCATTTTTTTTCAAAATTATAACAATTGAATTATAACTGGGGCAATTAGTAAACCAGAGATACGTAGAGTTTTCTCAGAGATTAACACTATTACGTCACCAATAGTAACTTTGTTCCTAGAAGTTTAGAATATATTCATTGCAAATTTTTACTTAAAATCAACCCATAACCACATTTAATAAATAATACATAAGTATTTATTCAATAGTGACAAATTAAATATCTTAACCCACGTGTCCCCAAATGAAACACTCAGCAACCTAGCAACTTAGGGAACCTAAGGAATAACAGAAACCTTGCCAAATCTGCTAAGCACACATGTACCTTATTTACCTGAAATCACCATAAACTATAATGAGTATAAACTTAGTAAGTATACTAGTTTTTCATATATCAAATACAAATACATATATGTATACAATGCATGTGTATGATATGCAGTGATAAATTAAAATCATAATCTTATCAAATCACATGTCAGGTAAGCGCTTACACATTCTTTCAAAACATATAATAGGAATATCATCACTCAACTATTACTTAGTAGGACTTTCATATCACATAATGAGTCAAATGTCACTCGTAGGTGACATACCGTATGAGAAGAATAGTACAAATGAGGTTTTAAATTACACATATATAATGCTCATGCTCGAAGGTAAAGCCAAACCCTCACCCTGATCATCGGTAAGTCCTCTCACATACACCAATATGCCACCACACGAATGTGATGACTCAATCTTCCTTTAAGTACTAATAGGATCCTCCCTACACACGGAACACATAATATATACTAATCCCGAATGAAAGGCCACACATAAAAGCTCCACAAATCACATAAGGTGCCTACTAAGTAAATAGTGAGTTCAAGCATCCTCAAAACACAAAACTAATCTCATGAACATTTTTCACTTCAAAAGCTTTCTTTATTAAACACATTTCATTTTAAAAGCTCACTTTCATAAACATATGTCTTTTACATTTCATATCAAATATATTTTGGCATAACATAAACATATTTCTAAGCACGTTTACAAAATCATACATAGACAATTACTATGCTTATTGTGATTTCAATAAAAGTCTAGTATACTTATCTCTTAACACTTTCAGCTACAAGGCTTAAATCTCCTTAACCTATCAATGGAGATTAATCCTTTCATGAGCCTCAACATTCATACAAAACACTTTAAATAGCTTACAAAATTACACATATTGCACTTATCACATCGAATTAGTCTAATTACTTGATTTCTCAAAATCTGTCATTCTGACCACTTATACTTAACAAAATTTTCTTATACATCAAATAATGTCCAATTACTCCAAAATCATAATATATCAATCTTAACTCATATATCCTTCTTATGTATGAATATTATATCATAATTTCTACACAATCCATTCCATAAACACCATCAAATCTAAACTATTATCCTGACGGGATCAAGATATTTATTGAACAGTATTCAGTCTCCTAATTTTATAAAGTCATGTACTAACTCAAAAATTATAAATATACTACAGAATTACTCTTGAAAATATTTCAATCCATGATAAATATTTCATGTCAACATCCTTTCCAAAAGTATTTTAAAACTATTTTATTCTATAACTTTAAAAATCTGTTAATCAAATATTGCAATAAACTGACACTCTTTAGAAAATCATAACAATTTAACCACATTAATCTAAATTCTCAATTCTGAGTATATCATATTAGACATATAAATTTATCATATTCCATAAATTCGTAATTTTTAAATATCATTCAACTGATAAAAAATTGTTTGTCACTGTATCATACTGTTAACAAAGGAAATTTTTAGAATTTTAAGGTCATTTTGGTAAATTCACTACAAATTCAATTTTTGAAATTTTCAATTGATTCAAAATCTCAAATAATTCTAGACATGTCTAATTTTATATACTCAAAATTCAAAACCAGAATCAAAGTACAATAATTTATAAAATATTCGAATCAAGAGACTATCAAGAAGAAATTATGCAATTCATCATGATTTATCAAGTTATCTACATAATCATCATCAATTCTCATAATATCTTACGAAATCCAAATCAAATCCTCAATTGTACATATTTCAGGAATCAAAACTTAAAGGAATTAACTAAATTATCACCAAGAAACTAAGAAATGGTTATAATATACCTCTTAAAGTTTAAATTCCAACTTTCTTCTTCTTCTTCTCTTTTTCTCCCATTTCTTTATTTCTCTCTTTTCTCACTCTAAAAGAGATGGCTCAGCCAAAATGAGTGAATTAGGATTTCAAATGTGTATTTTTATACTAAGAGGCTAATTTTTAGTATTTACAAATTAGCTCTTAAAACTTTCAAAGTATTATAATTTGATCCCTAAAATAAATCTAAAGTCTTGCAAATAAACTCAATACTAATAGTATGTCCTTAATCTATACAAACACTACTAATAACAATACATAAATCAAGTATTATCCACATAAAAATAAAATATTAATATATACAAGTACAAATATTTATTCTTTCTGATTGTGGATAAGTGATTACTACATGGTCAATCAATAATTGGACTAATAGGAGTGGCGATCCGTATGCGTTCAAGAGTTGGAACCTTTCTGAGATGAATTTGTCACCATAAAGCATCAAGTGTTTCTGGAGGTTTAATGACAAGCACTATTGGCAAGTCTTTGAAGTACGGTGATCTTCGTGTTCCTGATGGATTTTCATTGATAATTTTAGGAATTTGATGAGTTGAACTATAGCAAGAGTGAGTTAGAAAAACAAAATAAAACTCAAGAGAATTTTGATTGAATATGCTTTGTAATTTCAATGTGACAGTGGCTCTGATATCTTTACATCAATAATGTACATACATACAACAAACTTTGTTTATAGCAAAATTAGAAAGTTGATAGCTCCTTCAGCTTAAAGGCATAAGCCTGGCACTATGCAAAATTCATACCATTCGATCTCTATCCATCGTACTACTATCTCTCAGGACAATCCAGGGGCTCCATGGACCATTGCTACTCTGTATATCACAGCTGTTGCTTTTGTTGTTTATGCTGGAAAGCAAGGCATTCTTGATGACAGAACAAGTCCTGTGGGAAGATTTATGTCCCCATCTCCTCGGTGGAGAATCGAGTTAGTAGCCACCACAAAATAACCGCTTAAACTAACATGATTACATGAATGAATATGGATCAGGATTACTAAGTGATAATTAAATGATTAATTAATAATATTTGAAAACTTGCATCAATAAGACTTTTGGAGATATGAGTTCCATTAAAAAAGAAAATTTTGCTTTTACAAGGCAACAATTACAATCACAAGAGTCCAAATAAAATTAACTCTTTTAAGAAAACCAACAGTCAGAAATCAATTAAATTTTTTCAAATTTGTGTTTTTTTTTTTCTAAAACTCTCAACTAAAGGAATGAATTAATATTATATTGCTTTTTCTTCTCATTGTTCTCTACAATTACCTCAGTCCTCAGCTCTTAGTATCCAGCATTTACTCCCATAGTTAGTGCGTTGAATTGAGAAAAGTAAGAAAACAAAGTTGCCAATGCTCTCGATGAATCAAAATGAAGTTTCCTCATGAATCAAACTTTAGGAACTAATCAAAATGAAGAAAGCAAAAGGGGAAAAATTTGAGAGAATGGATGCAAGCTATAGGCTTATAACTACAACTAAAATGCCACAGATGTCATTTTCGCTCTGACAAATTTAAGCCAAGATTAGCAAGTCAATAAATATGATTCTTTGATAACAAGAACAGAAATCAGTGACGTTCAACATTCCAATTTCAGTACTTATGACTAGAGCTTGTCTGATGGAGAGCAAGCTCGGCCTCTCACTTACACCAGAGCAGAAATCATTTCCACGTGGTAAGAGAGCATTAGGCAAGATGCTTTTGCCAAAGGAAGGAAAAAATAACAGGGAAATAGATTCCCAAAGTTGAATCATCCATAACTTCAGTGAGTATAGGTTTATTTGAGGAAAATGCATCTAAGTTTTCCACCACAAGTTTTTGTCGATCCTTGAAAGTTCCCATCGTAAAGACACACCAGTGTGGTGATCGGAACAACATTATCCAAGGCAAAGAGCTCTTTAGGAACACTCAGCTCATTCTCAAGAACATTCAAACCAGCACCTTTAATCTCTCCTTCCACCAAGCACCGGGCCACTTCCTTCTCATCAGTAATAGCTCCACGTCCAATATTAATAACGACTCCTCCTTTCCCCAGCGCTGACAAAACTTCCTTTGTTAAACATGTGTCGGATTTCATTAGTTAATCTATAGCAAATGATGAGGATATAGCTGTTAGCTGTAAGTTCACAAGCATTTGAATAGGAGGGGTACGGGGCGAATGGTTTTTTCTGTTAGTAGGAAAAAAAATTCCATTTAATAAAATAAATACAATAATGTCAGATCGTCTTCATAATTATATGTATAAGAACAGAAAATTATCTCAATTTTTCGTTTTGATAAATCTTAAATCGACGATTATAATCTTTTTTACAATCTTTAACCTAAAAATTTACGTGTGTGAGCACACGGATCTTTCCTTAATTTCAAATTCACTCATAACTAGATTCAAGAGAATAGTAATAACCAATTTCATACATAAAAAGAATTATTTGATTGTTATCCTTTACTACTCCCAACACCCCCACCTCTCTCTCTCTCTCTCTCTCTCTCTCTATATATATATATATATATATATATATATATATATATATATATATCTTAAGTATTTAGATTTAGATTATAATTAAGAATTTAAAATTTGAGTTAGTAGATGAACTGTAAGTGTAACACCTGCATTATTTTTATTTTACTATTATTAGAATATGTAACCAAAAATATTATTACATATATATTATTATGTATTGTATATAATTTATATAAATATATATAAATTACTAAAGGAATCATTAAAGAATTGTTGAATTTTCTCATGACCACATCTTAGTCCAAATTTTTATAAAATGTTATAATTTGATTTTAGTTTTGATATTTGATAATATTAATTTAGAAATGTTTATAGTCATGAAAAATTTTAAATTATATATAAATTCAATTAATTCGATTTTTAGTAATTTTTTAAAAATGACAACAAAATTTTGAAAATTTACTGTTTCTGCAGTATGAACAAATGAATAATTTATTTTGATCTATCAAATGAGTTTATAAAATTATGATTTTATGGAGTATTAAACTTATAGATGTATAGTATGACATATTAAAATTTTATTATTTAATTAATTATTTTCAAATTGTTATGGTTTTTTAAAACAAGATAACTCCATTTCAGGAATTTTTAGATAGATTCTGAAATATTTGAAATAAATTTATTTTAAAATACTTTCTCAATGAAATTTACCTTGAATGATTTACTGTGAACTAATATATGTGTCTTGAGTAAATTTGAGGTGGTTTTATAATTTTTTTAGTAAGTATTTGAATTTATAAAATTCAGACACTAATAATTATTCAGTGAAAATACCTAATTTGATCCTATATTAAGGACTCATTCATTTATAACTTACACATAAGCTTTAGATAAAATTATGCTTAATGTTAAATGTGACCTAACACAAGCACTTAGTCAATAAATATCTAATTTGGCCCTATCTTAATAATCCATTCATCTATAATTTACACAAATGCTTTAGATATAATTAAGTCTAGTATTGAATACGACTTACACAAGCACTTAATAAATAAGTACATAATTTGATTCTATCTTGATGACCCATTCATCAATAACTTTTATATATATAATTATCCCTAGTGTTGAATGTGACCTAATACAATCACTTAGTAAATAAATACCTAATTTAGTGTCTCATTCATTAATCTAACATTTTCACCCTAAGTGAATGAATTTATTATTATGTATCACTCAAATAGACACTATATATAGATGGTGTCTATGTAAGAAATGGTGTAGAAATTGATTAACAATAATCAAAACTATAATGTGTTTGTGAGTTGAGAGTATTGAGTCATAGAACAACTAAATGTTGATTTGAAAAGAAAGGAAAATAAAAATAAAAATAAGATAGCTAAGTGTTGATTGGTATCTTGACTTAAGGTATGTTCCTCTACTATAATTTCTTTAGTTATACTTTTTATAATTATGTAGAGTTCATACTTAATTAACATATTTTTGTGGTGAATTGGCAATGAAAATGATTTATGAGAATGAGGTTATATAGAATAGAAATAAGAAAGAAATTATATTAAGTAGAAATTAAGTGTTGAGTTTATTATGCGTAGCATATTGCCATAAGTAAGTTGACATTTCAAATAATTGTTTTATAAATATAATTCTTTCAAATGAATTATACTTCATAATAATTATTTAGAACTTTATTTTTTATCAAAAACTCTTTAGTTTTAACTTTTAAATATATATATATGTATATTAAGTAGTGAGTGGAATCTTAGAAAAACAGATAATTCAATAGCAATATATATAATTTTTTGAATAAATTGTATTGATACACATGTAGTTTTGTACCAAGATTTTTACTATTTAAAATGTAACACAATAAAGATTTCAAAAAATTTTGTTTCACTGAAAATCTTTAAGAATTCAATTTTTTATGAATTTCTAAAGTAGTGATTGCAAATTTGAATAACAGAAATTTCAGCAATAAACTAAAATTAAGAAAATATTTTAACCTATCAAATAATCTTCAAAAATTCTAAAATTTTATATACTAACTTTTACATATGTCTATTTATTCCATTTTTAATTTCGTAATTTTTATATGATCATAAAATATTTTGTGAATTAAATTACAAACTATGTTTACATCTGAAAATTGTTTGACAGATTCTATTAAGCAGAAACATAAATTTATCTTTAATAGTTTTGCTAAACCAAAAAAATTCCAAATAAATTAAATGTTGAACCCTTATGTATCTGCAATAGATGTATATATAGTTTGTATGAATCTGATATACAAAATATGAGATACGAATTTTGAAGTATTTATTGTTTGATATCGAAATAAGAATAGAGATAGAATTATAGGTTGAGAGATATATCTATTATGAGAATATTATAAAAGATAATTAATTATTATCTTGATGAGTAGAATATTTATGGTCTATGGACAAATAGAGATAATTTTTTAGGTATTTGACTTTTGTCGAGGTAAGTAACTTCATTCATAATGTATCTTTTTTGTTTTTAATTGAAAATGTTGTTATTATGATATTCGAAATATAGAAAATGCTTTAAAAAAACTTTATGATTTATTGTTACTTTTGAAAGTTATTTATGATTTTTCAATTAAATAATTTTTCATTGATTTTGGTTAAAAGTATGGATTTTATCTTTTAAATTTATGTATTTTTCAAAGCTTTTAAATAAATGATTTGTTTATAGTTTTAAACAAGATTGCAAGATTATAGAACATTGTTTATAAAACTGTTACGGGTTCGATTTTGAGTTAATTGAACATTATTTATAAAATTGTTGAAGCTATGTTATTATGAAAGATTTGAAGCTATATTTGAAATGAATTGAATTATTGAATCTAAAATTTAAAGAACATATTTTGACTCATTGTTTATAATTATATGATATTGATCGGTTGACATGATATATGATTCGAACCAATTGGTATCCTTTCTGAAAGTGTACACTACAAATGATTATTGGCTGGGTGACCGGGGTTACAGGTGATATTATAAGATTCTAAAATTGGTCGGGTCACCAGGGATACAAGTGATATTATAAGATTCTGATATTGGCCGGGTCACTGGGAGTACAGGTGATACTATATGACATGAGCAACTTTTTTATATAAAAGTTTACAAGAAATGTTATTTAATCACTTTTTCAAATAATTTATGATATTGAAAAATTTTGCTTCGATAAATTTGAAATCAAAATCTTTTACTAATATTATTGATAATATTTTAAAAATGCTCGTAACCTTTCAAACAAGAACCCTCATACATTATGAATTATTTTACTTATTGAATTGACAACTCACCATTTGTCATTAACATTTTTGCAAATTAGTTTTAGCCTGGTGAATTATATTGAAATTGGCATTCAAAGAGTTATCTTTTGTTTAATAAGAGAAAATTATATCTCTAATAGTTTTAAATATTGTCTCTTTAAGTTGTAAATATGATAGAGAGTTATTTTTGTAAATAGACTTTGAGAACCTTTGGTCTGATGAATAAAGATTACGAATTTCTATGAAAGATGAGAAGTACAATACATTGATTTTGTAATAGAATTAATAGCATCCTCTTTTTGACGCATATTTTGTATGCGCAAAAAATCTGAGGTGTTACAGCAAGACCCATGAGTTTCCTATCTTTAACTTAAAAGGCTCGGTCCTAATCAGTTATGATTCACCAGATCTTCTAAATTAACCTCAAGCTATTTCACTAAAATTTAAGGGCTGCACTTTAGTAACTCGTGTTAATAAATAAAAGCTCATTTAATTAAAAACCTTCTTAATTAAATTATGCTAAGCCTTTAGACCAATAATAACCAATTAATTAACCTTCTAATTGATATTCATAATTAAAGTTAGACCATAAAAAAATATTTTACCTCTTTAATTAATTATTTATCTCTAAATCATAGAATGGTCTAATAATCATTTTTAATATGTCTATATTTATAAATAAATTTATAAATAAATATTGTTATTCAATAAATAATTTATTAAATAAATTATGGTCACAGATTCAAATGATTAACTACTGCAAACAGCTTAGGTAAATATTATTTATTAGATTCCATCTTGCAAATATACGTTTCTACAACGCATAAAATTATACTTTTAAGTTATCGAGGTTTTAACTATTTACATAGATCTTACTCCATGATAACTTAAAAAATACAACACATGAACGTAAGTTCATTAATTGTTCAGGATTAAAATCAATCAAGTTTAATAAAGCTTTTTACAATTAAGATCAATGATATTTAATTAATCTGAATAAAATTCATAGTAATCTCGTTCAATGTAACATATACACTAATTTTTTTATTTGAAGTCTCTACTATTATGATCAAGATAAATCATCAACTGTAAAAAATAAAAAAATTATAACCTTACATAATGAAATGCTCAATTCATTAATGGTTGTAAACTATATTTAATTTATAAAGAATTTGTGATTTATACATTCTATATTAACACTATATGCATAATATATAGATTACATACTTTATAAATATAAGCTCATCAATGTATGCTCAATCATATATATGAATAGACTTTATTAATCAAATAAAAATATTATTACACATACTTAAATGGTATAAAATAACATTGCATATCTAATATTTTCTTTCTTGAGTTATTAGATATGTAGCACCCAAAAGCATCTAATCTTTTAGCAACTAGTGAGCCAATATTTCTTAGTCCAACAATTCCAATTCCCTTACCTCCTAAGTGAAATAATATATATTATAATTCAAAAGGCCAGGGATTAGAGTATAATTACTATCGAGCCCCTATTTCAAATGGGTCAAAAATAGATCAATAGAGTGATGCACACTTAACAATATTTATTATGCAAAACTTAAATTCAATACTTAATAAATGATCATAAAATTAAACTTAGTAAAAATAATTCTCAAAGTCAAAATAACCAATATAAACTACTTAAAAACAAAATAGCATTCTAACAAAGTATCCACAGACTCAAAATCCTAACAATTTATAAGAAACAGAGGGACATTAAAAGCTTTATCAAATCCACTACACACATAAATCTTTAGTCATGGCGATTATAACAAACTATAATAAGTACGAAACTCAATAAGTTAACTAGTTTTTTATATAGTAAAATACATGTGCATGACATGCCATAATCAAAGAAATAATTTTCAAAATCCTAAAATATATCATACTGTATCTTTTAAAATTATTTTTAAACTTATAATAAGATTCATTTACTCAATTATCACTTAGTAGGACTTTCAGAACTCACAGAATGAGTCTATATCACCCGTCGACTAAAAACTATATGAGAGGTAAACGCAAATGAGGCTAATAGTTTCACACATAAAGAACACTTATACCCAAAGGTAAAAATCAGATTCTTACCCTGATCATCAATGAATCCTCCCACATGCACAAATATGTTAACACATAAATGTGAAAACTCAAAAGCTCCAATGGCACATATTGGACTCCTCTTAACACACAATAGTAGAAACAAACATATCACATATACCAATTTTGAGAAAAATGCCGCATATAACAGAATGGCTCCAGAACAAATAAAGAGTGCCCATTAAGCAAGATTTTAAGTTTAGGTGTCCTAGAAAACAAAACTTATATCATGTACAAATTTTCTCTTCAAAATAAATTTTCTTATTCAAATAAGATCTTTGAATATCCATACTTAATGTCAATGCTTAGATCATAAACACAAATAAATTTTTATTTTTATATCAAAATAGTTTTGATAAAAAAAACATAATCATAATTTGAAGCATTTACCAAACATCATATGCACAAATAATAATATATTTATTGTGATTCCAATAAAAATTTAGAATACTTACCTCCTACCGATCACGATAAAAACTCAAGCTCTTAAACTTAACATCGAAAATAAATCTCTTTACAAAAATCATAACAGAACTAAAATCTTAAGATAACTTGTTATACCCTATACTTATTTTATTAAATTAATCTAACAAGTTAATTTCTATAACTTGCCAAAACTGACCCTTTAATTTTATTCGAATTTTCTTAAGGCTTAAACAGGGTTCAATGTTTAGGAATTCAAAATATCATAATCCTAAAATATTAGTAGAACTTATATAAAAATATAGGTCCTTATAATTATATTTTATCTAAATTTCAAAAGTTAGAACAAAAACCTGTCAGAAACTAATATTTCACTAGCTCTCAATCTTATATTTTTAATAAATAAGAAACTTATCAAAATCTTTTAAAATTTTACGAAGTAAAAATAGACATATATAGGGTTCACCAGAAAAAAAAATCATGTTTTAACGCAATCCAAATAATTTTATATAAATTTTGATCTAAAACCTTCTGATTCTGGTATTTAGAATTCTTTACTGATACTTGTATACTCCAAAATTTATAACAATTAGAAGACCAAAAATTTGACCATAAAATTTAATTTTGTCATATTAGACACATAAAATAATCATTACACCAAATTTTATAATTTTTAGAGTATCAATAAAATAATTCTCGCTATTTCGTTATACTGCAAAGGTTGACAAATTTTAAAACCTTGAGGTCAAATTCAAAAAATCACTAAGAATCTAAATCATGATATTTTTGAATGAAACAAAATTTTATACGATCCTCTTGATGTGCATTTTAATGAAGTATAAAGATATTAGTATAACTCATGACAGAAAAAAACAAAACAATTCTCAAAATATAATACTATCAAGAACTAAACCTGCAAAGTTTTATAGTTTCTTTTATTATCCTGTATAACTATAAATCTTTTACCTAATGAGTCCCCAAGGATTCATGCCCAATAACCATAGAACAACAAACTCAAAATCTAATCCCTTCTTTTTCCTAAATATTTTCACAAAATTATTCTAAAATTGATGCATAATATTAAGAACAATTATAAAAGTTACCTTCTTTTTTTATTAAATTTTCGTCAATAATCTTTTTAACTCTCTTTCAAAGTATCTAAGATTGTTTTCTTAGAGAAAAATGTGTATTGTATGAATAAAAACTCTTAAACTAAATTATTTATAACTTAAGATTTTTCCTCAGAGCACAAGAGAATTTTAATCTTATTTATATTCTAACACAAAACTTAAGAAGTTTAATCCTAATAAGACTTGAGAATTTTAATCCTAATTATATAACTCATCATTCTAATTCAGCTAAATAAATAAATAAATTTCTTTAAATACTCTTCTTTTTTTTCTTTTGGGGGGTAAGGATTCATTACAACTACTTTCTTGACATCTGTCTCTATATCAAAATAGAAATAAAAAAATCATGCAAATATAGCTATCATGTGTCATATCCCATATAAAATAAAAATTGGATGGACATTGAGAATATATAGGCAAGTAGACAACATTACTTAACATATTAGTCTTTTGAGTCAATGTAAGCATTCGACCCGTGACAATTAGTATCAGAGCAAATCCTAATTTTTATTCGCATGTGACCCCTAATACTTCACCAATGGAGATTGCTACACAGAATGTGAGTCCCCATGACTTTGAGGAGATGACCAATACTGGCCAATTAGGCTCTAAACATCCTATGTTTTGAGGCCTAATAAAATATTATCACGTGAGTAGTGGATCCTTTATATTCCGGGAATAGGCAATATGGACCAAGTTAGTTCCTGAATTTAGGTCAAACCGTGACGAATGTGTCATGTGATTAGATGAGATTAGCAATATAGATTAGGTTAGCTCTTGAATTTAAGTCAAACCGTGATAAGAGTGTCACATGATTAGGTAAAAAAAAATTTCTCATTTTATATCGAATAAAAATTAGATAAATTTTGAATATATATGACCCAATAAGTATTATACCTAACAGGCTAGTCTTTTAAATTAATAACAAGTGTTCAACTCGTAACACATGACATGAAAACTAATGAAGCCCAACAACTTTAATTGCTTCAAAGTATATGTAGTGGAGAAACAAATGGGATCACTTCATTCATCCATTACTGGAGAGAGCAGTTGTTCGTTTGAGAAGAAAGCTTCCAAATTCCCCACCACAAGTTCACACAAGGCTATGAAGGATTCTGTAGTGAAAACAGCGCTATGCGGTTGCATCACAACATTTTCCAATTCAAATAGCTCCCTAGGAACACTTGGCTCGTTCTCGAACACATCCAAACGGGCACCTGCAATCTCTCCTTGCACTAAACACTGCACCATTTCCTTCTCGTCAATAACTCCCCGTCCTACATTAACAATTACACCCTCCTTTCCCAAGGCCAATAATACTTCTCGATTAATCATGTGGCGAGTTTGATCAGTTAAACCGCAACAAATGATGAGGGCATCGCTATTAGCTGCAAGTTCACAAACATTGGGATAGAATGGGTATGATACTGGCTTTTCCTTCCTTGAATTGTACAGGACAATGCAGCCAAATGCCTCGAGCCTTTTAGCAACTTCTAAGCCAATGTTTCCAAGTCCAACAATCCCAATTCTCTTGCCACCCAACTAAAGATTGTAATCATCAAGTATAAATTAAGAGTTAGAAAAATGTCTATTCTTTAACAATTCAATGAGACTGTTTTTAAATTCATAATGCTTATTGTATTTAGTAGTGTGAGGTGATACCTTTGAACCAAGAGGGTAGTGCCCTTTACTGGCCCAGAGCCCTTGCCTCACAAACCTATCAGCAACTGAAATCTTTCTCCATATATCAATCAACAACCCAACTGCTGCATCGGCAGCGTCATCAGAAAACACGTTCCCGGAATTAGCAACCGCGATTCCGCGACGGCGGCATTCGGGCAAATCGATGTGGTTGAAGCCTGCGCTGGCAGTGACAACAAGCCGCATTGATGGCAGTAGGTCGAGTATATCCGCAGTGACCGGGGAGACCCCAGAGCATAGTATGGCTTGAATTGAATGTGCATGGCTAGTCAAGAATTGGACTTGAGGGAGTGGCGATTCGTATGCTTTCAAGAGTTGGAACCTTGTTGAGATGAATTTATCACCATAAAGCGTCAAGGGTTCTGGAGGTTTAATGACTAGCACTTGTGGCAAGTCTTCGAAGTGGTGATCTTCATGTTCCTGATGGATTTCCATTGATAATTTTATAAATTTGATGAGTTGCAAGAGTGGAGCAGATCGATGAAAATGGATAGGAAATGAAGAGTAAAGTTAGTCGTTGAGCTTGCTCCAATTCTTCCTTTATTTCACTTAAATTTGTTCCAAGAGTTTTGGTGGCAGAACATTATCACATCACGCATCATCTTGGACGTTGATTTTCGAATAGGAATGTAAGACCGGGACCCGTGCAAGTCATGTAAGGGAATATTTATGTACGGAATGGCAATTTGACTTAATTTAAATTCAGAAAAATTTAGAAATCCAGTCCATTTTAAATTAGCAACCCAACCAGAAAATTTTGGGCTATTTTTCAGATTTGAATCAGATTCAAATTTTTGCTGAAACTCAAAAATTAACTTTAAATTTAAATTTTAAATTTTATTTTTTTTAAAAAAATAATTAATTTTTAAATTTTATAATCTTTAATATATATAAATCTAATAATTAATTTATAAAAGAAATACTTTAAAATTTTAAATTTAACCTAAAAAATTGAAATAAGGTAAAAATAAATTTTAATTTTAATAATTATAAGAAGACAAAAATAAATAAATTTTAAAATATATTAATTATAAATATAAATTATATAATATAAATTTTACAATCTAATAAATATTTAAAAATTTAAATTATACCTCAAAAGAAATTTGGTTCAACTCAAATCAAGTTCGACTCAAATGTAAATCCAAAATCAGTCTAGCCCAAACAAATATAAACTAAACTTAAATTTCAAATTCATCCAAAAAATCTGGATTAGAATTGTCAGTTCTACTTCTATAATGGAGAATGAGTTAGTAGCCACCACAAAAATAACGCTTAAACTAACATGAACAAACATGGATTACTAATTGATAATTAATAATGAATAATTAATATGGATTAATACACGATAATTAATTAAATAGCTACCTTGTAAATGGTAGTCGATTAGTGATATACCATTTGAAATATAAATTTTATTTTAAATTAATGCTATGCTAAATAATTTAAGTAATGTGATATTTTATATATCAATTAATAATTATTATATTATTAAAAATAAAATATTAACAATTATTTAATTAATAATAGTTATCAATTGATAATATACTATTTAAGTAATAAACTTCATATCTCAATTATATATATAATATTACTTATTTTATATCTTAATTATGTACTTATAACGTTACCAATCTAAAATTCATATCAACACGATTTTTGGTGATAAGAGTTTCATTAAAAGAAAATGTACAGAGCATTAATTATAATCATAAGAGTCCAAATAAATTTTAACTCTTCTGAGATAAGATAACAAATTGTCAAAAATCATTTAAATTCTTTTAAATTTCTGCTTTTCTATGAATCATACTAAAAGAACTTATTGAAAATGAAATGCACTTTTAAAAAAAATTAGAAAATTTCAAACAAAATATTTTATAATATATAAAAATTTATAAGTAAAAAAATATCTAGAAAAAAATTTACGTAAAAAAATATTAAAGTGCTAAGTGATATATTACAAGTTTGTGGTGTGTATAAATTGGCAGAATTATGTGATTAATATTTCGAGTTTGTCATAGTAAGTATTAATAAGGGAGAAGATGCAACAATGTAATTGAATCCAAATATTACATAGAAATATATAAGTCTTAACAGTTTTACTTAATATTCTTCTTTTTGTTAATTAAATATTATGATTGTCCCTCAAATATAAATCTTTATTATAATTACTTTTTTTGTCAAATAATCAATTACTTTATTTCATAACCTAATTTACTACTCAAATACCAATATCGGTCTCAAACACCAAATTATCTAATAGTGATGTCACACCCCAAAAATTTTTTAGAGAGTATTAGAGCTTAATTCCACCACAACTATGCGTAAGTATCTCTAATTTAGACGATACATCAACTCTATCAAAACAAAAAGATATGAGAGCACTCTTCATCATTCAACAAGGAGTGGATGATATTATTTTTTAAAAAATTATTAGAGTTATTTTAACAAAAGAAACTTGAAATATTTTAGAAGAAAGAGTTTAAAAGATAATGTTATGCATCATTAAACTTCAATCTCTAACAAAAGAATTAAAAAATATTAAGATACAAGAATGCGGACAACTCAATAATACTATTCAAGAGTAGTAAAAAATAAATTTATTGTCTCAAAACATTAAAGACGAGGGTATGGAATTTAGTGAAAATACAAAAAGAGAATTTTTTTAAAAAAATTGGAAAAATGAAAGAAAAGAAGAATACTTATTCCCGCTAAGATTGCAAAAGTTTGAGCATAAAGATAAAATTTGCAGAGTGAAGAAAAATCACCAAGCCATTACTTCGAAGAAAATGAAGGGGAAACGCTCTCCTGCCTGTCAACCAGTGAAAGAAAAAAGATCACAACACAAATGAAGACAAAGAAGAATACAAAGCCACAAAACATGCAAAGAGTAAATGAAGATATAAAACCAAAAACTCCAACAAAGCCTCCATAGGAAAAAATGCATGGATGATCATTTGCAAAATTACCACCAAGGATGACACATAACAATATCAAGACAGACCACTCTAAAAATGCATTAAGGATAAGTATTAAAAATATAATATATTTTTTAGAAAAATTTAGAAAACATCAAATAAAATATCTTGTAATATTTAAAAAGTATTAAATGAAAAAAAATTTAAAAAGTTGTAATAAGTCAAAAATATTATATTGTTAAATGAGATAATACAAATTTAGTAAAATTGTGTGGTTAATAATTTAATATTAGACAATTAAGTCGGTCATAACAAGAATAAATAGCGATGAAGATGCAACAATTTAGTTGAACCCAAACATTATATGAAACACATAAATCTGATGGTTTCATTCTATATTTTTTTTCATATCAATCAAATATTATAATTGTCCCTTAAATATAAGTCTTTGTTAAAAATATTTATTTCATCAAATAATCAATTACTTTAGTTCATAATCTAATTGACTACTCAAACATCAAAATTACCCATCAGTAACATCACAACCCAACATTTTCTAACATACTAATCAAAATAAAAGGCAAAAGGGGGGGAAATTAAGAGAATGGATGCAAGACACGCTTATGACTACAACTGATATGTTACAAATGTCGCCCTCTCTGTCGAGAAATAAAAGTCAAGATTAGAAAGCAACTAAATATGAGTCTTTGATACAAAGAATAGATACCAGTGATGTTCAACATTTCAACTACAGTACTTATGATCAGAGCTTGTCTGATGGGAGAGCAAGCTCACTCTCATCCTCACAAAACATTAATCACTTCCACATGATAAAATAGCATTAGTCAAGATGCTTTTGCCAAATGAAGGAAAATATAACAAGCAAATAGATTCCAAAGTTTAATCATCCACAACTTCGTGAGAATAGGTTTATTTGAGAAGAATGCTTATAAGCTTTCCACCACAAGTTTTTGCCGATCCTCGAAAGTTTCCTTCGTAAAGACACCCCAGTGTGGCGACAGAACAACATTATCCAAGGCAAAGAGCTCTTTAGGAACATTCGGCTCATTCTCATAAACATCCAAACCAGCACCTTTAATCTCTCCTTCCACCAAGCACCGGACCAATTCCTTTTCATCAATAATAGCTCCACGTCCAATATTAATAACGACTCCTTCCTTCCCCAGTGCTGACAAAACATCCTTGTTAACCATGTGGCGGGTTTTATTAGTTAATCCGCAGCAAATGATGAGGATACCGCTGTTATCGACAAGTTCACTAACATTTGAATGGAAGGAGTATGGGGCGGATGGTTTTTTCTTTCTTGAGCTGTAAGATATGTAGCATCCAAAAGTATCTAGTCTTTTAGTAACTGTTAGAAATTGATGATTCAACAATCTTGTATAGTTAAGAATTGAGATGAATATCAAGAGTAGAGTTATTATGAAGTTAAATACGTATTGGGTGTATAAGAGAGGAGTAAAACGAAAAGTCAAATAGAATGAATACTGTTCACGCGGTTACTATTCACGCAGCAACTTTTGGGTATTTCTTGTTTTTACTCAATTGACTTCTTTAAGTGAAATAAGGACTCTTACAAGTAAGAACTCTTATTCCAACTAGGTTTAAAAATTTTAAGGGTGTTTTATTCACTATATAAACCCGTCTAAATACAAGAGAAAATTAAGCATCTAAAATTTTAAGATGTAACCATAAGAAAGAATAGAGAAGTTAGATAGGTACTAAGTGCACCACGCACTAAGGTGTAACCTTTTGGGAAGTGTTTTCTTTTAGTTCTTAAGTGAATAAAAGAAGCACCATAAATCCTTTTGACTTAGATGTTCAAGCTATTCTTATATTCCTTATAAAAATCTCTTATAAAAAAATACTAAAAAATCTTAGGGAGTTATGTTGATCAATGGTAGATACTTAGAGATCTCTATGGGAGATACTAAGGGGTCTTGTGGGATCATTGATGATATAAGAAGATACTTAGTGATCTATACCGATAATAAGAAGTTGGATCGTGGATCCTCCATGGACGTAGACAATTTTCGGTCGAACCACGTATATTTTATATCTTATTGATTGGTTTATTTTTTTTATTTTTATTAGTGTGTTGATCTTATATGTTCTTTCTTTTGGTATAAGTTATGATTTTTCGTTGCGCATAAAATAAAAAAAGTATCAAAATTATAACTTAATTAATACCGTAGAAGTGTTAAACTGAAGTGCATGACTTGATATCCACAACAACAACTAATGGACCAATGTTTTCCAGCCCAACAAACTCCAACTCACTTACCTCCCAGCTGAAATTGGCAATCATCAACAATACATAGAATTGAGAAAGCCAAAAATTTTGTAACTTGATTATAGAATGATAAATTTAAACAATTCTAGCATCACCATGAAATAGTATTAATCATAATCTTTATAATTCGTTTTCTTTTAGTTAATGAAAGAATGTAGCAAATAATAAAAAACAAAAGTGGCATTCGGTGAAGTTCCAATTATCACATGTACAGTATCAATACCAAATGTGATCATATATACTCGTAGAATACATCAGAAATGGGTCTCTAGTCTTGGTTCGAGCAAGTTAATAATGTCTGCATCCTAGCAGTTGTTTTATATTATCCAAAATATGCATGCCCAATATATATAGATACAATTTATAAAATAACTGAACAAATGAAAACCAAGAAAGTAAAGATGACAAGTGAAAAAAAAAAACCAACCTTATAACCGAGAGGATAGTCACCTTTACTAGCCCAAAGCCCTCGTCTAACAAATCGATCGGACGCAGAAACATTCCTCAACACATCAATCAGCAACCCCAAGGCCAAATCCGCAACAAATTCGGAGAAAACGGTTCCATAATTGGCTACAGTAATGCCACGGCGTCGGCACTCAGGTATGTCGACGTGGTTGAGTCAGGCGTTGGTGGTCATCACAAGTCTTACCGCCGGCATCAGTCCTATAATCTCGGCTGTGATCGGGGCGCCGCCCGATGAGAGAATGGCTTCGATTGACTGCGCATGTGTTTTCAAGAATTGGTCGAGAGGGAGCGGCGATTCCCACGCTTTCAAGAACTGAAATTTGTCCGATAGAAAGTATTTATCTCCGTAGAATTTGGCGTCCGGAGGTGGTTTTAGGAGTACTACTTTCAGGAGCTCTAGAGGTTCTTTATTTTGATCTTCTTCCATTCTTTTTGTGGTTCCAGAGAGCTTGGAACTGGGTGGGATCGATGCAAGAAATCTTGACTTGAGTCTTAGTTGGGCTCTTAAAACTGTCTTCCCCTGAAGTTTCGTAAAATTACAGTTATGGTTTAAACCAGATTAATTGCACTGTTTACCTCTTCAAAGGTTCGCAATTTGACCCGAATCTGAATTTGATCTAAAAAAATTCAAACCTCAGCCCAGCCCAAATTTAAAATTCTATCCGAAAAAAAATTGAGATTTTATTTAGATTCGTTTTATAAAAAAAAAATTCAAATTCGTTACTAGAATTTTGATTGAGATTTAAATTTTTTTTATTTTTTTTTAAATTAAATTAATTTTTAACTTTTGATGTATATGAATTTAACAATTATTTTATAAAATAAATAGTTTAAAATTTTAAATTTAACCTAAAAAATTTTAAAAAAATTAAAACAAGGATTAAGAAACATATAAAAGTATGAATACAAATTATACAATACAAAATTTACAATCTAACAATTATTTTATAAAATAAATATATAAAAGTTTAAATTTAGGGATAAGGACATTTTTGTCCCACGAGTTTGACCTAATTTTCAATTTTATCCCACAAATTTTAAAAAATTCAATTTTGTTCTAGTCTGTTAGTCAGATTCTGTTAATTTTAACATTGGAGGGATAAAACAGTCACTCTACAAAAAAAATTTAAATGGCCTGACACAATATACCCACATGTCAACTACTGATTTGTCACTTAAATAATAAAATAAAATAAAAAGATTGCAGCTGCCGCCGTCGTCATATGCCAACCAACTGTCGGTGACTAATTGCGATTCGACTCAAAATTGACATCATTAGACTCAAAATTTTGTAATCTACGCAATAACAAAAAAAATTTGGTTAACGGAATACCGTAGATTTTCCAAAAGTAAAAAAAACATTGTGGGAGGCGGTGGCATGTACCGCCCCCACCGTTGGATAGATCGGATGTGCCAAAAGTGAAAAAAAAAATATCATGGGAGGCAACGGCCATCACCCTACCATTCCACGGTGGCACACGGTGGCCGCCACCTTCCCTCTATTTTCGATTTTATTTTTTTGCCACCTTCTTTTTTTTTGTGACAAAAATGATTCCACCATTGTGTAGATATAAAAAATAAAATTCAATAACATAAATTGTAATACACCAAAATTTTATTTATTGATTAAATTTATTAGTAAAAGGAATGGAAGAATTTGATTGGTTGGAAAAGTGTAGTATAATATAAGTGTTTGCATGGAATTAAAACATATGCTATTAAGACTTTTCTAACATTTGGACCAATGAAATTTTGCCAACATTTTTAGATGAAATTTACTAGAATTAGTTAGATTTAAACTAGATTTTTATTTAGTTTAGTTATGAATAGTTTTTAAAATTTGTGGACCAATCAAATGCCATCATTTTTAACCAATGGCATTTTTGTAATTTTGAATTTAGTTGAAGGCAAATTTGACAAGAAAAGTGATGAGTATATAAAGGAAAAATAATGTAAAAAAATACTCATTTTTGCAAGCATAGTGCTGTTTCCCCCATTTGCATTTTCTCTCCATTTTTCTTTTATTTCTCTTTAAATTCAACAATTCTCAATACTTTCATTAGTAAATTAAGCCCTCAAACTCTTAATTAAACCCCTCTTCATCAAGTTTCAATAATCAATTTTAAGTTAAAAGGTGTTATTCAAGGTGAGTTGATGCTAAAAATTCTATTAAATATAGATTTTGAGGTTTTAAGGGTTAATAGATGAAATAACCATGTAAAATTAAGGATTTGTGCTTTTAATTTGGTAAATTAGAACTTTATTCATTATTTGTGTATTTTGTCATATTAAGGTGAAATCTTGGCCAAGGATAGCCAAGGGAAGGAGAAGGAGAAGAAATGAGTAACAAGTGAAGGAATTAAGCATATAAGGTTGGTGTACACTTTAGATTGAAATTTAAATTTTTTACTTTAGAAAATTTAGTGTATATTTATGTGATTTAATAATATAATAGATGAGTGTGTTGAACTATGGCATTGAATTAATAATTATATAATTTCTAAATGTATTAAATATATTTTGAACATTGGATATTAAATGGTGGTAAAAAAAATTATTTGGGCATAAATATGAATTTTGAGAAAATAGGACTTATATGAGAATTTTGAAAAAAATCTAGACTAATTTATAAATATCTAAAAAATTTAGACCTTTATGTGAATTATTATAGAATTAGAACTTATATATGACTTTTTGAAGAAATTAGGGCTTAATTACAAATTTTAGAAATTTAGGCCTATAAGTGAAAATTTGAGAAATTTTGGGCTTAATTGTTAAATCTAAAAAATTTGAAACTTATTTGAGTATTTTTTGAATATTCTTGACCTATATGAAAACTTTTAGAATATTTGGGCTTATGTGTAAAATTTTGAAAAAAATTAGACATAAAGGTAAATAGTAAAAAATATTGGACCTATTTGTAATAAAAAAAATATTTGTGTCTGAATATGAATAATAAAAAATTTGAGTAAATGTGAATTTGTATAATAATTTAGTTTAATAATAATAATAAATTTGTGTTAAAAATTTTTTAAGGAAAAATAATGTATTAATAATATTATTGAAACGCCCTAAGTAAACTTGAACATTGATATAGAAGGATTGGTAGTTGGCATACTAATAGAGTATTATAGTAGTACTGCGCCGTTTGCTTGTCTGATGACACTACTCTGTGTATCTGATTTGTTATCTGTTCTGAATCCGGTGGGTAGTCATCGAGAGGCCGATGCCGGATCATTATCTGATATCTGTTAGCCCATTAGCTAATCTATGGTATCGTATCAGTGTTTATTTTGAGAGCCAACTTGAATTAATTGTAATTTATTAAAATATTTAATAAATTAATTAATTAAATTATAAATATGATATTGTACATATATATATATATTGATCAATTAAAATGAAAAATTGAATAATGTTTTGGTTTAATAAATTGATTAATTGATAAATTTTGAATTATTTTTGTTATATGGCGACATTGGTTATTATTAAAAAATTTATTATTTATATATATAGTTTATTTGCAATAAGGATAATAAAACATTATTATACTCTTTCAACTTTTGTGTACACTTACTAAGCCGTTGTGCTTAGCGCGTTGGATTTACCATGCACAGGTAGTAGAGTTATCGTCCCTAAAGACGAAAGAGTAAATCTTGCTGCAGTAACTCATAGTCGCTCACATCCTTTATATACATATAATTATATTTTGTAGATATTTTATTTATCTGTAAACTGTTCTATATTATATTATAAACATTAATTGTATGTACGTGTGTGTATGTATGTATTTTCTCAAAAAAAAAAAATTAAACTATGATGGTATATGATATTTATTTTGATTATATGTTAGATTTAAAATAGTTTGGTGAAGGTTTGATGTATTTAGATTGCAATATGATTTATAAATATTTGTTGGAAAATGAGAAAGTTGGTTGAGAATTGATATTAAGATTTGAGAGTGTTTTCTTTTGTCACATGTAGTGTAAAGTCCAATTTTTAGTAGAGACTCTGCCAGTTTTCCCCCGTAAATGTTTATTTTATAAAAAAAAATTGTGTTTTTGATAAGTTTGACTAATTATTTATTATTGTTTATGTTCGATGCTATCGTAGCATCCCCTGATCTCGTGTCTCGTTAAGAGACGGGTGATGGGGGTGTTACATAAATTTTACCTATTTTCGTTACCGGCATCTGGCAACTGGTGGTGGCCGGTGACGACAGTCGTCGATTTTGATAGTTCAATTTTATTTATTTTAATTATTTTAATATAAAATAAAATTTTATTAAATATTAAATATTGAACTTATTAAAACGTATCACGGGTCTTTTATTTTTAATAGCCTATTAATAACCGACATGTGTACATTGTATAATGTATTCACATCACCATTTTGAATTAATATAATAACTTAAGGCAAATTTGTCAATGTACAATCAAAATATATTTTCAGTTAAATTTAACGGAATCTCACTAACGGACTATGACAAAATTGAATTTTCTGAAACTCATAAAATAAAATTGAGAATTATGTCAAACTCGTGGGACAAAAATGTTTGTATCCCTTAAATTTAATCAAAATAATAAAAATGAAAATAAAAACCTAGTTCAACCAGGATCCGACCTAACTTGACTAGAATTCGGCCCAACCTAAGAAAATTCGAGCTAAATCTGTGTTTCAGATCTGAAAAAAAAATAAAATCTAGATTGGAGTTATACAAAACTCAAATCTAGATCTGAATTTTTCTATCTCTGTCTCCGATTACCACTCTTTTTCGGACAATTTTCTTACTCTTAATCACAAAAAGGCATTATAATGAAAATATCATATGATTGAAAAAAAAATACTTAAATAGTGCCCATTTTTTCCTTTGATATTATGATAAAAAAAAATTATGAGTGTTCTATTTGATAACAATAATTAATCATATTTAAATTTCTACTAACTTTACAAAAAAAAAGATTGTAATTGTTGACCCCAAATTTTAGATTCTAGGTTTACGAGTTGAAATTGTTTTTTTTTGTTAGAATAATAAATGGGTCTCTTAAAAAAGTCGGGTTAAGATAAGCACTATTTAATGTTTATTGGGCTTTCATAACTTTAGATATATTTTAGATCAATCAAAATAAAACAAACACAAATAAAGGCTAAATTATAATAGTTCGATTCGATATAATCTTATATTCATTTCACCAAACTAGTTCAACCCTTTCAAATGTATTATTGAATGTTTATATAACCAGATCACAAAAAATCAAAATAATTACATATATATCCTATAGTAATGGAGCTTTCGGGGCTGAAATGATGCTTAGGATTGTAATAGAGCCATGGGGCTTGTAATGAAGCCTTCAAGAGGTAATAGAGCTCTGAGGGTTGTAATTAAGCCTTTAGAATTGTAATAGAGTCACAAAGATTATAATGGAGCCTTCATATGCTATAATAGTGATTTTGGGGTTGTAATGAAGTCGTTGGACTATAATGGAGTCTTTAGAGACTATAATGGTGCCTTAGAGAAAGTTCGGAAGAAGAAGATGATGACAATTTAACTTATAGGTTATAAAATCCTTTTAGAATTAAGATATATCATCACTTTCTTATTTAGCATTCATCTCGAGATTGTAGGAGTATAATATGTTCAGGGTATCTTGGAATTATGAGATTTTGAGGAATAAAGCTCATTTAAGTCCTCAGTCAGCATATATTTCCTATTATCCTTGAGAAGTTTCAGTAGTTGGCCTTTAAGGGGCTTACGTGGTTTGTCTCTTTAAGACCTTATGTGGTTAAAGGCTCGTGTGGTCGACCTCTTAGAGGCATTTTTAGAACTTAGACATATTTTCTTATGGGTTAAAATCTCAAATGTCCATGTGATGGGTCTTCTTCTAATGGATTGGCTTCGGATTGAAATCATTAGATTGAGGTGAACTAAAATTCAAAGAGGAACAATAATAACAACTCTAATACTTTTTTTTTTTTCGTTTCATAAGTTGCCAACTTATATCCGAAAACAAAGTTAAGGGTTTGGAGAAAAAACTTCTAATCCAGATGGTTTCAGCAAATTATTTGCAGAAGTGAAATGTATTTTATATGTGAGATCTAGCCCTTGCTCAAAGCAAGCACATGGTTAACTTAATTTTCCAGTTTGTTGGATTATATGTTGTGGATTTTAGGTTTGGTAATAATTTCACTCTTGATTAATTTGTTGAAGAGCATCCTTATTTGGGGTTATCTTCTTACTTACTATGAATGTGGAAATATCATGATTTTGCTTGTTGGATATTTGTCACCTAGTTTGAAGGTGGTGCTATTGGTTTTGGTAGAATCCGAATTGGTAAGCGTACTTAAAACCTTTAGTTCATATCAATCAGTTACTTGGCTTTCTCAGTGCCTTCGCTATTTTTATCACGTGTACGTTTCAACTGAGAGAGTGAGAAGATTTATAATATCCTTAATGTAGGATTTAAACCGTAGCTTTGTTACCAATTATGACACTTGAACACAAAATGATTCCAACACATTCTGCCACATTTGTTTTTCATTACACATCACACTGTCACGCACACCTTTTTTTATTTCTCTAACATTTAATCGGTCTTGTGTGCTTCAGACACCTTCCAATGCATTTACAAATGAAATAGAAACAACTCAACAAAACTAAAAGAAAAGATTCCCATGCAATCATCTACAACTGCAGAAAGCAAGGGCTTATCTGAAAAGAAGGTTTCCAAGTTCCCTACAACAAGTTGTCTCAGATCCTTGAAAGATTCAAGTGTAAAGACGGCACTATGTGGAGACAGAACAATATTATCTAACGCAAAGAAGTCTCTGGGAAAATCAGGCACATTTTAAAAAACATCCAAGCCAGCGCCTCCAATCTCTCCTTGCACCAAACATCGCACCAGTTCCTGCTCATCAATAATACTTCCGCGAGTAATATTGACAACCATTCCATTCTTCCCTAATGCTGACAAGACTTCCTTATTAATCAGATGGTGGGTTTTGTCAGTTAATGCACAGAAAATGATCAGGGCGTCACTATTTTCAGCTAGGTCATGGACATACGAATAAAAAGGATATGAGATCACTGGTTTTTCCTTTGATGAGTTGTATGAGATACAACAATCAAAATGCCGAATCCTTTTAGCCACTTCTGAGCCAATCTTCCCCAATCCAACAATCCCAACTCGCTTGCCTCCAAGCTGAAATAGCCGATCAATTTTTATCAGTTGGTATAAATGTAACATAATTTTTGAACTAGCTAATTAAACAGTGAAATATTCTGCAGAAATAAAAAGTGAAATTAAACAGAGATGCTAACCTTAGAACCGAGAGGATAATGCCCTTTGGGGGGCCATAGCCCTTGTCTCACATACCCATCTGCTGCAGAAACTCTCCTGAACGCATCAATCAACAACCCCACTGCATGATCAGCAGCATCTTCAGTAAAAACATTTCCGGAATTGGTTACAGCAATTCCACCGCTGCGGCACTCAGCAAGGTCGATGTGGTCAAGGCCGGCGTGGGGGTGACCACCAGCCGCACCAATGGCTGCTTCTGGAGGATTTCGGCGGTTACTGGGGCGCCACCAGAAGAGAGGATTGCCTGGACTGAGGGTGCATGTTTTGTCAAGAATTGTTAAGTGGGAGATGCGAGTCGTATGCTTTCAAGAATTGGAATTTGTTGGGAAGAAAAGAAAAAAGAATTGATCTCCAAATAATGCGAAGGCTGGCGGTGGTTTCAAAAGTAGCACTTGTGGCAAATATTGGGGATGATTATCATGAGCTGCCATGGTGATTCGTCAGAGTTGTAAGAAGTGAAACTAAAGCCAGATATTAATCAGATGAGAATTAAAATTGAGAATAGAAGTAATTTTATCTTTCGGATCTATTGGCTCTGTTGTTATCCGTTGTAAAATACTAATGGACAGCAGGAGTTGGACACCCAAGTGAATTACCAGATTATCAGCCAGTCAGGATTTGTGAAGAAAGGAATAGAGCTTGGAAGAAAAATAATACAATCAAGACGGGCACGCTACTTGCTGGAAAGCCTTTCCTTTTGATAATCTGTTATCGTTTATCAGGCCATACCCGGCCACAGATGATTTGATGGTTTTACCGTTCATAGCCATAGTGGATGATGAGAGTATTAATTTATAATAATAGCCACGTTTAACATTATTTCTTCTTTTTCAGCTAAGGTTAGCTTAGAATTCCCATTTTCCTTCTTAATCTCTTCACGAGTATCCACAATCACCCCAAAGCTATCAAATAGCACCCAATAAATGTGCGAGTAGCTCTCAATTTTGGCCCTTAGCTTCCTCTTTCCTGTAAGTACTAGTATATAAAAATTTACAAGGGTGTTTGAATGTAGAAGCAATGCCTTCTGTGTGTAATAAATAAATATCTTTGAAAACCTTAGGGCATCCACAATTCTGAAACTTACACATGCATTAATAGGGCAGTCCTTCATGCCCAATAACAACAAATACGACTTTCAATAAACCTGTTCAATATAACGATTGGCAGTTTCTGCGGAAAACGACAACAGCAGTTTTAGAGCTCAGTAAATGAGGTAGAAAGGAACGGACAAAATCCATTCACTCGCTCCCATAAGGAGAAAGCAATGGTTTGTTTGAGAATAAAGCTTCCAAATTGGATACTGCGAGGTCACCAACAGCCTTAAAAGACTCGGGCGTTAATACAGCACTATGTGGAGACAGCACCACGTTATCTAGTGCAAAGAGTTCTTTAGGAACATCGGGCTCATTCTCAAACACATCCAAACCGGCACCTGCAATTTCTCCTTGCAACAAACACCTTACCATTTCTTTCTCATCAACAATAGCACCACGTCCTACATTTACAATGACTCCTTTCTTCCCCAGTGCCAACAAAACTTCCTTATTGATCATGTGATGTGTTTGATCAGTTAATGCACAGCAAATGATGAGAACATCACTGTTGGCAGCAAGCTCACAGACGTCCGAGTAGAAAGGGTAATTAACATCAGGTTTTTTCTTCCTTGAGTTGTATGAAATACAGCAGCCGAAAGCCTCGAGTCTTTTGGCGACTTCAGAACCAATGCTTCCTAATCCAACAATACCAACTCGTTTCCCACCCAACTAAAATTGCCAATTATCAAAGACAAAGCTCAAATCAGCCCCTTGTACATGATATAGACTAAAGAGTTTTATATGATTAAAGAGCTCATTAGAATTAGAAAGAACGCTTTAATCCAAACAAAAAATAGTAACAATCGTAATAAGCCAACGGAAGTAAATTTTGAACGTCAAGAGAATATTTTACTTGATCAATATCTTCCCAACACCATTTTGGAGTGGATTTTTCTACTCTACTTGATATCATCAAAGTAGAAGCTTTTGCTTGCCTGAATTTATATTTATGTTACAAATTTAAAGTGAAAGAGACAGATACATGATACAAAAAGCATTTCTATGGCTGTTAATATTAGCCCTGCTGAAGGCATTCAGCTACAATAAATTAAACAAAATCCAGGACCCAGCAAGATGGAACCATAGGAAAAGCGAATATTAATATTTTATATTTCAGAATCAGAGACATGTTCTTTTCAATCTACAGGAACACTACCTCACCAACAAATTGGGAGAAGAATGAAGGAAGGAGTGAGTACCTTAGAACCAAGAGGAAAATCTCCGTTGATAGGCCAAAGCCCTTGTTTCACATACCGATTAGCAACAGGAATCTTTCTCAAGACATCAATAAGCAAACCCACTGCGAAATCAGCTACATCTTCTGTGAAAACGTTGCCAGCATTAGCTACAGCGACACCGCGGCGTTGGCACTCGGCCACGTCTATATGGTTAAGGCCAGTACTCGTGGCAACAACTAGCCGCACCTTCGGGAGTAGGCGGAGGATATCGGCTGTAACAGGCGCACCAGCGCTGGAGAAGATGGCCTGCGCTGACTGTGCGTGTGTAGTCAAGAATTGGTGTAGAGGAAGAGTTGACTCGTAAGCCTTCAAGTACTGGAATTTGCTTGAGGTGAATAATTGCTCTCCTAATAGAGCAAAGATAGATGGTTCTCTCAGGACTAGAACTTGCGGTAGGTTTTGGGGCTGGGAATGGGATTGATTCTCTTGATCATGAGTTGCCATCACTAACGCTCTCTGGAGTTTGGACAATGAAGCAGAGAGCATCAAGGACAAGATCGGTACTTCGTGGTTCGGTTGTTTGTTAGTTCTTTTGTTTCCACGAGAATAAAAAAAAAAAAATTATGAACCTAATTACAGTCACTTGTTTATGCAAATTTCCCAATTCGTTTTGTCAGCATGCTACACGGCTTATCGGCTACAGCTATGATATTCGTGGGTAGGAGATGATAAGACGATAACGAGTGGTGCAAACATATTAGGAATCTAAATAATTTAAGGAGTTTGGAGCATTTTCACATTAGTCTACTACTATTTGACATACTCTTTGAAATTTAAATAAATCTCATATATTTACTTAAATTATAATTTCTTTAAATTTTGGATACAAAATAGTACTTATTCTATATAAAATAATTACTTTAACTTCGGATACATGGTGAAAAAAAAATATTTTTATCCTCATATATCAAATTAATTATATATTTGTTTGACAAAGATGCTATTAAAAAAATTATATAATTTTTTTATAATTAATTTGATGTATGAAGAATAAAAATGTTTTCATTTTTTATTAGTGTATTTAAAAGTAAAAATAGTCATTTTATATAAAATAAGTAGTATTTTTTAAAATAAAAAAAAACTTAAACGGAAGTACAACTCAAAAGAGTGTATAAGATGTTTTCAAATTTTTGATCCGATAACTAGTGGTTAAATTCAAAACTGCACCAAATTTTAAGAGGCATGTCAAATTACCCCTTTTCTATTTGAAAAACAGAAATGGCATGCTCCAAGCCACATCAGGGAACTCTCAAGTTGGTCATTTAACCAAACCATTAACACTTAATGGGCCAGAAAAGTCCAAAAGGCGATGCGTTAAATAACAAAAACCGTCACTCCATTAACTGATATTAGATCAGCAACAAGTGCTTTCCAGCAAAGCCATTATCATTTATCAATATCCTCAAATTCCTCTCAACAGTTTGCATCATTGCTACCAAATCTTGCCCCCAAATGAGGAAACTAGAAAATTAAATAAAAATCATTCATTTTGGTATCTGCAGAGCTCATATCAATTTGAAACTCAAGTATATACAAGAAGCAGGATGAGAAGTGTAAATAGAATCTCTATGCCCCAGAAAAAGATGAGAAGAAGAAAGCACTCACTACTAGACGGGTCTACTCCTGCACCAATTCTACGATTAATACAGATAGGACCTCTAGAGTAGATCTTAACAAAAATTGTTGAACAGACCTGGATAAGCTACAGCAACAACTTTTAAAATGAACACCGAAATGCAACAAAATCTAGCATAAAAGAAACTCAGAAATTGCAATTTGCAATTAGAAAATCTTTATGAAATAATCGTTCTTTACAATGAGGGGCAGATAAACATATAACTAAAGCCCTAAATACATACTATGAACACTGAGTACAAAACTGAGATCATTAAAATGGAATGGGCTCTAAAAGTTATTATTTTTTGGCCATAATTATATCTAAAAAGTTATTATCTTTTGGCCAAAATTATATCTAACAAGCAGATACAAGTGCTGTATAACTCAACTAGGAACATAGGGTTCAAAGAGTGTCACACAAGGATTTGGATCATACTGCATGATATCAGCAGCACGTTCAAACTCCTCCCTCAGAATTCTTATGCTGAACTTGTCCACAACCCGACCAAGGTCATGAGTTACCTCAAATGGATCTTCTATGCAAATCAAATGACGATCATTTCCAATCCTTCTTGTCCAGTCTTTTTCTTGTTTGCTGAAATCAACAAAAACAGTGGAAACCGTTGTCAATTGCAAGAAAGATGTCTTTTGAGTGTTAACTACAAAAAATTTCTGACCAACCATTGAAAGAATTTAGCCTACAAAATTTTCACAAGCAAATAGGTCAAAAAGAATATCTCAACACACCAATACATATTTTGATTTCAAATAAGAAAATGAACAGGCCTACACACTTTATTTGGGAGGTTTTAACTGGATTAGTAATTGACAAACAAATGATAAATCATATATCAGATTCAATTTCTGTATCCCATCCCCAATAACTTGTGATAAAGTGAAGGGAATATTGAGATTTCAGTGTTTTCCTAAAAATCAACTAAGAAAATCAAAATAACATGTCAATTTACTTAAAACAAAGTTTAAATATATAGTTTTACAATTTATATGACAGATCTAATAGTTTCTTAATTGATAAAAACAAACAAGACAATAACCGAGAGGTGTACCCGTCCAAACGAATGTGTACTCTGACATAATCAAATTTAATTTGCCAGTCACCAGAGCCCATACTGTTTCATACCATCATACAAGGCGAAGTTGATCAAGCATAAAAAGCTACATAAAATTCAGATGTGTAAATTTTATAATTGAGCTTTTATCTTTTTAAAAAGAAAAATTACAAATAAAGAAAAATATTTTCTAAGTTAAAACATCATCATCAGGACTAAATCTAGCATCCACATAAAAGCAAGAGCTTTCAGAAGTCAAGGAAAACACTCATGTGCTAACTTTGATTTATTGAGAGAAACAGCTACAGCAACACAACTAAAACACAATCTACAAATGAATCACAATCTTCTCTATAATTATGAAAACAAATTCTGTAAAGCATACTGGGTCATATAACTTACCTTATTATACTTCCTGTACGTACAGATATAACAGAGCTGGCATAATCATGACCATAGGCCCAATAATTGAAAAATGCCCAAACAAGTTGAGCAATAGTTTCAGTATTACGGGACCCAAAATCATGAAGTCTTTCAACTTGATCAAAGTAAGCACATTGAATATCATCCACAATCACTGAGTATGTTTTCTCCATTCCCTGAATGAGAATTTACCAAGAATGAAATTAAACAACAAATGCTGCAAAAATATACATGGGAGTACAAAGCTGAGGTTAAGGTCAAATGCAAAACATATGACAAGAATGTCACCTACATCCAAACTTTTTTATGTAATGGGAAGCAAAATAAAATACCAGATAAAAGCCAACGAGAACTTGAGAAATTTACAATATCTGATATATAAAATGTGCTCCTACGATTTACAACTGAAAAATTCATATACAAAAACCAATGTTCATGTAAAATTTCACAAGTGATTTATTGACAAATTTCATTCACTTGATTGAGAGACAACATTCATGAACAAAAGAATTCCATTTACAGGATACATAAACTTTTGAGCTAATTAAAATAAATATTTTCAGCCCTTTTGTTAGATCAGGCTGTTTTTTCCTATATGCCCTTTCCACTCCAAAGCAATAACAATGGGTTGAAACCTATAAAAAATATTCTGTAGAAATATCTGTATGCAGAAACTAGGCATCGCATTTCCAAACCTACTAGGAAGCAGAGCAGTTAGGTATCAGCATGAAAGATGAAACTTCAGGGAGATAATAAGGTAACCACAATGTTATAATGCCAAGTATATCTGCAAACATATAAAGCACACCAAAAGAGCCACCAAAGTAGCAGATACAGGTCCCACATCCAAAATATTAATTCACTCACAGATATGCCTTCCATGTTGCAAATTAAACAATCAAAGAAAGAATTCATACCTGTAAGCATGGAAGAATGGCAGGTTTACGCTGTTGTAAGAAATGAATGCACATCAAAACATACCTGAAAGAAGAAAGATACAAACATTGAGCTAAAGGTGCATAAGCACAAAAACATGATCACACAACATAAAAGCCTTTAACACTCTGAGTTAATTTAATTATAGGCTGATTGCAAGTTTGACTTACTCATACTGGTCTACAGGATACCTAAATTAGCCAGTATTACCTTCTGCTGCTTATGTTCATGTCACAAGCAGGTATAATGAGAACCATCACTGGCATCTGACTCAAATATTTATTAGCTAAAGTTGGAAATGCATTAAATACTCCTAAAAGGTAACTTACGCATAGCTAGATAGGGTTCCTTGATAAGTTTCATTGACTCCTCTTGATTTGGCCCAATGCTTAACAATGAAAGCCAGTTGCCGCAAACGCACATCTATTTGTGCGTAATCTCGAAGAAGCTTTGTATTTACAACAGCCAAAAGATTGTTTATGCATATGTCACAAGAAATTCCAGTGACTGGATCCATAAGTTTTACTATAGGGACCCTTGCCCGTGTCAGTGCCTGTAAAACACTTGTAAAAGAAATTTGCATTAAAATTTCAAATCAACAATTAGTGCATCAGCAGACAGTAAACTGACAAAGGTAATGAGGATAAAAGACAAAAACATCCCATGCAAATAAGGCAATGCATAAATGGAAAAAGACAACAGATTCCAATGCCTAAGCATATTAGTGAAAAATGTCTAAATTCAAGTCAACACAATCTGGAAATAGACTCACTCCAGATCTATTTGCAGAGCAGGACGAATATATGGGGCACCCCTCAATGGGCAATCAATTAGTGGCAATGATTTATGACTACTAAAAAGGGCTATTATAACATAAGTAGTCATTTTGAACCCAAAAAAAAAAAGGCTTGGAAAATGGACCCCACCATTTAGTTAAAATAATCAAACATCATTAGGTACATTTCTTTCAAAGAAATAAACACAAGTATGTATGCTATACCCTAGTCTTAATGGAATTACCTAGTTAAACGCCAATGGATGGAATAGTAGTAAATTGACGAATTATGATCCTCAATAAAATTACACATAGTATTCAACAATAAATAGTAAAGGCATCTATTATTTGAAATGAACTTCTTTCAGCAACCGAAATACAAAAATAATGTGTCATTAATTCAAAATCAGCAATGCAAACAAGTTCACATTCAACTCTTGTTTATCTGCAGTCTGGTTCATTTTTTACCATTTAAGTCAAAATAATCCTATATGGTAAAAAATGGATGGAATAGTAGAGGCATCTATCATTTGAAATGAACTTCAACAACAAATAGTAGAGGCATCGATCATTTGAAATGAACTTCTTTCAGCAACCGAAAAAAGTATGAAAATAATGTGTCATTAATTCAAAATCAGCAATGCAAAAGAAGTTCACATTCAACTCATGTTTATCTGCACTGTCTGGTTCATTTTTTACCATATAAGTCAAAATAATCCTATATTACTCTTTAAGTTCCCAAAAATTTCAGAGTGCCACTCATTTGACCTTATTTATCACACAGAATGGTGTATGACAAAAGTAATCTGATTCACCTGCACATTCTGAAGATTATCCGATTGCAAGATATCTGCCAACTTCAACAAGACCTCAGACTTGTTGATCTCTGAATCATTAATTGCAAGGCAAACATCAATGTCACTCTTAGAAACTCCAAATGAGTTAGCACACGATCCGTACAGATACAAACGAGCACCAGGCCATTCTTTGCAAACTAATTTCTCCAATAATGATAATAGTTGCTTCTGCTTTGCCCTCTCTTCCTCTGGCGGTATTAAAGACTTGTAAATTGCAAGAAAAGGAGCATTTAGTCTACCTATGTCACCTCGACATTCTATCCGCCATTTGATGTTTCTTATCTTCTGGCCAAGTAGCCATTTTCCTCTATTATCTGATCTGGACTCCTGGTAATAAAAAGCACAGGTGAATCACACATCTAAAACAATTTATTGGCTCACAAAAACTGAAGCAAATTTTCCAACCTTTAACACCAATTCCACTTTAATTTAAGTAAATATGTCCAATCAAATCAAAAACTCTAGTAAGTAATACACAATGTTAATTCTACTTCAAATCAAAAGCTTTTGTGTAAGTACACAACAGAAGCAAAAAAAAAGGTTACCTTATCCCGGGAATTTCGGTGTTGTTTCTTGTCATTCCTCTCCTGCTTATCATTCTTGCAATCAGATTCATCGTCAGGCAATAGAGAATCCACGAGCTCTTCACCAAAGTCATCCATCTCATCAGAATCGCCACCTTGACCATATCCACGACCAGTCTCCCTCCTCATCTTCTCCCATCCCGAATGCCTTTCTCCATCCTCTGTGTGCAAATCCAACAGAGACTCTTCAATATCCAATGCAGAAACAGAGTGAAGATTACTTCCAGAAGGCGGACCAGGATTATCAAGCTGTCTACTGAGCCCCACAGCACTGCTGCCTCGCATTTTAGCATCTTCAAATGATACTCCCCTCAACCTTCCGTCTTGAGCAGTAGAACTCATAACCCTGTTACTCTTATTCATGTTATGCTCAAGGCCTCTTCTATTATTAATGCCGCCTCCTCGTGCCTTGTTCGAAAACCCCGGCGGCGGTGTTGACCCATAAGGCTGTTTGCCAAGTCTCCCATCTTGTTCTCGAGGATTGTCGAAATTCCTATGTTGGAATGAACTTGTATTCGAGAGAGAACTTGTTCGTGGATCGAACTGACGGTTCCTATCCAATCCGTTTGGGTAGTTGTATTTCAAATTATCTAAAGGATTCAAGTGCAACAAACTATCGGGTTGGATATGAATTTGGTTCGGCTGTTGAACGAGATTCTGAATTGCATAATTCGTATTTGAAAACCCTAATCGCCCCAATTCCTCAACCAAGACGCTTTGATTTGCCGGAGGAGAAGGCCAAGGGTTTTGAGGAAACCCTAGAAAATTGTGGGGCAAAGGAGGGGACGAAGTGTGGGACCAAGGCGGATGAAGATCACGGCCGTTGGATGGCCACTGAGGCGAGAAATTTATGGCGGGCCCCACAGCCGCAACGGCTGGATCATTGGGCAGGGATTGCTGTTGCGGCGGAGCTATGGGAATGGCTCTGGCGGGAAATTGTGGCTCCGGTGCTTGGGGCGGCTGCTGCTGGGGTTGTTTCTGGAGTAGAGACAGAAGAAATTCGCCGCCATTACCCGCCTGCGTAGGCCGCGCATCACCACCACCGTCGGTCATTGCTGTGGCTCCCCACCAAGTGAGGTTTTACAGTTTACACTGAAGAGAGTTAAGACAGAAAAAGGAAATCAAGCATCTGGTTTGTAATTTCCCGGAAGTTGTTTCAGTTTAAACTGTTTAGTATTTTACTTACCTTGCCAAGTCTTATGTTTACTTTATTCTTTTACTCCTCTGTTTAAAACCCGCGTCCACTCTTCTTTATCGTTGGAAATATGACATCTGGAGCCCGATGTACCTTCTTACTTTACATTTCTCATATGTAAAAACCCGGGTCCACTCTTCTTTATCGCCGGAAAGAGGACGTTCCTAGCCCTTAGATTTCAGGAGCTAAAGGAATATGCATATTCTTATTTTTTTTTTCACAAGGGAATATATTCTAAAATTTCATAAAATTCTATTTATAATTCTAGAGGCTTTAACTTTCACCTCAAAGTTAAGAATAATATATTTTAACAAATAAGTTATTTTAATTTTATATTTTTATATTAATTTATAAATTTTAATATATTTTAACTAATTAAACTATTTTAATTTTATATATATATAAATCTACAAATTTTATTAACATATTATCATCAAAACTACATATTAATAATTTTAAAATAATTTTTTAGTACAATACTCTTTAACTAATTAAGTTACTTCAATTTTATATTTATATATAAATTTATAAGTTTTATTAACATATTGCTTTCGAACTATATGTTAATAATTTTAAAATGATGTCTAAAACGCACATTAATAATTTTCTTAAGGTTAAGAATAATACACTTTAACTAATTAAGTTATAACTTTATATTTATATCTGGATAATGTTGACGTTATATTTATGTATGGATCTACAAATTTTAATACACTAATCAACTTTATATTTATATATAGATTTGTAAATTTTATTAATATATTATCTTCAAAATCATATATTAATAATTTTAGAATGATTTCTCAAAGTTAAGGACAGTATACACTTTAACTAACTAACCTACTTTAACTTTATGTTTATGTGTGAATTATCAAATTTTATTAGTGTATTGTCCTCGAGACCACATGTTAATGATTTAAAAAATGCATATTAATAATTTCTTAAAGTTAAAGACAATACACTTTAACTAACTAAGCTACTTCAACTTTATTTTTATGTATGAATCTGTTAAATTTATTAATATATTATCATTAAGACCATTATTAATAATTTTAAAATGCATAAATTTGTAAATTTGACTAGTATATTGTCATCAAAACCACCTGTTAGTGAATACCACGTGTTAATGATTTTAAAAAATTAAAAGTACATCTAAATTCTTAAAGTTTTAAGAAATGGACATGCAGATACTTAAAGTTTTAAAAATTATATTTATACTCATGTCATATAACGCATTATGTTAAAATTAACGAAAAAATAAATAAATATAATAAAATTATTATTATACCCCTAAAAAAAATAATTAGCGTTGACCAGTTATTGATCAATGTTAACTGACCATTGATTGGTGCTAACTAGTATTGACTATTGCTGGTTATCCCTTAACTAGTCGTTAACTAACATTGATCGATCGTTGGCTAGTGTTGTACAATCGTTAACCAATCATACTAGTTGTTGACTACTATTGACTAGCCATTGATCTGATAGATGATGAATTTTTATTTTTACTTTTTTTTATAATTAAAGTTAACAAAATCAATTACTTGACAATGATATAAATATGATTTTTGAAACTTTAAGGGTTCAAATATCAATTTTTTTTTTAAATATCATTAATATGATTTAAACCCTAGTCACCAATATAACAATTAAAATTTTTTACCATTGAGCTATAATAAATTTTGTGATATAATGTTAAACTAAAAAATATAAAAAAGTGAAACGATCAAACCATAACCACTACCTACAACTGTCAGGCAATAATAAAAGACGGTGGTGGTGGTTGGCGACAATAATCGATGTTGGACAATGATGGGTGGTAGCTAAAGTTCTGTCATTTTACATTTTTATAATTTCACAAAATTTGTTGTAACTTAATAATGAATACTTTTAATTCTCATATAGGTAATTATGTTCAAACCTTGTCAATAGTGTTATAATTAGTTAAAGAGCGTGATATTTAATTATGAAGTGAATAGTTTAATTAAAATTTTCACTTTTTTATTTATTAAAATTGAAATAAATTTTCATTTTTACTCTTTCTATTATTATAAGTAAAAAATATGATGAATTTTGTATTTTTATATTTTTTTATTGTTAAAGTTTGTTACTTAATAAAAGTATAAATAAATTTTTTTAAATTATTAATATATATGTAGTATTTTTTTAAAACTTTAAGAGTTAAAAAAGTAAAATTCGTCCACCACAATTGTAGAAAACATTCATCATTCATTAAACTCACTTAAAATAAAACCAAAATAACATAACAAGTACTCGATGCAGATGCGTTGTCAAGCGACAATTGGATGGCTCCCAGTAGGTTCACCAGAAAATCTGCTTTAAATTACCTTTCCTTGCCCCTCACCTGACCAGAAGCAAACTCATCGAAAATCTAGCCACAGAGCTATTAGTTTTAATTTCTTCTTTGAGCATGGTGACATAATCTTCAAGTCAAAACTTGAAATCCTTTAGATCTGAGACCTCCTCCAGTTCCTCCGCCGTTGATAGTTTCTTTGAGGGATCTTCTTGGCGACTGAAGTAGATTTTAAGGCTCAACCATCCGTACATTGAGAACTTATCTAGCAACATACTAATTTTGTTATTTATGCATGCAGAAACCATTGCTGCCATTCATACAAGCTCACCGAAATATAATGTTCGAAAAGAAAGTGAAGGATGATTTTTTTTTTTTAAATAAAGATTGTTTTTGTCATTTTGATGGAAAGTGAAACTGTGAGAGTATGTGGTTGTGAAAAAGAAAAAAGGAAAGAAATGGGAGAGATTTGAAAAAATTTGAGAGAGAAAGTCCTTTCTTACTTTCGGCAATGGGAAATAAAAGAAAAAATACGGAAAAAGAAAAAGGAAGAAAAGACAAAATAAAGTACTTTAGGTTAAAAAGACAAAAAAACAAAAACGTTTCGGTGGAAAAGAAAAGAAAGAAACGGTTAAAAAAATAATGAACATTGACGAATTCGTGAATTATAAGACTTAACAGCAAGATGAACATTGACGAATTCGCGAATTATAAGACTTAAATATATATGAGATACGATTAATAAATAAATAATATGAATTTAATTTTTTATTAATTATATTAATTTATTTTTATTTATTTAAAATATATTAAATTTAAATCAAATAATTGTATCATAATTTATTTTATCACCTTTAAAAATATTATAACTGTTTAATTAAAAACTTTTACTACACAATCTAATACAATATGGTGGTGTAGTAGTTTTGGTGAAAAGAGACTTTTATGTTCCGGTCCTAGCACCAAGTATATCTTGAATTTTAGATAGGGGTAGGCAATTTTAGATTCAGGTTGAGTTTAAAAATTTTTGAATCCTATTTGAACTCAATTGAAACGTTGAAATGTATTTCGATCGGAACACATTTTGGATCAGGACAAATCTCGACTTGAGATTTGGTCAAGAAATTTTAATTTATTTTTTTTAAAAAAAATTATTTTAAAACGACATAATTTTGATTCGGGTTCGAGATGGGTTGGGACAATTCAGGACGATTCGAGTCAGATTTGGTATAATTCAAGTCAAGTTCGGGATAATTTGAGGCGGTTCAGGTCAGAACGGTTCGGGTTCAGGATGGATTCGAGACAATTCGAGATGATTCGGGACGGTTCGGGTTCAAGACTGGTCGGAAATTTCCCGAACCCGACCCATCCCATTCGGGACAAATTATTTTGTCCCAGACGAGTCCCAAACTCATTCTCGGGTCGAATCAAAATGGGTCGGATTCAAAAATAATGTCCATCTCTAATTTTAGACCTATCAAAACGATAAATTTTGAGCGAATGAGTTGATAATACCAAATAACTTTTTCTTCTTTCATATTTTTTTTAAAGAAAATAAGAAGTTCCTTCCCTCAAAATATAATAATAACACAGTACCAAATTAGTTGATTATTTTGTTTATATATTTATGCAAACATAATGTACAATCAATTTGAAGTTATCCCTAAGATGTTTTCATAGCAGTTAGTCGTGAATTGTAACCCGTGAGATGATAGAAACATGCCCTTTTAGTTCAATATTGGACTACACAATAGAAATTAAAGAACTGAGGTAACTACACATAATTAGAATATGACATTACAACAAGTAACAACTTACATCACGTATTCAATATTAAAGTTTAAGAGCTTGAATAATAAAAAATATGTATTAGAAAACATATTATAGTTTGACATGTAAGATTTTGGCTTGTGATTGGCTTCTTATTTTCAAAAAAGGAATTACCCACTTATTCCTTTAATAGAATCTTTAACTATTAAAATTTATTTAATATTTTAAAAAAACTCTCATAATGTTATAATTGTAATAGTACAAATTAATTTTAGAGGAGTATAATAATTTTTTTATTTTTTAAGTCAATAAATAGTAACCATATACTGTATAAACAGTAAATTTATTATTGTATAACATTGTTTTAAATAGTTAAATAGTACTGCATAAATAATAAATTTATATTATACTATAATTAATGAATTTTTTTATTTGTTAGATTAATATGACGACTAATATTAAATATCTCCATTTAAATAAAAATGCATGTATCTATATTAAATACTTTTTAAATAAAAATACTATCATATTTCTTTAAAATTAATTTATACTATTATAATTACAAAGATAGTTATATCTATAAAATTATTGTTACAATTTAAATATATTCAAATATTTATTAGTATATATTAAAAAAATTTAAATATTTAATAACTAAAGTAAAATAAAATATTTAGTTAATTTTCATCCGTTTTAATGTAGAAAAATTAATATTTATTTATTTATTTTATAATATTTTAATAATAAACTTACATATATTATCCAATTCAGTCTTATAACATATCAAACACAACACATTACTAAATATAATCCAATTACACACATATATATATATTTGATTAATTCTAACCATTTAAATTCAGTCCAAAATCCACTAGGGATATGTAAAAGATCATTTACAATTAAATAGTAGAAAACTGATTTTAGTCTAACACATAGTTAGAAGGTTCTTGACTATTGATATTTTATTAGGAATATTCAAAGGATTGTTTACAATTAAACAACACTTTGTGGATGTGGCTCAATGGTAGAGTTTGTAGTGCATTTTTGTTTCTTCATCAAAGTGAAAGTCTTGATCCGTGGTAAAAAAAAAAAAAGTCATTAATTTAATTCTTCTTTATTTATACATAAATAAATAAACAAAAAATATATTGTATATGCCAACATCATAGTGAAAAATTACTAATGCTATTGAAAATATAAGATTTTTATTTTTATTTATTATTTCATCAACCGATAGTTATTATTTTGTTTGAAAATATTCATCGAGAGACTACCGTTTACCCAATTTATCCGAGTGGACAAACTTGGAGTTATAATTATTAAATAATAAAAAATTAAGATATTATTATTCATTAAATAATAATAATTTAATAATAAAATATAATACAAATCACAAAAATAAAAAAATATAATTTGTAAATAAAATATTCAAATGATTAATAAAATAAATGTACAAATTGAATATTTATTGCTATAGATAAAAATTAGTTAAATGTTTAATTATCAAATAAAAATAAAATTTTTATTTAGTTTTCATCTGTATTAATGCAGAAAAATTAATAATTAAAGAAATATTTAAATAATAATTTTTTTATTGTAATACTTTAATAATAAAATACATATATTATTTAATTTAATCTTATAATACACCAAACACCAACACATTGCTAAATATAATTCAATCATATATTTTTCTAACTAATTTTTTATAATTCCAATCCAATCCAGTCTAATTCAAACCCATCCAACATACGAAACGGGCCCTTGACTAAGAATATTTAAAGGATCATTTACAATTAAAAATTTGCATATTCGCGGATTAAATATCCTACATCAAAAACATTTGGGTGCGATTCAATCATAAGTGTTCGCAATATATTTTTTTCGATCTGTAAAATAAGTCAAAAGTATGTAAAAAAAAAATTACAATTAAATATCTTGTATATGTCAACACCATAGAGAAAAAAAATGATAAATACTATTAAAAATATAAGATTATTATTTTTTTAGTTATTATTTTATCAACCAATTCGACACTAAAAACTGTAAAGTACAAATAATGGTTTGATTCGTCTCCAACTTCTCGAGAGGCTTCTTACTTATTCGTAGAAATTTGCAGGGCAAATTACCGGTTTATTGAATATTGAATCTGACTTCAGGCCTTTAGTTCCCGCAAGCTTTATTACTTATAGGGCTTGGTCTATTTTTTGGATTTAAAAATACGGGCTACTTCTTTTGAGAGAGAAAAAGCTTATTGGGTCGTAAAGTAACAAGCCCAAAAATTTATATATATATATTAAATCATCCTATGAAGTAAAACTACCGTGATCACATTTATGGAAAACTGTGTGTAGGACTAGAATAACTCAATTTATATTTTATTTTCAGGTTTTTATATACGAAGGTAAAATGCAACAGTAAGATCACATCCTGGCAAAGGAACCCTCAAACCAATAATAATTATACGGCTACAACAATTTCAGAGTCCTTAATTTTATCCTTAATTGATTTGAACTACTTCAGTGTGAGCCCATTGTGTTAACAAAAAATTCATGCAACAACAACGTAACGTACGTAAAAAATATCCTTTGCCACCCAACAATAGATCCCCACAAACAATGTCAAAGTTCGATCCCTATACCCATATCGGCATCACTGACAACTCTGACGGCTCAGTCATTCGCCACCGAACGGTGGGGATAGTCGAGGCAAACCCCGAGCCTGTTCAGGGGAACCCTATTGCGAGCAAAGATGTCAATATAAACGCTGAAAACAACGCATTTATGTGCGTTTTCAGGCCAGCGAAAAACGACAACACCATCGCTCGCCTCCCTATAATATTTTACTTTCATGGGGGCGGTTTTGTACTATTCTCCGGCTTTGATGCCTTGAATTACCAAAACTGCTTACAAAATGGCCAGTGATATCCCCGCCATTGCTATCTTTGTGAAGCAACAAGCTTTGGACCCAGAAGGCGATGAATGGCTTAAAACTTATGGCGACTTTACCAGATGTTACCTTGGTGGCCGTGGTATGGCGGGAACATCGTATATCATGCAGCGTTAAGAGCTTTGGATTTGGATTTAGGGCCAGTGAAGATTGCTGGATTGTTTTTTAACCAGCCAATGCTTGGTGGAGTTCAAAGAACGAGAAGCGAGATCCAATACGCTGTGGATCACCTATTACCATTGCCTGTGGTCGATACTTTGTGAGAACTATCACTGCCGAAAGGGACAGATCGTGACCACAGATTTTGTAATCCCGTGATAGATGGATCCCACAGGAATAAGACTGGTTCACTGCCGCGGTCTCTGGTGATCGGGTTTGGTTTGGATCCGATGATCGATCGGCAGCAAGACTTTATTCAGATGCTGGAATTGAATGGTGTACAAGTCGAAGCACAGTTTGATGATGCGGGGTTTCATGCAACAGATATAGCGGACAATCGCCGAGGTCTTGCCGTCTTTAAAATTACTAAAGACTTTATCATTTAAACTTAACTCTCTCTCTCTCTATATATATATATATATGGAGGGCTATGGGCCACTGTTTTACTGTATTTGACACTGTTAATGGACGACGTCGTCCAATTAATCAAATATTTTGGACGGAGTAAATACTTTATTGGTTAAAATATTTAACTCTTTACTTTCAAATTTGACTAGAATTGGAATAGTTACAAGCGCGCTGCGCCTTAACGATCACTCGAGCGGCACCTTAGGCTAACTATATATATTTTTCACTACTCTTGATTTGAGACTGATTCTTCTTATTAATTTGCTGTCAATCTATATACCTGATCATTAATTATGTTATGCGCCTTTCATACAATGAATCAGTCGTCTATATTTGTTAATAAATTCTGATAGCATGTACGCAAAATTAGATGGCTTAATAATTCTTTTATGTGTTTTATATAAAGTGTCTATATTAGAAAAAAAAAAAAAACCCTTTCTATAAACCATGCCTTATAATATGTAACCATACGATTTTTCTCTTTAAAAAAAAAAAGAAAGAAAAGAAAATCCAGCATAGTGGAGCTACATCTTATTGTCAGAGTCATAATAAAGTGATTTGATAAACGATCATATTTGGATGGCTCGTACATTTTGATGTTAAAATGGGGGTGAGTGAACTCTATATGGTCTCTATTAAAGTATTAATTAAGATATAAATTTATACCCTTAAATTGGTAGCTCAGTATTATATTAAAACACGAAATACAATATTTAACATGGACTAATTATAACGTGTATAAGTAGTGGTGCATATATACGTGTGTTTCGTATTGGTTTTATTAAAAATCTAACTTCTTACGTAAAGTTAAAAATTAGAGGGCGAAGTGCACAACAAACTCTTTATGAATGAGTCACTAATGTAAGTGCGAATATATGTTAATTACTCTATCTATATTACATTGAACCAGCAAACCTTAACTATAAATATTAGAGAACATTACGTGTAACAACATTGTAATAATCTATCTTTGTGATACCAAAAATTTTACTTGCGTGTAGGAGCTGAGCTCCATTGGAGCCTAGGGAGGCTATGACCCGGCCCTTAAGTCCTAATTTTTTTAAATTAATAATATATTTTATAAAATTTATATTTAAAAAGAAGTATTTTTGTAATTTAATTATTTTAAGTTTAATATTAAAATTTTTATATAATTTAACTCTAACCTAATATAAAATTTAATTTTTAGTCATTTTTTATTTTAAATTTTGATTCTGCCCTACTTATATGTATCCGAGCCATATAATTGAGAAGAAATAGAACATGCGATATCCGTAAACTTCGCTGACAGTTTCTCAAATAGTCTCCGGAGTTGTGCAAAGGCAAACCAAAATCATTAGTAAAAGTTTCAAGTAAACTTCATCATAATTAAGTTATCAAAACTAGATCTTTGGTCTTCCCTGAACCTAAGTCATCAAAACGTTCAAGATTATTTTTATTACCCATGTTTAAAGTACGTACTTAATTTGTTAACGATGCTTGGTAGTTGGTATAATATTAAATAATTGTTTCGGGGCTTGAAGTTGCTGGCTTGCTAGCAAATGCCTAATAGCAATAGCAATCTTCTGTAGTGATATCTTCGAGACAAATAATAATAAAACACCAAATTTATTCCCTAACTACAAACCAAAGCCACTGAAGAAAAATAATGGAAATCAACCCTAACTTTCAACTTTCTCGTGCACATGCAGTGTTGATAAATTCCTTGAGAACCTTGTACAAAGTTTCGGCTTTCAATGGATCATGAAGCTCACAGCCATGGAAGCCTCCAGCGTCGAAGTTTGACACCACTTTCACTCCCCGTGTCTCTAACATTTTCACAAGCTCTCTCTGTCTATCAACAAGAGGGTCCCCTTCATGTCCATTCACCAATGTCATTGGCAGCCGTTGGATTTTCTTATTGGACCCACCAGACATTGGATTACTATATTCATGGTCACGATCCGCATCCTTGGGCAAAGCCATGACCCACATCAGATCGGTAGCAATCAGCGGCAAATACTGATCGTTCATCAATCTCTTCTCTGATTCAGTCCTCTCAACCCCACCGAAGCCTGGCTCGTTGAGTATCAGCCCTTTGATCTTCACCGGTGAAAGATCAGCATCCAATACACGCAGCGCTGCATGGTAAGCAATGTTGCCACCGGCACTGCTACCCATAAAAAAGCACTTGGTAAAGTCTGCGGACTCTGTCAACCACGGCTCACAGCCGTTGATATCAAGCGCCTGTTTGCGGACCCACATGATTGATTCCACGGCGTCATCGTACGCTGCCGGAAGACGGTCTTCAGGGGCGATACGATAATTGACAGACAAAATTAAAACTGAAAGCTTAGCTGCCATTTCATTGCACAAGTCATGAAAAATAGGAGAGGCAGCACTAAAGTGAACGAAGCCACCTCCATGGAAATATATTATGAGAGGGAGCTTAGTGTTAGGAGGAGTAGTTTTAGGGCTAAATAAGCGAAGAAAAGTTTTTCTGTTTATGTTGAGAGGAATGTCTTTGGACAAGGCGAGTTGGGGTGAGTTGGATTCCGAGTTATTTGTGATTACTTCTTCTGTTGAAGGTGTAATGGAGATGGGGAGGAGCCTGGTGAATGATCCGTCTGAGTTAGGGGCGAATTTGAGGAAATCGTAAGGATCAATGGAGGTTGTTATTGTTGTTGCAGGAGAAGGTTTGTCTGCCATTAATTTGTTGGGATGATAGAGAGATGTAATATATGTAGAATGTGTTTTGTATGATGAGAAAGCTCAGGACTTCGACTTTTAATGTAGAAAAGAAATGTGCTGGCAACTTCTCCATGACTCCACGATTGAGAAGCAGAAAGAGAGAGAGAGTCTTGTGGCAATAATCAAACGGTCCTGCCGTGATTTATTGTTTTGCAAGAGCGAGAATCGAAATTTGGTTAGCCTTCATCCAAATAAAATGGTTGCTTAGGAAAGTTTAGAAGTTTAATAAGCTCAAAAGAGAAAATGATTTATACAATTTGAAAATTTGGAATTAAAAATTTATCTAATGTATTCTTTTTCCTTGCCTCCGAGATCACATCAACACGACCCTTCTTATAAGTATAAAAATATTGTTATAATTAGTGATTCATAATTATGTATAGACATGAATTGAAATGGATATCAAGTAAAGAGTCAATATAAAATTTAGTACACGAAAATCATATAAAGGTAGAGTGAACAAAGAGTTAAAAGCGAAGAAAATGTAGACATCAGCAATAAATCGTAGGGCCGTAAACAGAATAGCCAGCACTGCAGCCATAGTTCGTACCACACCAGTGCTGTAGTGGTAGACAAGAAGTACTGCAACGATGAGACCGGCGCTGCAGCGGCAAGACAATAATCGTAAAAAACTTATATTTTTTGCTCAGATTTAACTTCTTTGAGAGAGTTTCAGACTCCTACATGCTTGAATTCTATTTCAACTAAGTTTAAAGTTTTTAAAGACTTTGTAAATACTATATAAACCGTTGTAACCTATTAGAATAAAAAGCATATAAAACATTAAGATGTAAACATAAGAAATAATAGATGAGCTAGATAAGCACTACGTGCATGGTGCACTGGAGTGCAACATTTAAGGATATCTTTATTTTTGTGTGAACAAAAAGGGTACCAAAAGATCATTTTGAGAGAACTCGAACAATTCTTGTATTCCTTAAGCTAAATCTCTTATAGAAAATGGGAAATACTAAGAGATTTTAACATTGTGATGATTTAGGAGATGTTTAGAGGCTTACAAGTTGAGATACTAAAAGGTCTTAAAATTATGGTGATATAAGAAATATTTAGTGATCTAATTAGTAAAAAAAACCTATATTATAGATCCCGTGGACTTAGGTATTTTGTCGAACCATGTATATTTGATACCTTATGATTTGTTTTCTTTATCTTTATTAGTATGTTGATATTTTATGTTCTTAATTATTTGTGAGTTAAATCTTTTACACGTGCATAAAATTTATTTAGTTAAAAAAATTCTTAACAAAAATATATCAATACAAAAATTAATCTCATAAAGAGATTAATGTTAAGACTAATTTTTCATGTATATTTTTAAGTTGACAATTCATATTTACCAATAATATTAGCACCTCCTTTCCAGTATGAGTTCATGTTTTTTTCTGAAAAACCTTCCAGTTTCATCTATGTTGATTGACCTAACAGGGTGGTTTCGTGCCGGAAGAGAAATGTTTGTTTGTGGATATGGAAGGGTGTCCCAACGTCTTGTTGAAAACTTTGGTTTCCTTTACTATTTAACGGAATTTTGTTTATTAAGAGAGAGTCTCGGTGCTCCCTAAAGCATTACTCTTTTTATTATTAAATTGTGAATACGCCAATCTCTGTTTTATTTTTGTAAAATAATAACAATAATAATAGCGCTAATTTCTGAAAGGTTCTATTTGTATACCTTTGATAAAAATCGTATGAAACAAAAAGCAACTCCATACAATTTTTCGGAAGAACGCTGCAGGTGGATCAAACAAATCGAATAAATTAAGCAATAACTCAACGAATACGAAGCAGAAAATTAAACAAGATAGAAGAAGAAGAACCTTCAAGTGTCTAGTGCAGGTCAAATACATCCTTCGAAGAAGTATAGAACACCAGCTTTATTATTGCCCAACTTTGAACCGGACCGACTGATTAATGAAATGAAACCAACCCACGATTTCAACTTTCACCTGCACAGTGCAGTGCTGATAAATTCCCTTACAACCTTGCGTAAAGTTCGGCTTTTGTTGGACCATAAATCTCACACGTGTGGAAACCTCTATCGTCAAACTTCGACACCACCTTCACTCCACGTGTCTCCAACATTTTCGCAAACTCCATCTGCCTGTCAATCAGTGGGTCACCTTCATGTACATCCACTAGACAACATTATTAGATTAGAATATTCGTGATCACGATTCGCATCTTTCGGTAATGCAATGGCCCACATTAGATCAGTGGCAATCAACGTCAGAAACCTATCATTGATCAATCACTTCTCTCATTCAATCCTCACAACCCCTTCGAAGAATGGTATCAACCCTTCGATCTTCAGCGGTGAAAGATCAATATCCAATACACGCAGCGCTGCATGGTAAGCAATATTGCCACCCGTGCTTGAATTACAAAAATATTAAAAGCATTTTAAGAAATATTTCATAAATAACTCCCTTATTTTTTTATTATTATTTTTAACTAAATTAAAATTAAATATAATTTAATAACCAAAAGTTTTAATTTTAGACATATTTGCCCAAATATCAAAAGTTAACAACACTCTCCACCGAAAATCACTAAAAATTACCAAAATTTGTTAGATCAAAATTTTTGAAGTTATCATTACATAGATCGAAGTTTATACAACATATTTCTCGCTTAAAACAAAAGCAATGGACGATTTTTAATAAGTTTTGTTGAACTTTTAAAAAATTTAAATTTCTTTAAAAAATTATTAAAATTTTATTAGAATTTGTATTTGAAGTTAGAAATAGATAAAATTATTGAATTCTATGTGAAAAATGGGTTAGAATGGTGTAAGAAACGTTGAAAATGGATAACAAATTAGATTTTTGGGTGGATAATCGCGATGCAGACGGCTGGCGAAGCGGCGGCCGACCGCCGTTGCCAATCTCTGGCCCGATATGGCCCCGCGATGCGCCTTAAGGGCGCATCACGGGCGCGCAACGCGGACCAGAGATGGCCCTGTAGTGTGCGCCCGTGATAGCATTGCGGACACAATGTCTACGATGTCGCACTATTGCGCCACGTGGTGCAATTTTTTTTAAATTAATTTTTTTTAAATGAAATAAATAAATTAAATTTAATGTTATTTAAACTAATTAAATAGATTAATAAAATAAAATAAAATTCTTTTTAAAAAAAAATTTAATTAAAGGGAAAATTAAATGTAATTTTATTTAAATTAAATAAAATATAATTTAGAAGGAATTGATCTAATAGATGGAAAAATTTGCTTAAATGACTCATTAATTTTAGTTTGTAATATTATTTATTATTATTGTGAGTACTTTTTGTAATTATAATTTATATATGATTATTTTTATTTTAATATATAATTAATTATTAGAATATATTGATTAATATGTTAATAATTAATTATTATAATATGTTATGATTTTTATGTATGTTAAATTAATTATTTTTGTAAATCATATTGTATTTTATTTTTAATTTATATGTATGCATGTTATTTATGAACTTTTTTCTTATTATAATTTTTTTTTAATATTAATGTCTTTTGTTTATTTTTTTTATTGTTACAGGAAAGTGAACGTATCAAAATAATATATAATTTTAGAGCATATATTTTTTCGTGCATCAGTGACGGTTTATGCGAACATGTGGGGTCTAAATTGTATAAAAAATAAACTGACAGAAATTCAGAAAATATTATTTAGGCAGATGTGTATGGGGCATTTCTTAGATATGTCAGATTTGACATTCTCTGATATGTCAGATGCACGATTTATTGTTGCGTGAGGTGTATATCTCTAATTTAGAAGATGATATGTGATTTTACATAGGGAGGAAACGCATCCAATTTAGCCGGCAGGAGTTTGTACTAATCACTGGACTACAAATGCGAGATTACCCTCCAGCCTAACAGCTGCATAGGAAATTAGGCACTCGATTATGGGATACATATTTTTTTGGGGTAAAAATATTATCTGACATATTTCATGATAAATGGTACGGATGTCTGGATTTGAAGAAAATGGACGATACAGATGCAATAAAGTTGAGTTTATTTTATTTTGTGCATCGTGTTTTGATCCCACCTGATGAGCGTAGTGGGATTCAAAAATTTGTTCTATGTTTAGTGGATGACCTTGATGAGTTTAATAAGTATCCATATGGCAATATTGCATGGACCGTGCTTCATAACTCACTTAAAAAGGCTGCATTCTAAAAACTTGAGAAAATAAATAGGAAATGGCTTGCACAGAGGAAGTTTGAAAATTACAACGTGTATGACTTTTCACACGCATTTCTGGTAGGCCATAATTTTCTTGTACTTAACTTTTTGATCTTAATTATTTATTTATTTTGTATACGCCAAACTTATATTTTAAAAATAATTTTATTAGGTATGAATTTTCGAGGCAATTCAAGTGTGCGGAGAGGTTTTTGGTTATCATTATGGTGATTGCTTCCCTCGTATTTTGAATTGGACGACTCGAGGGACTCCACAGTTCGATGAGGTTCAAGATACAATATTAGAAAAGGATTTGGTATGTGTTGATATTAATAAAAAATATATATTGGTTTATAACTTTTTTTTTTGTTTTAAGCGTAACTTAATATGGTTGGTTGATTTATAGGTTCTTTCGATACATCGTAAATTAGTACCAAAAGAACATGAGAAGAAATAGGCAATTGTGCGCCTGGTTAGACGCGTAGGCATTTCAAGCGGAAGTTATGCTGGGGACTTACCAAATATGTCTGATTACAGCGAGAGCAAGCGCCCTAGGACCTATGCCCATTTTAGTGACCCTAACGATGATGTTATGGATGTGGAAAGGGATGGATATAAATGGACAAACCCACAAATGTCAGCACCAGTGCCAGGAGCAATGGTATATTACTTATTTACGTGATTAACTAAAGAGAAATTTTCATATATTTCTATTATTTCTAAATAAGTCATTAACTATGATTATGTTTCTTGTAGTCTTAACACAGTGCATCTGCAGACCATGGCGTAACATATCAGATTGAGCAGCTGCGGGAGGAGATGATTAAGAGATTTGAGCGTACAGAAACTGCACAAGCTGTACTTCTACAGAGAATGGACAAGGATAGAGATGAAATTTTAACAAGTGTTGATCAACTTCAGACCGATCTTACACAGTAGATGCAGCAGATGATGATGTGCTTTAGACAATCATGCTTATTCCAACAGAACGAAAGTCATAATATGGTAAGCAAAATAAATTAAAAATGCAATAATTTTCCCTTACCTTAATTGTAGTTTGATTTATTTTAATATATACATATATTTTAGCTTGGAGAGAACACATCGGCAGGTTATCACTATGATTTTCAGACCCCAGCTATTGGTCATGATATATTGCCCCAGCCACTGATTGACAGTCCTGCAAGTGTTGAGATCTTGCCTGCCCTGCATAAGGGAGTGAGTCAATTTGGGAGACCGTATAGGCTTGCATGGTATTTGCACACCCCATATACAAATCCATTTCCACAAAGCATACATGAGAAGAGAAAAATTGAAATTGAAGTACAACCTCAGGCAGACATGAATTCATTGCATTAGATAGACTCGACTATCATAGTTGAGTTTCAGGCCTAGATGGACAAGGATGAGGGTGTAGTCAGCTTACCTGGGCTAGACGCTAACCCGGCATGGTTTTGAGAATTTGCACACAGCTGGCTGAATGACTTTATAAGTAAATTATTCAAAAAAATTATCTCATTTTAATTTTTTTTTAAAAATTTACACATTTACTTGACGGTAATTGTTTCTTAATGCAGCATATTAATGAGTATTTGAAGGTGATTCAGCTTAGGCAATACGGTTGCACTAATGCATTGCCTCAATTGTCCATTTCTGTGGATTCGTACTTCTTTGTGAGTGATGAATTAAATTAATTATATTTTGTTATTTCATCTTTATTGATTATTCGATGGCCCTACATTTGTAGGAGACTTTTAGACTCCTTTATGAGCAGCACAAAAATGACATGACTGACATTGTATGGAGTGATGAAGTGATGGTATATGTCCAAGGCACTAAAGAAGATTTACTCGGTGCACGTATGTGGATTGAGGTTAATAAGATAAAATATAATATTTTGTGTGAATGTTGTTATTTTTGTTTGTAACTTGTAGTACTATTTGTAAGACTTATTTGAATTTTATGCAGGTTTATATTCCCGTCAACTACAATTAACAGCATTGAGTGACGGCTGAGGTGGACATCTTGCATCGGCAAATATTGATCTACGATTCTAGCATCAAGGGATTTGCCGATGGCGTGATTGAGAATCATGTCCTGCCATTAGCTACGTTGTTACCCCATTACCTAGATGCTTGTAGATTTAATGAGCAATGACAAATTACACCTGACTTAACCCCTTTTCATGTAATTAGATTAAAGGATGGAGTGCCATAGCAGACAGTAAATAGCAAAAATTGTAATGTTTATGTTTGTATGTTTATAGAGTTTTTGATGTTGTGTCGTCCCCTAAATTTTGGTCCTGAGCATAGGTTATTTTTTAGGACCAAAATGGCAATTGACTTATGGAAATGTGCAAAAAAAATAGTAAAAGAAAATTAAATTTTGTATTTTTATAAAGTTTTTTTTATGTATTTTATACATTTTATTGTAAATTGTAAAAAAAATAAAATAATTAGTCAAAGCATGCATTATTAACGACATTGGGGAAAAAAGAAATATAACAAACCTATCAATTAAACGCAATCGTAAAAAAATACAAATTAACTAGTCAAATAAGGCTCATAACTATATGACTTAAAAATACAAATATAACTCATAAAGAACACATCAATTACCATGTAATGGAATTAGGTTTTGACAAGTTTGTCGATTATGTCCATGCTGCTTACAGCGGCTGCATACATTCTTCGTGGAAGCCTCACCTTGCGATAGAATTCGATTCTTCCGACGTCTTCCTGATTGATGGCGTACTATAGGAGGCTGGATGTCAGCAGCTCTCAACTTCTCTGGAACAATCCAATCTAACGGATGACCAACCGGATTTACTAATTTACTGTATGCACGCAACAAAGACTCAGTCGTGTAATATCGCAAACAAAGAGTCTGGTACTGGAATCTGACCTGTCTGCATACTGCAAGTGCATGAGGACACGGTAGCTGCCGTATATCAAACTTTTGACAACTACATGACTTCCCCGGGATGTCCACTATTCCATTTCTTTTTCTGTCCTTAACGACAAAACGAGATCGATCTATTGCATACACTGTCATGCGAGTGGAATCATCATTGTGCTTTCAAATCTTGTCATAGGCCCAAGTTGTCAAGAAGTTTGACATATTTTTTGCAACTTCACGTTTCTCTCTAATCCACTAAATTAAAGCAGTCACCGTCATGGCACGTGCTTCATTCACAATAGCGTTAATGCTTTCTGCAATGTTGATGGTCATGATGTCATATCTTCTGAATGCTCCCATTGATCGAGCTCATTTTGAAAAACCAACCTCTTTCTCCAAGTATCTCGTTGCCTCCGGTTTCATTTCTCGCATCTTATTAATTTCCCTTTGAAAGTCAGCTATGCGATACGCCTTGGCAGCAACAAAATAGAAAGCTAAATATCCCCCTCATTTTGTTGTCTACGATGGTATCTTATATCGTGCTACCAAATTACACTTCAAGTGATGGATGTATACACCATGATATACATTAGGAAATACCTCTCTAATGGCTTTCTCGATACTAGCATGTCGATCAGATATAAATACAAGGTTCTCAAGATCGCCAATAACTCCTTGGAGTTTTTTCATAAACCACTTCCATGAAGCATCATTTTCAATGTCAGCAATACCCCATGCAAGTGAAAAAATCTAGTTTTTTTCATCATTGCAAATAGCCACAAACATTGTTCCCAAGTATGCATTTTTTTAAAATGTACCATCAACTGCAATAACCGGTCGGATGGAAGACTGAAACCCTCTAATACATGGTCCAAGAGCCATGAAGAAATATTTGAAGCGCTTGCAATCATCAATCTCCAAATGTTTGACTGTACCTGAGTTTTGTTATTCCAATATATGACAGTATACAAGAAATAATTTATATGAACCCTCTAGAGTACCACGTATCAACACCAATGCATGCTTCTTAGACCGCCAAGTAGTAGGGTAAGTTATGTCCACACCAAACTTCTCATGTATGTCTGCTTGGATTTTCTTCGGTCTATAAAGTCGACTCGCAGATACAAACTTATTTTTTATGAATTTACCAGTAATCCGAGACTTTGCTTGTCGATGACCATCGCGCAATCGATCTAATTGGCACATGTGACTTGAATCAATTCTGTGCACAATGAAATGTTTCATTGCATCTGTCAACACTGCACGTAATCGCCATCGACATCTATCATCATCACATTTAATCTCAAAACGATCTTTTGTCGACTTTGACATTTTAAAGCTCCAATTACCTTTAAGTGCTAGCATACTAATAGCCTGATGAAGTTCATCTTTGCTATCAAATAACTTTCCTACAAACACATCGCCAATTCCACTACTCGATATCTTATCTGAAATGCTCAAGTCTGATGGTGGTATTGGAGACATAAATGCAAAGGGGTTTTCCGCTTCACAAAAATCTATTCTTCTAGCTTCAACATTTAGGGAGCTTGTCGAAACATAACAACGTCCGTCTTCTGCTAAATCATCCCCTTCTAAATTATCAACATTTCTAACATCATCACAGTCCCCTTTCATATCCCCAACATTTTCAATGTCATCACAAGTGTAATATGTATAGGCTGGGTCTTCATTGAAGGGTATAGGAGAAATATTGTGATACTCGTTCGTTGTGTTTGCAGGAACCACTGCTGGAACTGATAGAGATGTATGGCTCACTTGGTTACTACTGCTAGCTGACATAAAATGAGAATGAATCGATAGTGGGTTTTGATTGAGGGGCTGTACATCATCTTCATAAACGGGAGCTCTAGGATCCACTGTTACACATAAAGGACAGTACGATCTTCTATTGGCGCTAAAAAAAAATTGAACATCACTGTCATTTCTAATCTTACTAGGCTTTAAGTTATACCTCGTTGCATCAATTTTAATTTTTAAAGTCAGCTTACAGTTCATATTGTCGACTCCCAAGGTATAACATACTGCTTTTAAAAGATCTTCAAAATTAATATCTTTCGGAACCGAAATTTCAAAATTATTATAATCAACATAACTTTCTTCCCTATCACTAAAACTCTCTCACTTTCCTCCAAAATAAATAACTATTACATCATACTCCATATGACCTGAAAAAAATAAAAAAGACAATTAGTAAAATTATTTAAAAAAATCAAAATATTTAAAAATAAAAAAAATAAAAAAATGAACATTGCGGGGGAACATCTCAGGCCCGAGATGTGCCCCCACGATGCCTAAATTGACGGCGGCCGCACCGACCGCTGTCTGATTTTCGCCAAACACACTCCAAATTTTATTTTTGGCCAGATTTTAACGTCTTCTACACCATTCTAACTCATTTTTCACATTTTATTCATCAATAACACCTACTTTTAACTTTAAATGTAAATTTTATCTAATTTTTAATTAAATTTAAATTTTCTAACAAAGTTTAGAACACTTATCAGAGCTATTTTTTTTTATTTAAAGTGATAAATATACTCAGTAACACTCGATTTTTGTAATAACAACTTAAAAAAATATTCGGCCATCAATATCAATTTTGAAGGTTCGTAGGAACAAAGAGAAAGAAGTTATAATTTTAATATTAGAGCAAATGTGTCTAAAAATAAATTATTTGGTTAATAAAGTATAACCATTTTACATTTAGTTAAAAAATAATAATTAAATAATTAAAAGATTATTTATGAAATTTTTCCATGATTTTAAAACTATATAAATTAAAACCCTTTTCTAATGTAGTGTTAATAAAATTTGAAACTCAAATTTCCTAAATCATCTTAAGAAGTATTATCATTTACCAATTAAAGTAACTAAAAATCATACAATAAAATTACTGTATTAATAATAAAATAATAAATATTGATGTATCCCTTTTTTATTGGCACTACATTAAAATTGATGATAATAATATAAAAAAGTGAGAAAAACGAAAACAATCGCATGCAATGAAAAAAATACAATAAAAAAAATTGTCTTCTCGCCCCAAGTGATCTCTGAATTACTATCCTCTTAGATTAAGTTCTCCGAAATCCAAATCAGTTCTCCTGTGTTACTCACAAATATGGTTACAGTAACATCAGTAGTGATTAATGATCATGGCAATAACTCTCCAATTAATGTTTCAGTTAGTATTTAATTTCTAAAATAAAAATGCAATAAAAAAAGTTCTCCCAACTTCTTCTCTTATCTTTATTTGAATTCACTCGATCTCTTTACTCCAGGGACAAATTCTGAACTTTTCATTTTATAAGACATACTACTAGCTCGTAGGTCATTCACGAGCCTACTTTCAAATTAAGTGGAAGCCTTGAGATTTGAGTTTATCGGAGTAAATGGGCGTAGAACATATTTGTACTACGTCTCAGGATTTCTAGAGAACGTAGGTGTACTGCTGCCATTTCTTATGTCCTCAAGATCGAGTGATTTTACTACTTTTATTACTAGCGTGGATTATCACTAGGATGATGGAATGCGGATCCCTTTCTTACTTTCTTCAAATGAAAATTATGAGATGACAGTGAAGTGATGATGAAATTGGCTTTGCTTCTTCAACTTGTGAAGATAACAAATCTTCAAACCGAACTCCGTTTGGTTCTTTTGGTTTGGATTGGATTTTTTAAAAATTAACAGATCCGATTCAAATTTTGATAAAAAGCCCACCCCATACTAAACATAGGGCATAAACATATATGTCAGGCGAACAAAAAGCAATATTTTAAATTTTATTAAATAAAAAATTACCTCTAATATTTAAAATAAATAAAACACTTCTCTCCTCCAACTCCAAATAACCTATTTATTTGATAAATTACGACAACTTTTTACTAGTTAGTCACAGTAAATATTATACCGTCTCGAAATCATTACCACACAACAGACAGTTTAGTGTAAGGAGACCAAGATTTTAACTTTTCTATGATATTTGTCGAGTAAAACCCAAATTGAACCGGGATAAGAGAAGATTGCATCTCTAAATAAAAGAGAGAACAAAAGAAAAAAAAAAACATGCCTATTGTTAATTTATTGTCATACACATAAAAGTGTAAAACGCCCAACTTGGAACCCGAATGGGTATGAGGAAATAATAAGGAAAGCATATCACCCCATCTCAAAGTTTGATTCAGAATCAGAGAGTTGATTTGGCGGCAACAGCGAGAGGCTTATCCTCGCGAGCACATGCATTGTTAACAAATTCCTTGAGAAAACTGTACAAGGCGTCGGCCCTGGGTCTATCAAACAGCTCGCACGCATGGTACCCATCGCCAAACTGCGACACCACGTGCACTCCACGTGACTCCAACATTTCAGCTAACTCCCGCTGCCTGTCGACCAGTGGGTCCCCTTCGTGTCCAGCCACTAACGTACTTGGTAACCGTCTGATTTTATCATTATCTTTCCCACCGGATATCGGATTGCTATATTCGTGATCACGGTCCGAATCCTTGGGCAATGACATAGCCCACATTAGATCGTTTGCTGTCGACGGCAAAATCCGATCGTTCATCAATCTTTTTTCTGATTCGGTCATCTCGGCCCCACCGAAGTATGGCTCGTTGAGTATCAGCCCCTTGATATTTAACGGTGGTAGATCTATATCCAGTGCACGTAATCCTGCATGGTAAGCAATGTTGCCACCCGCGCTAGAGCCCATCAAGAAACACTTTGTAAAATCCGCGTACTCCCTCAACCATGGATCACAGTCATTGACATCAAGCGCCTGTTTACGGACCCACTCAATGGATTCCATGGCGTCATCGTAGGCTGCAGGGAGGCGGTGTTCAGGGGCAAGGCGATAATCAACGGAGAGGATTAAAGCAGGGATGCGATCTGCCATTTGACAACAAGAGTAATGAAAAAATATAGTTGCAGCACTGTAGAGAATGAAGCCACCGCCATGGAAGTATATTACGAGAGGGAGCTTAGTGTTAGGAGGAATATCTTTAGGCCTGAATAAGCGAAGAAAAGTTTTGTTTGTGGGGTTGAGCGGAAGGTCTTTGGAGAGGGCGAGTTGGGGTGAGTCAGAATCCGAGTTATTATCTTCCGAAGGTGGAACAACGGGGAACGAGTTGCTTCTGGTAAGTGACCCATCAGGATTGAGGGAGATTTTAAGTGATTTATAAGGATCAATGGTGTTTGTTGCTGCAGATGATGAGTGATCTGCCATTGTTGAAGAGTGAAAGAAGGACGAGGTTATTAATATATACGAGAAAAGTTAGGGTTTTCTTGTGATGGAAAACTGTGCCACGAAGCAACATGTCGAGGCCAAAAATAACAAGTGCTACTACCAATACTTTGTTTTAATAGGATCATTAATTGACTTTGCTGCTTTAGTCGGTGTGTTCTGTCGTCTCAAGTTTTAGTGCATGACTGGTGTAATTATATACACAACTTCGAATAATTTCAATTTTGTTATTTGCCTCTCTTTTTAACCCAATAATATTTTGACAAGCAAGTGCTAATTAGTGGATGGCACGATGATTCTTAGATGCAAATCCAATGGCTATTGATGGATGTCCACATATCCACTTACTACACATATGGTGCTCGTATAACTACATATTTTTTTGCGTTTGGTTATGGCCACAACTCTGGGGAAAAAGGTCTGCTGCTTGTTGAAATTGAAACAATACGTGTAGTGCTCGTGTAACTATATATTTTATGTGTACAACACCGATATGATATATTTTATCATTGCTAAAAGAAAATTTAAATGGATCGAATTACACATTAATGTTCAAAAATATTAACTTTCCTATTCCATTTCAACCGTCTTTCAAATGAAATTCTTATTTTTAATTGAGGCATTAATTTTAAAGGAACAATTATAATCATAATCAACATAAAATATTTTGCAAAAATTATTTAATATCATTGAAAAAAATATTAATAAAATATTAATGATACTCAACCCAATCCAAAATAAGTTAACTCAGTGGAATTGAGCTCGGACCTAAGAGTTTAGGTCTCCATAATTCAACATATGAAACTCATTTAGTATAACTCGAGTAAGGAGTAGTATGCTAGAGGACACATCATCAAAATTTGTGTACTTGCCACGTTAGCATGGCCCATTGTAGGCATACATGCCAACATGACTTAAGTCACGCCCCATCAATAACATTACCCTCTAGATGAACACTTAGATACCACGTCATCTGAATTATTAAACCAAAAGATAAGATTAAATAAGATAATTTTCAAATAGCTAATAAGCAAGGGTCACGTCAATAAGCATAGAATTTTGTCCTCTGGTGACACTGTTAACACAATAAACATAAGGTGTCTAGGGTAGGTGGATAGTTCAGCTTAAGATCGCCGAGCTCAGGGAGACAAAAAGTCAGACGAGTCTTCTTAGCTCCCAAGTTTTACCAATTTTGACTGACAACTTAGAAAGTAACTAATCAATAATATTCTTAATACTCAAAATTTCAAAAAATTTCAAATGACCTTCTTGCTCTCCAAGTAAAGTTCTCTAAAATACCCCTCATAATATAAATTGTTCTCCAATAGTAGTTCTCTAGATATTGCCCTTAAGGAAAAATTTCTAAGTTAGCACTCTCTCAGCTCAAGTTAAGTCTTCAAAATTGAGAGGTAGTAATGGACTTAAACAATTTGAATTTTGAACTCTCTCTCTTGTAAGAAAAAACTCTCCACATTTTATCTATAATTTTCTTCATTCTCTTGGGAAAGTAAACCCTAGAAAACTTCATCACATAACAAGCCACCTAACTTGAGCATCGAAGGCCCGTCATCGATCACTTCGCTAGTGCTAGCCACTAACCTCTGTTTTTTGTGCACCTTAGGTCTCATCAACTTCCCTAACTCTAGTCTGGTGTTTAGCTCACTATTAATTCGATTTTGAACTCTTTATCAACAAAATATCCCCCAACTTAACCCTCGGTGAAAGAATGCCCAAGAAACTCAGACTTCTCATTATCCCTTTCTCTCGTACAATTAGTTTAAGGTCGGAGCCCCCACAAGCTGAAATTTACACCTTAACAAATATAATTAAAAAAAATAACCTAATATTTTACGTATGTTACTATATAGTGAGTAAAACATCACGTGACATTGTCCAATAAATTTTTAATTTTTATATTACTAATAATATATTATAAATTTGTGTCACATATTTAGATGCTCACTATATAATGACTTACATTATTCATTAAAATAAAACTCTATATATTTATATTGTTATGAAATAATATACTTACCTAAAAGTAATGCTACACATACAAAGTGGAGATATAAAATTTAAATCTCAAGTAATGTAGTATTTAATGTGTCAGTTATTAATTAATATTGTATTATTACTATGTTAATAGGAAGTAAAAAGGTCAATAATTACTTGACAAGTATGTATGTACAACAATATTTAGTTTACTTAAAAGCCGTGTGTCATATTATTATACGTGAGTAATGATACACTTTTTAAATAATATCTCAAAATTTTTATTATAAATAGATATGTCAACTAATTATTGAACGATAAAATTGTATAATTTTTTAAATTATCATTACACTATTTTTTTCACTTAATAGTTACTTAAGAGCATTATTTAAGATAAAAAAAATTAAAATATCATTTAAAAAATGATTTTATTTTATTTGCGTAAATACAAAATAATGAAAGTTGAATTAGATCGTCAGCGGTGAGCATATCACGTATGGCAAACTATACATTAAACTAGTTTAAGTATCGCACATACGAGCTGGGATTTGAATAAACGGTCTTCAAATTCTATTTTAAATTGTTAAAGTTTCGTCATTTATAAAAGGATTGTTAATTGGCCTTGACTTGAGAAGTCTTCGATCTAACATTGAGAGCGCCGGAAATATGGACCACCTAATTTACAGCTGCAACCAATTAAAGTTGATAGAGAAAGTTTGAACGAAGCCATTAATGCTCGGATCAGAAAAACAAGTGGTGCAAATCGAGTTGGTTGAAGATAGCGTTGTTTGTAGACAGAATAAGCATTTATTAAGCGGTTGTTGCCGTTGGAAGATGTATTGTTTTTTTTTTTTTGGATTATGGTCCAGAAGTACAATCTCGGGCATGCTAGGCCCAATTGCAAGCCAATTTTGAAGAGGCCCAATTTTATGTGTCGAAAATCGTAAGCCTCAAGTCACTAATTTTATTTTATTTTATTTTATTTTTATTTTTGAAATAAAGTACAAGAATTTTATTAATCCCTAGATTACATCTTCAATTGCCCCCACGAGGCCGAGACCACAGATCACGTTTTGTTGTGAGCTTAAGAATTATGCAATGGGCCGTAAATATGATATAGCCCAACAAGGGCCCAATTATGACCACCGGTAAAGTGTGTCTTACCGGGTATTCAGGAAAGCTCCGAATTTTTCATAAATTTCGTGTCAACTAATTCTATTTAAAAAGTAAAGCACGTAAAATGTAGAAGCAAATAATTATTTTTTTCGTCTAAAAAAAATATATATATATTTTGAAGAGAAAAAACACAACTAAAAAACTTGAAAGAGTAATGTCAAAGTGATTCTGATGCTTCACAAGATTTATTTCCTAGCTATGTTGTCAATACTAGAGTGCAGAATCACATTCAAATTTTATTCCGCAGAATAACATTTTTTTTAGTAAGTCCAGAATCAGAACATTCCAAGTGAATGACAGCAATTTCCCTTTTTTTTTAAAAATCACTTTGTATATGAATATATATTATAAAATCAAAAGTAAATACTAATTCTCCATCATATCACCAGAATTTCCGCACCATTAAACTTTCCAGTTGAGAAAATGAACCAAATGTGCTAGTATTTTAATAATTATCTCCACTCTGACTAACAGGTTAGACAAACATAAAGTTAAATGCTTAGCTTCTGCAAACAATGCTAATTTTGGAGAAAAATTTACAGGTTCACAGCCTAACAAAATCATTAAGTTGTCTGGAAACATGTGATTGGTCTGATGTGCAGGGAGTGAAACCCTAATCTCAGAAAACAATATGTTGCACACCCAGTTGCATTGTCCAAGTCATTATGTTTATACACTCCCTAACTTAAAGTTTGAAGCTCAAGTTCTGAGAGGAGTCTAAAAGAGGTTCAAGTTCTGAGAGGAGTCAGAGAGTTTAATTTTTTCTAATTATTGATGGCAGTTAATAGTTTTGACAGTTATAATTGGGATGAAACAATTATAATGAGATATTTTTACACTTTGTTTATATATATATATATATTGGGAAGTTTTCACAAAGTAACAAAATTTGAACTGAGATACATGAATTTCAGGCTTTTACTTGCAAAGCACTTCCTGAAAATCAGGAGTTAAAACATTCAAAAGCTCATTAAATAAAAGTTTCAAAAGATAGAAAATACTAGACAGGGTCTAGTGGTAGGGCTCATTAACAAGTTGCCATTAATGCTGTCATCTCAATTAAGAAGAAAATTGATTAAAGGTAGAAGCACCATGTGCCTTTTCATTAAAACGGTACCAAAGACAAAATTAACAAGCCTTGTGCTTAATTTTGGTAAGGTAATTTGCGACATTTTAGAAGTGCTATAAGATTGGGAATCTGGGTTGATCTATTTACTCCTGTATATTATACAGTTTTAATGCAACTGTATAATGATTTCTGAAAAGAGAATGCTGGGACCAAGATTTGTTTTTTTTTTCCTGCCTGCAATTCATGCTTTGTTTGAGCTAAAAAATCAGCCAAAATTAATAGACAAACAAAAAAGGAAATATCTTCTGGGCCCAACAGGAAAGTGATGGAAAGCAAAGTGCACCTTCAGGTCCCAGGACACTACACAAAATTATCAATGAAGCCTTAAGGTGTCATCAACATCTGGAAAGCAAAAAGCGATCTCAAGACATATTTTTACAATTACCGTTAACCTCGGATTACTAAAATTCAACAATTTGTAGGAACAAAAGTCAAGTGGGGTTGTACCTAAATATTCATAGTTCTTCAGAAAGTTAATATTGAAACAAAATTTGTAGGCCCAATTGAACATATAAACAATCAATTAAAAAGAAGACCCTAAATTCATAAAACGCATCTTGACTATTCCGTTCCTTTTTTTTTTTTAAATCAAAATAATTAGAAATGACCTACAAAATCCGATAAACTCACCGTGCTTTCTTCCGTGATTTAAACGGAAAATTGCTTGGCGGTGATGGTGAAAATTCGAACGGCAAATGAGGTGGCTCGGCTTCACCAGAAAGCATCTCAACAATTTCTTTCATTGTAGGTCGCTTGCTTGGTGATCTTTGCAGACAGAGAAGTGCAATGGTAATGCAAAGCAATGCCTGATCTTTATCCAATGAATGAATACAAGGGTCTACAAGATCCAAAAGCTTCCCATTATAAGCCAACTGCCTAGCCCAAGATATCAAATTAGCCCTTTCAAATTCCGACATTGGCGAAGCTGTTACTTGTAGAGGCCTTCGCCCTGAAATCAAAACTAAAATGAGCACACCAAAGCTATACACATCACATTTATCCGATAGCAGCCCACCGCCGCCATATTCAGGGGCAATATAACAAACGGTTCCTCTCATGCTCGGCGTGCTACTGATACCACCACTCTTCGGTATTTCTCCACTAGCCCAATCTTGGCTACTTCTTCTTCCATTTCTTAATTCACCGCTAAAACCATCAAGCCACCAATCAATGCTGCCTCTACTAGTCTTATTCTTCCTCTTTTTTCTCTCTTGCACAACTTCCTCATCTTTTTGCCACCACATTTCCCCGCCGTGACTCGAATTTAATCCTCTTTTCTTCTGCTTTTTTGTTAATTCTTCGCAGAACTCTTCCTTCCACCATTCTCGTGGTTTTCTATTCTTTTCCTTCTTCCGAATTCTCTCCTTTTTCACCTCAATTTTAGAGCTTGAACCATTATTCTCAGTCGAACTCGGAGATGCAACCCATTCATTCTTGGGTCTTTCTTTCTTAATTTCACTTCCAATCCATTCCATAACATAATCTTTTGCTCCACCTGACTCTGAGCCTCCTCCATTGTCCTGTTTCCACCACCAATCCCTCCTTGAAGCTCCTTTTTTACCATTTCCGCTCAAATCTTTCCCACTCTCAACACTAACCTTATCAAAACAAGTTTCTGATAAACTCCGTTTATCAACTCCAACCTCCGGCGACAAAGTAGCAGTCTCCGGGGACACCTCAACATCAAAGACTCTGACAACGCAACTATCCGGCGACCGGTCAACGCCAGCACTCTCCTCATAACCAGTCACCACACTCTCAGTCTCCTCCAAGATCGACCCATTATCCTCGACAACGTCTCGCTTTTTCGGACCTTCACCTTCCACCAAATCCTCAATTTTCAACCTTGCAAGACCAAAATCCCCAATCTTTGCGTTAAAATTACCATCCAATAAAATATTACTGGGCTTAATATCCCCGTGAATCACGGGGGGATCACAAGAATGGTGAAGGTACTCTAGTCCTTTGGCGATATCAATGGCAATTTCCAATCTTTTCTTCCACTCCATAAGTTGTTCACATTTGCGATCCAATAATGCATCCTGTAAGCTCCGGTTTTCCATCAGCTCGTAAACTAAGACGAGTCTACGACCGCGCCGATCCGAAGCGAAACCTAGCAAAGAAACAATGTGAGGAGAGTTCAGAGACGACGCCAGAGACAGCTCGTTGTGAAACTCGCGCTCGCCTTGGAGTGAGCCGGCAGAGTCTAGTATTTTCACGGCGAGAGGCTGGGAAGACGACGGGATTATGGCTTTGTAGACAGAGCCAAATCCGCCGTGGCCGAGCCGGTTCAAGGGAGAAAACGACGCCGTTGCACGGCGGATGACGCTGTAAGAGAACCGTCGGCAGTGGTGGTGGGTTGGAGATTTTAAGTCAGAGGGAGCCGTACGGTTACGGTAGAGTTTCCGGTAAGTGAAAATGGTTATAATGACAAGGGCGAGGAAGGTAAGAACTATGGTTCCGGCGAGGACTACCGGAAGGATGTGGAGATGACGGATGTGGCGGTGGTTGTCGGGGTGGACAAGTGATGGCACCACCAGCAGCGGCGGTGGCGGTGGAGATAGTGAGAATAAGGAGCGTGATGGCATGGTTGTAAATAGTTGATAAAACGGAGGGGTGTTAGAGCTACAACATTAACAAGTCATGAGTAAGTAACTGACTAGTTGAAGAGAGAAGAATTAAAGAGAGCTCTTTTCCCTCAACTCTGTTTTCAAGTGTTGTATGTTCTCTGATAGTGTTTGTTTCCTTGGTTCTTTACACATTTGTTTTTCAATTGGTCAGGATAAAGACAAGTGTTGAGTGACGTGGTACTTTTAGATATGGATGCTGAGGAGGCAATCCGTTTGACTTTTTCTGCTGCGTGGGTGGTATTCTATTGGTCGTTTACTCTTTCACTATAACTGTCACGTGAGTAGGTTTAGTTGTCATTTAAGTGAGGACTGATGAAGATAGTTAGTAGGTCGTCCTGTGGTTGAAGGCGTGAGTCACGCATTTTTTGGTGCGCGTGGTATTAGACGGGAGTGATGGTATGGATCAAGATTCGAAGCTGTAGACTGTAGATCCATGAATGTGGGTTCCACGAGTTTACCTTGGGCAATAGTCCCAACGCGGCACTGGGCTCGCGTGCGTACTGTTCCTTTGTTTTTTTCCACTTGTCAATATCGTTGGGGTAACTGGATTTGCTGTTAATTTCATGGATACGCGCAGTAAACGTAAGCTGAAGAAAGCCAGTGGTCGGATTGTCCGCAATGAAGTTTGACCTAGATAGTTATCACTTATCCGTTTCTTATTGCTTTGCAGCGCCTTTTCTCAAGAGCTTTTTTCTCTTCCTGTAAAGACCAAAATACCAAGAAAGCTGCATTTGTTGGAGGGCTATCTGGTAAATTGGCGGGTAATTATATTGACTTTTTATAGCTCCGTAAAAGGGATCCAACTCAACTCAACTGTGAGAAACTCGAGAAATAAACAAAAGCATTTGTTAGAGAGCTTTCTGGTAAATTGGCGGGTAATTATATTGACTTTCTATAGCTTCGTAAAAGGGATCCAACTCAACTCAACTGTGAGAAACTCGCGAAATAAAAAATGTGCTGGAGAATAAAACGAGGGGAGAGGGTGAGATCATGTGAGTCCCGCTCTTGGTATTATGACTGTATCAATGTCTTACAGCCCACGCCTGTCGGGAGAGCTGACCCCTGAGTGATATTTCCCAGACTGGTTTGTGATGATGATCTTAAAGAATGTGCTTACCCAATTAAATAATTCTGGTCTAACCCCTAAACCAGATAGATTATTCATAACAATATTAATCAAGTATTTGAACATGATATTATTCCTTTCCAAAGATTGTCTACGATACGGCTCTCGTAATTCACCACGTGCCGGAGATCAAGGCACCTTGGATTGTGGTGATGTCTGCATATTATACTAACTGTTTTCAAAATACGTTAGATCATCGATGACAGGTGGTAGTAAGTTTTCCGTTGGATAGCTACTAATAGAGGTCTTATTTGCGTTGTAGTATACAGCATACACGCACATAGATCTTAGAGATGACAGATTGTTTGTTCTAGTGTCCTGGCCCTACTGGATTCGAATCGAATTCACGGGGGCAAAATTACTTCGATTGGACAGTAGAGAACAGGAGAAGTGTGCTTCCGCAGTATAACAATTAATATATGTAAAAAATATGTGAAGTTTGCATTAACTTTAAACTGTAGTTAGGATAATCTCAAAAACACATAATAGAACAAAAACTGGATGAGCAAAGAAGTAAATTTCAAAGAAAGATAATCTAAACTAATGTTCTTCAGTCTAATTCCTACCGACAAAATGATTGAGGAATAGTTGACAAATGATTGGCGACAGGAATAACGCCAGATATTATGAAGAGATACAGTAGGACTCTTAACAAAATGAATATTTGTACAATGCTTGAAGATCACTTGCGGATTCAGTTACAATTATGCAACTACGTTCATTGATTACTAATATTTATGCAATCAAATTCCAAAGCAGCAGGATTGAAATTCCCACGCAATATCGCATTTGATAAACTATTAAGAGGAATAGAAAGGTTAAAATAACATCTCTGATATTTATAACTACAAACAACAGGCCAAATGGACGTACTTGTGTAGTGGCACTACAGCTGAGGTCTGCACCAACATAGGAATATTTTCATTGTAGTGGCTTTGCACCACCGTTTTCCTGGATGCTATTCACGGGGGTTGAGGTCCCGCTCCTTTTGCTGGATTGCCCTGTGATGGTCCTGCCCATGAACCTTCCTGCTTTGCTCAAGCCACTGCCAACAGCTCCAATGCCACTCCCAACAATTCCAACCCCAGCACCAACACCAGTGGTCACAAGCCCAGCACCAGCACCAATACCTGTACCCACCATTCCAACACCAGAACCAACCAGGGATGCTGCTCCATCAAGTGCATCCATTGTGCTTCCTATAACTCCTGCTTCCTTTAGTTTCTTCCTTTCTTCCAGGATCCTCTTCTCTTCTTCCAGAGCAGCCAACTGCTCCTCCTTGTTAAATTCATGGTATAACACCTGACAACAAAAACCCAATGTAACTCTAATGAAGATAACCAAAGAACTATACTAATAGAAAGCAACAGGAAAAAAAGAAACTCCACCAGGAAGCAGACCAGAGAAAGGAAAAGTAAGGATTTCTCTCCAGAAAAGAGGCTCTAGAGCTCTAATGATCCCACCACAACTCAAACCTCACACCTCATCTTCATAAGGACGACTACTAATGGGCCACCAAAGGCTTGTTACCCTAAGAAAGGATGACATGTTGCAACATTCATATATGTTCAAGATGCACCCTAAGAAAGGATGACATGTTGCAACATTCATATATGTTCAAGATGCAACCTTTCTTGCACAGAGAAATTGCTTCATGATACAACACTTCATTGCATAGAGAAATTGCAAATAGGACAGCTCCTAAGTTTTCCTGTTCTCCTTTATCATAATTTCCCCTTGGTGAGTAACAAAACACCAAAGAATACATAACCCACATACAAGGGAATTACAAGCAAACAGGTCTGTCACAAACTGAAAAGCAAGTGAACCAAAAAATCTCTATTCATCACAAGTTAAACTATAATGGTAAAATGATATCTTAATCACTTTCCCAAAAATAATAAAGCTATGTTGAGACACAGTGTCTACCTTTACAATGATGGTTCCTCTATCCTTCTTGTCTTTTATTTTCAGCATATCAAGTGCCGGCAGCAGTCTCAGCTCAAACTCTTTTTCAATATCTGCTTCAAGATCAATCAAAGGCAATTTTACTATTCCCAATCTCTTATCTTGTCCAATGTCCTTATCAAAAACCTGTTTGAGGAGTAAATGAACATTATTTACATTAAAGAAAACAGATGTATCATATCCTTACCCTGTAAACACAAACAGTAAAAGGACTTCCCAATTGGATAATGCATTTTATTAACATTTTTTCATTTCTTATTTAGAAAATAAAGAATTTCGCTCAAATCCCAAATCAAATAGACTCTAATTTTCTTCTTTTTCCTCAAAAAACAAATTGATATATGATAAGGTAGATGGCTTTGTTAAGATAAAATTGTATTGCTCCACTTGAACTTGGTGATCAATCAATATATGTGCTATCCCCTAACTCCAAATATCTATTTGTGTGTGCATAATGCAGTATCTACAAACTTGATTGAAAGTCTGGAGGTTCAGACATCTTATTAACAGGTTCAAGCAATAAGAATGAACAAGAGTCACAAATCCAGGTGACAATTATAATAATTACCCATCAATATGCAAACTAGTACATATTTAAACAAATATGATATATGCATATTAGAAGAGGCACCATATTGAGAGAACTTAAACATGCACATAAAGATGGTAAGCAACCTCAAAAATAATTGACTGTGTCTCCTTGTCTTCTGCAATCAACTCAAATGATTGATTCCAAACAGGATTCAGGTTGTTGTCAACAACGTGTGTTTTAACCTTGAATAGGGGCCGAACATAAAGGACCACATAAGGATCAGATTTTCCAATCATTTCCATGTTTTTCAAATTATTAGCTTTCATTATGGTCACTACAAGCCTTCCCTGAGGTTTAAGCTCTAATTCACTGCATAGCAAAAGGAAGGTTATATAAGATTATTATTCAACAAAAAGAGCCAAATAGAAAAATATCTATGATCTATATGGTAAACCAAACAACATGGATAAGAATAAGCTAAAATTAACCATGTCAAGGATTTATTGTATGTGAACCAACTCAAAATATAATAAGAGAAAAGACATTTTTTATTTTTGCATTCATAAAAATAAAAGGATAAAGAAAAAACACTAGCCAACTTTTTATAAAAAGAGAAAAAGTTGTCATGGAGGATTTAATTCAACCAAAATGTCTGAACTCCGTTCTTTTCAGCCACTGGATTAAGAACAAAAATACTATATTAAGAATTACCTGGTATCAACAGGTACGCCACCAATTGGAACAACAATTCTATGGGGCCACTGGAGCATGTCTGTGATGATTGAATGCACAGTATCCTAGCAAATGTTATAAAAGCAGAATAATGAGTCCAAGTAACAATACCAAAATTCAACAGGAAGTATTAAAAAAAAATCAGATCAATAGAAAGAATAAAAACTTACATCAATCATATCTGAAATTCCAGGAAGAGCTGTCAAGCTTCCACCAACAGCCTTGAGTGTGTAGTCAATTCTTGGCTTTGGTTGATTGAATGTAAATGAGAATTAGCCATCGCAACTCATTATTGTGTTAACAAGTACGAAAGTTTTTCAAAATGTACCTCAGAATGTAGAGCAATGACAACAGCAGAGATGCAGGGTATCTCTTCGGCAAGTTGGAAGATAACACGAATAACAGTGAAAACTTGAAGATCTTTCAGCTGTACCAGAGGGCACCAAAGCACTCTAATCAATAACCTCACCATATGATCACCTCACCATATGATCCAAAATAAAAAAACAAAAAGTATTGTATTTAATTCAAAGTCGTTGATGCACCTACCTGAATGGGTATTGAAGCAACAAGTGCAGCTTCAACTCCTAAAATAATGCTTGGATCCCCGCCCCACCTAAAATCAATGTCCATTGTGATTTGACCTTCCTTAAGACTCTGAACACGGATACCTGCATTGAACAAGTAAGGAGGCACGAGTACTTGTAGTGGAACCAAGGAGGAAAAGAAAAGAGAAACAGCACAACTACTATTCCTATTAGTGTTACATACCTTCAATCTTGGGTGCCACATTTCCAAGAGACAGCTTGCTGAACTTTAAAGAAGTAATTCCAGGAGGGCGATATTCTTCCAATAATGGTTCAACAGATTCTTTTATCACAATTTCTGCTGCCTGAAAACAAACACAACTGACCGTGTTGGGTGTAGTACTTAAGAGTTAAAAAATATATGGCCAATCAATGTCCCTTTACTTTTCTCTATTCCCTCCCTTTTTATTGAGCTCCCTTCTCCTTTCTGTTTTCCTCTCCCTTCACAAATATATATTTGATTCGTACAAGTAAAATATCTTTTAAATCTAACAACTAAAATGAACCTACTAAAACAAACACATAAAATTTTACCAACTATAATAAAAATATTTTGTCCTACCTTCCTGTATAATGGTTGAAACATTATTGGTTTAATACTTGCAATAAACATCAACATCAATGAAATGGTCATATGTTATCTATTTCAGAAAAATCTCCTAAAAAACACTGGTAACCTATCATAGAATTGCATCTTCTGTCATGAAGTTCCTTTCATTTGAATAACCTTTCCATTTCATGATCTCTCTCATCTTCGAATGGTAAAAACATTTCATTTCACTATTACAGTTATAGGCTACACAGTAGAAGTACATTTTATAAAATGACAAAAGCAAGCTTACATCTGCAACAAATGGCCACAATTTGCTCAATTCCTTGTTCAACCATTTCACCTGAAAGATTCAACCAAGTATGATGCATGAGCAACCCTTGTCACTAAAGAGACAATTACATTCAAATTAAAAAAAAAAAACATAGTTTCATGGATCATGACAAGGCAAATTTGTCCTTGATCTTAAAAAATGCATGTCATAAAGCAGAAAAAAACATAAACTAATGATTAAAGCTCAGATTCAATTTCCTTAAAAAAATTAAAATGCAATATGTTTTGTTCATGAATCAAATAAAATGTTACGGCACATACCATTCTTAACATTGATAGAAGGAAATAGCAAACTAGCTATGTGGCTTTTCAGAAACAAATTCATAATACTGAAGACAGATAGCCACATCAGTCTAAAAGACAAAAGACAAATATTACATAGAATAGAATACTTGTTATACAGAAAAAAAAAAAAAAAAGCATAATGGCATAACAAAGAACCTTACATGATAAATGAAAGATAAAACTTATTAAAGGCAAATTCACCAACCTGTTCATAGATAGGGAAAGATATCCATTCAGGAAAATTGTCACCGCAGATTTTCTTCAAATCATCTCTGTTGAGGGACGCAAGAATTTTGATATCGGCTGCCTGTTAAAACATAAATTTAATCAATCATACAAAAAAGATGCACCATGTATGAATAATTCAAAGCTTCCAATATACCATGGACCAGATATAGGACTACAAGTGAAGTATAAACTCATATTACTCCTCGTCAATACAACGAAAGCGAGGGTAATATGTATTTCTTCAAAGTCTCAATGTAAAAGCAACAGTGTTAACTGCTTGTGGTCTCACCATTTTTTTTAATGTATACAATTAAATCTATATCGTAGGAAATTCAGTCAATAAATCCTCGCGGATGGTCTAAATCTACAAACTCGTTCGATCGAGCATGCAAGAAGAATGCACAGACTAATTGAGCGAAATTCAAATGCCAAACGAAAATTGACAACAAATTAAACAGATTAAGAACTCGTTTTCTCATAAATAATTGAAAATTTCACGCACTTTTGCAACTCGCTTGGTGCCTCTGTATCTCATCATATGCCGCCAGCCGGCCATCAATGCGATCCCGAAGATCGTTCCCATGAAAATACCGGAAATCAACCCCATTTTCCTGAAAAGCCAAACTAAAATCCATTTAACATAGAAAATTCAAAGAGAACAAAAACCTAGAAAATCGAACAATCAAATCAATTGAATATTTACATTAACCAAAATAGAGCGAGCGAGAGACTTACAGCAGAGTTCGAGAACGTGGCCAAGAAACGCAAATTTGTGGATCAGATAGTTGACTTCTGAGAAAGGAAAAATAAAAATGACCGCTAATAACGAAACGTCGACGCCACACACACTTTATAACTTTGTCCCTATCTCACTCTCTCAAAATTATCTAAGTTCTCTCTCACTTGACGTAGTGTCTTCGTTTCGTTCTCTCGCTCTAATTGCGTCTTTATCGAGACTAGGGGTTGGCATTCGCTTTACAAGATTAGATGCAAAGATTAAAAGGAAGCATTGAAGTCGCGTAGGCCAAAGACAGCAGGAAACTCTCCACATGTCCGTCGGCATTGAATCTTTCGCTTTAATTACTTAATGACGTCTGTCCGTTACTGCGCTGTTGGAAATATTGAGATGTGTTCGGTAACTGGGTCTTTGTCTTTTTTTGTACTTGTGCCACAGTGTTTTTCTCCTTTTCGTTTGTTCCTTTTTTTATTAATTTTTTATTTAACTAACTATCATTTCATAAATCATTTACTCTTAGAAAATTTTCATAAATAACCAAAAATTTAGACATAGTAAAATAAATTATAACGCCAATCAATTTAAGGTGGGTTAAACCATGTCAAAAAAAATAGTGGTTTAAAGGGTATTTTTAAAATAATTTCAGTGTTTTCTAAAAAATAATAAATTTTCGTTTATTTTGAAAAGAACACTAAATTTTTACAATCACAAAACTGCCTCTAGACATGCATTTTTATCTTCCGTTAAGTGCAAAAGCTAAAATGAAAAAAGTTAGTTTTTCCGTTATGTAATACGTAACGCCATTTTGACCGTCCACTCAAATGCAATTTCTTACATAATAGCTTAAAATGAAAGTAATGGAATCAATAATGTCAAAGTAATTTTCGATACATTTTAATTATAAATAATGCAAAATTTTATTCATCAAATAGTTATTAAATAATATATTTAATAATTTTAAATATTATTTTATTTTATTATTTAATATATTAATTTAAAATAATATTTAAAAAATATAACATTTCTCTTTTTACTAGTTCTCTTGCAACGGTGAAGGTGAGTGTCGGGTGCGTATGATTCGAACAAATAGGAAGGAAATAGAGGGGCTTGGAAGACAAAAAGCATTAACGACTAAGAAGGGGTTATATAATAAATTCCATTGCGTGGGATTTAATAACAAAAAAGAAATGCATGGCTCTAATCATTTCCAGACTCTAAACATTTTTGTTTGACGATGTATAAAAAACATATTCTTTTTATTTGTTTGACGTTTCCAAATGTAAAAAGAGAAAACCCAATTGCAAAAATATCTGTAAAACTGGGACACGCTCGAGAATACGTTCATTCTATATCTGCACCCAAACAGATCCGAACCAAAATAAATATACCCCAATAAGTCAAAACTACCCTCCACTCCATCCTTCCTCGCCGTGGTCCAATTGACCAGAATGACCGTGTTCTTATTCCAAATCTCCTCTACTGTCCCCGTCTGTGCACCTTTACATCGAAAAACTAGACACACCAATGATCAGCGCAATCAACAGATAGCCCACATTAGCAACATTCCTTAACACACCATTATCCATCGACGGCGATCCACTGGCGATATTAATTGGTGGCGGCTGAGCAGTGTCGGGACCAGGTGGCTCGATGTACGGCGGCGGAGGCGGCTGGTTGAGGCTGGGTGGCAATCCGAGGCCGCGATTAACGGAGATCTCGAAGGCCAGGCCGCGCTGGCACTGTACGCCATCTTCAGCGTTCGAGAAGAAGTAGTTGGGTCCCGTAATAGTCAACGGGACAGCAATGGTCAACTTTTGACCGAACTCGTTGCTGCCACCGTTGTACTGGAATGTATCATTGTCTGATGCATCGTCGGTGGAGCAGTTGCGAAATGTAGTCTCGTTGTAGGTTTGGATCACCGTCTGATTGGTGTTCGTATTAAAAACTGTTTGAATCACGACAAACAAAATGAGAAAGACAAAAAAAAAAGTTAAAAAGAAAATTCGTTCAGATATTTGGATATGACTTACTGATATAGTCTCCGAGATTGAAGGTTTGATTAGCGGCCCAAGAAGAGTAATTAGTTGCAGAGATGTTGGTTTTAGCGTCGAAGGACCAGCCGGCGGGGCCACCGACAGTGTGATTGGTGTATTCGGTTGTAGGTGTATCTGATGCTGCGATGGTGATCAGGAGAGCGATCACTGTTAGATTTAATAAGGCGGTTGTCACCATGACTGTTGGATTATACGTGCTGTTTGATCTGATGACTTTTTTAAGTGGTGTTCTTGGGTATTAAATGGGGTAAATAAACGCGGTGTACAGTGCTTGACAGGAGGTGTGTGCTTATTTCCTTCCTCGTTGTGGGCCACGTGGTGCGGGTTCCACGTGTACTGATACTTGTTCCAATCTAAGAGTTCTCCGATCCTTACCGGATATTAATTTGAAGGGAATATTAACACTGTCACCCTCTGATGTTTATATAAATTATATTTTAATTTTAATTACACTTTTATTTTTTTATTTAATTTAAAAAATAAAATTATGTTTATTTTATTAGATAAATAATTAAAATATTTTTAAAGGGTGAATATATTTTTATATTTTAAATTAAATGAAAGAATGAAGTATAATTAAAATTAAAACTGTCATTAAGTATAATTTATATAAACTTTTGAAGGTGACAATCTTAATATTTTAATTCGAAGAGTAATGCTGAGTTTTTATTATATAATTTAATGTAAAATTTTAAATTATTTATTATATAATTTTATTATTTAATAATTATTTGGTATATTATTTAAATTTAAAAAAATATTTAAAAAGTGTAGTATTATTTTAATTTAAAATTTCTTAATATATACACTCTAATCGACATTTATGCATTTAATATTTTTTTATACATAACAAAATATTAATTTTTATTTATTTTGATTGTTTACAAATGTTATTAAACTAAACGGATTATCAACACCACATACATTATTTTGTATTGCATACAATTTGAGGTATTAGTTGAGATAAGTGTTTGCCGCAAATAAATAGTTTATTTTCTTATGAAAGATTTGTGAGTAAATCTAAAAGCAATTTGCTACAAGTATAATTATCGTGATGGTCTTATTAGGGTGAGTTTTAATGAAGACTCTCGATGCTTAAGTCATAAAGAATTTTTATGGCGAGAGACTGGTAAAGAGGTAAGTCGAGAGTGCTCAAGAATTAAGAGGAAAAAACCCTTCTTCTTTTTTTTGTCTAGTTCTTTTGTCTTTCTGGGCATCATCTAAGGTATTAGCTGGGCATTTGTTATCATTCTCTGCTTCTGTGTTTTTTATTAATTTTTATAGTACTGATTTTCATAGGATTTTATGGGTATCCTCTTTCTACTATATTTTTTATACACGCCAAATATTCATCTGCAGATATTTGTTGACATACTCCTAACTCTGCTTTCGTTGTGTTTTTGGCACATACTAAATATTATTCTGCAAATCTTATTTTGACATATATTTTTACTCTACTTCTGTTACATGACAGATATATTTCTAACATATGTTAAGCATATTTTTGGCATATTTCTTATGCCCGTATTCATTTGTGAATTTTGTTAAGTATGAGGCTAAACTTTTGATCTACTTGGGTTGGTCCTATGGTAATCTCAACTTGTTTAGGTCAACAATGATCCGATGTCTTCCTAAGAGCTAATATTCTAGTGACTTTACTAGCTGTATTCGGTCAGCTTGTTCGGCAGACATCCGTTCTGATGTTTGTTTTGACTTAATTTTTTTTTTGCTAATCACGCACATTGGAATGATCTGATCTGGCTAGTGTATGAATTACAGTTTTTGCCATATCTTGATGTGTCTTGCCGAGCAGATGTAAGTTGCCGATCAGGTCCTTTGAATTCGTACAGACTCTCTGTTATCTTGCTCTGTCACTGGCCTGACCCAATAGCCATTACCACGAGCATGTCTTCGGGGTGGACTGTCCTGTAATGGATGGTGGACTCTGAGAATGGCAAGCCCACGTAATATATCTGGTTGGACTTTTGGGGTTTGACTTCTTCTCGAGTCTAAAAGTCTTAGGCCCAAATGTGATTTTTTGAAAAAACAATACTATTTTATAACTCAATAATTATTTAACATATCATTATTTGAGATACAACTTATATTATGTAACATTACTCTTAAAAATAAATTAGTTTCTCCCCACTTAAATGTTGTTTATGCCACCCTTTGCCACGTGTAAACATCAACAGTATTTGTCAAGTGGTAAATTTTTACTCATTTTCAAATTCTAATATGTATTATGTTAAAGTCTATATTAAGAATATATGAAACTAGTGAATAAGATTTTCAAAATACGATATATTTTTGTGATCTATGATTCATAGACAATAACCACTAACCACTGACCATTGACCACAACTTTTCGTGAGCCAAGTTGGGAAAATGAAAGAAAGCTCAAACTGGCTTTTTGTAGAGATGGTTTATTTAGAGTCTGCAACAGACTTGATTTACTAATATACCATAATGCCGCCACAATGTTGTCCAAGTGATTTTATATTTGTTATGTTAAGCCCAAAAACAAGTCCAGCCTAACAATTGGTATTGTCTAATAAGACCCACTTACATAATTTTAGCTCAAAATAATTTTTTTTTTCTTTAATAGATCAAAATAAAGTTACACTTGCCACTTTGACCTGTTTAAAGTAAGAGTAATATTAAGTATTTCAAATTATATGTTAAAAAGTGATGTATTAAATAAATATTAGGTGATGAAATAGTATAAATTTTAAAATCATTTATTATACTCAATATTTATTTGACACATCACTTTATAAGATATAATTTAAGATGTTTAACATCATTCTTAAAGTAATGTGTAAAATATTTATTAAATAATTTTTATAATTTTTAAAATTATTTATTACATCATTTGATCATTTAATAATTATTTAAAATAAAAATATTAAAATCAAAGTTAAAATGTGTAGTACTTCTCTTCCAACCCAATATAAACAGCATAATATGAATCTCTATTTTTTTAAAGGTAATTATAATAATATTTCACTAAAATCATAATATTTGCAGGGGTTACAAGATATGATAAATATATTTCATATACGTCGCTCAGAAATTAACATAAAAACGACTATTTCGAATGTAGTTAAGGCCCAGTTAAACGACAGCACAATGATATACAGCCTAATTAAGGCCCAACTGCATTTCCAGCCCAATATAGTAAAGCATATTTCTCTCTTATTTTTAAAATAATAGTATTTCTATTTCTAACGGCAAACGGTGCGATGATAATTATAATGTCTTTTTTTTTTTTTTCTTTTTAAAAGTGTTTTAACTTCGCGTACAAGTTAAGATAAAAACGTAATAAAACCTACAAAACAAAAGATTTTTCCAACAGGAGAAGAAAAAAACGTAATAAAAAAATAAAAATAAAAACGGTTCGTTAAATATTTAATAACAATAATAAACAAAACTATAAAACGAAAGAAAGCCCATACTATGGGATGCTAACACTGTCGCCCCTGAGGTTGGCAAAAATTACAGTTTGATGGAGGCTTTGATTTAATTATATTTTTACCCCCTTTAATTAATTAAAAAGATGTAAATATTCTTAAAATTTAAGGATATTTTAATTATTTATATGAAAAAATAAAAAATAGTTATTATGATAAAATAAATATAAATATGAAATTATATTTGTTTTATTAATTAAGTAAAAGGGATAATAATGTAATTAAAATCAAAGCCGCCATTCAAATGTAATTTATAATAACCTCAGCGGGTGACAGTGTTAATACCCCCATAAAAAACAATGTGTTCGAGTGTTTTTGACTGGGGCAACTGCAAGGCAGGGCTCTATTACTAAATCCTCCGTCTCTCCCGCGCCCAATTCGCCTCCTCTCTCGTCCCCTCCGATTCTCTCACGTTCTCATTCTCAAACATTTCTCTTTCTCGATCGATCTTTCTTTCTCTCGTTCCTAATTCAGTCATTGTCACAATCTTAAAGGTAAGCTCTATCATCTCTTCTAATCTTTCGTCACCATTTTGTTTTTAAAATTAACGCGATTAATTCGCGTTGTTTTTATTTTTTAAAATTATTATGATCTTTTGCAGTTTCTTCAATAATTTGTTCTCAAATTAGCTCGGATCAGAGTTCAACGTCCGGTTTCTTTCACTATTTCTGTCGATACTTATTTGTACACGCGGCATTTTTAGCCACTTGATCGATCAACTGCATTTTCATCTATTATTCGGTTCGTTAAGAAATCTTCGTTTCAATAATTTGAGATGCGTGCATTATATACTACGCTCTGGTGTGAGTATGATGGACATGAGCAAGATCTGTAATACTTTTTTTTTGGTGGTAATTTTGTAATTCGTTTCTGATAATTTCCACTTGTTTTGAGTTTATGGCAGCACTACATTAGAATCGTATGCAACAATCTTTAAAATAATCCAATGAGTAACGTTTGGGTTCAGTTTAGTTGTGTATTTTTATCTTTATTTGGTTGTATACTTTTTAGTTTAACTATATCGAATTTGCAGTGTTTCTTTTTTCATAACTTTAAAGGGAGCATAGGAACTAGGACGGTTATTGGATCAATCACTTATATTTTTTATTTTTTAATAATTTTTTATCTGATTGTCTGAGTTATAAGTGAATTTTTTATTCCATCTTTTACTGGAACTGATTGGGTGTGTGTTGAATTGATCATGATATACATCTCTTATCTTTTTTTTAATTTTTTTTTTACTGATTTTTCTATATTTTAATTCTATTTACCTCTCTTTCTGTTTGAAACTTAATGACGTGGTAGTTATTGCAACTTTTCATAATTTCATTAAATATGTATTTCTAGTTAATTAAACTGGTATTTGGTTCTTATTATTCTAATTTGTTATAGATGCAGTGGTGTGTAAATTATATAAATTCTTGCTAGGCTGTTAAACCCGTAACACAATGGAAGAAGAAGAAGAGAAAAGTAAGAAGGTTGAAGAAATTTCTGGGGAGGACTTAGATACTCATAGAGAGGTTAATGTTGTACAGGATACAGTAGAAACATCTAATCAGGAAAAGATCAATGAAATTGGTGGTGATGAAACTGAGGCACGAACCAACAATGTAGCTTCACAAGGGGTTGATTCTGAAACTACAATAGTGGAGGAAGACCAGTTTGAACGGGTATCTTTGAAAGATCAAGATAATGGAAGATTTTCGTTTGGTGGGATTGAAGAGTCCTCAAACAGAAGTGAGTATAGTTCTCCCCCGAACATTGATTCACAGCATTATCGCAGCATGTCAAGCCCCGGACCTGACATATCTGCTGGTTATCCCATTATGCAGTCATTCTCAACAACAAGTCTTGATTCTTACTACTATGGGGATGTCAGTTTGCCGCCAATACCTAAGCCTAAATCTGTAATGCCAAATGTTTCTCCGGAGTTATTGCATTTAGTTGATTCTGCGATAATGGGGAAGCCTGAAAGTTTGGAAAAACTGAAGAATATTGTGAGTGGTGTTGAGAGTTTTGGAACAGGGGAGGAAGCAGAGAGCATTGCTCTTTTGGTTGTTGATTCTCTTCTTGCCACAATGGGTGGTGTAGAAAGCTTTGAAGATGAAGATAATAATCCACCTAGTGTGATGCTAAACTCTCGAGCTGCCATTGTGGCAGGTGATCTAATTCCTTGGCTTCCTTGGGTTGGTGACTGCAAGGTTTACATGTCGCCCAGGACGAGGATGGTTAGGGGATTGCTTGCCATATTAAGAGCTTGCACTAGGAATAGGGCAATGTGCTCTATGGCTGGTTTGTTAGGAGTTCTTTTGGGGTCAGCGGAGAAGATTTTTACACAGGATGTTGATTCAAATGAGCAGCTTAAATGGGATGGAACTTCTTTATGCTACTGCATTCAATACTTGGCTGGGCATTCTCTTAGTGTTGGTGATTTGCATAGATGGTTGAAAGTCATTACAAGAACACTTGCTACTGCGTGGGCAGCTCGATTAATGCTCTCATTGGAGAAGGCAATGTCTGGAAAGGAATCAAGGGGACCGGCATATACTTTTGAGTTTGATGGTGAAAGCTCTGGGTTGCTTGGTCCTGGGGAGAGCCGATGGCCATTTACTAATGGGTATGCATTTGCAACATGGATCTATATCGAATCATTTGCAGACACATTAAATACAGCAACTGCTGCTGCTGCAATTGCTGCTGCTGCTGCGGCCAAGTCAGGAAAATCTTCAGCAATGTCAGCTGCAGCTGCTGCCAGTGCCCTTGCTGGTGAAGGAACGGCACACATGCCACGTTTGTTAAGTTTCTTATCTGCTGATAATCAGGGGATAGAGGCATACTTTCATGCACAGTTTCTGGTTGTTGAAAGTGGTAGTGGAAAGGGAAAGAAGGCTTCTTTGCATTTTACTCATGCATTTAAGCCGCAGTGCTGGTATTTTATTGGTCTTGAGCATACTTGCAAGCAAGGACTTCTTGGGAAAGCTGAGAGTGAGCTGAGATTATATATTGATGGATCCTTGTATGAAAGTCGTCCTTTTGAGTTCCCACGGATCTCAAAGCCACTGGCATTTTGCTGCATTGGGACAAATCCCCCTCCTACAATGGCCGGTTTACAACGTCGTCGTCGTCAGTGTCCTTTATTTGCTGAGATGGGACCTATTTATATCTTCAAGGAGCCAATAGGCCCAGAAAGGATGGCACGTTTGGCATATAGAGGAGGGGATGTGCTACCTTCATTTGGTCATGGGGCAGGGCTCCCTTGGCTTGCAACTAATGACCATTTGAGAAATATGGCCGAGGAAAGTTCTCTTTTGGATGCAGAAATTGGGGGACACATTCACCTACTCTATCATCCCTTATTGCTAAATGGGCGATTTTGTCACGATGCTTCTCCTTCTGGTGCTGCTGGTATGTGAATTGTTTCTATGCTTTCTGAAAATATTCTGGATGAATTTACATTTACTTTTAATGCAAGTGTAGTAGTCCTCTTACTTCACAAGTGATATGGTGCTTGATACATAAAATTTTCCAGTCAATACTTGTTGCATTTGAGATTTTTTTGCTGGTTGGAAACTTTTGTTTATTCCGTATGATGGGTTTTTCTTTAATTTTTATCAAGTCCTCTCTTGATTCTGCCATATGTCAATAATATAGCAGATGGAATATGTATAGTGTGTGTCTATATATATATATATATATATATACTTCTTTCCTTTCTCTCTCTCACTTTCTTCTTTATCTGCTACTCTTTTTGTACTTAAAGCTTTGATTTTAACAATGCTTGAATAATTCCTTCGGGTCTCGTCTCTTTTTTCTTTCTTATAATGCCTATATGAGATCATTCAGGCACGCTCAGACGACCAGCTGAGGTTCTTGGGCAAGTTCATGTTGCTACACGAATGCGATCTGTAGAGGCATTATGGGCATTGGCTTATGGAGGTCCCCTGTCTTTGCTTCCTCTGACAGTTAGCAATGTGCATAAGGATAGCCTTGAACCACAACCAGGAAATCTTCCTTTGTCTTTGGCAACTGCTGCACTAGCTGCTCCAATATTTCGAATAATTTCCTTAGCTATACAACACCCTGGGAACAATGAAGAGTTGATATGTACCAGAGGACCAGAGGTTTTGTCAAGAATATTAAACTATCTTCTGAAAACTTTGTCGAAGCTTGGTGCTGGAAAGCATAATGGTGTAGAAGATGAGGAACTTGTAGCAGCAGTTATCTCACTTTGTCAATCTCAGAAGAATCATGCACTTAAAGTGCAGCTTTTCAGTACACTGTTACTTGACCTGAGAATATGGAGCTTGTGCAGCTATGGACTACAAAAGAAACTTCTGTCATCGCTTGCAGACATGGTTTTCACAGAGTCTTCAGTAATGCGAGATGCCAATGCTATTCAGATGCTTCTTGATGGCTGCAGAAGGTGCTATTGGACAATTCGTGAAAAGGATTCTCTGAATTCCTTTTCTCTAGATGAGGCTATGCGTCCCGTTGGTGAAGTGAATGCTTTGGTTGATGAACTCTTGGTGATAATTGAACTTCTAATAGGGGCATCACCTCCTTCATTGGCAGCAGATGATGTGTGTCGACTACTTGGTTTCTTGGTTGACTGCCCACAACCCAATCTGGTAAAGTTACTAACATATTCTTTTATGTGTAGATTTTATATGTAGGTGTGAGTAGCTCGATGCTGCCGATCTTATTCTTCCTTTACCACAATTGTGCAGATGTTCGTGTATATATATATATATATATATATATTTTAGTGTGTTTATATGCATAGGTATTTTTATACTAGCAGATGCATGTATGTACCTCTATATTTGTTTTTGTTTGTTTTTTTGGCTATGTTTGTTCACAGCTTTTATTTTTTCTAATGCTTTTTTTACTAGTATTGGCGATCAAATGCATACAGTTTTAGTAATTTGCATGTGTTGGTGTAACTTTAGTTTGTACTTTGGTGGTTGTATTGATTTTTAACATTGGTGCACTCAAACATGCGTAAATGTGCTATATATTAGCCTGAAATTATGGCATGTTTCTTGAATAACTTATTTGTAGTAAAACTTATGGTATTCCTCTATTCTTTAAATCTTATTTGTATAACCTGTTTTCTCATATTCACTTTCTTAAATGTTACTGTAGATAGGTGTTCACCTTAAATGTTTGAATTTACAGTATCATGAATTCAAGGAACAATTACTTGGTAATTGAGTTTTTTGTCAATCAAGACAAAATTGTGGTTTTCCCTTTGAGTGAGAATGCTTTTCAATACCAATTTTAGTAAAGATAAGAATCATGGACCACTGGTGTCAATCTCTCAAAATTCCATGAACATTTATCATTTGATAGATCAAGGCTAGAATCTGATGAGGCCTTTTGAGGTTCAGTATCCTTTCTTTTTTCCTTTCAATTTGTCTTAAGATGATATGCTTTTTACTCAGTGTAGCTTCTTTTGTCCAACATATAATTGCTAAGTATTGCTTGGTCCAAATGGAGACATTGGGGCATATTTTTTGATGGGCTAACAGTTGAAATGTTTTCTGTAAGAAGTATAATATTTCCTAGCTTAAAAAATTGGGTGGTAAAAGTAGTAATTTTTCATAAGATGTGGAAAAATTAAAAGGTTAAGTATGATTTAGAATTATATAGAGATTCTCTGTATTAGCGTATATAAGGCATGAAATGTAAATTATTGTAGGAATGTAACTTTTGAGCTACAAGGATGGCAGTGCAATGAAAATTGATAGGCCAATAACTTCAATTGATTAAATTGACACTTTGTTGTTGATAATGAAGTTACATACAAGATGAATGAGAAAAAGTATAAAAACCCAGTCAAGTTGAATGAGAAATTCTATAATATGAGAAGTCAATCATGCATCGGATTTAATACAGTCACCTGGTGGCGTTATGCCGTGTATTTTCATTGATTGCAACTACTAACTTGTCTGCATATTTTCAATATAAATGGATATATGGCCGAACTTAATTGGTTTGTTGCACGGATGATGTGGTACATTTGATGTATAATAGACTTGCTCCTATAATACTGTTATTCAGTTAAAAAACTAATATTTTTAGTTGATTGACTTGGCACTTAGCAAAGATGAGAATGTTCTGATAGAGACATGCAACAATTTAAGATAGAATACGGGATACATACATAATGAAAAGGTCAAATTAATACTGACATAAGGAAAAATGATGTTTGGGACTTGCATAAATACAACTGTTCCAATTTAGTTAGGCTGTTGATGTGGAGGAAGCTTTGTATTTTGCTGCTCTTTGTAGTATAAGGAAATGTTTTGAACAACTTGGAGTATAGGGATGCCAATCGGATTGTCCAGGTTAAGCCTATTTGTAGCTGCATGTATTTTTGCATCGGTTGGCTAGTTTTTCTACCTTGTATAGATGTATATATTTTAAAGTTGAATTTACAGTGATATGTTTTATACATTCTCTCTCTTTCTTACTCCTTCCCTTTCTCTGTTTTTGCTAGATTGAGTTTCTCTAAGATGATATCTGTTTTTCAGAGTAGAGGATTTATCTTTCTCTTGATCAGTTGTGTTGATCTATTTCTGCTTTAGATTGTGCGGGTGTTGCATCTGATCTACAGGCTAGTTGTACAGCCAAATACAGAAAAAGCTCAGATGTTTGCAGAGGCATTTATAGCATCTGGTGGGGTAGAATCACTTCTTGTTCTGCTGCAAAAAGAAGCTAAAGCTGGTGATAGTGCAGTATCAACAACCAAGAGTGATGGAAGCTTGTCTGCAAAGAGAACTGAACTAGACTCTGACCATGCAAATTTGGAAAGAAGTCAGGATGGTTTTGTGGGATTCCAGAAGGAAAGTGATTCTCAGGAGGAAGATATTGAATCTCAGCCCCTCAATACTGATAGCAGCCCTGTTGCCATTTCCGGCCTTGGGAAAATTGGAAGGACATCATCTGTTTCTGAAAATCCTTTTATCCAGAATTTAGGTGGTATAAGTCTTTCAATTAGTGCTGACAATGCAAGAAATAATGTCTACAATATTGACAAAAGTGATGGCATTGTTGTTGGGATTATTGAACTTGTAGGTGCTCTAATATCATCTGGGCATCTAAAAGTTGATTCATCTGCTCCCTCAGATATGATAAGCAATTTACCGAGCATTGGGCTACCTGACAGAGGTGGTACCATGTTTGATGATAAAGTTTCTCTTCTACTTTTTGCTTTGCAGATTGCATTTCAGGCAGCACCAAATAGGCTGATGACTGACAATGTATATACAGCTTTATTGGGAGCATCGGTAGGCCATAATTCACTTTATTCATTGGTTTTTATGCAGTTTTGCTTATCAAGGGCTTATGAAGTTCCACAATCTGCAAGTCATATGTTATATGTGTGTTCCGATGGCTTATACATGTTTTTAGCTTCCATAGTATGGTCAGTTTGTCTTTGTTGACCTAGCATGTTGTCCATGAACACATGCTTGTTGCTCAGTATTAAGTTTGAGTGACGTTAGCGTTTGTTGTCCATTACTTTGTGATGCTCAACTCTTCTGCTTGAGATAACTGTTTGTGATCTTTCACCATTAATAATGTGACGAGCTGGCAAGTTTGCTTCTTTTGACCTTTTATCAAGCTTGAGATTGTCTTATTATAAAAGAAAATACAGTGCTTGGAATTTAAGTTTGAGTGAAGTTAGCATTTGTTGTCCATCACTCTGTGATGCTTAACTTTTCTTCTTGAGATAATTGTCTGCGATCTTTCACCATCAATAATGTGATGAGCTGTCAAGGATGCTTTTTTTATCCTTTTATTAAGCTTGAGATTATCTTATTACAAAAGAAAATACACTGTTTGGCATACTTAGTCATATTGCTGTTTGCTGAAGATGTGCGAAGGTGCTTCCTACTGGGCACCCTTGGATTTTCCCGGGACAATTGTCAAAAGTGTGTTTTCTAGCGTCAGTAATGCAGGCTGGATATGCTCAGTAAAAATTCTATTACGACCTGCTGTACTTTTATGGCATTGTATGAAGGAGGATCATTCATATTATTTGAGATGTGATATGTTAATTCTGTTATCTTGTACTTGGTTAAAGTCACATATATATCACGTTAAATCTGTCTGCTTTCCTCTCTTTTTAGATTAATGCTTCATCAAGAGAGGATGGTTTGAACTTTTATGATTCTGGTCATCACTTTGAACATTCGCAACTATTGTTGGTTCTCTTGCATTCTCTTCCATATGCCTCCAGGGCTTTGCAAAGCCGAGCACTACAGGTAAATGCTTTTCATCTGTTAGGAGTGTGTGTGAATATTTGTTGAATGAAAGTTGTTTGACTGTGTTTGAAAGATATACATATTCATCTACCTTGTCTTCACTTTTTCTATGAATTAGAGGCTGTATTTCATAATTTCAGTATGTCAGTTCCGCAAGTGATGTGTGCATGGGCATGTATGGTTATGATTCTGTTTCCTGAAAATGCGTTAATACTTGCATTTTTTATCCTTACGTAACAGGTTACACCCATAGTTTGGATGGCTTCTTTTTCTTTGCATATTTTCAGTTATAGTAATTAAGGTTATTCTTGGTTTTGTCTGAGCTGCTTCTCTCTATATGATTTCAGGATCTTCTGTTTTTGGCTTGCAGTCATCCAGAAAATAGAAATAGTCTGACTAAGATGGAGGAATGGCCTGAGTGGATTCTAGAGATCCTTATCTCTAACTATGAGGTAATCTCAGCCAACCTCAGTCCAGATTTCCTCAGCCTGCGGATTCTTTTTCTTCTTGACTTAGTTTCGATAATTTAAGAATTTTTTTTTTATTAGCTGATATAAAAGGATCCGCCTCCCTCTTTTTCTCTCTCATATGTTATTTCACATGGTTAATAGTTGGTTTGGGTATGAAGGATGGAAGGTATTTAGTTAGAATAAGAAATTTCTCGAGTTTAGCAACTGCTAACAAGCATAAATCTTATTGATTAAAGTTTTGCATGTATTTTTTGTTCCTTGTCATGCATATTTTTAGTTTTTTTTTAATTGTTTTTATAGATGGATGTAAGCAAACAGTCTAATTCAGCATGCTTGGGAGACATAGAGGACCTTATCCACAACTTCCTCATTATCATGCTAGAGCATTCAATGCGCCAGAAGGATGGATGGAAGGTTGATGTCTTTTCTTATTCTCTTTCTTCCTTGATGAAAATCAGTCCGGAATCCTTTATAGCATTATAAGATTGTTTTGTTTTTTGTATTCCATGGTTAATGATGGAAATGTACGGAAAATAGATTCAATTAGTTACTGTTTGTCAGTGCATATCTTTCTGTCTCTCCTACCTGTAGTTCATTATCATATGTTACCCTGATGTTGATTGATATTCTTTGTACTTTTTCTCAATAGCAGGTTCATTTATTGTCTGTTTGTTATTTCCCTTATACAGGATGTTGAAGCTACAATTCATTGTGCAGAATGGCTTTCTATTGTGGGTGGATCTAGCACTGGAGACCAACGGACTAGGTATTATCGTCATATACTACTTGCCAACTTCTAAAAAGTTTCTCCCTTGTTATTTAATTTAGTTGCTTCATCAGAGTATATTTGCATTTGTTTCACCAATTGTCATTGCTGTTGTGTCCAAATTCAGCAGTATATTTTTGTGTTCCTCAGATAGGGTTGTGATGAATCTCTTTACTACAAACAGGGCCAGGCTAAGACTGGCCTATTACAAGCCAACTTGTTTTGCTTCCTCGTAGTGAATATGTTTAATTGTTGTTATTTTTTTCATTCTTGTGGACCTTTAATTACAATCATTCATAAACATAACTTTCCATGTAATGATGGATTCACTCTTCATGTTGGACAGATTGCCCATTAGTGTATTCTGACTCTTTCAATCATTCTGCAGTATTCAGACAAATTTGTTGAAGCAAATGTGCCTATCACTTATGTTTTCAATTTTTTTAATGTTCTTGATTCAGTATGGTTAGCTTTGTTATGATTCTTGGTTCAATCATAGTGAACGGAAGTGTTTATGATTCTATTGTTGTCAATATGCATTATGTGGATGACATGTGGGACAAAGAAAATAAAATGCTTAAAATGGATGAGATTTAATATTGTATATGCAAGGGGACGAGGAAGCAATATGATAATGTCCATGAATTCTTACACAGGCCAAGGAGAAAAAAGATTTATAATTTGTTCTATATTTGGAACTAGTCAAGCTGAATTCTTTGTGTTTTAATATAGAGTAACTAAATCTATGGTGCATTTATTTGTTGTTCTATTAATTATAGGTAGTAACTACACAATTTTATTGGTCTTTGACTTTATATGAAGTTTATGAATAGCATATTTCCTTTTGTCTTTTGAATATAGATTACATTTACCAAGGGCATGAACTAGTAGTATCAAAATTAAGACCGACTTGCTGGTTATTTGGGGAAAGCTTATCTTTGCTTGGAACTGACAGTTAACTTTGAAATTGTGGTTATATTTTTGTTGACAGTTGACACTTGATATAGATAGCACTTACAAATTCTGTGCTAGTTGTCTGGAGTTTGCTCTGTGCTTTTGTATATGTCAGAAAAGCTTTCTGTATATGGAATAATATTGAAAAGACATTGTTACCTTTGTTGCATATTTGTACTTATTTTTGAATTTGGGTTTCTTTATATGGTTTTCTTCATGTTTTGAAGACGCGAGGAATCTTTGCCATTATTTAAAAGGAGGCTCTTGGGTGGCTTGCTGGATTTTGCCACCAGAGAACTGCAGGTTCAGGTAATATTTTGTTTTTGAAACAACATTTTCTTGCTTGTTGAAAATATTGCATCAGTTACTATAGGTTTTGGTGCTTTTATTTCTTTTCTTTGTTTCTCTTCATAGATCTTCTGTTGAAAGAAAATATTCTCATGTTCCCTATCTTAAAAAAAAAAGAAAACTGTTTTCTTGATACTTTTTCACTTTTGCTTATGATATTTTTTGCTCTGAAGGCATAATAAAACTAGGAAATTGCTGAAGTTCTATGGTAAATGAAATATTGATGGACTTGTGAATTGAAGTGTCCTCGTTAAACTTTATTTGACCGATCACTTATGAAGTGATGAAATTATTGTATTTATCTTCTTCTATTTTCCTCCTCATCATATAACTTATTGGAGCTATTACTCCGCCATAACAAACTTCATTTCTGATGTCAAGTTATTGCTATTAACATCCTAGAAGGATAAGAATGATGTCAATCCTCTGCTTTTTCATGTTTCTCATTGAATAGAGGAAAAACTGCAATAATGTCTACATCCAGCTTTTCTTTCGCTGCAGACTCAAGTTATTGCTGCAGCTGCTGCTGGAGTTGCTGCAGGGGGTTTGCCTCCAAAGGATGCTAAGGTAGAAGCAAGGAATGCAGCACAACTTTCTGTAGTTTTGGTAGAGAATGCAATAGTGATGCTAATGCTTGTTGAAGATCATCTACGGTTACAAAGCAAATTGTCTTGTGCATCCAAAATAAAGGATGCTTCTCCATCTCCCCTTTCTCTGGTAGCTCCGGTGAATACCCACTCAAGTTTGTTAGCACCGGTTACTGGAGAATCATTGGAATCTGTGGGTGATCGCAGATCATTATCCAGCAACTCTAGCGGGGTCCCTCTTGATGTATGTATACTATAATCCATAAAAACCCTCTTTTTTTTTAATGGACCGTACTTGTTAATGATGATCTGTTTTTTAAAGCAGCTGTACGTCTCTAAATATGCCTATACATCTTTTATTTCCGTGTTGATACATAGCATGCCAACCTGGGTTGTGTATGTATTAGAAGCAGATTATTTTTATGATTTTTCCTGGTTCAAACATCGTGCTAAAATACCTGTGGAGAAAGAACTGTAGTAAATGTAAAGATAATTTAGCGCTGAAGTATTAAAACCAAGAATTCCATTATGCTTTCTACTAGTAGGTTGTCATTTCAAGTCTAATCTAGTAGTTTAGTTCTTCTGCATGTTCTCTTGTCATATGTATTAAATGTGTCATTTGCACTAATAAGATTTCAATTAGGTCCTTGCTTCAATGGCAGATGCAAATGGGCAGATATCTGCTGCAGTGATGGAACGACTTACTGCTGCAGCAGCAGCTGAACCTTATGAATCTGTTTCCTGTGCTTTTGTATCATATGGGAGTTGTGCTCTGGATTTAGCTGAGGGTTGGAAATATAGGAGCCGACTATGGTATGGTGTTGGCCATCCATCAAAACCATCTGAGTTTGGTGGTGGTGGCAGTGGCTGGGGGTCTTGGAAGTCTGCCTTGGAAAAAGATGCTAATGGAAACTGGATTGAGCTCCCTTTGATAAAGAAGTCAGTATCCATGCTTCAAGCCTTACTGTTAGATGAGTCTGGACTTGGTGGTGGTCTGGGTATAGGTGGAGGTTCAGGTACTGGAATGGGAGGAATGGCGGCACTTTACCAGTTACTTGATAGTGACCAACCTTTCTTATGCATGCTTCGAATGGTGCTTCTGTCAATGAGAGAAGAGGATAGTGGTGCAGACAGTATGTTTGTGAGGAATGTTAACACAGAAGATGAGATGTCAGAAGGATTACATCAACAAGTAAGCAACATTGGGTCCTTAGATAGTGCTCGAATATCATCAAGAACACCACGATCTGCATTGTTGTGGAGGTACAATAACCTGAGTGTTTTCTTATTCATTTTGAAATCTATGCATACATTCTTCATCTTCCCTGCATTTTGAACTGGCTTTAGAAGAACTGAGTCATAATTTTGGATGCCGTAGTGGCCTGTTCATATCAATGCTAGAAGCATGCTACACCTTATTAGCTTTATAATGTGGATGTCTGAAGTAATCTTGGAGCTCTTTTTGAATATAAAAGTTCATACTCTGAATCTCAATGAATATGTTGTGTGAGTGGGGTTCCTGATTGGCTTAATCTTCAGTTAAACTGGTTCTTACTAAAATATGAAAATAGACCGTGGAAAATTTTCAAGATAATTATGGTTATATGATACATATATAATCTTCTGCAATTACCTTTAATTACATCGTATTCAAGTCCCAGGGTATAGCATTATATTGTTTGCTTGTCCTCTGATTCCATGATATATATATGCAGTGGGTTAAACTAATTTCTCTTTCTGATGTACAGTGTGCTTTCACCTGTTTTAAATATGCCAATTTCCGACTCGAAAAGACAGAGAGTGTTGGTTGCTTCTTGTGTTCTCTATTCTGAGGTCAGTTCACTGTGGAATTATCTTTTCCATGTTATATTGCTGTAGTATTTGCTTCTTTGCTTGGTCTATACATATCATCACTGTTGGAGCATAAGATGCTCATTACAGGTGTAGCACTTCTTCCCTTTCACATAATGTGTTAATTGGTTTTTCTGTTCGTCTCAATTGTTGATAGTTGCTTTTGTGGTGACTTTGATATTAGATGCATGTTGCAGGTATGGCATGCTGTGAGCAGGGATAAGAAACTACTTCGTAAACAGTATCTTGAGGCTATTTTACCACCGTTTGTTGCTGTCTTGAGGAGATGGCGGCCACTTTTAGCTGGAATTCATGAACTTGCTACTGCTGATGGTTTGAATCCTCTTATTCTTGATGATCGTGCATTGGCTGCTGATTCACTGCCTTTAGAGGTCATTTGATGTCATTTGCCATTTTTATTTCTCTTTCTAGACTGTCTGGCCTGTTCCACTTCTATCTTTTGAAATTGGCCTTTATTGCGTGTGTTGTTAATTTTTTTGTGGCTAGTTAGATACTATCATTATGTTAGGCATTGACTCTTTTCCACTCTTTGTTTAACATGTGATGTTACAGTTGGCATATTTTCTGCTCTCTTTCAGGCTGCCATTGCTATGATCTCTCCAACTTGGGCAGCTGCTTTTGCATCACCCCCTGCTGCAATGGCATTGGCAATGATAGCTGCTGGTGCTGCTGGTGGAGATTCCCCAGCTCCTGTGACGATCACAGCACTTAAGCGTGACACCTCACTGCTTGAGCGAAAAACAACTAGGCTGCATACATTTTCAAGCTTTCAAAAGCCTTCAGAGGTGGTTAACAAATCATCACCTCTCCCAAAGGACAAGGCTGCTGCAAAAGCTGCAGCCTTGGCAGCTGCACGCGATCTTGAGCGCAATGCAAAGATTGGTTCTGGAAGAGGTCTCAGTGCAGTTGCAATGGCCACATCTGCACAGCGTAGGAATGCTAGTGATATAGATCGTGTAAACAGATGGAATATTTCTGAAGCCATGGGAGTTGCCTGGATGGAATGTCTGCAACCTGTTGATACTAAAACAGTCTACGGGAAAGATTTCAATGCTCTATCATATAAATTTATTGCTGTCCTAGTTGCAAGTTTTGCTTTAGCAAGAAACATGCAACGATCAGAGGTTTGTTTCTACTTGCCATCATGATTATCATCACCTTGTAGAGGCAGCATATGATATCTTTTTTTTTTACTTTCCTTTCATAATTACTTCATGTCTTTAGATTGACAGGCGAAGTCAAGTTGATCTCATAGCACGAAATCGTCTATACACTGGAACACGTGCGTGGCGCAAACTCATTCATTGCTTGACAGAGATGAAATGTCTCTTTGGCCCATTTGGGGATCATTTAAGCACCCCTCCACGGGTATGTTGTGAGACAACTTACCCCGTTATCTTAATTTATTAACTCTTTTTGCATTTTCTTATGAGCCACTTTTTTGATGAATTTTTAGATTTTCTGGAAGCTCGACTTTATGGAAAGTTCCTCAAGAATGAGGAGATGTTTGCGCAGGAATTACACGGGATCTGATCATCTAGGTGCTGCTGCAAATTATGAGGATCAAATTGAGAGGAATTCAGATGAAGAGAACATGATAAATCCATCAAATGCCCCTATTGTGGCAGCAGAAGCAATTTCTATGGAGGTAGTAAATGAAGATGATGAACAGAGAGAAATTGAGAACTTGGATGGTGGAGCCCATAACTTAGATCATAGTGGCAAAAACCAGCCAAGTGTCTCAGAAACTACGGAGCAAACCCTGCACGTGTCAGCAGACTCTAGCGATACTCAACCTGCTGGTGACCAAGATTTGGTCTCAAGTTCATCAGTAGTTGCACCTGGATATGTTCCCAGTGAACTTGATGAAAGAATTGTTTTTGAGCTTCCGTCATCTATGGTTCGACCTCTGAGGGTTGTACGAGGAATCTTTCAGGTAAAAGCTCTTTCTTACGGAGTATCATTCACTTTTGCATTTGGGAGATCTGGTTTGTTACATGAACTATGGACATACTCAAATACTTGAGTTTCCATATTAAACTGTGAGACAGCTGATGCACGGAAATAGACCCCAACAAGTTCTTTTTTCATTTAATATTTTTTTTCTTTGGGTTCTTGCTTCCCCCCTGAACTACTGCACTGGCTGCTTATTCCCCTCTTTCTAGTTCACTGAAAATAAAATGAGGACACTTAAGCTATTTTTCTTTCCCCTGCACATGAAACTGGAAGCGGATTTGTAGTTTATACCTTTATATATTTATTTAGTTGTGATAGCTGTGACCAATCATAGAAGTAATATTTTCTTTCAGGTTACCTCTCGGAGAATAAATTTTATTGTTGATTACACTGAAAGCTATGAGGAAGGCGTTTCTGAACTGAGAGACCAAGAGAAGGATTGCAGTTGGTTGATGTCTTCCCTTCATCAAATTTATAGCCGAAGGTATAATTATTTTGACTTTCTCATACTGACATTTTCTTAAATATTGGCAATAATTTCAGCATGTCACAATCCGGTAATTTGTCATCTGCTTGATTTATTTGATGTAGGCATGAATTTCTAAGCATTGGCTTTGTTATTTAATAATTTACATGAACCATAGTAACAGTACTCGGTATCTAGTTCTGGTACTTTTGGAGTGATTTCATTTAATGAGTAGCCCTACCTGTCATCCAGACAATTGCTCAACGCCCCAGCAATTTTTGAAAAAGCAAGATTGATCTTCATTCCATTTCATCCAAGAAAATATTATGCCTATGTGAATACCTATTGAACATCCAATAAATATGGTTGTATGTCTGGTAAACTTTTATAATATTTATCTTTCTGTGGAGCAATATTCTTTTGGTTAATATCTAATACTCAATGCAGACAGTCCCTTTTTGGCCTTTACACTTTTGACATTTAAAATTGAACCGCTGTCATTGGTTATTCATGTCTGGTTCTACTGGCTTGTTTTTGCTGTAGATATCTCCTGAGAAGAAGCGCTCTGGAACTGTTTATGGTTGACCGTTCAAACTTCTTCTTTGATTTTGGGGTATTTTCCTTCTCAGCTTGCCTCCTCTTTTCTTTCAAATTTTATCTTTTATTTTTATTTTTCTTTGATTATTAAAAGATTTGTTCTTATATTCTTTTCCTGTTAAAATTTTCACTGCTCCTTAAATTGATTGCTTGTTTGTTTGTTTGTTTGTTCATTTGTTTTTTTATTTTTGTTTTTCCATTTTATATTTAATTAAACTTGCCAGAGCACTGAAGGCCGAAGAAATGCCTATCGAGCTATAGTTCAAGTGCGCCCTCCTCATCTAAATGATATTTATTTGGCAACTCAGGTTTGCACCTTGTTGTGCTTCATATTTTTCTAGTAAGCTCAATTCATGGTCACACATACTTGCGTAAACCTGTGGAGATCATGAGACGGTTGATGATGAATATGATGATGAATATAAGGCTTGATTATTTCTGTTATTGTCCATCTATTAATTTATGTACTCTTCTGTTTCAGAGACCTGAACAACTTTTGAAGAGAACTCAGCTCATGGAACGTTGGGCTAGGTGGGAGGTATGAATTGAGAAATGTATCACAATTACAAGTCTAAACTTCTATCCTCAATGTGCAAATTTCCATTTTTAAAAGTTCAATATATATAAAGGGAAAGGAGATGTAACTGGTGTAATCACAATTGTTTTGCAGATCAGCAATTTTGAATACTTAATGCAGCTGAATACACTGGCTGGGCGTAGCTATAATGACATCACTCAGGTTGGATTTTCTTTTTCTCTGGATAATTTCTTAATTTTTCCAGTTTGTCATTAAAAAAAAAGAATAGTTTACTCATTTAATTTGGGATTTTATTTTGCGTCTACTTTGCTAAGATTCATTCATTTGTTGCAGTATCCAGTTTTTCCTTGGATTCTTTCTGATTACAGTTCAAATAGTTTGGATCTTGCCAATCCTTCTTCTTACAGAGATCTTTCAAAGGTGATATAGTTTGACTTTTGATTACAACACTGTATATGCACTCTTTTCTGCTATCATATAACCTCATACATACTTGCAGCCTGTTGGAGCACTAAATCTGGACCGGCTTAAAAAATTCCAAGAGAGATATAGTAGCTTTGACGACCCAGTCATCCCAAAATTCCACTATGGTTCACACTACTCTAGTGCCGGCACTGTAGGTTTTCTCTGTCATTTAGTCCTTATGGTTGGTGATGTGTCTTGTCAATTTATTAGAACTGCTGGAGGTTGAAACACTGTTGGGTGTGTACCTAAAGTGCATGACATTTGTTGGTTTATTTTGTTCATTTACCTTATTGATTGGTTTACATATGTTAATTATTGCAGTAAGTACATCCGCTGCATAGAAATCTTCAGAAATTCATTTGTTTTCTTTACTCTAGAATGATACACTATATACTTTTTGAGTTGGTTTCTTTTAGTGATTTTGTGGGTCCTTTTTTCAATATATGTTCCATGGCATCGATCTCTCTCAACTGCAATGTCTTTTAATGTTGCTGATTTCACTTCTGTAGTTATCTTCTTGACTTTTTGGTGGAGTGTTCTTCATATAGACTTCTGTAACTTCTGGATAGTTATACTTTCCTGCCTCTTAAAACAATGTATAGCCTTTCTGAAGGCATCCCCTCCCGGGATGACTTTGGAGCAATAATAAGTTGATGGCCTTCTTTTATTTCTAATTTATAGTGTTGAGTTTGAACCTTTTTATTATGGTTCATTTGTTTCTTTTTCTCTCTCTGTCAAATACCAATTAAATTCAGTGTCAAATTGTTGGAGGTGGTTATATGATTGTCAAGTTCAATATGCAGATGATATGGTAACACCTGTCTGTAATTGCTGTTGTTTCCTTGTCAGGTTTTATATTATCTTGTTAGAGCCGAACCATTTACAACTCTTTCAATTCAACTACAAGGAGGAAAATTTGATCATGCAGACCGAATGTTTTCAGATATTGCTGCAACTTGGAAAGGAGTTCTCGAGGACATGAGTGATGTGAAGGAATTGGTATGTGCTCTTTTAATTTACAGCATAAAAGCACTCTGTTTTCTACACACCGATATTCTTTTCCATGTCTCTGCACTTGATTTTCCATGCATCTGCTTGTTCTCGTCTTCAAATGCTCATTAGTTGGTTGTCAATGAAACATTTTGTTTTGAATTAATTTCTTTTTGGTGTTCCATGTTTAAGGTTCCGGAGTTGTTTTACCTCCCTGAGATATTAACCAATGAAAATTCAATCGACTTTGGTACAACACAATTAGGGGAAAAGCTTGGTGGGTGCTTCAAACTAATTTACTTTCATTTTGTTAAGAGAAGTTTCAGTTATCCTGAAATTTTTTATCTGGCTTTGAATGTACGTAATGCATCAGATTCTGTCAAACTTCCTTCTTGGGCTGAAAACCCCGTAGATTTCATACATAAGCATCGGATGGCTTTGGAGAGTGAGTATGTATCAGCACATTTGCATGAATGGGTTGATCTCATATTTGGGTAGGTTCCTTCTTACTTGAAGACAATTTGTTCTATCTTTACTTGTCATGTTCTTTTTTTCTTTCACCTATTTTCTTCTAAGCTAGTAGCAATGCTCATAAATGACTTTGTTCTCTAGATAATCTTTTCCATTGTTGTTCTCAACTTCTATTTACAAATTTACTGCAACATTCAGGTATAAGCAACGAGGCAAGGAGGCTATATTAGCAAATAATGTCTTCTTCTATATCACTTATGAGGGGACAGTTGATATTGATAAGATATCAGATCCCGTAAGTTTGGTTTTCGGCATACTGTCTTCAATTTGGATTTTGTTCCTTATTCGTTCTCTTATGTGTTTGCATACCAAAGGTACAACAACGTGCTACACAAGACCAGATAGCTTATTTTGGACAAACCCCTTCCCAACTTCTGACTGTTCCTCACTTGAAAAAGAGGCCATTAGCAGATGTTCTCCATTTGCAGGTAACTGTTTATTTCAGTTTGGCTAAATCTTTTCAATTTTCAGATTTGGCACATTTCTGTGCCTGTACATTGTACACTTTCACTCTTTTATATTCTATAGAATTTTCCATTCTCCATGGTATAGCATATATCATGCACAAACAATAATTCTTATGCAGTTATGCGCGGACATCCTTGAGTTTTTAAAATGTAGATGAATGAAAATGGTATCTTTTTGCTTTATTTAGGTTAAAATGACGTTTTGGGGTGTGTTTTGAGCAAAAACGTCATTTTGACATGTCCGCTTCTTAAAAATGTAAGGACATCCTCACCTATGAAGGACTACATGCATATTAGATACACTGGTGGAAATGGCTTGTCTGTCATACAGCATCCTGTTTTGGGTGTGTTTTGAGCGAAAACAACATCGTTTTGACATGTCCACTTCTTAAATAGGTAAGGACACTCCACAGCCAAGGACTGCATGTATAACATATAGGATTAGATACACTGATGGAAATGGTTTGTCATACAGCATCCTGTTTTGGGGTGTGTTTTTTGCAAAAACGTCGTCATTTGACATGTCCGCTTCTTAAAAAGGTAAGGATGTCCACATCTGAGAAGGACTGCATGTATTAATATAGGATTAGATACATTGATTGAAATGGCTTGTCATACGGCATCCTGTGGTGGCTTTTCAGTTGAGAAGTGATGGTAAACACTAGATTGGGAGCTTATTTTAGTATGACTTGGGACAATGTCCAACACATGCACTTTGATTGATAGATGCCATAAGTGAACCTGACATGTTCTTGTTCATACACATTAAATGACAGTTAATTTTGTTTCTATTTTGGGATATCATAATTTATCTCTGAGATTCATACGAAATTCCCTTTGGTGATTTACAGTTTTCTAGTTGGATAGTCTTCTACATTAATGTTTATTAATTGATAGAAGATGATCACATTTGTAATTTTTCTTTTCAGACAATCTTTAGGAATCCAAAAGAAGTCAAACCATATGCTGTCCCGGGCCCTGAGAGCTGCAATTTACCTGCAGCTGCCATCCATGCATCCTCAGATACTGTTGTGATTGTTGATATGAATGCCCCAGCAGCACAAGTTGCAAAGCACAGCTGGCAGCCCAACACCCCTGATGGCCAGGGTACACCGTTCCTCTTTCAACATGGAAGGGCTACAGCTAGTCCTGCTGGTGGGACGTTCATGCGCATGTTCAAAGGACAAAGTGGATCTAATGCTGATGAGTGGCAGTTTCCCAGGGCAATTGCATTTGCATCATCTGGTATTAGAAGCTCAGCGGTAGTTTCCATCACCCCTGACAGAGAAATTATCACTGGTAAAACAATGCATTTATATATAGTTGATTTGTCTAGCGTTTCCATACACCTCCACGAGTTGAATTTTTTTTACTAAAATGTATATCACTGACCTTTTGTTGATTGCTTCTTGTTTAGATTTTGCCTGCCACTGAATCTAATTAACCCATTATAGTATTATTGCTTTTCTATTGTTGCAAGTAATACGTATTTGCTTACTTCTTGGATTGTAACTAGGTGGACATGTCGATGGCAGTATCAAGTTGCTGTCTTCTGATGGAGCAAAAACATTAGAAACAGCTACAGGGCACTGTGCTCCAGTCACTTGTCTTGCTCTCTCGCCCAATGGTAGCTACCTTGTGACAGGATCCCGGGACACCACAGTATTACTTTGGAGAATACATAGAGCATCTGCTTCTGGTACAAGCAGCATTGAGGCTTCTGGTGGGACAGGCATACCTGGTACCCCAACCAGCAGTAGCTCTCTGGCAAGCATCTTGGCAGACAAAAGCAGGAGGCATCGTATTGAAGGTCCCATACATGTTCTTCGTGGTCACCATAAGGAAATTATCTGTTGTTGTGTCAGTTCGGATCTAGGACTCGTTGTGTCATGCTCTGAATCATCGAATGTTTTGTTGCATACTATAAGAAGGGGCCGCTTAATCAGACGGTTGGTTGGTGTTCATGCCCATGCTGTGGGCCTCTCCTCTGAAGGAGTTGTAATGACCTGGAACAAATTACAACACACTCTCAGTACCTTTACCCTTAATGGAGTTTTAGTTGCCAAAGCGAAACTTCCTTTCTCTGGTAGCATTGGTTGCATAGAAATTTCAATGGATGGGCAGAGTGCTCTGATTGGAATGAATTCAAGTTCTGTGAACAATGGAGCCTACAATAACAACCAGGATCTGAATTCAAGGCAGATTGGGACTGAAGATTTTGATCTGGAATCTGATGAATCTGTGGATAGCAACAGATTGGATATTCCAGCACCTTCGATTTGCTTCTTGGATCTGCACACTCTAAAGGTATGGAAAATAGAAATACAGATGCCAGCATGCATCATCTTTTCCTACGAGCATAACTACTACTTTTGGCCCTTACAAGTTTAAGCACGTAGTTTAGTGGTAACTTTAACTATTATTGCTGTTATTATTATCTGCTTGTCTGACTTCCTGAAGCATCTGCTTTTATTTTTTCCCCTTCCATACTCTCCATTTGGTTGAATGAAGTTTGCATATGCCCTGCCTTGTCTATCAGGGAGAAGGCAGCATATATGCAGTAGGTGTTTTTCTTTCTTGACTGGAACTCTGTTGTAGAAGCTTCTTACATGGGCACTAAAGATATATTTGCATGCTCTAGTTGTTCGAAATGGGTTGTTCACACTTTTTACATGGTTCTAGTTATTTGGCTTCTGTATTATATACTCTTTCAGTGTCACAAGTTGACTTCTCCATTGCCAAAAAGCAAATAATCCTCTGTCCTGCAGGTATTTCATGTATTGAAGCTTGGGGCAGGACAGGATATCACAGCTCTGGCTTTAAACAAGGATAATACAAATCTTCTGGTGTCAACTATGGATAAGCAGTTGATAATATTCACAGATCCAGCTGTAAGTTAAATTCTTCATGTTTGCGATTTTGCTCATCAATTGCATGATTTCTTGTTGCTTATCCAAATTTCCTATGACTTACTAAATTTTCCCCAACACAATGTATGAAATTCTACTCTAACAGTTACTTCTTCAATACACCTCTAGGTTTTAAAGGAAGAAAATCACTTGTGCTTTTATTTAAGGACTATCCATCAAAAGTTTGTAACTAGTAACTTTCATTTAGCTAGTTGTGTGTGAACATTCTTATTGCATGTTTATGTAATTTAAGAAAAGGATGTCATTTTAAGTACATTTTATCCTGAGGATGGCACGTAAATCATGATATTAACCAATTATCACTATAAACAATGGCAAAGGACTGTGGCATGATGGTCAAGTATTTACATCAAACTTTGACCTTAGGGTAAGTCTGCTTTTTAATGCTTGCAGTTGAGCTTGAAAGTGGTTGATCAAATGCTCAAGCTTGGTTGGGAAGGCGATGGACTCAGCCCCCTTATAAAATCATAATTTTAGGAATTTCAATCCACTTGGAGAATAATTAATGAAGATACGCAGATGTAGATATGAGTAGAACAAATATTCCAAGGGCATATAGACTGCCCCCAGTCTGGAGATAATCTCAGATTCCTTGTGTCATAGTTTCCAGCTTTGTTTTTGGGTGTAACATATGTATGTATTTGACACAGAGCAACCCTGTGTATACATGAGGGCAAGGTTCTTATATTTCTTTTTGGGTTCGACAATTTTTGTTCCTGTGGAGTGGCACTTCTGTTGCCATTGAGTTTTGACGACCTTCCCCCGAGGCTTAAGCTGTTCAGTTTTGTCTTATTTTATTTTATTTTTGACAGAGTAGTATTTGAAAATTCAATTGCCCCGTTCATTCTTGTATCTTGTATATTCTGTACATAAGTAAGAATATGAACTGTTTTCTTGCTATTCAGTACAATCAGATGATTCATGAGAATTCTGGCGTATCCAATTTTTGGCACAATTTTTAGATTTTCTGATGCCGGGGGGGGGGGGGGGGGGGGGGGGGGGGGGGGGGGGGGGCGCCGGCACGCGTGGTGGGGTGTGTGAAGCATATAGGTAACATAAGAAGTTCAGGGTGCATTGCGTTTATATTTCTACAAATCTATTCTCATGGCGGTTTCTAGCATACAATTAGATATATAAAGCCGCAAGCATTAAATAAGAAAAAAAAAAAAAAAGCCTGGTAGTTGAATTAATATATATATTTGTTGTTAAATTCATCTCAGATGGTAGCAAGTTCACGGCCAATTGGTGGTGTTGATTTCGGCCACCTGGTCAGTAGACTTAATCGGGAAATTGCATGGAAGATAATTTACCACCCGTCGGATTGGAACATATAAATCAGATTAACAGATTCCAAGTACCACGTAAAAGTTCTGATCGCCGTCTGATAATTCCTTTAACAATACGAATGCAAATGTATTGCCCGGTTGCCGATAGGAACCGGCACCTTTTTGGTAATAACATTCACATCTCTGATTTTTTATATTTTCCCGAATGAAGATAAATTTATTAATTTATATCAAATAGGTTCTTGGTGCTTTAAATGATTAAGATACAGCCTTGATCCTTTAATTGCCAGTTATAGTATCATAGTTTGACAAGCATATAGCCATCACACTTACCAGTCCATTTATATAGGATTAACGGACCTATTTGATACAAATGTATAAAATATGTATCCTTATTCGTGAAAACGTAAAAAATGGAGATCCAGATGTTATTCCTCCTTTTTCTTTTTTTAACAATAAGTAAAGAAAGAAAGTAAGAAACTCTCTTCGATTAAAGAAAAAATTTAAAATTAAAGCGAAAAGGAAGACAACCGTTTGATTGTGGAAGCATTTCAATTTTCATTACAGGGTTTGAGTTAGGATTTAGGGAAAGTGAAAGATGGGAGGAAAAGGAAGGAAAAGAAGAGGGAAGAACTACATGGCAGCTCATGGAGGTCCCACCAGACTCCCGCCTCCACCTGATCCCTCCAAAGTCGACGCTGTGCCCTCCAAATTTCGCAAAATTATCTCCTTCACTTTCGCTCTTCCCGGTTTGTGTTTATTAATCTCTCTCAAAATAATAATAATAATAATAATAATAATAATAGTACTTTATACAATCTGTAATTATTTATTTATTATATGTTTTCAGGTTCTGCAAAGGATTCAAAGAACGAACGGAACGAGAAGAAAAATACAAGAGTAGGCGCTGAAGCTAAAAAAGTTAGTTTCTTATTTCTACTTCGTTGTTTTGCCTTTTGCGTTTTAACGAAATTAAAATTCTGTTTCTAAAGATTTCTGAAATTATCAGATAATTTCGGGATTAATTATGTCAGTTTTTGCTGTTTTTGTGAGCTTACAGTTATGATGTAGAGATTAACACGCAGCGGAATACGTAGAGAATACAAGCAATGAAGTAGTTTAAAAATAATTCAAGTAAGAACAACAAGCTAAATTGTAGAGCTAAGTATTGACAATAGAGAAAAGTAGAAATATACCATACCAAGACACAAAATACGTAGTTCAGCAAATTGCTTACGTCTACGGTGGATCAAGGATCCAAGTCTCTCTTATTCTTTGGTTGATTACAAGAAAATTGATCATACAAGATCAAGGAATGATACAATTGAATTTTGGAGCTCTAGGGTTTGTTCTAAAGAGTTTTGAGAGTGTTTTTCATCTTACATAACCCTAGGCATAATGGGGTATTTATATGAAGTCTAAAATACCCACAAAAAACGGAAAGGAAAAGCCTAAATTCGGAATTTTCAGATTGTGAACAGTGAACAGTGAACAGTGAACAGTGACCGTGAACAGTGCAGCGCCGCAGCATTGAGATCCAGCGCCGCGGCGCTGACATTCTGGAACCAATGCCGCCGTCAGCGCTTCCTGCGCCGCGGCGCCCACACCTGGGAATTTTTCCCTGTTTTCTTCTGCAATTTTTCAACTGTTCCATTAGAATTCCTCCTCTTCCACACATGCTTCCGGCTCCAAAATAATTCCGACATGTTCCCGAATTTGTTCCAAACATTACCAACATCATAAACATGATTTTGGATCACAAATTCCACATATGATGAGTAGAAATTTGATTCCTTTTCCTTATATGCGAATTGTGTATCCAGAAACGTCGGCCAGAGAATGAAACTAAGACAGAGGCAACTGGGATCAATTGTGGAAGTGATGATGAGAAGCTGATGCCACCTTAACGTGCATTTTTGGTGGTGAAATTGTGCAGAATGATAAGAATGAAAAGAGAAAGAAGAAGAGGAAGAGGAAGGAGGTAAAGGACCTTCGATTTGAGACTGAATTAGGCATTCATTCTAAAAGAAAAGAGCACAAGAAAAAGTAAGCATTTCTGTGAATCTTCTTTCACTGTGAAATTTTTATGGCTTTGATATGATAACTGATATAGCACATAAATCAATTGCTTCTTTTTGTAGTTGGAGTGATTTCAGAATTAACTTGAACATACAAAATATTGTTTACATTTGAGTAGAGAAGGGTTGCAGGCGTTTGGTGTTCTAGAATAATAGCAATCTGTCTGGGTGAAGTATGTTATCAATTCCATTTTGTATGTGTATGCACATATTTAGTTCTATTCTAGGTGAAAATCAAGTTATATAATTTCAGCTACAGTAAAGCTTGAGAGTTGCAACATCTTAATTGAGTATTCACATGATGAGTCCTGTGTAGGAGGTTGGTTTTCCATGTAACCAAATATGGTGCAGAAGGGTTCATTGACCAACGTCATTTACAGGGAGTTACGAGTTAGCCTAGCCAAGTTGTATTTTTTTGCCTTCCACACCTGTTTTGAAGTTAACTAAGATGAGTTCTATTATGTAACAGAATTTAATCCATCAACACTGTGCCTCAATCATCTCATTTAATTGTCTGAGTGGTGCAAAGGATCCTTTCTGGTTTATAACCTCTTCCAATGCATGCCGCATTTGTTAAACTGTTAGATGATTATAGCTGGATTCATGTAGGTATTTGGAAGAAAAGAAAAAGAAACTCAAGAAAGCTAAAACAGAAGAGAATTTGGACTTTCCTGGAGGTGAAAATATTATTTGGAGAAGTGGTTGAAGCTCCACCAAAGTTGGTTGAGCTGCACATGGAAGAAGAATGGAAAACTATACTGATAATAACGAGAGCCTCTCTAACACCCATCTTCACATATTTTAAAATAGGAACTTGAAGCTATACAATTTGGTATATAGCTCGAAACTAATTTAATACAGTGCAGCCTGAAAGTTAAATAACATGTTATAACTTTAATTCTGCGGTTTAAAACGTTTCGAACATTGAATAGCTGTTATATTAATAATGAAGTCACCTTTTGCATGAAACGTAAAGAGAAAATGATGACAGAGTCTTGATTGATTTTGGAGGAAGAGGGAGGAGGACCGAGTACAGCAGTATCATCCGACTTATTGATTACTATATAAAAGGATTGTACTGTTTCAGTTAAAATAACAAGTTTCCCAACTTTTTCAGGCATTGAAGATAGATGCTTTAAAGGAGAGGTTACGGTTGCTGGCAACAGAGGCTTACAGGAACCGCAAGGGATGGACTTCAAGACCTGGGCTCAAGCTTCCTTCAATGACTACATCCCCATCGTTATAGCTGATATCAACTTAATGCACGGCAACTATTATACCTATGCAACTGATTGACAATCCCCGCCAACCCCCATCGTTATAGCTGATGTCAACTTAATGCCTATGCCACTGATTGACAATCCCCAATCTCCCTTTTCCTGTTATATGACTTGATTCTTTTCCTCTGTAATAGTAAGTGTGGTTGGTGGCTGTTGGTGCCTCCTCAATTTTGTTCTTTGTTGGGAAAAAAAACTGAAATGGTAAATTGATTTCATTTTATGGCAGAGAATAGTCGACTTTATTGAAATTGCTGACTTATCTTCAGCTTGTGCAAAAGAGAATGAAGGGAAATTATTTTGCACATTAGACCTTCTGATTTCCGTGTGCAGCTGAATGGAATTAAAATGCTTAAATATCATGGCCAATTCAGAGCATATTAGATATTGAACCTTGCTCTGTTGAGCTCAACAAAATTTTATAAGCTCCTGATAAGATAAATTATCTTAGGCATTAACATCTGAGGAGTACTATAATATATAGTTGCATCTTCTATTGATGTAAAGATTTTATTTACATAACCTGATGCACAATATAAACAGTAGAATACAAATTTAACATTTCATCTGCGAAAGACGCGAACGTGGAGGCCTCCATCAATATGAAGATTAATCATTGTTCTGTAATTAACAGTTTCCTTCTCATTGCCCAATTTGAAAGCGAAAAAACGGAACAGGACAGCTGAGTAGATCTTCATTTGCCTATAAGCAAATTCTTTCCCCAGACAAATTCGTGGACCTGCCTGTTCACAGGCAAAAAGCTTTAGTAACTGAGTTCAGCTTCTACAACAGAATTACATTTTCCATAACTGTTCTACGATACAACTTGCTGACCGGAAACGCTGTAAATTTGAATGGGCTCTCTTTTTGGAATACACCATTCTCGTCCAGCCATCTCTCTGGCTTGAATTCCTCTGCATCACCGCCCCATATGAATTTCATCCTGCCCATTGCATAAGGTTGATAAGCCACCATTTCGCCTTTACTAACGCTGAACCCATCTGGCAGAGTATCATCAGCAAAGCATATCTTAGCATCCTGCAGTCAACCAATAAAAGGGTATGGAATTAACAAGCTATTATCAGTCAATGCAAATAAGTCAATTTACCACAGGAACTGCAGGATAGATTCTGAGAGTTTCTGTTATAGCTGCATGGAGGTAATGCATCGTTTCTAGAACTTCTTCACTGATGCTGTTTGCAAATTCAGAGAAGGCCATAATGTCCTTAATGCCTGTTGCCTCCTTCACTTCTTTTGCAACCTTTTCCTGCACTGCAGGATGCTTGCAGAGCATGTAAATGAACCAAGAAAGTGTGGTTGCTGTTGTGTCTTTCCCAGCAATTATGAAATTTAGAATTATATCTCGTAGATACTTGGGATCGGTCTCGGTCACTAGCAGAAACCTTGATAAAATGTCTTCTTTTTTCATCTGTCTCACCCATGTAACATTTTCATATCATATCTCTATATTTAACATTTAAAATTAGAAAAAAAAAAAAAAAAGAGAACTTGCAAGTTATTTGACTCACAGTCACAGCAACATCATCTTGTGAGCTTTGCATTTGGTCAATCTTCCTACTAATTAGCTTGTATACGAAAGTGTCAACCACTTCAATTTTTCTCTTTAAAATAGCTTCAGACCCAATATTCAAGAACTTCTTGATCTTCCATGAGATGTCAACATAACGCCAGAGGGTCATGGCACTTGCATCATCAAAAGCAGAGCTGAAAACAGCACCTTCTTCGGTCGATCCGCACATGCTGTCTAATTCAACTCCAAATGCCACTTTAAATATCGAATCTAAGGTTGATTTCATAAACAAGTCCTACATAACATAAATAATTAGATTCAGTTTGTGTTCACATCAAATGAAGTGGTCTTGCCTATATATGAACATTGAACTTACTTGAATGTCAAATATCTGATTGGAATTGGCAGCTTCAGATAGTATTTGAGCAAGCTTTGCCACATTTTTTCTGAAGGTCACGCTGCTAAAGTCTCTCAACACTTTAGTGGAGAACTCGTGACTTGATAACTTTCTCTGCTCACGCCACTTATCACCATCAACGGCAAAAATCCCATCACCAAGTAAATCCCTTAGAATGTTGTAATTGTGCGAGCCCTGCAAAAAAGTTTCAAAAATAACTACAAGTAATCAATTTCAAGATCTTGAATTCTCAACTTCTATATATCTTACAAGTTACAAGGCAAAGTAGGGTAGGGCGCAGACGCACCTTGCCATAGTTGTCAAAGTTTGTTTTGAGTATGTACTCAACATTGGCAGGGTCAGCAGTATAAATCTCATTTCTGAATGGGCTGAGCAGCCTGTAAGTCTTGTGCTTGCAGGCAAGATCTGTCATATAATGATGTAATCTATTGAAATTGAGGAGCTGGTTGAAGATTGTGCCACCGATTGGATGATACTTCTTCTTTTGTTGCAATTTTCTATTGAGGATTCGAAAAGCAAGAATTACTGGGAGAGTAACAGCTAAAGCTTTCAAGAAGGAATGGATGGAGAGGAAATCCATGGAAGTCTTCTTGTTGCTCGGTGAAGAAGGAAGCCAGCTTTTAAAGACGAGACTTCTGCACTTATGTACTTACGTATACAATTTTGATATTTATCGAAAGAGGTGAAGTGAAAAAAGGTTGAAAGATGGTGAGATGAGACTGAATTACAGACTTTAATGAAGAATTACTTTTTTAACATTAATAATTATCTTAAAGTAATATTTTAAGATAATTATTTCAAAATGATGAAGGATATTTTCTTTGAAGATATTAGGAGAATTTTTTTTTTCGAACTAGGGAGAATTAATTTTCATGACAAGAGAATTTGTAAAAACTAACTAATTCATTTAAAATTAAAATAAAAATCTCTTACAACGACAGGTAGGTGGGTTCCATAAATACGGAAACTAATTAAATGAGTTTGTTGAAGCGGTTGTGTGGAGTCTAGACCTTATTTTTAAACAATAGAGTTATTTAATATTTAAATAATGTTATATTTATATTTTAATTTATGTGTCGTTAATGGATGATTATTATTTATTAAATTTGTTGATTTTTTTAATTTTTTTTATTAATATAATAATTCTATAATATTAATTAATAATAAATATATTCAATACTTAAAAAAATAATAAATATATCAAATATTACATCCGTGAGAATACAAAATTATACAACATAACATTACTTTTAAATTTCAAACTATAAATCTCATGTTATGTGTTCTTGTAATCAATATTAGATGATGATATGTTTACATATAGCTTGTAATGAACCGGAGCTAGAAGTGAAAAATAAATAAAAGCAGTCACTTGTTATCTCATCAAACATTTCTATTATAGCTTTTGTCTTATTTAAAACTTTTTATCTTTAATTGATTTACTAAAAAGATAATAAAAATACAAACGCTTTCATGGAGAGGTTGTGTTGAGGTTTATAGGAATCGCAAAGGGACGAACCTCAAGACCTAATCTCCAGCTTCCTCCCGCGATTTCATGTTCATCACCATCATTATATTTGATTTCAGTTTGATGCATATGCAAATTGGAATTCCTGATAGAATGATAAATTAATTTTATTCTACGGCTGAGAATTACAAACTTCATCGGAATTGCTGCGACTTATCCTGAATTCGTGAAATAAATTATGGACAATTCTACCAATTCTCAACTGTAAAAGATTAACAACAGATAGTGAGTGTTTGTACTGTTAGTCGCCATCTCCATTGATGCAAAGGAATTTATTCCCGTACCCTGATAATACGAAATAATGCAATAATACAAAAGTCTTAGCTTTAGCGTCCGTGGAAGACGCGAACTTGGAGGCCTCCGTCAATGTGAAGATTGATCATCGTTCTGTAGTTAACAGTTTCCTCCTCATTCCTCAATTTGAATACGAATAAGCGAAACAGGACAGCTGAGTATATCTTCATCTGCATATAAGCCAATTCCTTCCCCAGACAAATTCGCGGACCTGCCTGTTCACCACCGAAAGTTTTCGTAATTTAGTTTATTATCTTCCACGACATGGGGATCAAATTTTCAAATTAGGGTTATTTTATCAAACAATCTGCTGACCTGGAAGGCTGTAAACTTGAACGGGCTTTCTTTTCGGAATATACCATTCTCGTCGAGCCATCTTTCTGGCTTGAATTCCTCTGCATCATCGCCCCAAATGAATTTCATCCTGCCCATTGCATAAGGTAGGTAACCCACCATATCGCCTTTATTCAGACTGAACCCATCTGGCAAAGTGTCATCTGCGAAGCATATCTTTGCATCCTGCAAGCAACCCAAGATAAAGGACGTGAGGAATTAACCAGCTATCGTTCATTCGGACTAGTGGAGCCGAAGGTATAGCATCAGTCAATGCATTTGCAAATAAAAGAGAAGCTAAGATCATCATTCAATTTACCATAGGAACAGCAGGATAGATTCTTAGAGTTTCAGTTATAGCTGCATGGAGGTAATGCATCTTTTCTAGAGTTTCTTCACTAATGCTGTCCGCAAACTCTGCAAAGGATGAAATTTCCTGAATGTTTGTGGCCTCCTGCACTTCTTGTGCAACCTTTTCCTGCACGTCAGGATGCTTGCAGAGCATGTAAATAAACCAGGAAAGTGTGGCTGCTGTTGTATCTTTGCCAGCAGTTATGAAGCTTATAATTATATCTCGTAGATACTTGGGATCAGTTTCTGTGGCAAACATAAACCTTGACAAGAGGTCTTCTTTCTTCATCTGTCTCGCACATGTAATATATTCATATCACAGCTTTATATATTAAACATTGAAATTAGAAACGAAACTTGTCAATTATTAAACTTACAGAAACATTGTCTTGTGAGCTTTGTAGTTGGTCAGTCTTGCTACGAATTAGCTTGTATACGAAATTGTCAACCACCTCAATATTTCGCTTTAACGCAGCTTCTGCTCCGATATTCAAGAACTTTTTGATCTTCCAAAAGACATCAGCATAACGATGGAGGGTCAGGGCACTTGCATCGTCAAAAGCAGTGCTGAAAAGGGTGCCTTCTTTGCTCGATCCATACATGCTGTCTAATTCAACTCCAAATGCCACTTTGAATATCGAATCTAATGTTGATTTCATAAATAAGTCCTACATAAATAATTAGATTCAATTTATTTGCACATTGAATGAAGTGTATCTATAAACATTGAACTTACTTGAATGTCAAATATCTTATTGGAATTCGCAGCTTCAGACAGTGTCTGAGCAAGCTTTGCCGCATTTTTCCTAAAGGTCAGGCTGGTAAAATCTCTCAACACCTTTGTGGAGAACTCGTAGCTTGACAACCTTCTCTGTTGACGCCACTTATCACCATCAACAACGAAAATCCCATCGCCAAGAAAATCACTTAGAATGTGGTAATTGTGCGAGCCCTGCACAAAGTTTCAAAATAACTACAAGTAATCAAAAGCTCCAAATCAGAACTCCGAACTACTAATGCTATCATATTACAGAATAGGATTGACAATTTATTCACATATAGGATTAGGACGTGCCTTGCCATAATTGTCAAAGTTTGTTTTAAGAATATATTCCACATTGGCTGGGTCGGCAGTGTAGATCTCATTTCTAGAAGGGGTGAGCTGAAAGTCCTGTGCTTGCTGGCAAGATCTGTCATAAAATGGTGTAATCTTTGGAAGTTGAGGACCAAGTTGAAGATTGTACCAGCGATAGGATGGTACTTATTTTTCTTCTTCTTTTGCTGCAATTTTCTATTGAGGATTTGAAAAGCAAGAATTATTGGAAGAGTAAGAGCTAAAGCTTTCAAGAAGAAAGGGATGGAGAGAAAATCCATGGATATATTGTTGCTCAATGAAGAATGAAGTAACATCAACTAGTTTTATGGGATATTTAAACGAAAAAAAGAAGCTTACACCAACTAGTTTTATGTGAATTTTAATATTATATTATATAATAAAAAAGTAATTTAATGAATTACGTAACTTATTATTTAGTAAGTAATACTATTATATATTATTGTTTAGTCAATTCATAATTTTTTTATAATTTTTGTATAATTTATAATATTTAATAAAATCCTATCACATATTTAAGTATTCATCGTATGTTAAAGGATAAAAGACATTTGTACCCTTAATTTATAACTTAAAATACACTTTTACTTTAATAAAATTTTTAATATTTAATTTTATTTTAATCTATTAAATTTTATCATTAATTTAAATAGTGAAATCCACCAAATCAAATATTACGTGGAAACTCAATTAGCTATGAAATAAACTAGTAGGTGTATGTGTAAAACATTCTAAATTAATAGAAAATTTTAACAAATTAGAATAAAATTGAGCATTAAAAATTTAATTAAGATAAAAATATCTTTTAAATTATAAGTTTAAAATACGTATAACTTTTATCCTATGATAAATTATATAATTTACTAAATCATTTTTTACTATATATTTTAAGGAGAGTTGCAACACGAGATGTGATTTATATTGTAAGATAAAATATTATTCACCCTTAAAGTTTACTTTTAGATAAGGGGTAGGGCGGAATTGTTGAAAAAGAAATAAAAGGTTGAATAAAAATTTAAGATGAGATAAATTAGTGATTAGAAGGGTGAAACAATGCCGAAGAAATTCTTAATGTATTGGTTAATTTTTGTTTATTCACTTCAACATTAACATTTTTCATTTAAAAAATAACAACTAACAAGTTAATTACTCAAAATAAATGTCTCTGGGGAGGACAGGTCACATGGCTTGCGTTATAAGTGGAGGCAAGTTGGTTCGGTTTGCGGAAAAAAGAAAATGTAAAACTACTTAAATGGGTATCCAAGTGGAACTAAGGCTGAACTTACGAACTTGATTTGATGTATTGAGTAGCTCTAGTTATATATACATATTGTTAAGAAGCAATTAAGTTTAATCAATTAAGATCAAGTCATCTTGTTGACTAAGGAACATTGGGTTTTGCTTTTGCTTTTTTAAGGGGAATTAGCTCAATTTTAAACTTTTTTTTTTTTTTTGAAAAAGTCAGAAGAGAAAGAAAGATTTTGTTTCAGCGCATGTGAATTGTTTTGCGATTTAATATATGTATTATTTTCTTATTATCCAGATCGGGAAGAAGTAACGTGGTTCTCATTCAATGACTATTTATCGAACAACTCTCACTGCATTTATTTTTAAAAAGTCAATTCGTTGGTGTTAAGCAAACGAAAGTTTCGAAATTAAAGGATCATGAATGTATAAAAGGTGATTTATATCTTTATTAGTATAATGTCTTATGGTTATATTGAGATATGTGTGATTTATTTATTTCTTTATAATTGTAGTTATAATTAAATATAATTAGTATATAAATTTTGAATAGAGATATGTATAGTTTATTGAGTTTCTTATAGGTATACAAATTTTATATTTTAATAATATAGTATTTGATATATTAATTATTAATTTGTATGGTTCCTTAATAATTGTACGAATGAATTTTGTTGGTATACAAATTTTTGTACCTCAATAATATAGTATTTACATAATATTTAATATATCAATTATTAATTTAAATTATAAGATATAAATATGTGTGATTTATTGAACTCTTTACAATTGTAATTACAAATAGATATAGTTGGTATACAAATTTTGTACCTTAATAATATAATATTTGATATATCAATTTTTAATTTGTATTATATAATTATTACAATGATAAAAAATAAAAGTCAATAGCTAATTTGATTAATAATAACCATTGATTGATGACACATAGTTTAAAATACAAATTTTTAATTTTAATTATGAAAGTATAATATTACTCTTAATAGCTCAATGTATAATGTGAAATACTATCACATAATATTATTCTATTAATTTATAACTTTTATATTATTCATAATTTTTTTAAAAAAATTATGCCATGCATTCAAATACCTGTTATATAATAAATTATATTATTTATTAGAACAAAACTCCTACTGCATATAACGCCTGAGGAATGAAATAATTTTTTTAAAGTCAAATGACCTCAGTTTAAATTCATTTAGAAAAGTCATCTGTTTAGCAAAGTCTTTAGGGCAGCTCACAAGGGTACAGGCAAAGCAAGGTATTTTATGAACTGTCTACAATCGTTTCAACCGTCCTTATTGACAACCGATAGAAGTGCAGGTGCTGTAACATTAGTTGCCCATCTCCCCTTGACTCAAGATTTTATTTCCATATATGATATACAGGCTGATAATACGAAACAATGTAATGTAATAGATACAATTTTACAAAAGTTCTAAGCCTCGCAGATGCGAACAAGGAGGGTCTCCGTGAATTTGAAGATTAAGCATTGTTCTGCAATTGACGGTACTCTCCTTCTCGCTGCTCAATTTGAAAAATATCCGAGTAGATCCTGATCATCTACCTGCCTATAAGCAAATTACTTTCCCCAACACATTCCCCATCCTGCCTGGTCATAATCTTTTCAAGTAACTGTGTTATCAATTAGCTTCTAAAGCATAATAAATCTCTGTTCAAAATTGTAATTGTTATCATAACATCTGCTGACCTGACAGGCTGTAAACTTGAACGGGCTAATATCTCTCCAAATGAATTTCATCCTTCTGATTGCATAAGATTGGTAAGCCACCATATCGATTTTACTCTCACTGAACCCCGTCTGGCAAAGCATTTTCATGAGAAGCATATCTTTGCATTCTGCAAGCAACCGACCGAACAATAGCAATAACTCAAAGGTAGGGAAATAATATTATTTAACTAGCTCAGGGAGAGCGGGGTAGAGTCTGAGAGTTTCAGTTATAGCTGCATGGGACGTAATGCATCTTTGCTAGAGCTTCTTCAGTACTAACGTCGTCCGCAAAACTCAAAATCCTGAGATCTCATCATTGAGCTTTGTATTTGGTCAGTCTTGCTACGGATAAGCTAGCTCCTATACAAAACTTTCGATCAACTTCAGTTTTTTTATTTAATATACCTTCTGATCCGAGAGCTCCTCAATAAATAAATCTATATATGAGGATAGATCAGACGGAATGTGATTTAGGTGAAGGACTAAAAGCTTGGATGGGTTCAAAATATTTACTTAATTGGTTTTTTAAGTGGTAATATTGAGTCCACACTTTCAAGATAAAAAAAGATCTATGGATTTACGGAATAGGATAGAAAAAAATGAAACATTACGAGTAAGCAACATGCTTTTCATGAAAAAAAAAAAAAAAAAAGAATAAAACACATACCGATCTTAATTGTTTAAGTAAAAATTTGTTCAAAATATTTTACATCTCTTAATTTATTTCCATTTAATAGCCTCTTTAGATAGATAAATCACAGACTTATAAAGTTAGACTAGACTCTAAAAACTCTCAGTATTTATAATGAACTTCATTAATACCTTCAGTAAAAAAAAAAAAAAGATAATTACTTTCTTTAATTTTTGTAAATAATTACTCTTTTATTATCTAATAATGTGACTACTTATTTTTTATTATCCAAACCCTAAAAATGTGAAGAGTTGTTAATTTATCTTCATACAAATTATACATATATCTTTCAAATATAGATCTTCATAAATTTTTATATATTTCATAAATAAATATACAAATAATTTATCAATTTTCATACATATGAAAAACTTTAATATTTTTTAATAATTATTAAGAATTATGAGTTTAACGTCTCAGATTAACATGTTGTTTAGGTTTATTTAGGCATCTTTGCATTCATTACTGAAAAAGTAATAACATATGGTACAAGTAGGTTCTAATTCATGATTACAGAGATCAGCATCCGCCATCGGACATCACCATGATGAAATTATATAAATTCCTCAACTTTTCCTTGAAATTGCACAAAGATGGAGGCCTCCATCCATGTGAAGTGTGAACATGGTCTTGTAAGTTACAACTTTTTTGTCATCGGCCAATTTGAAGTGAAAGAAACGAAGAAGAGCCATCGATACTATCTTCATCTGTCGGTAAGCAAAGTCTTTTCCTAGACAAATTCGAGGACCAGCCTGCAAAATGTAAGCAGAAACTTGAAACACTGAAACTGTTTTGACGACAATATACAATAATAATAAAAAGAAAACATTGAGTACGAACATGAAAAGCTATAAATTTGAATGGAGATTCAGGCTGAAAAATTCCATTCTTGAGCCATCTTTCGGGTCGAAATTCCTCAGCATCTTCTCCCCAAATATAAGACATTCTACCCATTGGATAGGCCATGTAATACACTCCATCTCCTTTTCTCAGTCTAAATCCATCTGGAAGAATGTCATCTATCTCTGCACATCTTCCATCCTTGTGCACCGAAAATAAATTTATATGAGCTTTAAGAACAAGTGTTAGCTTCAAATAATGCACTGTTTGGTTGATTAACAAGAGAAAGCTCAAATCGAACATGGGAATATTAGTCTTGAAAATAAAATATTGTACCACGGGGACTGCAGGATACAGCCTCAAGGTTTCTGTCAGTGCTAAATGAAGATAATGCATTTTCTCGAGGGTTTCATCTGTTATATTTGCTACAAAGTCATCAATGTTGGTTTCTTTCTCTTGATTTCCAGTAACGTCTCTCACTTCTTGTGCGATCTTTTCCTGTATTAAAGGGTTCTTGCAGAGCAAATAGAAGAACCAAGAGAGAGTGTTGGCACTGGTGTCCTTTCCAGCGATCATGAAGTTCAAAATTATATCCCTTAAGTATTGATCGTTCATTTTCTCTGGTTCTTTCTGGCTTGCCAACAAAAATCTTGAAAGTATGTCCTCCTTTTCATTCTTTAGATAAAAAAAGAGGATTATTTTTCAATAATTCAAATAAATAAATAATAATTATAATAGAAGCAAAATTGATAGTATTATAACTCACACAATCTTGTTGCATGGCTAAAAGATTTCTCTTGGTGCTAATAAGTTTGTGCACAAAATCATCTATGACTTTGATGTTCTTTTTGAGGGAGGCTTCGGACCCAATATTGAAATATCTTTTCAGCTTCCAAAATGGATCAACATATCGCCAATAGACCAAAGCATTTGATTCATCAAAGGCTTTCATGAATTTAGTGCCCTCTTTGCTTGACCCATCCAAGCAATTCAAATCCACACCAAATCCAACTTTGAATATTGAATCTAAAGTACATCTCATCAATATATCCTACAAAAGAAAACATCATATAAACATGGGCCAAAGTTTAAACATAAAAGTTTGACTTCATTGGGCTTTTAGTTTCAAGGGCACTCACTTGCATATCCAAAACCCGACCCGAAACAGCAAATTCCGATACAGCGTTGACCAGCTTTGTAGCGTTCCTTCTGAATACAGCACAACTAAAATCTCTAAGAACTCTTGTTGAAAATTCAAAGCTAGCAAGCTTTCTCTGCTGCCTCCACTTTTCTCCATCGACTGCAAATATCCCCAGGCCAAAAAGATCCTTCACAATATCTTGATTATATTCACCTTTTGAATATTTATCGAATTTTGTTTTTAGAATATGCTCTATGTTTCGTGTATCCGTTGTGTATATTTCACTCTGCGCAGGACCGAGAAGCCGAAAAGTTGGTTGTTTCTTTGCAACTTCAGTTTGGTAATCGTACAGTCTGTTGAAGTACAAGAGCTGGTGAAAAACAGTACCGTTTACGGGTGGATAATTTGGGTCCTTAATACATTTGCTTGAATAGATTTTGATTACGAGAAAAGATAAGGATAGAAAGATAAAGAGTAATGAAACTGCTATGAAGGTAATGATTGTTAAGAGGATACCCATTTCTCCAAAACAATTTTAAGCTCCGAAGGAGAAATTAATTAAGGATGAAACTGTGATCTTGATTATATAACTCTCTAGGTATGTTATAAATTATTTAATTCTTAGGTTATATCATTGAAAATGAAATATTTGGAAGTTAAAGCTATTATTGGTGGTTATCGAACGATGAAATCATTATCTTGATGGCTAAGAAACTGATTTTTTTTTCCAGGGCGAATGACCTCAATTTTAAATTTAAATGGAAAAGTCATCCATTTAACAGAGTCTTCACAGCACACAACGATACGGTCAAGGAATTGAAAATGAAGAAATTAATATTAGATAAAAAAAAAAAGGTCGAGCTTTAAAGTTCTCTCCTTATTAAATCTTTTTTTTAAAAAAAAAAAAATTCAGCTACGCCATGAAGTAGATGTTAAGCAGGTCATTCCAAATGACAAATTGTAACGTACGTGGCTTATTGTCACTTTAGTTGGCAACATATGTGGGATTATTGCCAGTTTACTAGTAGCACGTGGCGTAATTCCACTTCATAAAAGCCATACTTGGCTGAATTTGGTGACTTGGAGACAGCTAAGAAACTTGTTCATCAATGATCAAACGTCGAAATGGGTGGCTCATTTTCAATCGTTAAAGACTTTAAGTGGACGAGGAATTGAAAGGAAAAAAAGAAAAGAAAATAAAGAGAAATCAAAGAGAGAGGAAGAGAAAAATAAAAAAGAAAAAAATTTGAATAATTAGATTTATATTCAATCATTTTGCAGATAACCGTTTGATGATATTAAAGTATATATATTTTAGTATTTATGATATACATTAATTTTAATGATATTTTTTAATATTTTAATTTAAGAGAAATATTGATAATTAGTAGAACATTAATTTCAAATCTGACTCATAATTAACACACAATTTATGACTAGATACTTATATATATATATATATATACACTATATGTTTTTTAATATAATAATTTTATAATTTAATTACATATTATTATGTTTATTTCATCTATAATTTACTTTTAGATAAATCAATATTTTTGTAAATTAATTATATTTTAAATTTTATTATAACATATTGACAGGACCCAATCCGAGCCCTCCTCGAGAATCGAAGCAGATCCTGCGATGACATGTGACTAACATACTCTTTACTCATACATATAATATAATGAGGCTACCTGCCTCAATAAAAAGTGTACACATATGCTCCACTATACAAAACATATACAAATACACAGACTAAGACACTTATGTAGCTATGCACGTTGGCCCAACCTCAAAATGTGATGACTGTATCACACTGCACAAATTCCTGTGACAACCTGGGAAAAATAGGGAAAATAGAAAAAATGGTGAGCTTGTGGCTCAGTGAGTGGACATAATCTGAAAATATCATATACTTTATATGTATTGTACACGTATAAATCTGTATGATAAAATAATCATAAAACTGTATACCGAGTAATCAATAAACTTGTACTGAAAATATGAACTGTCATAAAATCTGTTATCAAGCTGAATATATGTAACATATCTCTGGAAATATGTACTATATATATATACTGAAAACTACACCAAATTTGTACTCGGAGAAAATTTGGTCTAACATGGCAGAGTAACTCACGCACAGGCAGAGTGGGGGATCTAAGCTGGTCTAACCCGGCGGAATGTTACATCGCTCGGGCAGAGCAAACTAAACTGGTCTAACGCATACGCAGAGCAACTACATTAAAGGGGAGGGTACGCATATGGTGGCTCAAAAACTATTACAATATAATATCATAACCATAATTATTCTGAAATAATTATTTCTGTACTGAACATAATTATAAACTGTACTATAATAAATTTTAAAATATTTCTGAATATATTAAATAGTATAAATATTTTTCTGTCTAAAATAAATCATAATTAAATCTGATAACGCGCAATTAAATCATAATTGGCTGTATTAAAAATATATAAAATATATATAGTTATTCACTCACAAAAGTGCGTTAATCCTGAACTGGATCTGGATTCTGAGATCTACCCGCTATCGGCACACCTCCTATATCATAGGGTATAAAAATACATCATTAGTATCGATATATATTATAAATATTAAAATCTAAATATTTTAATATCGTAAAACTATTACCTGCTAAACCATTGGATATAATTCTAACTACTCAACTAATTTCTTAAAATTTCTTATTTTTTTTCTTTTTCTTTTCTTTTCCTTCTTTTTCTTTCTTTTTCTCTTTTTCCTTCCCGTCTCTTCCTTTCCCTTTCTTTTTCTTTTTCTTTTTCCTTTTCTTTTCTCTCTTCTTTTTCTTCTTTCTTTTCTTTTCTCTTTTCTTCATTCTCTCGGCTTTCTCTTCTTTCTTTTCCTGTTTTTTTTCTTCTTTCTCAGTTTCAACTTTCTTCTTCTTAACCCAAAAAAAACAAACAATATACTTAATATATATACGGTGGCCACCGCTTTAACTTCTTCTCTCTCTCTCTTTTTTTTTTTTTTTTTCTGCCACCAAAATTTATATATATACTACACGTGTGTTACACATATTTTATGATTATATTATAAATTTTAAAATAATAATATTTCATAATATTATATAAAAGTTCTTACATTTTTATAATATTATATAACAATAATTTTAAACCACTATATAAGTACTCATTCTTTTAGTTTAATTTACTTTGTGTATGTGTTAGACTACATTATTTTGCTTTGTATCATAAATTCTGTCATATGAAATCATAATCTCTCACCTTATTATGCATGAATTACTTTGTCAAATGAAATCACGTTTTTTTCAAATAAAAATGTAGTGTAATTTTTAATATATATATATATATATATGCGATAAATGTTATATTCATAATATTATGTAATGTATATTAAATTTTAATATAAATTTTATGACAATTTTAGTACATATTTCGTGTTTATTAAGTACACGATTTTATAATTATTTATAAGATATAGTTTGTATTGATATATATATATATATACATGTTGGTATGCATAGTATTATTTATAATTTATATTATTAAAAATTATTATTACTATTTATAAAATATATGATATTTTCAAATATATTTATAAAATTCTTTAATGAGTCGCAAGGTTGTCTTTTTCTTATTTTTCTTAAGTTGTTTAAAAATTTGTGCAATATAACATCTTTAGATATTGAGATTGGACCACGATAGTAATGAGTTTCATATATATGCGTGTATATTTCTAAATAGACACAAATATAATTAAGACAAAATATGAGAGTGCATGTGGTCACAGCCTCATAGGATCCACTTCGAGCCTTGAGAAGGCCTCGGATCACTTTCAACTTTCCTTTCACGCCATTTGTAACAAAACCTTACTGATTCACTCAGGCACATCGCTGAACCAACAGGATTCCCAAGGCAATCACAACATGGACAATTACTTCCAGAATCCAGAGCACTATTTGTAACATGTCAAATTACAGTAGAAACTTACGTACATGGACTCAGTAACACTGGCTTTCGTAGAAAGCACTTCAACAGCAGGATTTTTCTTGCTCTGGAAAATGAAATAAAAGAGCCTAAATCCGGTGAATGGAAAGCAGGGATGACAACTTTCAGGCCAAATGACCTCAATAAATTTATTTTGAAACGTTATCTGCTTAACAAAGTCTTCACATTTTACAGGACACAACAGAGCAGGCAAGATATTGAGCAGCCATCCAGATCCAGTGGATATTAAGCAGACCAATCCAAATTCTGTAAGTCTGAAATAAATTATCAGGACAAGCACAGTTTATCCTGTTGGCTGCATCTATGGTTCTTCCTCTTCGTATTGTCTCTCTCATCTATCGGTAACTTTCCAAGCAACTTGTCCTTAATTTTAACTTTCAAGTTTCAACTACCCTTTCATGCCATTTAATTAGTCACCATCCTTGCTGCTTCATATGTACTTTATATATATTGTTAAGAAAATACAATTGTCAAGATAATTAATCACTGTCATATATATATATATAATTGTCATTTATACTTTATAATTAACTGATATATTTTATTTCATTATATATTATTTTGTTTTGTAGTTTATGTTAACCTAAAATTTATATAAAAGTTCACTTTGTATTATACTATTACAATAAAATATATATAATTTTATATTTCTCATATAGTATCATAATTCTATTCTTTTACTATCTTTTTGTTTTATCGAAGACTTATTAGAATTTTTTTAGAGATTCATCAAAAATTTGTTGAAGCTTTTTAAAACACCATTGAAAGTTTATTAAAAGTTAGTCATGGTTTACACTGCCTTGCCTAAGGCATTCAAAATTTATTGGCCATCAGAATGCCACCAAAATCATGTTAATTGACGACTAAGGTAGCCTGCACGCCCTATTTAAAGGTTTTTCCATTATCTGTCACCATTTCAAATTCTAACCATTTTCATATGCATCCATCCCCACCATTAACACTAAATTACTCCTCGTCCTCTAATCTATTCATCCCCGGTGTCTTTTTACTCGATCGGGCCACTAATTTACAATAATAACTTTTTTATAAACTATTCAACATTTTGAGGACAGATTATAATTTGGTATACTTTTGAGATAATTTTGTAATTTATAAAATTTTTAGAGTTATTTTGTAATTATATATTTATTTCAAGTCATTTTATAATTTTTAAAAGTTTTAGAGTCATTTTGTAATTTTTAGGATCATTATGCAATTATCAAATCCTTTTAGAGTTTTGTAATTTAAAATTTTTTTGGAGTCATTTTATAATTATAAAAAGTTTTAGGGTTAAAGTATAAATATTTAAAATTGAATAGCCAATTTTTTTTTCTAATTTCTTTCTCTTAAGATCTATTCCAATAAATAAGTCTAATATCCTCAACTTATTCATATTATTTTTTATGGACATAATTATATCTTATGGGCACAAGTTATGCTTAACTTTCTTAAAGATAGAAAATTTTGGTACTATATCATTAGTGATGTTACTTTACCCATGAAGCACAATAGTGAGAGTCTAAAAGCCTTTATTAACAAATTGGAATATTGGGATAACAAAAATTACAAGATTATTATATGGTTTTAAAATGCTTGTACTTCATCCATAAGTTTTCATTACAACCGATTTGACACTACTAAATCACTTTAGAATTTTTTTTTCGCATTGCTACACCTCTATTGGCCTCTCTCATTAGTATCAACTACTTATAATTTACATTAATTATAAATTTGGCTAATGATGTTATTATCTCTGAACAAACAATGTTTGTTACTCTCTAACCAGTTCGCATAAGCGCAATCCTTACTACTCAAATGTGTCATGTAAAATGTGTTGTTATTGTCGCTTATCTAATCATGTAATTCTTAATTAACTCATCACATAAATATATAATATGTCAAAAATTTAGACTCAGTCATTATGACAAGGATTATCTCAACAAACGAAAATTGTTTTAAGGTGCTACTTCTATAAGACCTCCATCACTTTCTATTATTACTACTACCAAAGATAGTGTCAATTCTTCTTTCAATTGGCTAGTAATCTTGAATCTTTACTCCGCTAACTCTGATCGAACTCTAGTAAACCTTTTATTTTTATTTCCTCCGTTGTTCAGGTAATTCTTATATTTTGATTTTGCATGTTGCAATCATATAACTTTCAATCCTATTATTTTCTCCTCTAATTATCCTACTTTTTATTTATCCTTTATTCAAACTACTAATGATTCTTCTATAAATGTTAGTTATGTTGGTCAAGTGTCTTACTATAATCTCTCATTATCTAATACTTTTCTCATACCCAAACTCACATTAACTTTTTTATCTATCGATAAACTTATGATTTGGTCTTAACATCTTGTTCACTGCCTTTGGGTGTTGTGTACAGAATCTGAACACAAGTCAGACACTTTCTGTAAAGTTGGATGTTTGTATGAGCTTATGCATCGCCCCCAAAAAATAAAATGAATTTGAAAGCAATAATCTTGAGGTACCAACCCACAAATAGTCTTTACATTTTTCCTTTTTATCCATTTTGTTTGCAGCATCTATTTCTCCAATATCTCCGTTGCATCTTTGGCATTTTTGTTTAGGTAATGCATCAATTAGTCACATACATTCTCTAGTCTCTAATAGTCATTTAAGAATTATTTTTTATAATAAAGATAATTGTTTGACTTATGCTATACCAAAAAATCAGTTTTGATTTTATTGATCATATTATTGTTTCTCATACTCCTTTTGATCCTATACATTCTAATATATAGAGCTTATCTCTCAATGCCACTATAAGAGAATCAAGATATTTTTTTTTTATTAATAACTATTCTCGATATACATGTTTGTTCCTCATAAAACAACGATCAAAACTTACCAAAATTTATCATGATTTTTCTTACATAGTTAAAACACAATTTACTTGTTCAATTAAAGTCTTTTGTACTAATAATCTTATGGAAAATATAAATTCTAACTTTTTAAATCTTCTATATGAGCATTTATTATTAGTCAAAGAGTTTGTCTTGATACAACTTAGCAAAATAAAAGAGTTGAGCATAAATATAGACATATTTTAAACACAGTTCGTATTTTTTCTGTTTGCCTTTTGTCCTGAATGTTTCTAGGGAGAACTTGGCTTCAATGTTATTTTTATCATCAAACATGTTCATTATCCTATTATAGAGAATAAGTTATCTTATGAGTGATTTTATGAAACCTCGTCTAATTATAGTCTCCTTAAAGTATTTGATAGTATTTGCATTGTCCTACTTCAAAAATATAAACACACCAAACTTAAGTTACATGCTCGGTTATGTTGCTTCTTTGGATAAAGGATAGAGCATAAAAGTTATACGTATTAGGATCTTATATCTAAACATTTCTGCATCTCTCGTTATGTAGTATTTCTCGAGCATAAAAGTTTTTCTTTGTGTCAAACTTTCATTATGTGTTTTCGTTTATTATGACATTTTGCATACGAATCTTCTTCTGAGTTTCAAACAAGTGAGTCTGTTGATATGATGCTTGCTTCTAAGCTACCTACCTCATTTGAAGGAATTGCCTTAAACAAATCTAAGTCTTCCTCTAAATTCTTTTTGGTTGCTCTACCCGAATAAGAGAAATTCTTGTTAAACTTTATAATTATCAATTTTTCTACACTCTTTTCTTATATAAGCCGCAGTCATATTTTAAGATTAAATTTGTTTGGTGATAAGCAATGATAAATGAATTACAAGCCTTCGAAAAGAATTACAATGGCAGAAATATTTTGTGCCATGCTACGCACACGGTCACACCGTACTAGAATATTGAGAGCAATGAATCAACAATAATTATTGCATTTACTGATCAGTAGACAGATGTTTCCTGAGAAAGCACTTCAGGAGTAGGTTTTTTCTCGCTCTCAAATGAAATAAGAGAGCGTAAATTCGGTGAAGGGAAAGTAGAGATGACAACTTTTCCTCTAGCTCGTCCAGTTTCAAGGTATCGGAAAGCTTCAATTACATCTGTAAATTTATATGGGCCAGTGGGATCGATCTGAGGTTTGAGCTTTCCATTTTCTATGTAAGGCCTGAGCTTCTCCAAGTTTTTCCCAGAAACTGTCAAGCTTGAGTAAACCGCTCTCGGATGGGAAGGAGGCCATGTTATGTCAACAATTGGTGCATCCTCCTTAGCTACCACGAAAGATTTCTTGCAGTCACCTGAAGATGTAAATTGTAATATATTAAGTTAAAGTTAAAAAAAGAATCGTACTAAATATAGAACTGGACCCAACCAAAAAAGCAAGGTCCCATGTCAAAACTCCTTGTCACAAATTACTTCTGCACGATGAAAGCTATAATATAGATATATAGGGAAAGCGATCAAGAAACTAATTATTACCAATGGTATCATAGAGAAAATCAAATTTCTCCTCAATATCCTCGTATTTGGTTTTTGTGTAGTCAATAACTTTATCAGCTCCCAGTGATTTGACAAATTCTACCTTCGGGGTGCTAGTTGTAGCCACAACATAAGAAGCTCCATACAAATGTTTGGCCAACTGAATCGCTAAAGTTCCAACTCCGCCTGCTCCACCAACTATAAAGATTGTCTGGCCCGCTTTAAAACCTGCAGTTTCAAAGCCTTTTATTGCTGTCTGAACTGCTAGAGGCAAGCTGGCAGCTTCCTCAAATGACAGGTTCTTGGGCTTTATAGCAACCAAGCTCTCCTCCGCCACTATGAACTCTGCCACAGTTCCAAGCTGCTTTAATTTTCCTTCTACGTTGAAATCTTGGATGTTGCCATAAACCTCATCACCTGTATTCAACTTTGTGACACTTTTTCCTTTTCCTACCACCACTCCTGCCATGTCACAGCCAGGGACTACCTGCAAAAACACAGGCACGTGTCACCAAAATTATAAAATTGGAAATAATAATTCTGGTACATCAGTCAAGGCTTCAGTTTATAAAAGTCTTTTAATGCTGATGAAGTACTGCAAACGTTATGGGAAATGTCACCAAATTAAATAAAAGCAAACCCTTATATTAAACACGCTGCAATTTTGCTTAAAGTTACGAAACTACTGCTACCAAGCTTCAAAATATTTTTTCCAGCTTGTTTTAATTTGTTAGTACCATACTTTCAAACAAATTTTAAGTCTCAAGTTGTCAACATTGAACTATGCATAGGTCCAAAACGGCCAGTATGGTCAGTATATTTACTTCACACATTCTTTCATGTCCTAAAAGCTTTCACCTTTTGTTCCTGTATATAAAAGAACAATTTTTATTCAATACGGTTAGTGCAAATACTACTGAAAACTATCACATGCATGATATGACCATGCATGCAAAAAGCAGAACAATTTAGACTAAGATCACGAACAAATCAGAGTGGGGAGAAGTTAAAAGAAATCAGGTATATATGAGGCCCTCACAATTGACCTTTCTCTTTTTAATAATTAATATATATCTTTGACACAATAACAATTATTTTACTCACTGGAAAGTCAGAAGGAAAGATGGGTTGTCGGCGCCTCTTGTAATCGATCGGATTCAAGGCAGCGGCTCGAACTTGGATGAGTAGTTGATTGTGCCGGGGAGTAGGAAGCGGGAAGTCTCCCAACTTGAGCACTTCCTTGGGACCATACTCCTCATACAACCAAGCTTTCTGCATTTTCATGTTTCTTGCAAAAACACTACCACTTTCCTCGTTATTTATAGACCAAAACAACAAGGGCTAGCTTGGATGAAGAAATTAGTGGACCCCTAATAATTAATTTTAAAATTAAATGACTAGCTTGCTGATGTATGAAATGAACACACATAATGCCCCTGCTGTGTTGTAATCCTTTTTCTATCAACATCATTTACCATGTTTTTCGAGAAAGGGAAAATGAGAAATATCTCTGTGCATGACATGAAATATATTGGACTTTTGCAGCCATGGGCGACAATAAAAGGAAAATAGGAAAGAACTGATTTTATTTTGCTATTGTTATAACTCGTAAAGATATGATCGCCATCAAAGATTAGACAGTTTTTAAGTTTGATTTGCCATTCTAGCTAACTACTTCATAACGCAGATTTTGATATTAAATTTCTAATACCTTCTCCCGAGTGACTAAATAAACTGCCAACAAATAGTAAACAAGAAAGACTGATTTCACAAGAGATTTTCAGACTCTTTGAGTACTTGGTTAATGCCAGTAAAAGAAGTAGAAAAATAGTAATAACAATCAAATAATTCAACATTATCTACGTTTCTTTGTGTTTGATGGTTAATGCCCATCGAATTGTTGATATTCTATCTTCGTTTTTCCTTTTTTTTTTTCTTAATCTTCTTTTTCTTTCATAAATTTCCTTTTGGATTCCGTAAAACATGATCTAGCAAAAGTATAATCTTGGGCATAAGGGTAACTAAAATGGATTTTCCAAAGCGATAGTATTGAAATTTTGGAATCTACACCATCAAAATCAATCAAATATCTATGTACTATGTTTTGGTTTGTTTGTTTTTTTTTTTTTTTTGGACATATTTGTATCATATTACTTGTAATCGAATTCCGATTAATACAGCTCAATGACATGAATTTTCCCATGCATAATATTATGACATAACAGGAAGTCAGTAACAATATAAATCATCATATTTATGGAATTAACGTAATATAGAAGTAATACTATAAATGGTAGGCTTCACATTTCACATTACAAAGTTTGAAGACGAAACTTTGTCATACCATAACAAAACCTAACCCACTATGCCCTAGTTAATATGAAATTATACGTGACATGATGATACCCAAACTCATCAAGTTTTTCTCGAAGCTGCTCAAAGATAGAGGCCTTGATCGAAGTTCTTTCTCGGTCAGTCATGCAGGCAAAGAAATTTTGTTAATTTTTAGCAATTACTTTCCCCTCAAATAGATGCCTAGTTAACAGTGGTCTGATATTATATTGGTTAGCTGCATTCTCAGATTTAAGAATTTTCCAGGATAATTTATTCAAAACAAGTGATCATGTCCTTAACCTCAAGTTAGAAATTTGATCCATGGAATTACGAGAGATGACGATAGTGATAATCTAACAAATAAATGCGGCTCATATAGCTAGTGATTGATGTGTTTGTGTGCAATTTTACAAAGCTATTGGATAGACATCAAGTCCATCCTATAATGACCCCTCAGTCCAAAAAGAAGCACGTACAGATAATATCGAACGTTAAGAGAATACACACCTTAAAAACGAGGTCGCGTTTTGCTGGCCACAAATTTTTATCAGGACCCCTTGATTTTTATCAATATCAAACTACTAGTCTACATAAACTTCAGAAACCTACAATTCAAATAAATTATTCATCGGACTTGTAGTTAAGACTTCTTTTCGACATCAATGCATGAATAATAAACCTGTTAGTCTGAATTGATCATTGTGTGATGAAATAATTAGTCTATCTACTCGGATTCCGGTGCGAAAGTGGTGGCACTATTAAAATTCAAAATTGAATTTTATATCTATGGAACATGTAGCTACACATATAAGCTTCTGATGGATAATGTTGAATTATGTCTAAAATTCTTCATTAACATCCATCCCTTTTCTACTAATATCCTCCTCTATATCAATAATTGAATCCATGAAAAATATATATTTGTAGACGAATCATTTTATTGGTAATATTGTTGTTGCAATGCCATTATGTTATGTATCATACCATTTTTTTAAATTCACCATTTTCAATTCAAGAGACTTTAAGCACTAAATTATTATAGAAAGGCATGTAACTACTAATAATCTTCTTATTCCTCAAATATATTGTTCATCTAGGAAGGATTTCAAGTACTATTCTCGCTTTATCAAGTTCTATCACTTTTATCATTTTATATAAGTTAAGATTTATCTTTAATATTAATATTAATATTAAACTTTTTTTAATAACTTAAATTTTTGGATTAAGTAGTAAATTAACATGATATAAGAGTCAAAGTCCTAAATTCCAACCCCCATGTTTTTGTTAATTTTTTCAATTATTTTTATTTCAATCTTTAAGGATTTACTTTATCTCAAATCTTAAAATTTTAATTTTTTAAATTATCTATGTTTTGATCTCTAAAAATTTACTCTATCTCAAATCTTAAAATTGAATCTACGTTTCATTAGGGAGACTAATTTTAATACTAATAATATTAATATTAAACTTTCTTTTAACAATTTAAACTTTTGGAGTTAAATAGTAAACTAATCATGTACATGTGGTAAACTCACGTGAAAGAGACTAACTTATTTTTAATACTAATAATACTAATTCCTGAGTTTTTTATTGTTAGACCCCATGATTTATGGTGTGTGACTGAAACACCCTCCTACTTTTAAAAATTTCTAAAACACCCTCCTACTTTTTATTCGTCAATTCCTTCCATTTGTTTTGACGTAAGAAATGACATTTGGGTACTTTAACATACCAAAAATATGACAAGCACACTAGGTGTCATTTTAGGAACGCATATTTTGATTTGCCCATTTTGTGTAAATTCAACCAATTCATGTAGATCAACTATTATGAAATAAATTTTTTTTTAAAAAAATCTTACCTGTTGATCGAAGAGAAAACAAAGAGAGGTCTGAGTGAACCCTCAAGTTCTCTCTCTCTTACTGTATATGAAGCTTGAGTTTTGATGATGATGAAGAAAGAATTCTAGACATCTCTTACTCTCTAGGATGCCACACTCCACCCACCCCTTGAATCAGCAGCAAGAAAACTAATCCACTGTCAGTGACTTTCTGAGGCCCCCCTTAAGTAAAAAAAAAATAGAACATGGAAGCATGCTGCTACTGCCATCGATTTCTTCAGACACATACCAAATATATATCTAGAGCAAATAGATATTGATCTATTTTGCTTGGAAACTGATAGAAAGAAAAAGTTCTTCCTCCTTTTGTTTTGAATAGAAGGAATATTATGGGTTTGACATAGATTGAGAGATGCAAAGATTTAATTTCATAAGATTTTGGCGATTTGATATAGGCATAAGTTTTTTTTTTAATTATTTTCTCAATTTCTTTTGATTTTTTTTCAAGTGAAGGGAACACTAAAGTTGAAGGAGAAATCAGTCAATTCAAATGGAATTAAGGGCATAATAGTAATTGCATAAAATTAAAAATAATTTAAATAAAATTTTCAATTCAAATGGGTGCTGATATTGTCATATTGTCAAAGACAACATCATAACTGCACATTTTAAAAAAAAATTATGTTAAAACAAAAGAAATAAACTAACAAATAGGAGAGTTTTAGAAAATTTTGAAATTATTGAAGTGTTTTAATCACAAAAACTATGATGATACTAATAATGTTAATATTAAGTATTTTCAAACGATTTAAATTTTTAATTAAGTGTTAAATTAATAACGTATATGTGATAAATTTTAATAATAAGTTGAGTAATAAATTAATAATATACACATTGATGCAGTACTTGATGCGTTCATCATCTTTAATTGACGCATCATATGTAGTGGGTGTAAAATTTATTCGTCTTTCACTAAGCTTAGTGATTAGATTTTAAATTATACAAAACAATGATGTATCAACAAAATAATGACCTTATTATCCATTATTATATTTTGACTTTTCACATATAAAAATACAAGAAAAGCATTAGCATTAAGATGGAATATTAAACTTTTAGATAAAAACTATCCACTTTCAATGAAATAAAAGGCTAAATGTGTCTTGCCATAAAATACCCGTATAAAACTTTTCCATGGATACCAATAAGTAATTCTCTATATTCTCATCGCAATTTTTCTTTTGCAGTATACAACATTCATAACAGTTATATAGTGATGAGCATATAAAAAATTTCTGTTAATTTCCAACAACAAAGTAGCATCCTCCTTTATATCCATGATTGTTATTAACATTCCTTTGCTCGCCAGTAAATCACCATTCACCTTCGTATCAAGGATTTGAGTTTATAAATATATATATATATATATAGTTGCACATATGAAGTTTTCAGGAGAAATATATAATTTCACATACAGTTAGTACAGTCTAAGAATTCCATTAAATCTTCCGCTTTTGCTTCCCCTTGTGTCGTGGCTTCTCCTACATTTTCATCATTTTTATGTTGGTGAGTGGGATCACTCTCCTAGAGAATATCTGACTGCTAAGATTTTCTTGGTAAGTCTGTCTGCTTCTACATTTTGGTTTTTCGGTATCTGACTGATCGTGACTTTTGCAATTGCTTGGTTGCTTCATTTGCTTTAGTGAGATAATTATTCATTCTCTTATTTTACTGAGTAATTTTTGTTTCACTAGAAAGTGACTTTATTTTACTGTATAATCATTGTTTCACTAGAAAGTGATTAAAGCGAAGTTGTGTATAACTAGAGTTTTTTTTTATCATTAATTGAAAAGTTATCGTTAGTCTTTAAATTAGTATTTTATATTTGTTAAAATTTAGTGATTCAATAATTTTATATGAAAAATAATTAAAATTAATATTAAAAAGAAGAGTGATGTTAAAGTTAAACACGTATTAAACGTGTAAGAGAGAAGCAAAACAAGACTTGAAAATAAAAAAAGGTAAAGAAAATTGAACTATATGTTAGGTCGCATTACCTTAGCGTTGGTGTTGCAGCGACAGCTCTTTGGTACTGCGGCGCCCAGTTTCAAGAAAGTCCGTTTTGGCTTATTTTTTCCTTCTTTGAGGGAGTTTTGGACTCCTAAACATGTGAACTCTTATTCCAATAAAGTTTAAAGTTTTTATGAATATTTTACTCACTATATAAACCCTTCAAAATATAGAAAGCCAAACATCTCAAGTTTCAAGATGTAATTATAAAAGATAATAGAAAAGCGAGATAGACACTAAGCACGTGGTGTACTGTACTAAAGTATAACCTTTTAGGAGTGTCTTCTTTTGGTTCTTGAGTAAATAAAAGGAACACCGTAGATGCTTTTGTGAGAGACTTTGGCTATTTTTGTATTTCTTGGGTAAAATCTCTTATGGGATAAGAGATCTAATAAAGATCGTGATAATCTAGAGAGATACTTAAAGGTCTACAATGAAAAATATTAAGAGGTATTGTAAGATCACGATGATATGAGAAAATACTTAGTGATCTAATCAATAAAAAAAAGTTAGATCATAGATCCCCGTGGATGTAGGCGTTTTAACCGAACCACATATATCTTACGCCTTATTGTGATTTATTTCTTTATCTTTATTGATGTATTAATTTTATATATTCTTGATTATTTGTGAGACATGTCTTCCGTAGGCGCATGGGGTAAAAGAGTATCAGCGCAAAAGGCTAATCTTATTGAGAGATTAATGCTGAGGTTGATTTTTCCCTTAACAAAAAAATATCAAAGTTGTGGCTTAGTTAATGCCAAAATGGTGTTAAACTAAAGAGCATAATTTGATACCACAACAATATTCTACCTCCTTATTAGATGTTAAGGATATTGATCTCATCGTGTTTTCTAGTATTTAGTCTTTCTAAGCTTTTGATCTTGATGCCTAAATCTAACTTGTTTTGGTTATAGGATCCATCTATGTGCATCTTACAAGTTTCATTGCATCCATCGATTTTAATGGTAATGTGCCATCTTCAATGATGTGTTTACACTCTAACAAGAAGTTCGTCATTATTTGTCCCTTGATTGCAGTCTTAGGTCGATATTATATGTATAAGTAAATCAATCCCATCACCATCTTGAAAATCCTTTCCACCACATCTGGTCTAAACAGGATGCGTTTTAGTTAATAAGAGATGTATACTACAATAAGGTGTGCTTTGAAATAATATCAAAGATTATCTTTGACTTGTACGAGATTGAGAACAAACTTTTTTGTTGTCAATGTAAAAATTAATATTAATCATATATGTCTACGATTTTTACATAGGTGCTTAATATTAGTTCTTTTCCTTCTCATAGTTGATTCAGGACCATCCTGTGAAGTATAAGCATCATGCATTACGCGGTTGCAGCATAATTTGTTGACTGGCCCATGACATCTGTTTATTTTGAACTTGACTCAAGGTTATAGATGTAAAGTATCTTGAAGCATATACTTTTACCATCTTTTGTAAGATTTAAGCTATAACTTGATGGTTGCTTAAATCTTATTGGGAAACTAGATTTGCGATGCTTGTGGCTCATCTTATTCATCAATGACCTTATTGAAATATCAAATGGCGAGCCTTCTTCTTGCAAATGTGACTCTTTAAACCAAATTCTTATGGGATTTTAACAGTTAGGATTAGTAAATCTTGCGTGGCAAGGTGCCGTATTCAGCCACCAACTTGCTATGTGAGACGAAATTTTTATGGTTTATTATTTAGCAATATACATGATTCTTTGATTTCATATTCCTAATCTGTAAGTTGTTAAAAATAGCATCACTGACTTTAGGCTTATAATAAAATTCAAAACTACAAGGTTTAAGTTTAACATATGGAGCATTTTAGAATTAAGGCCCAAACTCAAGAGATTGAGAATTCTAGAACTAAGGCCGAAGTCTAAAATATGACGGATTCTAGAACCAAAACTCAAGTCGAAGTTCTGATAATATTTAAGGTAAGTGGAGATATTTTTAATAGAGATAAGTATAAAAAATTGTATGATTAAGAAAATTTTAAAAAATTTAATTTGTGTGATTTAGATTTAGTAACAATAAATATAAATACTACCTTTCTCATTTGATTTAGGCATCAAGTAAAGAGAACTTGATCTAGTGTAAATAGACATCAAGTGTTTAAGAACTTAATCTAGTGATAAATAAGTGATCAAGTTAGGAACTTGATCAAGCGGAATGAAATAATCGAGTGTTAAGGGTTAAGAGTTGTTAAAGAGTTGAACAAATAATAAGTTCGATAAAAAGTGTATGAATGTTGTATTGTAAATAAGAAAGAGTGAGAGTTTTTAATGTTTGTATTATAAGTTTTATGCTAGTGTATAAGAATATTAATAAAAATATTTCATTTGTATTCCATTGAGTTCAACTTTTAATATTAAACTTATGGGTGCCAGGAACCCGTGGCTGTTAGGATCAGAGAATCCAACAAAAGTTGCTGCCAATTTAATTTTGTTGAGAGAGAAGTAAAAATATAATGAGAAATTTGAAATCGAAAGTTATTTCCATTTATCAAACTATCAAAGAGGAATGATAATTGGGTAGTCAAAAATTTTATTTAGCTATTCTTTTACTCAATACAACCAAATATTAGAGAACATAAACCAACAAGAAAAGCATCAAAATTTACATTTGATGCAGCTCCTGGCTGCATTCCTGACTTGAACATCTACTCACTTCTGTTCTTCACGGAAGGACTTGTCAAGAGAAGTGGATAAACCAAAAACATTTGTGCGAGGGGTTTGTATAGCTCGGTAGTCAGCATCATTGCTATCTATATTGCCAGCCTCTTCTGCTCTGGCTGATGATGGAGATGAAAAATCTAAGCACATTCCTTGTATAAATTGCTCATATGATTCAGAGAGATCTTGGGAGATCATTTGCTGGTACTCTACAAGCTGGTGAAGGCATTGGTACTAATGTTCTTACCGTCAAGGAAAATCAGGTAATCCGTAATCCAGCCAGAAAATATTATTTCTTTCTCTCTCTATTTTTGGCTCGATAAATAAGCAATGTCATTTGATACTAACTGATATTCAATCTTACCAGTTAAGACCACTGAGATATGAGGACTTTCAGAAGGCAATGGCTGTCATTAGACCCAGTTTAAACAAAAGTAAGTGGGAAGATTTTGAACAGTGGACTCAGGAGTTTGGCTCTAACTAAATTTCTGCCGTCACATGTGCTGAAATACAACATGTTTGGAACCAATTTGGCTTCTCTACCAAAATTAATACCGGCACCGGGCACACCACTTGGAAAATGAAAAATCCGCAGCATGACATACCTGCCTATCTGAAACTCTGTCTGTGCCAATTCTTTGTATTCTTTTACATGTATAATCTGATAAATGAAGTAATTTCAGATTGGTAATTGACACGAGCATACAACTAAAATCCTTTGATGTGTTTTGAAACTGTTTGTTTGCAATTGTGGGCAAAGTATAGCTGAAGAGAACTTGAGTATCATTCTCTGGTTAGGTGTGTATTCTGCAAGAAAGCAGCTATGGTGGATTTTGAGTATTTACATGGATACTCGATCCATTTGCAGAAGAGAAGCAAAATACAGTAGACACCAGAAAACAAGGATAACACCAAGAAAAAAATGAAGCAATTGCATCACAATAATAACATTTTATCATACATACTTCTGTAGTGTATTTTAAACAACTACCTCAGTCGTGGTTTGCAACTTTAAATGTCAACAATACACAATTGAATTGATACGCAATACACTATCTAATCGTATATTAATACATACAAAAAATTGGGGCTATTTGAATTTAACATAATACTTTATAAATTTATTTTAAAATAATTAAAATACTCCCAAGTCAAATTACTAATTATCGACATAATAATATAATTTAACAAATTAAATCAAATAGTTTTAATTTCTATACCATTTTAATATCATTTATAAAACATATTCAACTTACACTTATTTTCTTAATTTTAAGCTTTCATTTTGTATTCAATATTAGTTTATAATGTTATATATTAATTTTATGAGAAGGAAAATCAATTTTTAGAGAATTTTTATAGTAAAAAAATATTTTTTTCTTTTATTTAAACTTTGATTGTTAAAGATAGAAAATTATTTTGATTTTAATAAAGAGTTTAAAATTAAGATAATCATTATATGTATATATATATATATATATATATAAAATTTTAACTATCTAAATTTGAGAAGTTAAAGATAACGTATAGTAATTAATAAATTGATTTAAAAAGTGGGTTTATAAAATAAAATTATAATGAGAATTTAGGTCGGTGAATAAAATAAATTTTTAATTTTAATAGGTAATTTTTTTATTAAAAAAAAAAACTTAGAAAATATTACATTGGGTTAAAATAGCCCCCACCATAAAAAATTTAAAAAAAAAAAATCAGTTGGTGAATATTATACAATGCATGTGTTTTGTAGACGACCAAAACCAAATACTTCAAAACTGACCAGAATTACAGGTGTAAAGACTATTTTAATTTATCCCACTCTAAATTGGAAATTCGAAATCAGTGAAAATCCTACTCTTCCCTTCCATTCCCTCGTATCTCTGAAGAAAAATTACGAACCCACCTTAACTTGTGCCGTTTTGTTCATCTCTCTCACATTGCTCTCTTTTTGCTTTGGTTACAGACGATTTCAAAGTTAACAACTGGCCTTCTCCTTTTAGTGCTCTGTCATACAAATTTCAGGTGGCTGAATGATATAAATTAATTATAAAGGAGAATTATTCTTTTTTGTTTTGAGCATCGAGGACCAACAATTTGAGGTAATTCGGATGACTATACTTGAGAATTTCTATCGGTAAAGATACCCTTATGAATAGATTAAACATACATAATCCTTTATTTCGTTTTATTAATTGGGGTTTTGTGGTGTTCTCCAATTTTTTTTTTTTTCCAATTTAATGGAAGGGATGAGCAATATTTATTAACACACCAAAACTTCTAAATGTATTTTAAAAATATTTCTTCATATAGATTTTGCTTCCTGTCCATTTATTATTCATCTAAGGATCCTTTTCTGATTTATCAAGAGCTTCAGCTATTCTTTATGGAGTTAGGTCTCAAGATATGAAAGTTGATGAGAACGAAGGGAACAGTCGGTTTTGGACATTCTTAATTTTTTTTTTTGAAAAAATTAAAATAAAATTTGCACATTCTTGTAAATCTTATATCGGCTTTTGGGTTGAGAAGAGAGATTACAAAGGAAAGAGGAATTTTGGTGCTACAAGATTTACTTCTCCATCGGAGGGTAGTTTAGTCATGCCAGTAAATTTTGGTTATCTTTTTTGGTTTTTAAAATTTATGCCTCTAAATGATTTTGAATTATGGTCATTTTTGTAAAAGACCCGCCACAATCGGCGAAATCCCAGTTCCAAATTTCCAGCGCAAGAATTCCCATTCCGCCGTCAGATCCATTTTACTGAGAACTGAGAAGTGATCCCCAAATGAATTCCAAAACAGAAGAACAAGAACATAACCCAAAGAGACAATGGTCCTTGCAACATTTCGAGATCGGAAAACCCCTCGGCAAAGGCAAATTCGGCCGCGTTTATCTCGCCCGAGAAGTCAAGGTTTTTACTTCAATGTTCTTCTACTTCTCAAGTCCTTTTTTTTTTTTCCCTCTAATAAAACATTAAATTGCAAATATTTTTTATTTTGATGGTTGTAGAGCAAATACATAGTGGCATTGAAGGTTTTATTCAAGGAGCAAATAGAAAAGTACAGAATTCATCATCAATTGAGGAGAGAAATGGAAATTCAAACGAGTCTTCGTCACCCTAATATACTGCGACTCTACGGTTGGTTTCATGATAATGACCGTATTTTCTTGATTCTCGAGTATGCTCATGGTGGTGAGCTTTATGGAGTGCTCAAGAAGAAAGGTCGTTTCTCTGAAAAACAAGCAGCCACGGTGATTACTATATACGTTTCTTTTGTTTTTTGAAGAAATTAAAAGCTTCGCTTGGTTTGGTTTAGGGGTTCTTATGTTTTTTTTTTTCTTTATTGTGAATTTCAGTACATTGCAAGCCTCAGTCAAGCATTGGCTTATTGTCATCAGCATGACGTGATTCATAGAGATATTAAGCCAGAAAATCTGTTGCTTGATCATGAGGTATGACACTCTCTGGAACCCTTTTGTTTCTTTTCCTAAATTGACCTGAGTTTTGTTAGTTGCATCTTAGATATTTGAAACAACATTTTGCGGGTTTGGACTGAAATTTTGATTCATGAAAGATGTTCCGTATTAAGCGAATTTGACTAGTTGAGATTGTTGAGGGAAAGAGACAGGTTGGATCGGTTACAATTTATCTAGCAGTCTTTAAATGGTGAATATCCATTGACAAGTCTTTTACAATGCGTCTCTGTTAGTCCAGGTTGATGAGTTTTGGGCCTTTTTTTTTTAATCCAAAAAGTCAATCACACGTCTGTTTTCTTCGTTGTTTCTTCTCCTAAATGTTTCTGAAATCCCAAGTTTAGGACAATTCAATAGCTGAATATTGATTATCTGACCTTGTGTCTTAGCTTTGTATACTGATATTAAAACCTTGGAAAACAACAAATTGACTGAATCATGTTTTGCAAGATTATGATGATATTTGAACACCCATGTTAGTTACAGCTTGTCCCTACCTTTGCTTATTGTTGATTCTTTTTGCATCATGATTATATCTGTCGTTTAGGGATTGTAGGATTTAGCTTATGCATTTCCAGTGTTCCTTTGGCTGCTATGTTCTTCAATCCTTGTCATTGATTTTCTCTTCGAAACTCTGAAAGCATAAGCATGTATGCAAGCTACTCGTAACTCATAAGAGACTATTACTGCTTCTTAAGGACTTAATGGAGTTGCTGTACCTGCAACTACATCATGTTCATGTATAACTTGAGCAGATATATTGATTTATGTTTGAATGTGATTCTATGCGTAGGGTCGATTGAAAATCGCCGATTTCGGATGGTCAGTGCAGTCAACAAGCAAGAGACACACCATGTGCGGGACGTTAGATTATTTGGCCCCAGAAATGGTGGAAAATAAAGCTCATGATTATGCTGTTGATAACTGGACCTTGGGTATTCTTTGCTATGAGTTCCTCTATGGTTCCCCTCCATTTGAGGCTGAGAGTCAAAAAGATACATTCAGAAGGTGCGAGAAGGTTGTCGGAATGTTTAATTTAAGGTTTTTATTGTCTTGTGTGAACTGGCTTTTAAGCATACAATGAACGGAGTTGCATCATACAGGATCACAAAAGTTGATCTGAGCTTTCCTTCCACTCCTACTGTCTCTGATGAAGCCAAAAATCTCATCACCCATGTAAGTTTGTTGTCTACTCTCTGCATATTGATGCAGGTTATAAAGCAGTTTTGGCAATACATTGATTCTAATTGCATTCCTGTCTATGCAAACTAAAACTTTTGCAGCTTCTAGTTAAGGACTCCTCAAAAAGGCTCTCTCTCCAGAAGATTATGGAGCATCCTTGGATAATCAAGAATGCGGACCCCAAGGTTATCTGCAATATGTAGCATTTTTAAATTCTAAGCATAGTGTGCCAAGGAGTTGAAAAAATCAGTGTGGAATTGGACATCTAAATGGAGTAGTGTTTGTGGTAGCAGAGAGCGTCTAGGATTTCTGAATCATTTATCTACCTTTGTTTGTAATCTCTACAAACTTCCAAAGATGGTTTTATTCTTTTAACTTTGAATTTTATCAGGAGGGTCACGTATTTACTATTATTTGATTCTTTTGTTCATATCAAGCTAACAAATGGGCTTCTAAACGCAATATCTGTGATACAACAAGAAGACACTGAAGTGTAATTAGAACTACAAGTCTACGAGGCAAGAAAAAGCAAGACAATAAAAGTAATTCGAACGGCAAGTCGGTCTGCAAGGCAAAAGACACAAACACGTCAAGATATTAAAAACAACAAAACACAACTTTACAAGTGGCGTCGCCCGGACTCGAACCGGAGACCTTCAGTGTGTTAGACTGACGTGATAACCAACTACACCACGACACCTTGTTGTTAGGAGTTTGTATTGTCTAATTTGTTTCTTATATGTTTTTGAAACCCAAATCATACCAGGCAAACAGCACACAAGATCAAGAATCTAACAGGATTAAAACCCGAGCTTAGTTTATGACCTGGAATTTAAATATTCCAAACACATGGATCGATTGAAGTGGCCACAGATTTTGCATGGCGAGAACTCCTTGCACCATGAAGAAAACCCCATCAATGGATGTGTTTTAACAACTGAAGATTAATTTTTGGAGAGAGATGAATCAACAGTTAACTTAGGATTTACAGAGCAGAAAAGGACTGGGGGTGGCTGGTGCAGTTTAATAGTGTTACTCTAGAAAGAACAGTAATCTCCGGTCATAGAAAAGAAGCAATACCGTATCAATAGTAGTATAATATAAGGCTGTCTTAGTCACTGATAAAAACTCCTTATATCGTACAGCCCTTCTATTGAAGAGTGTTTCATGGAATGGGCATCAACTTCTATATTGCTACACTACAAAAAGATGATTATATTTCCTAGTTAAACACCACCAACGAAACATAGCTGTTTTGTTTCATGAAAAATCTAAAATGTCACAGGTTTACCCACAAAGAGCAACCTAAGAAGAAAAGATACTATATCTCATTGGCTATGATGGTAGTGTCACTGATGGTAGCATCGCTACTGCTGCTGCTGCTGCTAGGACTTTTTGCATCATTGGTTGCAAGTTGAGGACTTTCTGGGATTGATATAGAGAGAATGGTGTTGGGGATCGCAGAATCTACAATGTGAGTTGTCATCATAGTGTGAGGTGGACAAGCTCTGGTGGTAAGATTAGCAACAGCATGTGAAGCTTCTCCTTGCTTCTTTGCACCTCTATGCATGTGCTTCTTGCAATACTTTTGATCAGGAACAACAGCCTGGCTGCAACGCCACTTCTTCCCATCAGTTCTTCTACACCTTCCTGGCTCAAGTTCAACATCAATTTTGTAAAAGCCTGAGCCCCTGCAGCCTAGAACTGAAAATAGAGAGAATGTTAAGTTCAACCTACATTATCGTAGAAATTGAGTTTCAAAAATCCACAATTCAATGCGGAAATCCAACTATCGAAACACAAACAAAGTAATTCATTATCTATTTTCAACCAAAAAGATAGAAAAATAATGAGAAATGCAATACCACCAAATTAATCACATGGTTATAAATCAACTTTTAGTTTTTTCCCCAACTAAATGAATAAACTGGTAGCTTCAGAAGATCAAATTCATAAAACCCCTAATGTAGCCAATCATCTCAGCATCTTTGGAAGCTTACAACTATTGTAATCCCAGACAACATAAAGCTCCAAAAGGCAATCACTTTGGATTCTCCTTCTCCTTGCTGGAAACACAACTAGATCAAACAGATTTATGAAAAGCAAGTCAAAGATAAAGTTCATCAGAATGTCTGAAAGAACTGACAAAACAAAACTATTGAACCATTATCCCAGTTTGCCCAAGTAACAAATCAATGATAAAGCTAGAATCCAAATTGTCAAGATGATCTACGTAGGAGATAATCGTTGAATTAGTAGAGAACAACAGAGATAAATTGATAATTGCTCTAGAATAATCTGTAATTAATCATAGAATTAACATTAAACGCAGGAAGAACATCCAATGTGTTAATGGTTGTCATAATTTACCTTGAAGAACACTTTTCGGAGAGAAACTGAATCCTGAAGACACACAATTACCAATATTACCATTGTTTCCACTTTTGCTGCGTCTAACAATCATGTTGTTGACACTAATACAGCTGCTGCCTTCCCTTTTCGATCCGATGCTCTTAATGTTCTTGTTGTTGACGTTGCTGGTGGTCAGGGTGTTAGTAGCGGTGAAGCTGGGGCCACTGCTGGGGATGGAGGGAGAAACAAGGTTGCTTGAGGGGATGAAGCTGGTGGCACCAACAGTGTCAATGAGGATGGGACTGGCAGCAGAGTTTACAGAGTCACTAACATCATTGTTGCTGTCATCATCGGTGTTGTTGGTAACGATGGGAGTAGAGTTGGTGGTAGAGGGGCTGGGGATGGAGATGGTGTTGTTGGCAACATCAATGGTGATGACAGAGTTTACTCTGCCTCTGAAAACATTGTTGCTGCTACATTCACCCAAGCACATAGAATCAGTTTTTTTTCCATCTTTCCCATTGGTGGTGGTGGTGGTGATGGTGATATTACTGGTATTGCTGGAAGAAGGGATCATGAGTTGAGAAAGGGGAGGAATGGTTTTTGAATTTTTCAAGTCACCTGGTGCAATAAGGATAGAACGCAATGGTGCTTGGGGATGAGGAACACTTTGAGAAGGAATTAAAATTGTTTGCAAACTCTCTGAATCTTTGGGTGATTTTGTACCAGAAGGATTTGCAATCTCAGAAGCTTCCACATGCTTTCTTGAACGCTGGCGGCCTCTGTGCATGTGCCGCTCACAGTACTTCTGATTGGGAACCACGTTCTTTTTGCACCTCCATTTATTTCCATCAGTTCTTCTGCACCTCCCCATTTCTTGATCCACCGCGTTCCTATGATCAACTTTCTGAGAACCCAATCCTGCAACTGAAACATAGGAGAAAGATATTAAAACAAGAAAAAATTAAATCAAATTCTTCATCAAGTTCACATTGGCAGAGACAAAATCAATCTACTGAACATATATGATATAACTATCTATAAAATGTGTCTACAAGCAAAAACCAATAATAAACCGAAAAACATACCCCATTTGAAAATTCATATTATCCAACTCACTTTGGATAACCGAAGTGCAAACAATCAATTCAGCTATTAACAAAACCTAACAAAAAATTCACACGGCATATTAATGCTTCTCAAAAGAAAAAATCTAAAGAAGCAAACAAAATATATTATCTGATTAACTTAAATACGTCTCATTCTTCGAGTCTAAAAATGAACCAACTCTACAGAAAGAAAGATCAACATAGTTTCACGTGCAGTTATCTGAAACAAGCATAAATTTTACTAGCAAAGATTGAACCACTTCAGTACCCATACATATAATCTAAAATTCAGTAAAATACACAAAAATAAGAACATATAAATAGCCCAGACAAAAAAGATGGGATATTGCTTATAAATACCGGGACGGTGGCGGGGTTGCCCGAACCCAAAAGATTTAGCATCTTTGCTCCAAATGGGGATCACAAGATGATGAGGAACAGGAAGGCCAGCTTTCATGTGCTCAAATATGAGAGCTTGTTGTTGAAACTCGAGAAACTGAGCAGGTGTTAGCCCAGGGTTCACATATTTCGTCACGAGGTTTTGTTTACAATTCCCCAGACCGCCCTCGATCAACGGTGCTCCTTCGTCTACCACCGTTTTCTCCTTCCCTTCCATCACCACCGTCCATTCCTCCTCCACTCTCTTGTGGGTACCGCCACCTTTTCCCTCACCACAAAATCAACGAGAGACATTAAGAATGGACACATAGATGAGAATCTTTATGAAATGTAAATGCTTAACCTTTTGCTTTCCCTCATAATTAAAAATTCATATCAATAAGCAACATATGTTGTTTATAGTTTAAAAAAATTTAAAAATCGAAGAAGAAATTGACATTTCATATGAACAAGCAAAACAAAGGAGAGGAACTGTTAGTACCAGAGTCAGAAGGTTGGGGTTCCATTATCATAACAGCTTCTATTCAAGAACCAAACAGAGCTATTTTAGCCTACTCTGTTTGTTTAATAAAGAGAGAGAGAGAGAGTAAATGGCGTTAAGCTGGATTCTTGAAGCCCAAGTAACAACCAACATAACCAAAACAAAAACATCACATAGAGAGCGTCAAGTTCAGAGACGCATATGTTCTTCAAAAACTAAAAATTTAAAGCCTAAATCAGCCATGTAACCTCGCATCCTACAGTAGGCTGTGTTGAGGCATGCGAGTCCCCGTGTACTATTGTAATGAAAAGTTGAAGAGATTAAAGCTATTGTCAGAATTTTCCTGGCAGTGTCAGCCTTTTTGCAGTCGCTACAGGCAAGTTTCGGTTTTAGTCATCTCATTCCAACATGCAAAGAGGCGGATTCCATGCGCGTGTCCTTTACTGTCCAATTAAAGGACTCCGTAGGTACTCTGTTATGATGTGTTCCACGCGCCATGTCAGAGAGCACAACATAACACGTCAGTTGTCCTTCTATTACGTGGGCCAGTAATGTCACCATGCTTGAATGGATTGTACGGTGGATAAAAAAATGGATTTAGTTAAGTGGGTGTATTTAGTATCTTCGTGATTGGATTATAATTGACAATGCGTGGCCCAGCCCAATATTGGAGATATCTCCGAATTCTTATTTAACATCAATCTGTTTTTTAATATGCAAAAGAGGATTCGAACTCATTATTTATACTTTAATATAAAAAAATAATGTATTACAAATTTCTCGTCACTAAATCATTCAAGCAAGTGAAATGAATAATTTCTGATCCCCCAAGAGGCCGAAAAATAAGGCAATGCAGCAATATATGGGCCATTTCGAAATGATGAAGGGGGTGCAAAATCACATGGCATTCAATAGAAAAATAATATCATGTTATATAATTTTCATCTTGATTTACATGCGGTACTATAATGTTGCCGACAATATGAGTTCGCACCAGGACCGTATAAGCAGAATAAACTGGTCTGTAAATGATCTGTAGTAAATGAGTCGATATCTTCTTAATCCTTTTGCGCTTGGTCAAAAGTTTAAACTTGCGCACGAAGGTATTCCGAATTCACGTTTTTACTAATGACCTGTTAAAGGAAAAGAGGAATGAATAAAAAAAATTTTGCATCTTCTGATTTCGCAGGACGCCCCTGGTGCTCGTTATGTAGCTGAAAAGACATAACTTGCCTTTTGTGTTTTGATCCTCGGAGGTTTACGGACAAAAATTCTTTGTTAATAAGCTTTTTTAAGAGATTATGATGTGGTTTTACTTAATATTTTTTAAGCTTTTACGAGATCATGGTATGGTGTTTTTTTTTATATATCGAAAGGAATAATTTAGTTAATTAGGCTTTTGGCATAGAAGTAAGAAGTTTAAGAAGCGATCACTCCTTTTAGAGAGGGATTTGTTTATATTTCAATATAGTTATAGTTTAGTTGGGATAATTCTTTTTTTTTTTGTATTTTTTTTGAAAGGATTTCTTTTTTAGTTAATTACTAAAAAAATGTGTCTCGGTATCTAATAAATAAAATAAAAATAACCTTTAATCATTAAAACATTCTAGCGTCTATTTAGGAAAATAAAATAAGATAAATATTAGTTATTGGAAAATTTAAAAATTACAGGTCATAACCTTTTAAAAAATATTTTTTTGAAAAAAGTATTAGATTATGAAAGAATAAGGATCTTACTTTTAAGAATTGTATATGAAAATTCCTTCCAAATTAACAAAAAAAAAAAAAGAATTGTATCTGAAAATTGTTATCCGACCAATATCCATTCCACGAAAGTTACCCTAAGGGAGATTAATATTGACCAACTCAACAACCAGTTACCGTAATGTTTGCATGCTCTCAAGGAAGCCACTTTCGTCGTGGAAAAGAGTACTAGTTGCACTACGTTTGCAATTTATGAAACAACTATAATCAGCAATGCAAAGATTTGCCGGGCTATTGCCTACTGGCCTTACATTAATGTGACAACTAGCTCATCAATACAGTTGTTGTTGATCTAATGTTCGGCACTGGAACACATTACATGTAAAGTTGTGACATGTGACAGCTGGTTTCCTAAGAGCTGTCCATCACTATTTCAATTACAGCGAACGTGTGGCAGGTTTATCCCGGCCACCGACTCAAAAATATCACAATTTATCAATGTTCTTCTATATCAAGACACTCGATATGTTCTCTCTAGAAATTTATCACTGGGCTTAAAGTTTTCGAATCTAAAAAAAGTCTGAATTTTTAAGGTTCAATCAAATATTTTTTTATAGGATAATTATTCTCAGAGTTTATTATTATTTAAAAGATAGTCCACTCTAAAAATATTTTAGAGTAACAATCATCAGGTCAAGTTCTGACAAGACTTTAACGAAAAATTTGTTTGAAGTCAAAAAATTTGATCAATAATTTAAAATACTTATTCAGTAAAGTAGGCTAGAATACAGTCAAAGCCACCATTTAAGTGTTAACCAGATCGGTTCATTTTAGCACCTACGTAATTAACAAAAAAATCAAGTCAGAACGAACACCAATTCACCTGTCTACCGAATAGATCAACCAAGAACAGTCAATAAAGTCATTAAAAGACCAACTATTCAAAAATACCTCGAACTATAGCTGAGCCAAACAAGAACAAACTACCATAAAATTAATTCAGGAAAGTTGAACATAACCTCACACTTAACCCAAATCTACCGACGAAGAGACACGAGGAATATGCAAAGAATATGCTTAAAAATATTTACATAAAGATATTTAGCGTGTGACAAAGATAATAGGAGCAGAGTCAAAAGTATATTGAAATATTTATAAAATAATATTTAGCGTGTGACAGAAATATAATAAAAAAATTTGATCAAAGAAGCCTTCCAAAGACTAATATTATTTTAAAAAAAAGACATTAAAATTAAGAATGCCCAAAAAATTAGAAAAATTAATAGAGAAAAAAAATAAAGGAAGTTAAATTCTTATTATCCTAAATACATTCATCTATTTTTTTATCAAATTTTCATCATAAAAAATATTTTATGATTTAGTATTGGAGTGTCTTTACTAAACCCACCTCAACAAATCGTCATCGTAATTGTGTTAACGTTTTACAAATATTATCAGAAAAAAAAATTAAACTTGTACACTTAAGTTCAATTAAAACAAGACCCGAGTGTTTTTTCACAATTATAAATATATTTAAAGCTCGATAACCCGAATAATTATATTTTGATCAACACAATATAAAAATTACAGTCTTTTTTTTACTGCGTATAAATTAAAGCCAACTTGAAGCATTGTGAGCAAGGAATCTGCTTTTGATGGTGGCTGGATAAGGGATTCATTATTTAACCGGTTTTATAAATGACGCGACGGGGCGGGGGATACCATATAACACTTTCACAACTTTTTAACGTCACATTGACCTTCCACCGGCGTACCATTACGAACCAACCAAGGAATTTGACTCTCCAAATTCCAACCCGGGTTTTTTTTTATAGCGGTTTACCTATCAAGTCACCAACGGAAAAAGCAAGGCTATTCGTGTCATTTAAACAAAAGAAGGGAACCCAATTGGCATATTATTCTGCTACTATATTTCCAGCTGTGACTAAAGCATCCTTGCCCACTCACATGGCCCCAAATCCCAACGGACCCCAAACCCCCTAACTATAGTTAACTTCACTGCTTAACCCTAGTTAAATCCTAACCCTCATCCTTTCCCTCTTTCGCATATTAACTCACCCTTAACTCAGCTTCTTACTCTATGAACTAATCGCCATCTTCTCTGCTTCTAGAAAATATCCACAATGAGCACTCTACGCCGTCTCTCTCTCATCCTCGTTCTCTCTTTCCTTGCCACTACCATTTCAGCCCATAATATCACCGACATTCTCAAGGACTTTCCAGAGTACTCCCAGTTCAACAGCTACCTTACCCAAACAAAACTCGCCGATGAAATCAACAGCCGTCAAACAATCACAGTCCTTGTTCTCAGTAACGGGGCTATGTCTGATCTCGTAGCCAAACACCCCCTCTCCGTCATAAAAAACGAGCTTAGCCTCCACGTTTTGCTTGACTATTATGATCCCCAGAAGCTCCATCAAATCTCCAAAGGCACCACCCTCACCACCACTCTTTACCAAACTACCGGAAATGCCCCTGGCAATTTAGGTTTCGTCAATATTACCGATCTCCAAGGTGGCAAGGTTGGCTTTGGCTCGGCTGCCCCTGGCTCAAAACTTGATTCCTCCTACACCAAATCCGTTAAACAGATTGCTTATAATATGTCTGTGCTTGAGATCAACGCCCCGATTGTTGCGCCTGGAATCTTAACGGCTCCAGCTCCGTCAGCTTCGGATGTGAACATCACGGCTTTGCTTGAGAAAGCTGGGGCAAAGACATTCGCTAACTTGCTTGTCACGAGTGGTGTGATTAAAACCTACCAGTCTGCGATTTCTAAAGGTTTGACTGTTTTTGCACCGTCTGACGAGGCCTTTAAGGCTGCTGGCGTTCCTGATCTGAGCAAACTCACCAATGCCGAGGTGGTCGCGCTCTTACAGTATCATGCAGCTAACGGCTACAATCCAGTGGGGTCGTTGAAGACTACTAAAAATCCGATCTCTACATTGGCCACCAACGGTGCTGGAAAGTTCGATCTGACTGTGACGTCGGCGGGTGACCAGGTCACTCTTCACACTGGAGTCGGCTCGTCTAGAATCGCCGACACCGTGCTTGACTCAACGCCATTGGCCATTTTCACTGTTGACAATGTGCTTTTGCCTACTGAGTTGTTTGGAAAGGCGCCGTCTCCTGCACCAGCGGGTGAGCCTGTGGCGGCTCCATCTCCGGCCCCAACCGTGGCTTCTCCTAGTCCTGCTCCGATGACTGTCCCAAGCCCGTCACCTTTGGCTGCCTCACCTCCGGCTCCGCCTACAGAGACGCCAGGGGAAGCGCCAGCTAACGCGCCTGACTCATCCGAGAATACTACCGCTGACAGTGCTGCTGTTCACGTGAATGTTCCAGCATTCTTCGCAGCTCTCGTCACCGTTGTTTGTTGTGTTCTGCTGTCCTGAATCGTAATTACGTAGGTCTGTTAATTTATTTCTTTTTTTTTAATTTCAGGTTTCTTTTTTGCTTCTCGTTGCTAGGAGTTAGAAAGGTTTATTTTTAATTTATTTGGAAATTTTAATTTATGGGATGAGACGAGGTGCATTTTTAGTAGCAAAGGAGGTGCGAGTGAGAATCAGAACAGTGGGGCTGTTGATGTATGTTGCAGCTTTTTATTTTTATTTTTACTTTTTGTTTTTGTTAATGTTTTTTAATTCTATTTTTGAGATATTATTATATTATTTTAATTTGTTATTTGTTGGTTATTGCGTTGAGTGGCGAGAATATTTGATACGACTGAATGGTAGGATACGACTGTGAGCTCACGTGGCGAGATTGATGTGTGGGCTCCATGGTTTTTTTAAAAGCAATTTAATATTTGATAAAATCAAGCACTATGAATTATCGGAACAATATTGATATAAGACTCAACGAACGCTCGAACTTAAAAGTTTTTTCTTAATAAAGAGACAATAAGTTCAAAATTATGGACTATTTACAAATGAATTATTATACCCGATGGAGAGTTCTATTACAATCTTCCAATGAGGATATCAATTTTCATATAGACTGTGAGCTCACGTGGCGAGATTGATGTGTGGGCTCCATGGTTTTTTTAAAAGCAATTTAATATTTGATAAAATCAAGCACTATGAATGATCGGAACAATATTGATATAAGACTCAACGAACGCTCGAACTTACAAGTTTTTTCTTAATAAAGAGACAATAAGTTCAAAATTATGGATTATTTACAAATGAATTATTATACTCTTAATTTTATTAAGGATGGGGAGTTCTATTACAATCTTACAATGAGGATATCACATAGGAGGAAATTACAAATTTTCATATAGTGAAAAGTTTCAAAAGTAGAGACTGATACAAGATTTATTGGCGAAGACTTTAAGTTTTCCGTTAAGAGACAATAATTTTAAATTTGAAATTATTTATAAATGAATTTTTTTATTTCTGGTAAGGAAGGAAATTATTATTTTTTTAAATAGAGAGATAATAACTCTAAAATTATAAATCATTTACAAATGAATGTTTTTCAGAGACAATAATTCTAAAATTATAAACTATTTACAAATAAATTTTTCTAGCCTTATTACGAACGGAGAGTCCTATTATAATCTTACAAGACGAGGAAATAGAAGAAAAGTTACAAAAAAATACCCCTAAATTTATTCCATCATTATTCTCGATCCAACCCTAATCTAGTCAACCTACCCAAGACAATCCAACAATCAGACCAGACCGACAGCATAGGATCTTGAGGTGGCTAGGAATGGAAGACGATCGTTGAATTCAACAGTAATAGGGGAAGCTTTCGACGACGGCGTGAGAGCAGATCCAGTAGGGTAGTGAGTTCTCAGCCAAAGCTAGGTCGAAAACACATCAGAGATCCGGGGCAGAAAACACATCGAAGATCCGGGGAGTTTCGATGATGCCAGTAAACGGATTGGCCAGAATCGCGACCGCTCAGGGGAGCTGAGAAGAGCGTGGGCTACATGGTTTTAGTTGGTTCGGACATGGAAAAAGTGTTTTCCAGAGCTCCTTTTTTTTTTTTCTTTTTTTCTTTTTGGCGAATTGATATGATTCCTAGAAGCAACGAATTACTTTCTCTTGTAATTTCAACTTCGATATTCAAAAAAAGAAAATTTGCTCTATTCGGGGGACAGTTGATTAGGCTCGCTGTCGATGAGTCATCATTGAAGGTTGTGAGTGATTGAGTAGTCCTTATTTTGGTTGCAATAAATACAGTATCTTGGTTGTGGGGTGGATTATATCAATTCTATCAGGCCCACGCCCATCCATCTTCGTAGTGGTGATTAGTCATCTGGTCTGTGGCTTCATTGGTGCCACTAGTTGTTAGGATTTCCACGCGATTCCCTTGTCTCTCGTATTTGTCTCAAAGCTTCTGCCCAATCCCACCATTCACATACACACTCAAGTTAAATCTACCCTCCTAACGTGGGTAAAAGTTTGTTTAACTGATACAATTAGAAGATTCGAAGTTTAAATTAAAGAGATGTAATTTATATTAAAAGTCATGAGTTTGAATGTAAACAATAATATCTTGGCCAATTATGTTGCTTCGATTCAAATTATAAGAGACTTGCGCATGCCGAGGGAAATCTTTTCACTAACTCGAATTGCAAAGCTGTACGTAATTTGAACGCAAACTCGAAGATTTAACCTAAATGAGTAATCTACATTTTTTCAAAAAATTTATATTAAATTAATATGTGAAATAATAATTATTATTAAATATTATATTATTTTATCATTGGATAGATATTTGATACGTAAAAATTCAAAACTGTTCCAATATGTTGTCCTTTGATTTGGATTTATCTGGTACCCACGCAGATAACACTGGATCACTGCTACCATACGTGTGTCAAGTGGAGTATAGTTATTCAAGTGGAGCCAAATTTATTATTATGTGGGACAAACAAAATGCATAGTACTTCGGATCTGGAGTTGAAATCCCTTCCGGCCATGATCTCATAGAATATATATACAATTGATTTAATAATTTATATAATTCGTTATATAATAAGTTTTAGTTAGGTGGTAATATTTTATAATATATTATAAATTATATAAAAAATAAAATAAATAAATATATTAATTAATAATAAATAATAGTGTTATTTATTCATTATGATGAGTTATATAATTTATTAGATTAATTATATATATATGTTAGTTTTTTATTAAAAATAAAATAATGTTTCATTTTTTAAATAATACCGATGAAATTATATAACAAATAATTACAAATTTTTTATTATTTATTATTTTAATAATTATTTAACTTATAATTAAATTTTAAAAATAAATATATTATTTAAAAAATATAACATTACTTTTAAAAACGATCCACTTGACTACTTTATTTATGTTCTAAGCGAATGACATTAAGTGAATTTTGAAATAAATTACATATAGACATTTTTGTTAATAATTGAGGACGAAACGCTTTAAATGATTATATCCATGTGATTTTTGTTCGCTTGTTAGTATCGTATGTTTTACTAATTTAAGGGAACTTATATTAAACATGCGATTGGAAACATTTGCAAAGGAATAGAATTCATTGTAAAATAACTTTCAATAGCCTAAACTCTGTACAATCTATAGATGTTTTGTTTTGGAAAAAAATAAATACTGTAAATAGAATTTAAACCTCAAATGTTAGTACTTCTAAACAATTTATCAAATTGAACCAATTTGCTCTTGGAAAAATTAAATTAAATCAAATATCAGCTATAATACAACCAACAAATAACTCGCACTAGTGTATTTTTTTTTAAAATAATGCTATGGATTTTTAAATTTTTAATTTTAAATATATCAATTAATTATTAGGAGATTAAATAATATTATAAATAATTTTAAAAATTATACAATTTAATTAATTGATACATTAACTTAAAATAAAAATTTTGAGATATTATTTAAATAGTGTAGTATTACTTTATTTTAATTATAAATTAAGAAAATTCCAAAAGTATAATTTTCCTGGCCATCAATTTACCGTAGAAATTGCATTGACAAATTACGGAGATTTGCGCGGCGTAGGTAGTTGAACGACCGGCCGAAAGTCAGCGTGTTGAAACGATGACGTTTCCGCTTTACGTGGTTGCGAGTCTCAAATCAGCAAGTACTTCCATTTTATTATCTCTCTCATTTTTCTTTTTTTTTTCGAAAATGAAGAAAATGCCATATGCGGTACTTACCAACACAGTAAAACCCCTCTTATTACCAGGAAGTTGAACGACAAAACAGAAATTCCATCAATTAACAAAAACTCTAAAGCCGTTTCTGAAAACTTACGCGGTCGACCATGGCCACCAAGCCGCCTACAAGCACCATCACATCCAACGCTCCACAAGAGAGACGATACCATTCAATCTTTGACCTCCCATCGGACTTCTTCGATTCTTGTAGCTTATTAACTTCTTCTGCAACGTCAGTATCCGAGAATGATCCTAGCTTTGATGATTCAGCCACAGAAACCCTAGAAGAGATAGATGATCACGAGGAAGAAGATAAACGTTCCAGAAACGGCGTCGCTTTAACTAGGTGGACTTGTAATACTTGTAAGACTGAGTTCGAGTCTCTTCAAGAGCAGCGCTCGCACTTCAAATCCGATGTTCATCGTTTCAATGTAAAAGCCTCTGCCTCTTTTCTCTGCTTTTATTACTTCTCTTAATACAAGACATATTTGAAACCTTTCAGCATATCAACTTATTTAGCATAATTTTAGGGGACTGATTCCATTGTACAGAATTAATGGCATGAGATTTGGCCTTCATTCTGCCTCTTCTTTCAATCTCTAGCTTTTGGAAACAAGTGAAGTTTCAAATTTCTTTGAAATTGTACGACTTTTTATTTAGCGCTCGGTTGGTTCTCCTGTTGGTGTTGTATGGATTATTTGAGTATTATTGAAATCTTTGCGGCTGGAAACAGTATCATATTAGTGAGGTTTCTCTTTGTTTGTGATCTTCAAGTTAAGGTGCATCTGTTCTGCCACATTTCACCTATGACTCAATCTCGATGAGGTTGTATATGGAATTATGTTCAGCTAGACAATGGGGCGGTTCGATTTTGTGTTTGATGTCCAAACTTTTTGTATTTAAATGGTACCAGAGAATCTATATTTACAGGTTTATTTATAATGTGTACACAAATGATGAGCAGACTGTTTTTCTCACAGAGTTTAAGGGTGTTTTAGAACAATGATTGGGTGCATATATAGAATAATAGGTAGACTGTTTAAAACAATAGATAGGCCTACAATGTGGAGACAATGATTGGGTGCATATATAGAAAAGGATTTCTTTTCAATTTATTTATTTAGTGGTGTATAAATTGTTTTAGAACTTTCTGGTACCAATTATTTTACATAATTAGAATTCAAAGTATGATATGTGCCACATTGATCTTGCTCTCTCTTTCTAATCTGAAATGCATTATTCTGTCGGGAACATTCAGAATGAAAATACATGGTTATCAATTGTTGTTTCCTGCTAATATGTGCTGTGCATTTACTTCATCGTGTTGTGGTAATAGGTAAAGCTAACCATTGCTGGTAAGGATATAGTAAAGGAGGAAGATTTTGATGAGTTGACATCTGATTCTCTTAAAGACTATGATGTATCAAGTATATCAGGATCAGAAGATGAAGTTGATAAATTATCCTTCCGCCCTGACGATCCACGTGGGGAATCAGTTCAAAATGTTAGGAAGAAGTTGTTTATCCGCCTTCGGACAGGAGAGAGAGTTTCAATCTGGAAATGTCTGCTTTTGAATGAGTCTGAAAGTGTTTCACTTGAGAATGATAAAACATTTTCTATTGATGAGGATGGGTGCTTGAGAGAAAGCAAAGTGATTGAGAGATTGAAAATTATGATTCATGAGCCCCGGGATAATACTCATTTCAGGATTGTGTTGCTTGCAAGAGGTGGGCACTTTGCTGGTTGTGTCTTTGATGGTAACTCTGTTGTGGCTCACAAAACTTTCCACAGGTCAGTACATTTTTGGCTACTGCTGTTTGAGCAATTTATTTGTGTTAGGAAGAAAATGGGAGTGAAGAATACTGATCTGCATTTAGTTATGAGATATGCTTAATTATTTACTTTTAGAATTGTTGAATGCGTTATTTTTCTTGTAGATATGTTGTGAGGGCCAAGGCTGGTAAAAAACAGTCATCTAAAGATGCAAGTGGCAAGGCTATACATTCTGCTGGAGCTGCTCTTCGACGGTATAATGAACTTGCTTTAAAGAAGGTATCAAATGCTGTGCATTTTGCCTTTGTTTTGACTTCTAATATATATCTTGGAAAGTTGGTTAATTAGTGTTTACTAAATATTTTAGGAAATACAAGAACTTCTTGCTTCTTGGAAGCCTTATTTTGATGCTTCTATTTGTGTATTCATTTATGCTCCTTCAACCAATCGTCAATTGCTTTTCAATGGGGAGAAACCGTGTTTTAGTCATCAGAGATGTGCTATTAAAAATGTTCCATTGACTGTTCGGAGGCCCACGCTCAAGGAAACCCAGCGTTTATATAAGCAACTGACCCAAATTGCCTACGAGGTGGATGAGAAAGATATTTCACTGGGCACTAATGAGGATTCAATGTCAAGTGCAAACTCCATTAGCAAAGTTGGCCCGAACCTTAGCAAAGAAGACTTGGGCAATAACTTGGACTTTAAGGAAACTTCTGAAGCTTCAAGTTGCAAAAAATCTTCTGAACAGTATATCTCAAGTGAGAGTGAAAGTGAAGTTATTGGCATAACAACAGCTCTGCACGAAGCAGCACAGTCTGGCGATGCTCAGAAAGTCTTGGAACTGCTAGAAGAGGGTTTTGACCCTTGCAAGAAAGATGAAAGGGGGCGAACTCCATATATGCTGGCTAGTGAGAAGGAAGTTAGGAATACTTTTAGACGGTTTATGGCCTCAAACCCTGATAAATGGGATTGGCAAGCTGCTAAAGTACCTAGTGCATTAACAAAAGAAATGGAGGAATCTCAAGCTGCTAAACAGGTATTGATTTTTGCTTCCTAATTTAAGGATGTTTTCACCTGTGTTGGTTTTTTTGGCATATATTGTGCATTTATTGTTCGCAGATGAATTTGGTTGAGCTCTCATAAATTATTCTCAAGTGAATAATTGAGATTGTTGCATAAAGCAAGAGAAGAGCAGGCTTATTAATGATGATTGAGATCCAACATTTGGAATGAAGTTCTGATGTTTTACTTTTTCGGTGGTGGTTTTTCAGGCAGAGAAAGATGCCAAGCGGAAAGCAAAGGCAAAAGAATTGAAGAAGTTACGTAAAGCAAAAGATAAAAAGGCACAGGTAAGCATTCTTCGGTCCTGGTCCAGATATGTCTTAAAGAGATGCTAGTGTAGATATTTTCATCTCATAATGTTTATGCTTCTTTCTTTTTTCTCCAACTGATGAGATTATGTGATGATATAATTATCATTAGATCAGGAGAAGTCATTCATCGTGCATAGCATGCTTTCTTTCCCCATTTATTGTTCTTTCTTACGTCTGCATTTTGATTTCGACTTGTTGCCTGGCACACAGGCTCAGGCTGCCTTGTCCCAGAATGCTGCAGCAGTTGCAGATAATCGATCCACACCATCCTCAGTTGTAAAGGGAGGGACTCAGCTTCGTGGATCAATCATCTCCAAAGAGGTTAGATTAATTTTTTTTTTCTGCAAATGCTTATATGATGGACATTATTTCACATGCTCTTGAGGTTATCCAGAACATATTGGTTTAAACTTCACTGTCCATTCTTTCGTTTGACGTATTGCAAATTTAGCTGGTTTTGCTCTCAAATCCCCTCTCATTCTATTCCACTTGGTCATTACTCCATGAATTTTACAATTATTTTTCCCTTAACCAGGAGGAGCTGAAGAGAATGCAGGACGCTGAAAGGGAAAAAAGAGCAGCTGCTGCTGAGAGGAGAATGGCTGCTGCTGCATCCATCAACTCTCTGGGCGATGGCACAAGCACTGCAGCTAATACTTCACAGCTCAAAACGGGGTTAGCAACTGACATTAACTGCTCGTGTTGTGGTGCATCATTAGCCGGCAAAGTGCCTTTTCACAGATATAATTATAAATACTGCAGCACGTCATGTATGCATGTGCACCGAGAGATCCTCGAGGATGGATAACATCAATCATTTTTCAAATTTTTTTTATATTTTTATAAAAAAATTGGATGGAACTTAAAACACCGATTATTGTTTTTCATTTTTACTTGTGACTGCAAGCGCTTTACAAATTTATGACGAACCAAACTGCGTTGAGAGGCGAATAAAAAATTAGATGTTAAACTGTTAAAGCAAATAACTGTTTTATTTTATCTTCTCTTGTCTGATTTTAGCATTCTTAATTGTTTAGTTTAACACTCCTCGCATTGTTTCAGTCTCACTCATCACACTGATATCTTGTTTGACAAATTTGTACACAAATGATATATGCTTGCTAGACTGAACTTCCAGTGAATGATGGAATTTTATGGAATTCGAACCCCTAGGCCAAAGAACAAAGCACACTGAGGTACTGGAATTTCTTAAGAGTCGTTGACCACAGAAAATACAATACAAAATAGATACCGGACAAGAAGTCAACTCTAACTGTTGATCACGAAAAGAGATGGGGCAGGGGCAAACTGCTATGCAACCCACTTGACCAACCATGATTTTAGCTTTTGGAGGAACAAACTTTACGTGCGCCAAATGTCTTATCCCGTTATTTTATAGAGTGGATTGCGGAATGCCGTTAGGTCATGGTTTGAGTAATCATAAGGGTGCAGAACACTCGCGATTATCCCAATTTTAATAGTATTTAGAAGTAAAGGGATGGATATTTTTATAGGTGAAAATTTTCACTCCTGCTAAAAACCTTAAAATAAAAAAAAATTTATAGATTATGGTCTCTTTCTCCTTGGGTAGCATGCTAACCGTCTTTCATGATTTTATAATTTCAACGATAAAATGTCCTTTGCTATAACGTGACATCGTATTAAAATTATACATATTGTGCATTGTTTACTAATTGCAAAAAGGGTAAAATTCATTTTTTTTTAAAAAAAGATAAGAAGACGAGATGCTCATACAGAGAAGTTTTGTATCTCTCATTATAATTATAATCTTGCAGTTGTTGAGATTAGAGTATGTACCACAGAAAAATTAAGATGAGAAGAAAGAGAAAAATAAATAATATCTAAAAATTTTAACATGAAAAATACATAAAGGGAAAAATTTTCAAGATGACTATACTACTTACATAAAAATCCGTCACTATATAAAAATAGATATACAATATTTTTATCAAATTTATGTAAAGACTTGAGGAATACTCTCTTATTATTTCTCTTTGTAAGTATTTTTCTCTTACAAGAATATAAAATAATACTCTTTTTTCTCTCTCATTTCATTTCTTTTTATTTTTTACTATCGGTATGTTTTTCTTTACACGTATCTATCTCTCTCACATTGCCTCTTATACAAAATTACAATAAGTTTTTAAAAGCTTAGCTATGTATTTATAGAAGTGAAAACAAAGGAATACTTAAATTTCAAGTAAAAAATATAGGATTCACCAATTTTTATTTTTCTTATCATATGTGATGGCTGCACCAAAAAATCTTCCTTTCAAAATTTGTAGGCTGCAAAATTTTCTTCTTTGTAAAAAAAAACGTGGCCACCAAAATTGCTTCTTGTCAAGATTTGTTAGCTACCAAATTTTGATAGTCAAAAAGTGTAGGCTTTAACAATTCTTCTTTGTCAATTGTATTGTGCTGCAAAAGTTAAGTTAGAAATGATTTCCCATCAATTCTTCCCCTATCCAACTTAATGAAGAAAGAAATTGTTCTCTGGTCTTCATTGTTGGTAACTTATCCAACAAGCTTGGAACATAACTCAAGTTTATGTTGAGGGATTACATTCGTCAGCATTTCTGCAGCATTTTTGTCAGTGTGAATCTTTTGTATCTAGAATAACTTCTTCTTGATCGCTTCACGTATCTAGTGATATCTGATATCAATATACTTCGTTCGATAGTGACAAGTAGCATTATTACTCAAATCAATGGAACTCTAACCATCACAATGAATTATGTACTCATCTTGTTTTAATCCCAAATCTTGAAAAAATGATTTTAACCATAGCATTTCCTTCCCGACTTCTGTAATTGCAATATACTCTATTTCTGTTGTAGATAAGGTGACATATTTTTGCAATTTGGATTGCCATGACACAGCTCCCCTTGCAAAAGTAAACAAACATCTAGATGTAAATTTTGTCATCCAGACTACCTGTCATATCTGCATTTGTATAGCCGTCTAAGATTGATTTTCCATTCTCGAAGCACAAATATACTTTAAATGTTCCCCGCAGATATCTAAAGATCCATTTGATAGCTTCCCAATGTTCTTTGCCTCGATTATCTAAGAATCGACTCACAATTCCAACTATATGCGCAATATCCAATCTCGTGCATATCATTGCCTACATTAGACTTTTTACTGCTGAAGAGTAAGGAATAATCGACATTTTTTTTTTCTTCTAAGAAAATGGGACATGACTTATTGGAGAGTTTGAATTGTGCTCCAAGAGGTAAAGTAACAGGCTGAGCTTTTTTCATGTTGAACCGTTCAAGTATCCATTCAATATACTTCTCTTATGACAACTATAATAATCGAGATCTTTTATCTCAGATAATCTTCATTCCTAAAATCTACTTGGCTAGTCCCAAGTCTTTCATATCAAAGACTTTTGATAGTTCTTTCTTCAATTGCTTGATCATTTGTACATCCTGGCCAACTATTATCATATCATTAACATATAATAACAGGATGATAAATTTCTCATTAGAAAACCATTTAATGTAGACACATAAATCTGTAGCAATTATTTTATACTCATGATCTATCATGAATGAGTCAAACTTCATGTATCATTGTCATGGTACATGTTTTAATCCATACAAGCTCTTTTTTAATTTACAGATTAGATGCTCATTTTCTTTGACTTTGAAACTTTCAAGTTGATACATGTAGTTTTTTCTTCTAAATCTGTAGTAACCAGTATCCATAACCGGTAAGAATATGTATATTTATATATATAAATATACGTATTTTATTTGTATGTGGGTGATCCTTGATTTATATATTGTTATTAGTAGTGTTTTTATAGGTTAAGGATATACTATTAGTATTGGATTTATTTGCAAGACTTTGGAATTATTTTAGGGACCAAATTGTTATACTTTGAAAGTTTTGGGGGTGAATTCGTAAATACCAAAAATTAGCCACTTAGTATAAAAATACACTTTTAAAACCCTAATTCTCTCATTTTGGTCGAGCTACCCATTTTAAGAGAGAGAAGAGAGAAATAGAGGAGAGAGAAAGAGGAGAAGAAGAAGAAAAAGAAGAAGAAATTGGAATTTTGAATTTCAAGAGGTATATCATACGTATTTCTCAATTTATTGGTATTAATTAAGTTAATTCCTTTAAGTTTTGATTTCTGAAAATATGTATAATTGAGGATTTGTTGTGTATTTCGTAAGATCATATGAGAATTGATGATGATCTATAAGATAGTTTGATAAATCATGATGAATTATGGAATTTTTTCTGGATAACCTCTTGATCTAAGAATTTTATAAATTGTTGTGATTCGATTCTGATTTTGAATTTTGAGTATATGAAATTAGACATGTTTAGTATCATCTGAGATTTTGAATCGATTCAAAATTCCAGAAATTGAATTTGTTGTGAATTTACCAAAATGACCCTGAAATTCTGGAAATTTCCTATGTGAACAGTATAATACAGTGACGAACAATGTTTGTCCTACTGAATGATCTTCAAAAATTACGAATTTGTGGAATATGATAAGTTTATATGTCTAATATGATATACTCGGAATTGAGAATTTAGATCAATGTGGTTGAAATGTTATGATTTTCTAAAGTATATCCGCTCATTACAGTATTTGATTAACAGATTTTTAAAGCTATGGAATAAAATAGTTTTAAAATATTTTTGGCAGTGATTTGGAAGTGAAATATTTATCATGAACTGAGATATGTGTTAAGAGTAATGATGTGATAGTTTTATAATTTTTGAGTTAGTATATGATTTTATAAAATTGGGAGATTGAATACTGTTCAGTAAGTATCTTAATCTTGTCAGGTTAGTAGTTTGGATTCGATGGTATGTATGGAATGGATTGTGTAGGAAATTTGATATAATATTCATATATAAGAAGGATATATGAGTCAAGAATGATATATTCTGATTTTGGAGTAATTGGACATCATTTGATCTATTAGAAAATTTTGTTAAGTGTAAGTGATCAGAATAACAGGTTTTGAGAAACCAAGTATTTAAACCAATTTGATGTAATAAATGCATTGTGTATAATTTTGTAAGCTATTTAAAGTATTTTGTGTGAATTGTGAGGCTTATGAAAGGATTAATCTCCATTGATAGGTTAAAGAGATTTAAGCCTTGTACCTGAAAATGCTAAGAGGTAAGTATACTAGACTTACTACTGGAATCACAATAAACATAATAATTGTTTTGTATGATTTTGTAAATGGGGTTAAGAATATGTTTATGATATGTCAATGTATATTTTGATATGAAATGTGAATATATGTTTATGAATGTGAGCATTGACATTGAGCATGGACATACATGTGTTTTTGAAAGTGAGCTTTCCAAAATAATATGCGTTTAACAAAGAAAGCTTTTGAAGTGTAAAATGTCCATGAGAAATATTTTGTGATTTGAGGGTACTTGAACTCACTGTTAACTTAGTAGGCATTTTATGTGATTTGTGGAGCCTTTATGTGTGGCCTTTCCTTCGGGATTGGTATATGTTATGTGTTCCGTATGTAGGGAGGATCCTATTAGTACCTAAAGGAAGTGTGAGTCATCACATTCGTGTGGTGGCGTATTGGTACATGTGAGAGGACTCACCGATGATTAGGGTGAGGGTTTGGCTTTTACCTTCGGGCATAAGCGTTATATATGTGTGATTTAAAGACCTCACTTGTACTATTCCTCTCATACGGTATGTCACCTACGAGTGACATTTGGCTCATTATGTGATATGTGATATGTAAGTCCTACTAAATAGTAGTCGAGTAATGGTATTCCTATTATGTGTTTTGAAAGAATGTGTAAGCGCTTACATGATATGTGATTTGATAAGATTATGATTTTGATTGATAACAACATATCATACATATGCATTGTGTACATATATGTATTTGTATTTGATATATGAAAAACTAGTATGCTTACTGAGTTTTATACTCATTATAGTTTATGGTGATTTCAGGTAAATAAGGTACATGTGTGCTTAGCGGATTTGGCAAGGCTTCTGCTGTTCCTTGGGTTCCCTAAGTTGTTAGGTTGCTAAGTGTTTCATTTGGGGACACGTGGGATAAGATATTTGATTTGTCCCTAGTGAATAAATACCTATGTATTATTTTATTGTGTGTGGTTGGACTTAGTTTAAGTTTCACCAAGTGTAGTAATGGATTGATTTTAAGTAAGAATTTACAATGAATATATTCTGGGCTTCCGGTAACAAAGTTGCTACTGGTGACGTAGTAGAGTGTTAATCTCTGAGAAAACTCTGCGTATCTCCGGTTTAGTAATTGTCCCAGTCATAATTCAATTGCTATAATTCTGAAAGAAATTAAAATGAAGATTTAAGTATTATTGAATGAATGTAAGTGATGTCGTGTGTCAGATCTTTTGGGTCTGAGGCGTGACAAAATCACTATAAAGAAATACAGTCTTTACATCCATCTGTTCAATCTCGATATCTAGACTGACTGTTAATTTCAAGATTACTTTAATTGATGATATTTTTACCATCGGAGAGAATATTTCATCAAAATCAATTCTTTTTTTTTTTATCCAAAGCCTTTTATAACTAATCGAGCTTTATATTTTGTCAAATTTTTGTATCCATAATCATTTAATCTGAACTCTCATTTGTACTTCAAAGCCTTTCTACCTTTTAGAAGTTCAATACAACTCATAAGTGTTATTTTTTTTAAGAGAATACATTTCATCATTCATAGACTTGATCCATTTGTCTTTGTCTTTTTGAGTTGATACCTCTTGAAAAGTTTTTGGCTCTCATTTTCAATAAGTAGAACTTAGTCTGATGATATATATCTTGTGGATGGCCTTCGCTCTCTAATCGATCTCTTGACAAGTTATTCGTCATTCTCTGGTTGTTGACCCTACTCCTTTTGGTTGTCAACCTCTTGCGCTGGTACTTCAGCATCATCATCATCAGGTGGGATTTGCATTTGATTAGTTACTTCTGACTCTTCTTCTTCTGTCATTGTTTTTTGAAGATAACTTAGTTCAATTGCAACTTTTTCCAATTCTTGTTCCTTACTGAAATCTTCAAATATTTGATCCTCATAAAAGACAACATCTCTGATTCTCGCCATTTTCTTCTTTTTTGGATCCCAAAATCTATACTAAAGCTATTTATCTCCATAGCCGATGAAGATACATGGAGTAGCCTTGTCATCAAGCTTTGATCTTTGTTTCTTCGGTATGTGTACAAACGCCTTACAATCGAATACATTTAGATTAAAGTAAAAAATATCTTTCCTGGTCAATACTCTTTCTCAAATATCTAACTCCAAAGCAATTGATGTTGATCTGTTGAGTAAGTAACAAGTGGTCTGTATAGTTGCACCCTAGAAAGGCTTTGGTAGTTTGTGAAGTAGCCTTGTCATCAAGCTTTGATCTTTGTTTCTTCGGTATGTGTACAAACGCCTTACAATCGAATACATTTAGATTAAAGTAAAAAATATCTTTCCTGGTCAATACTCTTTCTAAAATATCTAACTCCAAAGCAATTGATGTTGATCTGTTGAGTAAGTAACAAGTGGTCTGTATAGTTGCACCCTAGAAAGGCTTTGGTAGTTTGTGAAGTAGCCTTGTCATCAAGCTTTGATCTTTGTTTCTTCGGTATGTGTACAAACGCCTTACAATCGAATACATTTAGATTAAAGTAAAAAATATCTTTCCTGGTCAATACTCTTTCTCAAATATCTAACTCCAAAGCAATTGATGTTGATCTGTTGAGTAAGTAACAAGTGGTCTGTATAGTTGCACCCTAGAAAGGCTTTGGTAGTTTGTGAAGTAGCCTTGTCATCAAGCTTTGATCTTTGTTTCTTCGGTATGTGTACAAACGCCTTACAATCGAATACATTTAGATTAAAGTAAAAAATATCTTTCCTGGTCAATACTCTTTCTCAAATATCTAACTCCAAAGCAACTGATGGTGATATGTTGAGTAGGTAACAAGCGGTCTGTATAGCTGCACCTCAGAAAGGCTTTGGTAGTTTAGTTGCTCTCAACATACTTCTAACTCTTTTTATAATGATGCGATTAATCCTTTTAACTATACCATTGTGTTGAGGAGTTCTAGGAATAAACTTTTTATGTCGAATTTCATATTTAGAACAGTAGTCTCTAAACTTATAGGAAGTATATTCTCCTCTATTGTATGGTCAAAGACACTTCAAAGGTTTTTCTGTTTCTCTTTCTACCATAACATGAAACTTTTAAAAATATAAAATATTTGATCTTTTGTTTTTAATAAATACACATAAGCCTTTCTAGAAGCATCATCTATAAAGGTTACAAAATACCTGGCTCCTCCTAAGGATTTAACTTCTAATGGACCACATACATCAGAATGTACTCTCTCTAATACATTCTTTCTTCTAACAGAGGAACTACTAAATGAAATTCTATGTTGTTTTTTAAATAAACAATAATCACAGGGGTTATACTTAATACCTTTCACCAAGGGAATAAAGTTCTTCTTGGCAAGAACTTGTAGTCAATTTTCACTCATATAGCCAAACTGCTTATACTATAAATTTGGTGAGGATTTCACTACTACATTCACGCTGCTTATGGAAGCTTTTCTATGTGTTTTGTACAGACTGCAACAAAGCTTTCCTCTTACAACAATCATCAATCCTTTATTGAGTTTTCATTTGCCATTACCGAAATAATTTTTCATAGCCTTGCTCATCCAAAGCATTCACTAAGATCAGATTGAGACGTAATTCTAGAACATGTCTCACATCTTTTAATGTAAATTTACATCCCACATTTGTTTGAATGCAAACATCTCCAATTTCAATAATTTTACAACAAGCTAAATTTTTTATCTTTACAGAACCAAAGTCTCATGCTTTGTAAGTGGTAAACATTTTATTATTAGGGCTGACATGAAATGAAACTCCTGAATCAACCACCTATTTTGCCGTATTATCATTAACATGTAAGCATTCATCAGCAAGTAGAGAAACTTCATATTTTTTTTACAATTGTTGCAATTATATTATTGTCATCTTCTTTCTTCAGATGGATACTTTGCTGCTCTTCGCCCTTTAATATCTGATAATTCCTTTTTATGTGGCTTGGTTTTTCATAATGATAGCAAGAAATTATTTTGCATCTAGATTTTGATCCTCCTCTAGACTTGTCATTATTACTTATTTCTCCTTGACTTTTGTTTCTCCCTCTATTTTAGTAACAAAGGCATGTGCTTCTCCAACACGTGTCTTATTCTACTTTTTAAATGAAATTAAGGCTGCAGAGACAACTTCAAACTTAAGGGTATCTTTTTCATAGGTGAGAGTTGTGTTGAGATGATCATACGACGTGGGAAGTGTTGCCATCAAAAGCACAACTTTCTCTTCATCTGTAAACTTTACATTGAACTTTGATAATTGTGAGATCATGCCATTAAAAGTTGCTCAAATGATGCAACATGTCAGTATTCTCAGGCATTCACGTTCGATGTAACTCATTTCATAAGTGAAACTTGTTGGATAAATTCTTTGACATGTACAACTTCTCCAACGTCTCACAGGTTTCTTTGGTCGTCTTGCACTCCTTATACTCAATATTTTGCAAGACACTATCTGAGAAATTTAAACGAATTATACTAATTGCAACCTCATCCATTTCATCCAATTGTTCATCAGTAATTTTATCAGACTTTTTATCTTTACCTAATAAAGCTTTGTAAACATTTTGTTGGATAAAAAGATCTTTCATTCTCCTTTGTCAAAGCGAAAATTTGTTTCTGCCTATGAACTTTTTGATTTTAGTTTTTTGTCCTACCACCTCGGATGCTACAATAACCACATCTACTACAATGCTATACGGTAACTATAGTATTCTGCTACACTGATATATGGTAGCTACAATATTTTGCTACATTATTGCCAATTTTTCAACAAAAAATTTTCAACTTGCTCTGATACCAATTGTTGGGATCAGAGTATGCATAATAAAAAAATTAAGATGAGATGAAAGAGAAAAATAAATAATAACATAAATTTTAACGTAAAAAACTCGTAAAGAAAAAAATCACGAGGTGACAATATATCACTTACGCAAAAGTCTTTCACTATATAAAAATTGGTACACAATATTTCTCTTAAATTTATGTAAAAACTCGATAAATACTCTCTTACTATTTCTCTATGTAAGTATTCTTCTCTTACAGAAATACAAAATAACACTCTTTTCTCTCTCACTTCTTTCTTTTTTATTTTTTGCTTTTGGTGTGTTTTTCCTCACACTCTCGGATCCATCTCTCTCACATTGCCTCTAATACAAAATTACAATAAGCTTTTGAAAGCTTAGTTATGTATTTATAAAAGTGAAAACAAATGAATGTCTAAATTTCAAGTCAAAAAATATAAGCTTTACAAATTTTTATTTTCTTTGTCAAATGTGATGGTTGCACCAAAAAATCATTCTTTCAAAATTTGTAAGTTGTAGAGTTTTTTTCATTATCAAAAAATGTGGCCACCAAAATTACTTTTTATCAAGATTTATTGGCTACCAAATTTTGATTGTAAAAAAGTGTAGACTTCAACAATTCTTTTTTGTCAATTGTATTGTATTGCAAAAATTAAGTTGGAAATGATTTTCCATTAGCAATGAGATCAAACCACTAGAAGTATAATATTTTGAAGGGTGAGCTTGAATAATATCCCATTTGAAAACATATGCTTGAAAAAAGACGTTGTTTACATATAAATTAGGCTTTTCTTTTATTATTAAGAGTGGGTAGCATTGGTTTTTAGGTGTTAGCTTGGATGATGTCAGATTAATAAAAATTTGGTTCTTTTTCTTTTTTTTTAAATAAAAAATATACTAGTAATGTTATATTTTTTAAAAGATATTATAATTATTTAGTCTAAATTGATGTATCAAATAATTATTACGTGATAAAATAATATAATTTTTAAAATTATCTATTATTTGACAGATTATTTAAAATAAAAAATTTTAAAATATCATTTAAAAAATTAGCAATATTCAAAACATATTATCAAATAATAAGAGTTCATTATAGATAGTATAGTTAATATTAATTTTGTAGTTTAATCGGGACAAGGTGCATTTCTTTTTTATTTTTAGGAGAATTTTTTATAAATGGCCCCTATGTTTAAGCCATTTTCGTTTATAATTATGAATTAATCTTTTGTAATAAAAAAATAAATAATTAGATAATTATACTCATAACATGTATTTTATTTTTTCATTCAAAGTTTCAAACTCTCTCTTTAAAGAACACTATAAAATTAGATAATAAAAATAGTTAGATTGTGAGTAAAATAATTAAAAAATAAGTATATTGTGCTATGATGAAGTTATAAAAAAAAATAAATTAAAGTAAAAATAAAAAATTTCTATAAAATGGTAAATCAAATAAAATTTTTTTGCGTAAGAAAGTCCTGCAAAAAAAGACTCACTTTCTTTTTTTTAGTTTTTTAAATTTTATTTATTTACAATTAATATTATATTAATACATAATAATTAATATTGGTAAATATTAGTTATTGTATTAATATAATACTAGTTGTAATAAAATTAAAAATTTTAATATATTATTTAATTAGTTGTTATTTGTTTAAATAATTATTTATTTATACTTTTTTATTTTATTGTTTATTTATTTATAATTAAAAAACAACTATTGCTTAAAAAAAAGGAAAAAAAAAGTTATTGAGTGCCACGTGGCTATTAGTTTCTTAATTTATTTTCTTTTTAAATAATAATAAATAATAAATAATTTATTAAAATATATAAAAACAGTTAAATAATTTATTAAATAATATTATTTATTAAATAGTTATTTCAAATTTTTAATAAAATTTAAAAATATAAATAAAGTAAGAGAGACATTTTCCTTTTTTTTTTCATCTATTACTTATTAAAATTTTCAAAAGTTCACTCATTTATTTTATTTTTTATCACAACTTCACCACAATATAATATATTCGCATTTTATTTATTGTACTCACAATATAATCATTTTTACAAAATATTTTTAAAGAAAAATTTCAAATCTTTTAACAGAGAAAAAATAAATTAGAAGTATAATTATTTAATTATCTAATTTTTTACTGTACAAGATTAGTCTACTCATTTATAGTTAAAAAAAAACCTTAAAATAAGGGCCATCTCTAAATAATTCCTTTTCCTTTTTTTTTTTTTTTCTGGGAAACAACGGACATTTCTTGTTTGAAGCAAAACCTAACGGTCGTTTTATATTAACGACGACGTTGGATTTCACCGACATTAGATTGCCTATATAACCGCGTTCCCGGTTCCAGATTTTACAAATTGAGCAGTGACGTGGACGCGCAGATGGTGAGCAATTTCTGACGAATTTAATCAAACATTTTCAATTGCTACGATTATAATTCCGATTCTTTATCTTTTGGTATTTCAGTCGGTAACTCTACACACTAATCTCGCCGATATTAAGTGCGAGATTGCCTGTGACGAGGTTCCCAAGACGGCTGAGGTAAGCGTCTCTATTTCCACTTCTTTTTGTAATAATTTGAAAATCTGAAGTAAGATTGGGAAGTGGTCGAGGTAACTCTGCTCTCAATTTTTTTGTTTTGTTCCGGTTAAACCCTATTTTCAATTCGTGTTGAAGAGTTTGTTGTCCGAGTCATATAGGTGAATATTTAGGGTTAAAAAAACTTCTTTTGATTAGAAGAAACTTCGCAAGAATGACGGGACTCAATTTATTCACTTTCTCTCGCCAAATCAAACGAATTCAATCTTGGCCCAGATGTATGATGATGGATCTTAGTGGATATGTTGATGGTGGAGACTACGTCTGTCGAGACAAATGTTAAAAACTGTTAATACAATCTGAACCTTTTGTAATTTAATTTGGGTATTCAAGACTCTTACTTCCGCTGATTTGGTTTTTCTTTGCCAACTGATTTATAGCTCACAGCTTCAGTTAGGGTTTGCTGCTATGGAAAGATTTCAGTATACAACAATCAGCTGACAGTGTTGTGCTACTGACCCTTGTTTAGCTGGTAATATGCTTTCATATTAATCTAATATTGTAATCTTTTACAGAATTTTTTGGCACTATGTACTAGTGGTTACTATACTATGATGGGACCATATTTCACTGGAATATTAAAGGTTTTATGATTCAAGGTGGAGACCCAATCGGCACTGGCAAAGGTGGGACCAGCATATGGGGCAAGAAATTCAATGATGAGATAAGAGAGTCTCTCAAGGTATAAGCAATTGCTTGTAAACATTTTTAGACTACAAGAATTTTGCTACTGTTTTCATCTCTTTGGCTGATTTTAAATTTTCAATAAAGATTTGTGTGCTTTTTCTATTTGTGTGTGTGTTTTCTGTCAAGTAGACAGAGTTTGGCTATCTTTCCACTACTAGAGAAACTTGGTTGCTCTGCATAATGATGTCAAATTCAATTTAAGTCTTTAGGGAAAATCATATGCTAGTGGCCTCTAATCTCAGTTGCTCTATTTGTTAGTGACTGTAAAACTTATAGCTTTACTGTTTGGCATTTTTATTTCTGTCCTCTTTCCCTCTCCAGTTCTCTTTCTTGTATATGGACTGCATGTTACATAAGTGTCCTAATAAGCCTAGCATTTAAGCATACCAGCACTATCAATTTATCATCATTTTCAGACTTGAACTTCCATGTATTTAGGTGTCCTGAGCATGCTTGGAAAAGCTCGGTTATTTGCTGCATTATTTTTCTGATCTAGACTTTGCAAGATAAGGAGCATTATTTCATGTTGATCATATTACTAAGAATTTGCTCTTTTTTTTTTCTTTCCTTCAGTACAATTCAAGACATATAATGTCGATGGCCAATAGTGGGCCTAATACTAATGGAAGCCAATTCTTCATAACTTATGCCAAGCAGCCTCATCTTAATGGATTGCACACTGTGTTTGGCAGAGTGATTCATGGTTTTGAAGTCCTTGACCTCATGGAAAAGGTATGCATGTCTTGCTATCAAGAGATGTGACTACTTTGTGCACCTTTTTTTTTGTGTCTAATCTAATTGCATGATGACTTCATGGACATAAACATTTACTCAGCCATATTTTGGTCTTACATAGTCATGCAACTGGTGAACTTGATGCTGCTTATCAACACATCGTCTTGTGATTTTAGAATGAACATTATTGACCAGCCTTTTTTTTTTATAAAAAATTTTTGCAGACTCAAACAGGACCAGGGAATCGGCCACATGCAGAGATAAGGATCAATCGCATCACAATACATGCCAACCCGCTTGCTGGCTAGCTTTATCTGGTCGTTTCTGTTTGTATAGCATTGTAGCAAGGCCTCTGTGTAACAGTGATTTTGTGATTTAAACTCCTTTTTTCGGGTTACTGACTATGGGCTTGAAACCCTGAGCTAAAAGATGGAATGGCAGAATTTTATGCAGCAGCAACAGCCTCTTGATAAGTTTGGAAATGTGACCTTGAAAATTTCATCTTCTCTACCATTAATAATGAGAAATGTCAATTGCCGTTGTAATTTTGTTTCCTTCTGTGTACTATTGAGATCATTCCTTGCATGTGCTGAAGAGTGTTTTTGGTGGTACGAAGCTTCTTGATGTGGAAAATGTTTCAATTTTGAAATGGTTGATCTCCATGGAAATATTCATTTGTATGTGTAAACCGATGAGGAGAGGTGACGGGGATTTCCTTTCGCTGGTCCATTATTAATATTGTCTTCTTCAGAATTGAAAAGAAAATAAAAATTGAAAGAAAATGCTATGGAATCTTATGAAGTTTATCTCCAACAGAATATATAGGAGGTGATTAGTTTAAAAATAGCTATTACGATTTACGCTTACATAGGGATTCGTTTTTTTAATTGTTTTAAAATGATTGGAGTGTTTTTTTTTTTGGTTTACCTTTTCAGTAGGAGACTGAGTCTGTCGTTCGAATGTTGACAATTGACGTCCATGCCGACGTGGCAATTTTTTAGTGTGTCAATAAATCCTTCCGTTTCTGCAACTGCGAGGCGTACAAGACGCGCTTAGGGGACACATAAATAGAGTGGTTCTATTTAGGGTTGCAAATTCCCCGCCATTTTTCACTCTCACTCTCACTCTGTGTCTTCAATGGGCATCAAAGAAGACAACCAAGAACCCCTAACAGTTCCAAAACCGAGTCCGAGTCCAAGTCCAAGTCCAAGTCCGAGCCCTAACGAGAATGTCAATGTCTCTCAGACGAGCTCCTCACGCCCTCCTCTTCAAATCCCTAATGACACATCTCCAAAGAAACCGCTCAGCCCTAATGATTTCGTTTTATCGGTGGCGCAGAATATCGCCTCCCAACCTCTTCAGAATTACGATCCCAATGTTTGGGGTGTCCTTACCGCTATTTCTACCAATGCCCGTAAACGCCACCAAGTACGTCCCTTCCCCTAAACCCTAATTCATCAATTTCTGATTATTCCATTTTTTCTTTTTGAGTTTTTATTATGTAAATTTTATTGGTCAGTGACAACTATTGGGTGTTTAACCGACAATCCTCAGTCAATGTCATAGACAATCTTGTTCCTTTTTTTTGGGTTTCTGTGGTTTCTTGATTTTGTGCAAGTTTTCAGCAAGGGTTCTCCGTACATTCGTTTAAACAAAATATATGGTTATTTTTTTAAAAACATTCAATGTTGATGGTATGACTTTTTACAGACGTGATCAGCAATCTCTACTTTCTCAAGTGCCTCAGAATTTTCTGCCAAAACCTTAATGTATCAAAAGTTTCTGACTGGTTGATTTCTTAATTTTCTTATATTTGCGTAGGTTATGGATAAAATCTAGTTTGCTATTCTGGGCTGTTTCGGGTTCTTGTTGCATGAATTAAGTGTTGTCAGGTACATTAGTTTGTGATTTTTTTCTGTTCAGGTTTGATAGGATGGGAGCACTGTTTTGGTCACATGGTCTAGAATTCTGTACTTTTTAAGTGCCTTTGTATTTTCTGCATTTCCTTTTTGTTTTATGCCAAAACTCCAATGAATCAAAAGTTAAGTGATTTCTTTGACAAGTTCTTGTTTTTGCATTATTTGTGCAAAAAAATCTAGTTTGATGGTGTGAAATTTGGTAGTGGAATAATGACTCTATGCATGAAAAGTTTTTGGAGAGCTCACTACTTTTGGGCTGTTTCATGTTCCTATTCCTGTTCCTGCTGTAATGAATTTTTTTGATAAAATCGTGGAAGAAATCTTGACATGTCCTTCAAGTCGTGTTACATTTTAATTAGTTTTTATGAACCATAAATTGCACCTTTTGTGATTTCTTTGATGCAGTTGTGGTTGAATATGGAGTTTTAAATGGCACATTGTACTTTTTCTGCAACTTGATTATTTCATCTTCTTTGTTGAGGTGCTTCTTTTTGTAGTATCTATGCATAGATAATGAATTGGAACTGATGATATGATCATAAGCCAGGGCATAAATATGCTTTTGACAGCGAATGAACATTGCATTGGCCGATTGGTAGAGGATTCACGTTTTCGGATTGAATCAAATGCTGTCAGTGCAAACCATTGCAAAATATATAGGAAGAAGATTGCTAGTGAAGATACTGAACATTCTTCTAACTGCGACTCTTCTATGTTCCTGAAAGATACGAGGTTGTTTATTGCTCAGGGAGTCTGATAATTCTTTCCTTTAAAAAAAGGTGTACTGATTGTTTTTTCATTTCTCAGCACAAATGGGACATATCTCAACTGGGAGAGGCTAAAGAAGAATAGCACTGAAGTCAAAGTCCAGCACGGTGATATTATATCACTTGCCGCTCCGCCGCAGCATGGTATTCATTTTTAACATCATTTTCTTTATTAATAAAGTTCGTGCCTTGTTTCTGTTTAAGGGGGTAAAGAAAAGATACTTGTTCTCACTCCAACAGAATATAGTCATATTCGCTCTTCTGGACTATCATTTGGAAGGAGCACTGTTTATCAACATCAGTCTCATCTTTACTAAATTATCATGACATGTCCTGATAGTTGATTATTACAGCATTATTCATAAATAATGTGGTATTTAGCAAATGTAAAAAATATTTTTTTTCCAATTTTTCATTGCCATAGCAAGTTTGAACAAGCTTGCATATGCCAACTTCTATTTATGTTCTTTGAATACATGTTAATTGTAACTTAATAATTGTAGTTTGTTCTATTTTCCCTAAATATGTTTTAAGCATCTAGCTTGGAAAACTTTGCCAGAGAGTGACTGGTTCAGGGAGAAAGTAACTAGTTCCAAGGTTACTATGTCTTATGTTTGTTTCTTTTTTGAAGAGTTGTAAAGATTATCATGATTACACTACGGAAAATTTTTAGGAAATTATATTTTTATCTGTTATACAGAACTAGCATTCACATTTGTATATCGAGAAGTTCTCAGGCCCAGTCCATCACTGGAAGGAGTTGCTGCAAAAAGAAAAGCAGGTATCTTCGTGAGAGTCATAATTTACATTTTATTGAACTTTTTTATGTCATTTTTTCCACTCTTTAATTTGCTTCACTGATCTACCAAGGTACATAGGAATTTGAACGATGAGTACATTATATGGTATTCTAAGTTTTAAAGACAATTCTTGATTTCAGTTTACATTAGATGTTTTCTCTGATCACTACATCAGTCTATAGAAATTCAAATGCATTTTGTTTGTAGATAATATAGTTATTGGTGAGTCAGTGATGCATTGTATGCTTTACTGATGAAGGTTGACTTCTGATGTAACTCAAATATTTCTAAAATCGCAGTGTGGTATATCACTGATGGTGAATTTGCTAATGCTCTTGGTTATTGTGTGATTCCATGTGCCAAGTATTGGATAATACCTCATTTTCCTATATCTAAGGCTCATTTTGTTAAATAAGGTGATGCCTGGAGTTAAATGCTTCTCCTTGCTTTCGTTTGTCAGACTTATTGATAAATTGGTGAACCTTTTGCTTTGGTTTTTTCACAGAGGAATATGTTTCTGAAAACAAGAGACTTAAAGGTATTGGCATTTGTTCTCCTGATGGTCCTCTATCACTTGATGATTTTCGAAGTCTTCAGCGGTCAAACACGGTATACTGTTTTGAATACATGACTTTAGTGATTATGAATCTTATGTCTTTCTCACTATTTTCATGTTGTAAATACTATCTTGTGCAGGAATTAAGGAAGCAATTAGAAAGTCAAGTCCTTGAAATTGATAAACTGCGAAATGAGAATCGCACAGTTGTTGAGCATCACGAAAAAGTAATCTTCTAGTGAATTATGATGTTTCTTCTCTTCTGTCTTGATTATGTATGTGTCTGACTGCAGTCTTCCAACTCTTGGTTACCATTTGAGAGTTATAAGCATGCTTTAATCAAGTGGACAAGGTTTGGTTCTTCATATATCAAAGAAATTATGCTAGTTGAATTTCCTTTTGTAGGTTGTTGGGTTGTATCATTTGTTGAAAGGGTTGATAAAAAGTTTGGACATACAACAAATGGGATTATAAGTGTGAGGTGACTCAAGGCAGTACATTCTGCTATATCCATGTACCACTATTAGCAATCGATTAGATAACAAATTGATTTAGTTCAAAAATGGGTCATTTTTTCTAATAAAGAGCAGATGAGTAAATAAGCAACAAATTCACAATTTTCTTTTGGGGGTTGATTTAATGTGCTTTTTTCAAGTATCTTGTTTAAAACTCTTACAATATATGTTCTGATTGCAACTTGCAAGATGTGAAGTATCCTTCATTTAGTGGTGAATTGAATTTTAAACCAATTTACTTGTTCCTTGTCTTTCCAATTATGTTCAGCCTTAACATGTAATGCTAATTGATCTGCAGGAAATGAAAGAGATTAAAGAATCAGTTGCAAAAGCGTACCTTGATCAACTCAAATCATTGCGAGATACATTAGATGATAAACGGATGGAGCTGGTGGAGGTCAGCAGAATATCATCTGAACAAAAACATGCTATAGAAGACCTTAATGAGAGAATCAATGCTTCCATGCAGTCTTGTACTGAAGCAAATGAAATAATGAAGAGGTAAAGAATATATGTTGATTATTGATACGCTTCTAATGAACTCTTTGATTATAACTGAAATAGAAAATTTTGCTCAAGCAGTTGCCTGTTTCACCCATTTTTATATAGTTCATGAACTTGGGAAACAAACTTGAATTTTTTTTTTCTTTAGTTGTAGTTCCAAGCTCAAAGAAAGAACATAGAAAGCATTGTTTGAGTGACAGAAAATATTCTACACTATTGCTAGAAAATGATGTATAGCCATTGTTTAATGCTTGTTTGTTGCTAATTGCTTGTTGGCTCTCTCAAAGTGCTTCATGTCAAAGCCAAAGGCACCTCTTACTTATATGTAGCAAAACTGAGGAGATGCTTCATTTTTATAAATGGTTTCTAGTGTTTCTATATATTACCCATGGGCTATGGCATTCAACCAGAATAATAGTGTTTTAGATGTGTACTATAGATTTTTTATCAATGGCATTAGCTAATTCTATTACCTTTTTTTTTTCCTTTTTTCCAATCATTTATCAGATTGCTTTCCCTCTCTCTGTGTGGTTAAGGTTGTGTTGGTACCTTTCAGATTATTAGTGGTTAATGCTTCTTCCACTTTGTTCAGTATGTCCTTTACTTTTATATGTTAGGAGTGCTGCCAAAATGTCTTAATGCTGACAGGGGGGTATAGTGTGCCAGGATAAATATGAAAACATGTGAGATGTAGATAAATAATAGTAAATTTTCTTGCTTTTAGTCAGAAGGTATCTATAGCTGAACTCAAGGCACAATTAGATCAAGAGAGAGATCTAAGAAGAGTAGAACGAGAGAAGGCTGAAGCTGATTTAAAGGCAGCAGTGCAGAAAGCCCAGTTAGAAGCTCAAGAGGAATTAAAACGACTCTCAGATGCTGCTTCAAGACGAGAAATAGAGCAGCAAGAACTAATTAACAAGCTTCAGGTAAGAGATTTTAGTTCTAAATTATACGCCTAAAACAGATCAATTGGAAAATATTTTATCCTGTGTATTTGAAATCAGATGGTAGAGAAACAAAGCTCTTCTCAAGTGGAAAGTTTGAAGCTCAAATTGGTACTATTCTTATCATCACTTAATTTCTGATTTTCAAATTCTCTCTGCCTGTTCTTTATCCAAATAACTAAGGTCTATATCTAACTTTGTTGTATGCATAGGATGAGACTAGGGAAAAGTTGGTCATCTCTGATAATAAAATTCGCCAGCTGGAAACTCAAGTTTGTGAAGAACAAGTGACCTCTGCAAGTGGGAAAAAAGTATTTCTCTCTCTTAATACCTCTGCTTAGATTCATTTAATATAAATTACACCCTTAAGCAGGAAGATTATTAATCTAACTCTTACTGTCACTGACCCTCTATATGTCTTGGAGCAGAGATTGGAAGAACTTGAACTTGAAATTAAAATGTTGAGGAAAGAGCTTGAGAGTGAAAAGGTATAAATGCAAATTTCTAGTTTTCTTACAATATTTCATTTGTTGATCTTTGTTAGGTCAGATTGCTTCTATATGACGGATGCCCTCTCCATTGTCACCCTTCTATGACATTATTGATCACTAATAAAGTCTTCATGTGCGATTCATTATGTTGAATTGTTTATGTATTCATAATACAGTGGATTTTTGTGAATCTTTTAGATCATGTGGCCATATTAAATTTTATTATTGGCATTTCAGTGAAGTTGTATTTTTAAGCTGAAGTCTTTTTTGCTGTTGGTAGCAGGCAGCCCGAGAAGAAGCATGGGCTAAAGTTTCTGCCCTTGAACTTGAGATAAATGCTGCAACACGCGATCTTGATTTTGAGAGGCGGAGGCTAAAAGCTGCCAGGGAAAGAATTATGCTTCGGTAAGGATATTGAAGGCATTGGTGTAATGCAATATATTTTTTAACGCCATTAGCTCATAACTGCATTTGGTGGTAGTTTTGCATGTTTGATTGGCTATGGGAAACTGTAGATTTATATTTGAATATACCTAAAATTGCTGTAGTGCAGTTGTCATGGTTTAATCCTTGTGAACATATTGATGGCATCCAGGGAAACACAGTTACGGGCATTTTATTCCACAACTGAGGAGATCTCGGTGTTATTTGCAAAGCAGCAGGAACAACTAAAGGCGATGCAGAAGACACTGGAAGATGAGGAAAATTATGAGAATACATCAGTTGATATTGACCTTAATGTGTCTAATGGTGACAATAATCAAACTATAGTCAGAGAAAAACAAACAAATGGCCATCAGAGCAACAGTGCTGTGAAGGCTGGCTCTGCTACTTCTGCTCAGAGGATTGATAGAATTCAAATTGTTACTTCCAGTGATGAAGCCAGTGCAACTGAGAAGCATGACTGCGATATCAGAAGTCAGGGAGAAGACCAAAATACACAAGAGGCAGAATTTACAAGTGCTGACCGTACTGGTAATGGTGGCTTTGGTTCTGACATAGATGGTGTTGGCACAGCACCTATTTTGGATGGAGATCCCATTGGAACTGAGAGAGTTCTTGAAACTGAAAGCCTTGGAATTGATGGAGAACGGAATGTTGACTTGAACAAGTCTGGAACTTTAGCTGGGGACACAATGCAGCTGGATGATGAAGCCCATGGACATGAAAGTGATGAACGGATTCACCCAGTTTGTCAGGAAACTGCCAACTACTCGCAATTAAACAATCCTCTTGAGAGTCAAAAAACCATGGAGGATACAGAAACAGGAGGTGCAATCAGAACAGCCGACCTTTTAGCTTCTGAAGTTGCTGGGAGCTGGGCTTACAGTACTGCTCCTTCTGTCCATGGAGAGAATGAATCTCCTACAAGCAGAGATAATGAAGAGGAAGGCACCCTGGGTCTACATGATTCCGTTGCACAGGTGGCTGAGAGTCAAAGTATGCCATATTCAAAATCTGCTCCCACCAAATGGAGTTGTGAACATCAGGTGCCGAGTGAAATGATCAGGATTGTAGCTCCTGATTCAAAGGAGCAGTTTGGTGGTGCTATGGACAATGACTTTCATCAAGGGAGAGGAAAACAGGGTTCCATTTCCAACTCATATACAGAGAGCGGTGCTGATAGTGATGAGAATGATATAGTAGATGCTAAAGGTGGATCTACGTTGGGTGCAGATACCGAGGATAGCAACAAAGCTGATGAGGAGCAAAATAATAATGATGCAATGGATGAAGATGATGAAGCTACCCAGGAAGATTCTCTGGGATAGCCAGGCATGTGGATTTATATATGTATACACACACACGCCACACAATATGTGTGTGTATGTGTGTGTGTGTGTGTGTGTGTGTGTTCAGGTATGAGTTGAGGAAAAGTATAACAGTTGTATATACTAGATGCCAATCAAGTTGCCTTCTCTTATGGGAGCTTGTTTTTTCTATAATTTTTGGCGTTCCTTTTTGTGGTTTTTTTTTTCCTATGTATGGATTTCTTGCCCGTCTTCACAAAAGAAAATTTAGGCTCCCTGAATGTTGTGCAAAGTCTTGATGAATAGAGTTGAAGATAAAGTTGTCTAGCAGACAGGTGGCGCCAAGGTGGTATTTGAAGATAAAGTTGTCACCTTCCTCTTGGTTCGCGCATGTTGTTTCAGATGTCCATGTAAAATCCTTACCGTTCTTTCTTGCTCGCTTGAAGCTAGTGTTTATCTTCTAACACTGTTGCTGGTATTTCTGGTGAAGAGATTTTGCTTGAATGTGCCGTATGTATTGCCTTCTCGTTGAAAATTTGATTTCCTCGCCACACAAAATTGCCTTTGCTTGCATCGACGGCTCTCTAATGCATTATTGCTCAAACCAATGGAGAAGTACGCAGCGGTGAGTGGCTCTTTCGTTATTATTATTATTATATTATCATTCATTGAATTTCTTTGTAATAAGTGATTTTACCTCAGCTATTCTCTAGTCTCGAACATAATCTAGTCATTAAGATATAGATTTAAACAAAAATTCAATCATTTAATTTGAAGCATTTCACGCGATTGAAAATTGGAATATGAATTAGATAGTGTAGTATAAGTGTATTATTATTATTAGTATTTTCAAAAGTATTAAAAGAATTTTTTTAATAATATTTATATTACAAATAATTTTACACTTCTTAAATAATATTTTAAATTTTATACTATAAAATTATATAAAATATAAAATTATTTATAATTTTATTTTATTATTTAATAATTATTTGATATTATTTAAGACAAAATTTTGAAGTATTATTCAAGAAATATAACATTATTGGGGGAATTTAACTGCCGTTATCATGATGTCACTTTCGTCGGGATGAATATATAAAATCTGCAGTTAGGTATGTGCTATAAAGTCGTAATACATTTCAAGCATCATGATTGTCATAGAAGAAAGAAAGAGGAGGTACTGAACCTGAGGTTGCCAAATCTGATGAAAATATACAGTTCTAGACTGAGATTTAAATCTATTTTTATTTTGTTTGAATTTGGGGAGGCCGGTGTGATGGATTTGGACCACGTGGTTGATGGCGAGAGATGCTAAAACAGTCTTCGTCGTCGTCATCATCATCTCTTTTTTTTTTGCCCCTCAAGGTAGTTCTCGATTATTATTTTTTTCACACAAATTTTATCTAAATTTCAAATTTTAAATTTTAAATAACTATAATATTACTTTTTAAATATCAATTAATTATAATAATATCGACAGTTTTTTAAAATAATTAAAACGATTAAAATTAATCTTTTAATAATTAAAAAAATTAAATCTACCTTAATTTTTACTAAGAGTCAAACTCATAACTTAAATAAAAAAAAGTGTACAAACTCTACTACTAAAGTAAAAGTAAACATCTGAGTGCAATTTTTTTTTTTTTGAAATTAAGTGCAGATCTTAATTATTATTAATGCTGCATTTTAGCTATCATATAGTATTGTTCTTTAACTTTGTTTTTTCCTGCCTTTTATCTTTGTTTTTCGTGTTTCTTTGACTTTTTAGTATTGTTCTTTAACGCTTCCGAGAAATACATGTTAGGATTTTTTTTTATGGTATAGAAAATTGTAATTAAATAATTTTCTACTATAAATATATATAAAGAATTAATTTAATGAATTATGTAATTTATTATATAATAAATAATATTATTATATATCATTGTTTAATAAATTTATAATTTTTTATAATTTGTACACAATTTATAATGTACTACAGAATATTATTATGTGTTTAGGAGCTCACCACCATATGGTAAGTTCTCTAGGATAATAAATTAATTCTCTCTATATATATTTTATAAAATAATAATGTTATACATTTTAAATTTGTATTTTAAGTTGTATCACAAATAATGATGTGTCAAATAATTATTGAGTATAACGAGTAATTTTAAAATTTATACTATTTTATTATCTAATTATCACTTGACACATCACTACTTGAAATACAACTTGAGATGCATAACATTATTTGCATGCGATGCCGATCAATCTCACTTGTTTCCAATTTCATTTTTTATTTTATTTTTTTCAAATATAGAATTATCAGTATAGTATATTTAAAATTTAAAATTCCATATCTTTATATAGCAAATATTGAGCTAAAAGTCGCCGGACAATAAAAAATAACTGTAAGTATTTAGGAGTACTTTCAATCCTATGAAAAAATATCAACAATTACACCTCCAAAGTAATTTTGTAACGAGTAATGCTACTTTCAATCCTATGAAAAAAATACTCCATAATCTTAAAAAAAAATTGAAATTGGAAACAAGTGGGGTTGATAGGCATCCACATGGGAGCAGTCAGATCATTATTGAAAAATTGAAAATAAAAGTGTGTCATTTTATTGTTGACTAATTACACTAAATGTCAATATTAGTGATGAGTGTAAATACTTTGGTAGAAGTAATACAAGAAATGAGTGAACTAGTAATCCTACTTCAAATGGTTGGCTGGCCTCAACCATTTGTGTTCTAAACTTCATGATGAGGGCTGCAATCCCCCTACTGTCAACCTATATTTTGCATGTGGCAGCTATAACAACATGTCAAGTGATCTTAAGCATACATCTATCTATATTTCTAGATGTATGTAAAATATTATGTATTTTGTAAAATTACTGGGGAGCTGGAGAGGGCATGTGTCCAGATGCCCAATTTAAGGGACCATGTGAACTGGCTGAGCTGGAGTTTGGACCAAAGATAAAAACAAGCCACCCCATCCATCCTCCATCCTCATGATGATGCTTAACTCTCTCTTGTGGATGAGAGAATTGGGGGGGAAGAACCGAAGAGGTGAATGTGATGATGGTGGAGAAGAAGATGAGGCCAAAATGGGGTTTCATTTTCCAAATAAAAGAACATGGCTTTTGGTAATCAATTACTTTGTGGAAAAGGAACAAAACAATAAACCTAACCACATTGACTACTCTCCCTCATCTTACCCCATCTTCCCTTCCAATTTCCCACTCATTTTGTATTGGTTTCTTCTTCTTCTCCTCCTTCTGGTCGTGGCCAAACATTGAACCCCGTATGTGCTTTGCTTATGACTTTATCATTGTTTTGTAATTTTAATTATCTTTTGACTCGTGTATGAGAAATTATGGGAATAACCCAAAATAAAGTTTAAACATTGATAGGGGTTGAGTGCGGCTAATCTATTGATAAATCTCTAAATTGTACTAGTGAATATGACATAATTCAGATTAACTCCAAAATATGATAATCTTGTCAGCACCCCAATAATAAAAATATTTAGATATGCGAATCCTTTCATATAGATGCAAATGATTATGCATAATGAGGGGGGAAGAAAGTACGAATTTTGGGTTCACACTCTTTGAACTTGGAGGTTCTTGTACGTAAGCATTTGCACTTTCTAAAAAAGAAAGAACAGACCAATTGGAAAGCTTGTGTTTGCTTTTGAAACACATCCTTCTTACACTCCATGGGGAAGGCTTTTTCTTTTTTCAAAAGATATGAAGATTTTGACCATACGCCCTATAAATATTTTATCAAGTCATGTTATGCCCATAATCCCTGTTTATATTAACAACAAAAACATACTTTCTGTCATTGTAAACTCTAAGAAACGTGGGTCTAATTATGTTTAAGGTTGATATAATAGAGACACACAATTAAGTACTTCGACTTAGTTGGCCCACGGCTTATAACGGCAGCTGGATGATACTAGACCTTCAACTTTGAACTTTTTGTGGCTATTATTGTCAAACAAATCTGCCTGTGTAATTCCAAATGAAGGTTAATAAGTTTATGCAAAGTTAGGAAACAATGATACTTTGATTTATTAGACTATTACCAAGAAGAGATAGACAATTTGAATTTCATTATCCAAATAAATACAAACCATTTAGGGAGAAATATTCATATCTTTGATAATAAAAAATAGAGTCCTTACTACGTAACAAGTAATACAATCATTCAATAAAACTATAAAACTACTTCATTTCATAAAGTTGACCCCTAATGGGTTTCTTGTTTCTGAAACGTTAGATTAGATATTGCTTGTACGTGCAAATGTCACATTTTGGGTTTTGTTAGATAACGAAAAGGAGCGAAACGATGTTTAATTTAAAACTGACCACAGAATTACTTTCAGAAGTTCAAAGATTCAAAAGATAACTACACATGAATAGCTGTAGTTCTATATAGATCTTTGGCAAAAAGGGGATAAATCCTTTTCAATGTGGCCAAGGGCGGCCTTCCTTCTAATTAGGCTGCTTGTGGTCGTTTTGTCACTCTTCAAAAAGGCCAAAAGAGAGAAGAGAGGAACCCTTTTTTTCTTCTGTTCATCGCGTTATTTCTGCATTATTTCTCATCTAATGATAATATTGCTGCCCGTTTGCAATCATGAGTCCTTGTGTCATCATTACAGTGAAAAGCCACTCTCTCTCTCTCTGTCTCACAGTTCTGCCTCTCCTTCCGATCATATCTAAAATAAGGGATATTAATACTCACTCTCCGAGGTCGGCATAAATTACTGTTTAACAGCAGTTTTGATTTTAATTATATTGTCGGTCTCTCTATTTAAAATTGAAAAATATATATATATATATATATGTTCACTTTTAAAAATATTTAATTTATTTATGTGATAAAAAAATATATATAATTACGATGGTAATTTGTGCCAACGTAAGGGATGACAGTAGTGTTAATACCCCTATCTAATAGTATACAAAAACACTTTTTTCTCCTGTTATATAGCTCACCAGCTTTCATAGTATTCGCTCATCAATCTGTCTCTTACACTCTTATCTACAAACCCATGAAACCCATCTTCATATAACTCTCATTTTCTCTCAATTTTCCCAAACCCTTACCAATCAAAAGACTGAAATAGAAAACAAATAGTTTTTCCTCCCATACACTGAGAAGCAAGATTTTGGAGGAAACAAAATGTGCATGAACTATGCAGAGTTGCATAATCCACGTAGTAGCTTATATTTTGGTTTTAGCCATGGACGGCCATTGAAGCGACATAACGTTCGGGTTAGCCGCTTAAACAGGTTAGTTTCTTCACAAGCATAATCCGATCTTTCTCGTTCTTTCTATCTAATCACGATAATTGTTTTTAATTTTTATGGAACGCAACAGGAGGAAAACGTCGGCAAATGAAGAAAAAAGGAAGCAGACGGTGGCTTTAAGGGCTGAGATGGAGTTAAAGAACCTGAAGTTGTACAGGGAGAACCAGAGCATCATAAAAGAGAACGAAAAGCTGAGAAAGAAAGCTCTTCTTCTCGGCCAAGAGAACCAAGCCTTGTTATCTCTGATACAGAACAAGTACTTGGCTCACAACTAAAAAGGATGAGCAATACGGAATAAGAAGGGGACTACCTTCTTTGATCTTCATAAGACCTAGCTAGGTAGCAAGCCAGCCTTTAGCATCACTTCTCTCCTTTCCTCGATCTTTTGCTTCATCAATCTTCTTGTCTTATTAGGTAATAAGGTATTAGGCTCAGATACATATATTTTAGGTGGGAATAAAAGTTATCGAACCTTGTGTAATTTTTTTTTTTGCATGGAAATAGGCTAAGGGTATAACATGGGAATTTTGTAGAATGGAATAACTGTATGTAATCTCTCGCGCATGAAATATCCATCTTTACTTCTTATTTTTACTCGAACGCAGATGATTACGAGTGCCTTGCCAATTCACGACCAATTGAACTACGTTCAACTTGGACTCAGATGATTATGAGTACCCAGGCCCAACTAAGATATTCATTTTGTAACAGAAAGATTGGAAAACAAAAACCGAAATCTTTGACTGAACTGATATCAATTTAGAACAGCTAGCCCCATCAGTTGTTTTCTATTTCATCAAAAAATGCAGAACTTGTTTAATTCTCCTTGGCCACAAAAATGAACGTAATTCCATGATCCTGCGTTCGAAGTACAAGCACCAGTGTGCAAGTTGCAACTCTATGTAACTCATGGGCAAGAGAATTTTATTTTAGTGAGATAACACTATAGAGCCCAGCAAAATGATAAGGCCCAATTCGTAATAGCCCGTGGTTGTGTTATGGGCTTTGACATTTCAGCGCAATTTGTTTGTGGCTGTGGCCTATCAGCCTTGATAATAAAACGAAAATTAAAATAATTTATTTATGAAATTGTATAATTATTGTGTATAATAAATAATTTTATATTATTTTATTATTTAATAATTATTTAACACAATATTTTTTATAATATAATTTAAAATGTCTAGCTTTAACTATAAAGCAGATGCAAAATCTTTGATTAAAATTTTAAGAAAGACCCGTAATGTATTTTTTGGTTTTTTAATTTCCTAACATTTAAGTAAAACATGTTGACAGTTGAAAGAAGTGGGTCATTTAGCCACTAATTAATTGTGATTTAAGGAAGCCGAAGACTTTATTTGATCTTGATGTGAGATGATCATGGGTAAGTTGAAAATGTGTATCAACCCGTTTAACTAGCAAAACAAATAATTTCAAATGTACTTTCATTTTGTGGTTTAATGAATTTATTCTTGTTAAATTAAAATTGTGATTAATAACCAAGCCATATTATTATCATTTTGATTAATTGCTAACATTGCAATTAAATCAATAGAAATGGAGACGAATCTCAATTCTTCTTCCGAGTTGCGTGAGGGGGAACTAAAACTTACAAAGTCGGTGTTTATAAAACGGTCACATATTCGCAATCGTGCGTTAAAAAAAAATAAAAGAAAGAAAGGATAATTTCGTCATTTTAGTAATAGCACGTCGCACTACCGCACTACCAACACAGAAGATCGGCGCGATTTAAGAGACTCACGACAAGATCACGAGAGTGGTCCAGTCGTTATACAGTAACAGTTGTTTCTGGAACAAAGCAAAGAACGACAAAGAGGAGAATATTTTAGTAATTTCATAGTCAGTCAACTGGAACCCACTAACCTGCGACCGGCTCTGTCTCTTCCCCAACTCGTCCAAGACTGCGGGCCCCACTCCCCATCATCACTTGGTTTGAGCTTCGAATCCAACGAGAACCCCAAAAATCTTTCACTCTCTGCTGTATCTCTTTTTTAGTGGCAAAAATAATTTTGAACAACAAATCAAATAGAAAGTGAAAGTGATTGAAATTGAATTAGCAGTGAAATTGAATCCCATGTCTTCGAGTACGTACAGGAATGGTACGGTACAAAAGGGAACAGCGAAGCCAATCTCCGCAACTCCCTCCAATTTGAAATCTTCTTCTTTCAAATCCCGCCTTCATCCATCTCAGTTGCCGGGATCTGCTATACGCCGCAGCAGCTCAGCCTCTTTTGGAGCCGTCGCCGCCGGAAATGACGGAGGTCAGTCACATTCCACTTGCTCTGTAAATAAAGTTACATATTGATTCATTATATCATACTTTCTGCTCTTACACTTGATATTTACGACGATTCAAAAATCTTGATCTTGTTGTTATACACATAAAAGTCATCATGTTTATGATCTCATTCAGGTAATTGATTTAATTTGGTTATAATTATAACATAGAGCATATGGTGTTTAGTAACTATTAGTTCCAAAAGCTTAAGTATCTAACAACAATATGTAAGTTCTAAAACTGCTGGTTTGTGGTTCTGAGTTTTGACAGTACCTGGAAGAGTTAGAGTGGCAGTAAGATTGCGACCACGAAATGCAGAAGAGTTGGTAGCAGATGCAGATTTTGCTGATTGTGTGGAGTTGCAGCCAGAGGTAGTCTCATTCTCATTTTAGTTACTTTGACTGACGTAGTTGTTAAAATTTCACTTTGTTTCTTATAGATGGTGTTTTGAGCTCAGTGCTAGGTTATAGCTTAGTTGTGCTGCCATTAATCATTTTTGGTTTTTGCTCTCTACCTCAGCTTAAGAGGTTGAAACTTCGAAAGAACAACTGGGAATCAGACACTTATGAATTCGACGAGCTTCTTACTGAGTTTGCATCGCAGAAGCGTGTCTATGAAGTTGTTGCCAAGCCTGTTGTGGAGGTGTCTTATGTTTGCTATATTTCTCAATATTTAAAACAATTTTTCATCAAGCTATATATACTTAAGTAACTTCTTGCAGACTGCTTAATCCATTAATGAGTGCTTACTTTCATCTTTTTCAGTTTTAAAAATTAAACTCATGCTATATTCCCAGTGTGATATGTCATGCTCTATGCAGCAGTCACTGATTTGTGCCTTTAATTTTGCAGAGTGTTCTGGATGGTTACAATGGGACTGTGATGGCTTATGGTCAGACTGGGACAGGGAAAACTTTTACAGTTGGACAATTGGGAGAGGAAGATACATCTTCTCGTGGAATCATGGTCCGGTCAATGGAGGATATTTTAGCAGATATTTCTCCAGAAACAGATTCTGTTTCTGTCTCATATTTGCAGGTTGGTCCCTATCATCCAAATGCAGGATTTTAGTCAGTCGCTTAATTTGAATTTTATTCCATCATTTATTTCTTTTCTGGTTTCTCTTGTTTGGTCATTTTGAAGTACCAGTTTATTGATTTTGAATTTTTCATCAATTTTGTTTAGTTTTGGTCATTTGAAAAGTTCATGCATATATGACAACCGTGTCATACGGTTCAAAGTTTTCTAATCATTTTGTTCAACAAATGCACACAGCTTTATATGGAGACAATCCAGGATCTTCTTGACCCGCCAAATGATAATATTTCCATTGTGGAAGATCCAAAAACGGGTGATGTGTCCTTGCCTGGTGCGACTCTTGTTGAGATCAGGAACCAACAAAGTTTTATGGAGTTGCTGAAATTGGGAGAAGCCCATCGAATTGCTGCTAATACGAAGTTGAACACCGAATCTTCGCGTAGTCATGCTATTCTTATGGTGAATAATGACTATTCTGTTACTTTCGCTTATTGTTTAATGCTTATGTATCAATATCCTTTGTTTACCTGTTGATGGTTGATTACATTGTTTTCTGTTACACTTTTAAGTATATAAATCTCTCTGCAGATACATGTTAAGAGGTCTGTTGTAGGAAGAGAAGAAGATCTTTCAAGTGAAATCAACAATGCCTCTCACTTGGTAAAACCTTCAAAGCCAGTTGTGAGGAAGAGTAAGCTGGTAATAGTAGATCTGGCAGGTTCAGAACGTGTCCACAAATCAGGTGCAATTACAACTTATCTATAAGTGTGTATGATTTTCTTTTTCCATTAAATGTTAAATATTAAAGTCTTTTTTCTTAAATAACTTAATTTTCATCATGACACCTTGTTAGTTGGAGCTGGATATGGAGTGAATTTTACTGTCTTCCCATTTTGGCAGGAAGTGAAGGTCATATGTTGGAGGAAGCTAAGTCTATTAATCTCTCACTTAGTGCTTTAGGGAAGTGCATAAACGCCCTGGCAGAGAATAGTGCTCATGTGCCACTTCGTGATTCCAAACTTACAAGGTTGCTTAGAGATTCATTTGGAGGTGAGACACCTTTCATATGTGTAAGTCGCTGAGGCTTCAACATGATCAAACTAACCAGTTCATTTAATGGTCTCTATGATTGAATTGTGCTGCTTTTGAATCACTAATGTATGAAATATCTACATTGGTGTAAATTTTGGTGTGGTGGTTGCATCTTGTTTCTGCCCCTTCATGTGGTCCTGTTTCTGTTTTATTCAATATCTATGTCCTCATAAAATATCTTGTTCAAGACATTGATGTTATTATCAGGATGATTACGAGGTCTCCTTTTTATGTTTTGCTGTACAACTGCCATTGTGTTGCAGGAACAGCGAGAACCTCATTAATTGTGACCATTGGACCATCTCCTCGTCACCGAGGAGAAACTGCCAGTACCATATTGTTTGGACAGAGGGTGAGTTTAGTTGTTTTTACCATGTAGACTGCCTGCAGTTAAGCTCTTTAAGTATTACTGCTGTTAATATATTTAGTGTAGGTGATAGGCATTGCAGCAAATATTTGATGGCAGAGCACTGCTGGTGGCTTGCTTTCTACCCCTTCTTCGATTGGCTTGATTTTGTTTTGTTTCTTTTCTATACAATAAGGATGTTGGTATCTAGTTTGCTGTATGCCTAGCATCATTAAAATGTATGCACAAATATTTGTTACACCTTATGAGTTATGAATGGACGTGTTCTTCATCTATCATAGGCTATGAAGGTGGAGAATATGTTGAAAATAAAGGAAGAGTTTGATTACAAAAGTTTGTCTAGAAAGCTTGAAATACAAGTGGACAAGCTCATTGCGGAAAATGAAAGGCAACAGAAAGCGTTTGACATTGAAGTTGAGAGAATAAATTTGGAAGCACAAAATCGTATTGCTGATGTTGAAAGAAATTTTGCAGATGCCTTAGAGGTTAGTTTATTTATTTCATATTCTGCCCCTGCATGAACTTTTGACTGATTTTCTGTCATATCTGTCTGTCTTTCTTTCCTTCCTTTTTTTCCCAGTTATTACCAAACATGGTAATAGCCAAGGGATGTAGGACGAGATACTTGCTGTTGTGTATTTTTTATTTATAAAAAAGATAATAAATAAAATGGATCTTGTTATTGCAAATGTTGGTTAGCCTTTGTTTTGATCTACGATAGAACAGGCATAACAAAATAGAAAAATTAGAAATTGTTTCAGAAGCCTATTGCTGAACCTTCCCTTTCTTCATTTTTGCTTGACACTTTTCAATATTCAACAATCCTTTTGTGTTTCTTTCATTAAATAAGTCTTTGTATATATTGTGCCATGCTCACCATAAAGTTTCACATGATGTATTGTAGAAGGAGAAGCTGAAATGTCAGATGGAGTATATGGAATCAGTTAAGAAGCTGGAGGAGAAGATGCTGTTGAATCAACAGAAGCAAGAAAATAATGGATTTGTCAATGATAAATGTAATGGAGAGGTATGCTCCATTTCTGCTGCTTCCTTGGTTTCTGAAGGAGTTGCATCAAAACTTTGGTGTAATCAGGGAAGCATTTTAACTTGATGGATACACATGCTCATGTGTTAACACCATTAGGGGGACTTTTATTGCATTGGGTTTGTAGTGATAGTTTACTTATGAAATATGGGAAATATTTTTCCACTTTCATAAAATATGAAAATAATATATCATTTATCTCTGTTCAAGGCCCTTTACATTGTCAATATGTTGGGGGTAATTTTTCTTGAAAATGAATTTGAAATTGTGCTCTTCCATGTTAAATGATTTGAAGATATGATGCTGCGACTATACTGGCATTCTATACCTTTAACAGTTGTAATTATACTACTTTTTGACCACAGGGTTGCACTGTCTCATTTTTTCTACTTTGCAGGGACCTGGCATTTCTGTTGTGGAGGAAGTTGCTGAGATCAGACAATTGCTTCAAAATGAAATTCATTTGAGAAAGGCAGCTGAAGAGGAGCTCAACAAACTCAAGAGTCAAGTAGGGCTATATACACAATCAGGGGTATGGTTTCTATTGTGAACTATATAGAATCTGTACATTAAGCTCTTTTGGCCACCATTAACATTTATATGTGAAAACTGACGACGTGTTTCTGATTATTTTGCTGTTTAAGTCATGCGGAGATACAGAAATATCAAAGCTTCACAAAGTCTTGGAGGAGGAGACACATCAAAAAAGGAAACTTGAAGAGGAAATAGTGATTTTACAAAGCCAATTATTGCAATTGACGTTTGAAGCTGATCAGGTATTTGATTTATGATACTCTTTGTGCTTGGATCAGCACCTCTTATTTATGTAACTGATGATGATGTTACCATGACATAAGTGATTTTAGTATTATTGTGGAATTTGATGATCTATAAGAGGAGTTTAACCCCCAAGGGGAGGGTTGAATTATGTCGTCATAGACTTAAATGCCTCTTGGTGGTACCTAATTGGGATATTATATCTCATACATTTCCTGCTATGAAAGGTTGTTGGATGTAGCACTGGTTCCCAATTTCAACTAACTGCACATGCCTGGGGATTCCTGGGTTATAACCCTCTTCATAAAGTGCCTATCCTCTTGCTTAGCATGAGCCACAATTTTGGAACACATAGTTTTGAGATGTTTATGACTTTTAAGTACTTGTGCAGCTGTTCCTCTTAGGCGTTAAACACAAGGATATGTGTAAATTTTAACTCTTGCCTTGTTTCTTCATAATTGTAGATGCAAAGATGTCTTGAGAGAGGTGAGCAGGAAAATGGTTTTGCTCGTGTGGATAGACATTCTCAATTCAAAGACTCCAGTAATGGACACAAGGCACCAATCACTACACTTTTTGAACAAGGTTGGATTTTTTAACTGTTTGAACATCACTTAAATTATTCCTAGTGCATATTGCTTATTCTTTTTCTATCAATCGATTGACAGTTGGATTGCAAAAGATCCTGTCATTGCTTGAGTCAGAAGATGCCAATGTACGAATTCATGCTGTAAAGGTGGTTGCCAACCTAGCAGCTGAAGGTGGGAAATCTATTTTCTTTGGATCATGCTCTCATCTACTTTCTCAAGTAGGATATTGAATTGTTTGCTCACTCTATTAGATTTTGGTTGCTGCATTTAGTATTTTTTGCTGGTGAAAGTTACTTAATGTGCTTTGGGATACTAAGCCTAGTGGATTAGGTGCTTGTAATCCTATATACTGTCACTGTTTTCCCATTTAGTAAATTCCCATTAGTTCTGAGAGTAAACAGGTTCTTTAACCATGCATGTAATCCTGTGTACTATTATGTACTAAGCAGAAGCAAATCAGGAAAGGATTGTTGAAGCTGGAGGTCTTTCTTCCTTGCTGATGCTTCTTAGAAGTTTTGAGGATGAAACTGTTCGCAGAGTAGCAGCTGGAGCAATTGCCAACCTTGCAATGAATGGTAATTGCACATTGAATCTTTTCTTATCTCTGAGAGTGCAGAGGGTTTCTTTTATGTTATTAATTATTTCTTAAGGATTCATATCTCATTTTCCTTCTAAAATATTGGTTGTAATTGTTGTTTCCTTTTGCATAGCAGAAGCCAATCAAGAACTTATAATGGCACAAGGAGGAATCAGCTTGTTATCTATGACAGCAGCCGATGCTGAGGATCCTCAAACTCTCCGCATGGTTGCTGGAGCTATTGCTAATTTATGCGGCAATGGTATTATTTCGTCTTGTAGATCTACTCTTTCTTTTGGAACTTGTGAGATTTGTTTGCTTTTGCTTGGGTATCTGAATGAAACAGAGGAACCATTAAGAATTTATTTGAATCATTAAAGATGGGAATATATAAGACAAGCACATGTATAAGTATTGCACCAGACAAGGAGAGAATATGACACCATTATGTAATTAAACTTACATGAGAATATTCAGTGCACCACTTGTTTTTCTTCTTCATTTGTTTTAATGAAGATAATAAGGAAGTTGTTTTATTTTCTGTCTGCTAGAATTTGTTAAGAGAAGATTTGATTGTCTAATCTGGCATGTGGAGATGTGTAAAGTGTCTTTGTTTGTGGCTCTGTTATTTAGCTTCAAGAAAAGATCATAGCTTTATTTGTAATTTCTAAGCTGTCCTAACGATTTCTTTTTTATTTCAAATCCTTTTTATAATGGGGATTCTTATTTATTTATCTATTTCTTGTCTCCTAGATAAGCTTCAAACAAAGCTGAGGTCTGAAGGTGGAATTAGGGCCTTGCTAGGAATGGTGAGATGTGGACATCCAGATGTTCTATCCCAAGTTGCACGAGGAATTGCTAACTTTGCAAAATGCGAATCTCGTGCATGTACTCAAGGTTAACATCTATCTTACACCTGTCATTATCTGGATATTAATCTTGAAGAAGCTTTAGTTGGTAGTACTGCAGGTGGATGATTGTGGTGTTTGATAATTTATTTAAAGTGAACTATAGATACTTAAATTCACATTATGTCCACATGGAAATGGAAGATTGTGATAAGTGATCTTGAAAATGAATTCTGAAAAGTATCTTTTGTTTTGAAAACATTCCTGTAGTTGTATGGCCTGCAATAGAGAAGACTTTCAACATGCAATTTCACAGTTATCATTTCTGACATTTGAGTTTGGCCCGAGTTCTTAAATTTGGACTTGATTTCATTGTTGTAGTAGCAATCTATTATATGGTTGACAGTTGCTCACAGGACAGTGAAATGATAATGTTGATGTCAAAATAGTTTTATTTTTATTTTTGTTTGTCTGTTGTGTAGTATGATGTTTACATGTGCATCACACCAGGTGTAAAAAACAGCAGATCTCTCCTCATAGAAGATGGTGCACTACCGTGGATTGTGCAAAATGCAAACGATGTAGCACCACCAATCAGGCGACACCTTGAACTTGCACTCTGCCACTTGGCGCAGCACGGTAAGTGAACCCTTCTCTTTTCCTCAGAGAAGTTTGAGTTATTGGAAACAGGTTCGACGAGTATACATATTTTTTTATAAATAATTTTAAAATTTTCAGAAGTAAATGCCAAGGAAATGATTAGTGGAGGTGCTTTGTGGGAGCTAGTTCGTATCTCACGCGACTGTTCTCGAGAGGACATAAGGAGTCTCGCCCGCCGGACTCTAAGTTCCAGCTCCATCTTCCGAGCTGAATTGCGGCGGCTGCGAATAGATTTCTAATTACTGGATAGTAGGCTTCTATGGAGGATTGTTCATCTGGTGCCAACTTCATCTGGCCGATACGGGGAAACTCGAAACGTACTGCTGTATAGGCTTTTTGGTCAAGAACCCCACGTCTTTGTACTGGGTCAGCTCAAATCCTCTTCGCAATTTTCATTTAAAGTAAAGCCAGGCTTGGGGTATGTAATCTATGTTTCATAGTGAGTTCACTAAGCTAACAAATCCAGTCTCCAATTTTGTGTACACAAAATTTCCTTCCGCATTTGAATATTTGTATAAAATGAAATTTATATTAGTAATGAGAATCACCATTCTTTAGTTCTTAGTAAAGCCAAGAGAAATTCTTAAATGGCAATTGTCACCAGGTCATCTGGGGTCCTATACTTCAAAATGTTGCTCATATTCTACATTCTAGAATTAAATCAAGGATTTGTACAAACGAGGTTCCTTATTCAAATATCAATTCTCCTTGCCGGCTTAACCATAAACCAGTCATCTACTGTTAATATTTGCATACAACTTCTATTCTGTTCACATATAGCATTAATATAATATGTTTTGCATGGTAGTAATTAAGCCAGGGGCTCTTAAATGCATACTTCAACATCTTAAATTCAACTATTCCCAAAGGGTTTTTGGCAAATTAATGGTCAAATCTTTCTTCGCAAATTAAATGAAGCTGCTTATTGTATCTTAAAAAAAAGACTAGTCTTTAATTGTTGGGTTGAAATTTGTTTAGCAATTCCTCTTTCATGCATAGCATTATTTTACATTGTGATCGAGCATTCTGATGTTAGAAGACGCATTTATATCTACAATCATGTTATCTGTAAGCATTAATGACTGGAAAATTGTAACAACATTGTAAAACCCGTATCTTGACTGAAACTAAAGTATTCTCGTCTGTATATCTTTTAATTTGAAAGATAAGAGAATGAAATAGATGGGGTTAGATAAAGAACTGAGATTTAATTTTAGAATTTGATATAGCGTGATTTAGGGAACACGTGTTATGTTTAAAGAGAAAGGAGAGATTAGAATTTTAAAAGCGCGTGAATTTGGAAAGTACGTTTGTTTAAAGAGAGAAAAAAAATAATGTGTGAAATATTTAAAGAGACGTGTATGAAAAATAAAAATAAAAATAAAAATAAAAATAAAGAGTGAGAAGATAACGTGGGGATAAAATGGAGGAGACGTGTATTTTTAGAGTATGTTATCGGAAGAAGTAATTTTAGGGGATTAAAAAAAATGGAGACAGTTTTTTTTTAGTTGAGGTAATGGAAAGAGCCTATTTTAGAATATAAAATGTGCTTAAGTAGAAGAATTAGAAGCAAATCAGTATTGAGCCATCTGTGTTGTGAGTGAATTATATTTTTAAAATAAAATTTAGTATTTATATTTTTTATAGTTAAATTATGTGATTAATTAATCTATATTTTAATGAAATTCTTTTAGTCCCGCTAAGTTATTATTTTGATTTTCAATTTCAATAGCAATATCCTGATTTCTGTTAGCATTAAAATAAAGAGAACGTATATGAATCGGAAGGTTTGGCTTTTAATTGTTAATGGATTTTTACCTTGAGTGATTGTAACACTTTATGGGAAACAAATTTAAGACAAATTATGATAATCATTTTCTTTCGTGTACAGCAGTAAATTGGATATTCGTTACTGCTAAAGAGTTTTATTTTCAACAAAATAATATTTCTGAAATATAGTTGTTGCAGTTTCTTAAAGTTGCTTGTCTACATATGTGTTTTTGTTAAAATATATATTTTAAGGGGAAGAGAGAGAGAGAGAGAGAGAAGGTTTATTGTTATATAATACACCATAAATGTTTTATCTTATTTTATGTTTTGTTTTTAATTCAATTGGAAGAATTGTTATGTTTAAAGAAAATTTTACTTTAATTTAATCACTTGTATGGTATTGTTATTATTTTGGAATTGATATTATTTTTGGCAAGAATTTGAATAGTTTAGGAGCTATTGTTTTCAATTTTATATAAATTATATACTTTCTCAAGGAAATTATTTTATTTTATTTTATTTTCGTTTAAAGAAAAGGATCAATAGAAATTTTAATTCAAGTTTTTTTTTGAAGAGTACGATTTGCTTAGGTCTCAAATCATTTATTAAATATGAGGTCTTACTATTTTTCTTTCTGTAAAATGGATTTCACCTAACGTTTTTTTCTTCTAATTTGATTTTATAGTATTTGTTCAAAATAATAGTTAAATAATTGTTATCAAATAATGACTCTGTCACTTTGTTTGAATTTGACCATTTCTTTAATGTAACTATTTAATTATTATACGATTTGACAACAAACATCTGTTTATGTTATTTGCATTCTAAAATTCCTTCTTTTTATGTTATTTACATGTCTCGTATAACAATTCTTTTTTTCTTTTTGCATGATAATTACATAATTCACATGTTGCTTGAAGGGCTATTATTAAAGTTTTAGATGGAACTTTTTTATTAATATGATATTAAATAAATTAATTTGAAAGTTATATTTTAAGTTTAATAATTTTTAATTACTTAGCATGTACCATTCTATATTCAGTTATAAATTTAATACAAATCTTTAAAATCTGTTTAGGTGCACACAAAAGTTTTGAGCCTTGTATTTGAATGTTTAACCTTTTAAGGGTATAACTTTGTGCATACATATACAATTAGTTATAATATTTGCTCTACCTGTGTGATAATAGTTACACCAGGTGTATGATCAATTAATTCTTTTGGTGCTTGTTTGAGTGTACTTTTTCAATTACATAGATAAACGATAAATTTATAAATTTTTCAGCTACATATATTAAAGAGAATTTTATAAAATTTTCAGTTACAAAAATAAAAGATAATTTTATAAAGTTTCAATTACATAGATAAATAATAATTTTATAAAGTTTTCAACTACATAGATAAAAGGGAATTTGATAGAGTTTTCAGTTACATAATTTTGTTTTTATTAGATATTGTATATGTGAATTTAGTTTATCCTAAAAAGATTTTTCTATGTTATATTAGTATAGTTAACAAAGTATAAAATAAGAAGAAAAAAATATTTAAAAAAAAAAAATCATTCGCAGAGTTTGTACTCACCCTATTTTCTTTATATATTTTTTTCTCTAGATCACTACATTTTTAACTAATTAGTGTTAAATTTTCTAAGATTGACAGCAAAGTATTGGAATGGTTTTTATTTTTCTTTCAATTGTTCATACTTATTGGAGATATTTTAATTTATATTTATTCAAGATAATTTTATATTATTAAATTTTTGTCAATATTTTCTTTGTTATATTTTTATTAAAAGTTCTAAAATTAAATCAAGTTTAATAAGTTAATTTTACTCAAAAGTAATAATAGGTAAAATTGCGATCCTTCCTAATCTTAGGAGAGACCGGGTCAAATCAGAAATAATTAACTTCATTGCCAAGTGCATGGTATAGGACAAACAAAATTGCAAAGAGAAGCCATAGCCATATAATCATAAAGCCAAAACTTTTAGAAGCCGAATCTATACACTTAATCCCGCTTTATGCATAATTCAATTTTATATAGTGTGCAACAATGCGTTTTCACGCCTCCATAGTCACCAGTGTTCCTATTGGTTCATGAGAAAAGGCTCACTGCCATCACTTTAAATTTAAAATTTTACAAACCAAACTATGAATAATTTTTTGTCGACTATAGGTTCGACATGATGAAGGTGATATATAGGCCTGGTAAATCTTGAATATCTTACAAATAATCTAGTCATTTTTTTTTTAAGGTAAATTTCGTCAAGTGAAATAAATTAATTAAAAAATTAAAAAAACAGGAACAATTTAAAAGGGACGCAGATCTTATTCCGTAAAATGCTCATAATGTTAAAATAAGAAAGAAAGAAAAAATAAAGAAGATTTAGTAAGATTACAACCATCCAAAATAAATCAATGGAGTCTATAATTAGGGTAACCATTGACATTTTGATGCAGTAAATATAAAATTTCAAATAATGGACGCATCCACCACGTAAGATCATTATAGTTCAAGCCAATATTTGCCAAGCAATTCGCAATACTGTTATTTTCTCTAAATGAATGAACGAAGTGAAAATGCATATAAGACATACACTACTAACAATTCTTCCATTTAGTAATAAGATTCCAAAGAGAATTCAACTTAGGATTAGAAAAGAGATTGATGAGGAGCAAATAATCAGTTTCTAGAATCAATCTATGCCACGAGCATAAGCTATATCAATAGTCACGACCACTCTCATTATTTCAGCATAGAAAGCTGTCTCAATCTATAATGATAAGAAAAGCCTATAAGTAAAGTACATTTTTCATTGTGAAAAACTTCTCCACAAGTTGCTCTTCCTAGATTACTTTTAGAAAGTCCGTCTATATTTACTTTAATCCATCCATCTGAGAGAAAATTTCAGAAGATCACAAAAAATTTTGGAGCGCGACCAAGCTTAGGGTTTATACCCAATCCTTCTAAGATAAATTAGTCCTCGCCGAAAGATATAAATCCAGGACATAAACCCACAAAGAAATGAATATAAGCAAGACAATCTACTTTAAACTCGTGTAAACTATAACCCACCTTATCAAACCGAAGGCAATTACAACAACGCCAAATATAATATAATAGGTATGTTGCAGATAGAAGCCAAATGTTATACAACTGAGGGCTGAAAGACTTAACTAGAATTGCAGATCATAAATCTATAATTGAGGTATCATTCGGAACGTGTGTCTGAAAATTATGAGTAAACCAACCCCAGAGATCCTTAGTAGAAGAGTAGAAAACAAATAAATGATTATCCGATTTATAATCTTTCAAACAAAAAGAGCAAGTCAAAACAATGCAAATACCATGGGATCTCAGAACCAAATCTATTGGGAAAAGGTACTGAAGTAGGCGCCACATGAAAATACTAATCTTTGGGGGAAAGAAATTCTTCCAAAGATAAGATAAAAACACATTGGAAGTGATATGATTCTCAATAAAAGTGTGACTCTTCTTTAATGACAGGAAGCCATCCCGAGCAAAAGTCCAAATAAATTTATCTTCCATCTTATTGGAAGGTAAAATAATATCAAAATTTTGTTCTTTCAAATGAGGAAAAGCATTATAAAAAGAATTTGGGATATTCCACCTTCCTTCTTTAATAACATCAACAACCTTACATTGGAGGTCTAATGAGCCTTGTCAAATCTCGGGGGAGAATAGATTTGTCAAGCCAATTGTCAAACCAAAAATTAATAGAAGAATCATTACCAATGATCCATCGAGTCCCTTTGTAAAAATACGACAAGATAGTTTTGAAACCTAACCAAATAGAATAGCATAGATAGGATTTGTTTTCGTTGCTAAAGTCATAACACCCCTTAAGGAAATTTGAGCAAGAAGTGGTTGAATTATGAGTATCTTAAAGGAATTTGAGAAGGCAAGTTTTATTCAAAACATTTAGCCGTTGAAGCCCAACTCCTCCATCTTTTTTAGGCAAGCAGAGATGATTCCAAGAAATTAAAGCCATTTTTCAATTAGAATGGTAACCATAAATAATAAAATTTTGAGCACATCCATGTTATTTTTTCAAGAAGGAGATTGGCAAAAGGTAGATTTTAAAATTATGCAACATTGTACTTTGAAACACCGTACGAATCAAATCAATTCTATCTATCATAAATAGAATTTTACCGTTCTAACCTACAAGACGTGCAATAGCCTTATCTGCAAGAATTTGTAGATGACAAGTTTGCGGACAATCCTTAAAAATAAACACTCCCAAGTAATTAAAAGGAAGGCAACCTTGAAACAAACTCAAAATATCTAAAATTTTCTAGTGACGATTCATAGAAGATTTCCCAAGATTTCCTAGTCATTCTTTAATTATTAACCAGCTCACTAACCCATATAGAACGTAATCTCACCCACAAAAAAACACAGTACTAGTTGTTTTGTTTTCATTAACAATCAAATTTACCTCGTGATTCATGAGTACTCAGTCTACAATCCATTGCACTGATTCTTCATATTGATCGTATTATCGAATGCAAAATTTCACTCACCAATATGAACCCAAATTTTATGTTATTTCTATAGGATGTGTCGAGCCTAATTATTGCTTTGATACAAATTTAGTCATAAATTGTATTATGGGTATATTGAAAATTTTGTTCATAAATCAAGTTACTCTATTTTTTTATTTATATAAAAGATATTAGGAAAAAAATTGTATTAGGAGTATATTGAAAATTTTGTTCATGAATGAAGTTGTCCTAATTTTTCTTACTACGTAAAAGATAGTAGGAGGTTTGTTCTTATGTGTATAAGAATAAAGAGAGGTATGAATGTGAAACTATCCCTGTAATCCTTTTCTTCACTATAGTGAATAGCTTTCAAATTGAGGGTGAACCACTAATTTTGTGCGTCTTTGTTTTGTTTTTCTTTTTTAATATATTATTTTATTATTATTACTCTTGATAGTAGATTATAGTTTAATCTGTAACAATTTCTATAGATCATCTTTACCTCAGACTTACATTTTACAAATATGTTATGTATATTATCTGAAATTTAAAATACATAATATCATCTTAAGGTTCCTAATCACAAATGGGTTTCTGTGCCTTTTAAAGCAGATTAAAGCTAATGTCTCATTATAGCAGATTAAAGCTTAATTCTGATGAGGAGCTTTAGGATTATGTCAATGGGCAAAGCCACAAATCAACTTAAATACTTTGTGAGGAGAGGAAAAGGAGGACAAAACTAACTGCCTTTTCAATTTCCTCTTCTTCAAGTTAAAATCAATTGTGGAAAAATGTATTAATTTTTTTAGACAATAATCACTGCAAGGGTAACATTATGATCGTTCACAAAGCCTATAAAGGGTCCACCTAAAGCAGTATAAGCGAATGAATAAGCTTCAGGGATTCTACTTAAGCTTCATCGACAATTATGGATCAGAACTTCAGAGTGGAGGGTTTCAAGCTATAAAAGTTGTCTTTTGATGGTTCTTTCACAAGATGGCTATCAATAAAGGAGAGCAAAAAGGCATAAATAATAAGAATAATAGCTTCAGTACTCATTCCATATATGTACTGATAATCATTGAAGTGTAGTTCAAAGAACCTAGAGATCTTAATCATGAAGAACCAGATCATGTTATCTTCTCAAAGCAAATTAGACATGGTCCACGCAATTATCACTTCCAAGTTGTGCAAGACCCAGAAGAATTACATTTTTAGGATTAAAACCTTGTATACACACGAAGGAGTGGGCAGATGTGAAGCTCGAAAAGCACAAAGTATAGTAAAGAACACTATGTGACCCAAAAAAAAAAAGAAACACGATTAAGAAAAAATATTTATTAATATGTTTTACAATGAAATGGTAGTATATTTAACTTCGTTAGTAAAACTTTGAAATTATGGCCCTTATTATGAGCTACTATAAGAGAAAACAAAAAAAAAAAAAAAACCCTTTTCTTCCACATACTGTGGTAAATACTGAATATAAATATGGAAGAATATTAGGAAGAAGAAGTGGTTAAAAACTGAAAGGATGCCAAAATACAAAATGATTAAGGATCAAATGGAACCTATACTTAATTATTAAAGAGTCCAGAAAAAAGATTTGGTTATATAGAACTTATCTGCAGTGATGTGCTAAACGAGATATAGGATTGGAAACAGTGATCAAAAGAGAAGAAACAATCAAGTTAACATATGATATGAATAGAAATATTTCAAAGAAAAGGCCAAGCAAGAAGAAAATTTGTCGCGGTACTGGTAGGAATTTTTCATTGTAGAAACTAAAGCTATCTAGGGTTTCGAAGAAAAAATCGAGTTTCAGAATCAAGACAAAGTGTTTATTTCTTTCGTAATGACATACCTCACTGCTTGATTCACTCCAGCAGTATCCTTTATTTCTCAGGTGGCAGTGACAGTTTGTTTTAGAGAAAGAGAAACTTTAACGCTTGAGCTCTGTTTGTCCTGGTTGTTGATTGCCTTTATATGGAAGTGTAGCTGCCTCGGAAAGGAGCTTTTACAGAGCAGCGCACGTTTAACCCAGAGTTCAATGTTCATCTCATCTCTACCATAAACCCTAACCAGTCACAAATAAAACAGACTGACAACAAAACCCTAAGCCCATACCTTCCATCGATCAACGATCATCACCCTCCTTTCTTCAAGTGATGATTTTCCATCCACCAATCAACCCACACAGTTCAACAATAATAATAATAATAATAATAACTTACCATGGTTCATCTTTGAGTGATCAACTGTGACCGAGCATATACTTGCAAATACAATGATATCAATGTAAGTAATGAATAAGAGGCTATAGGAAGTGTGAATATGCTAATTTTTTGTTATGTCTAACCACGGTTATGAATCTACTGACAAGATAATAAATTTTTGTAAGAAGCTTCAAAAATATATATTAGTTTGTTTATATATGAAAAATATAAACTAAGCAAATTTGATATATCCCAACATAGTTAATATTTTTTTTCTTTTTTTTTTTTGGGGGCGGGGGGTGTCAGGATCATGATTCATGCAAGAAATCAGAAACCTGCAATCTTAGACACAAAGAAAGAACCTGAAATATAGGTGCCTTTTTATTTTGCTTCCTTTCCAGCAAAAGAGTGGATGAACAATTAACAGGAAAGTTACAGAACTGCTAGAAAGAAAAGGACAGAAAATGGAGGTGGAATACTATCTTGGCCGCTGCATCGTCAATGAGATCGTGAATAGGATGGCCTGAACCCAACAAGCCGTAATGATATGATGAAAGCAAAAACCAACAAAAATTCATTAATTTGTACATCCTTCTTCAATCAAAGGTAGGTGTATTCCAAGATTAACACCTGAAACATAAACTAACTTATAGAGGAAGAAGAATGAAAGGTTGATCGGAAAGGTCAAACAAAGAGATGGTAAAAGAAAAAGAGAAGCAGCACAGTTTCTTTTCTGTTAAAAAGGAGGACGACCCGAAGTGCCCCAATAGGCCTCAGCTGGCAATTGCACTGAATTTAGAAGATTTGGTGGTAACCCATGAATGAAAGGAGAATTAGGATCTTGCAATAGTTGCTGGGACTGTTGCTGTTGCTGCCGTTGTTGCGTCTGCTGTCCAACAATTTCCTGCGACTCCAGTGGTCTGCTACCGGGAGCCGATGCCGTCGGTGTCTCTTCCTCCTCCAATGGAAGTTTCTCATACGCCGCATTACCAAAAGAAGCTGCAATAATCACCACCGGACCAGACGCAACGAGCGGGCCCACAACACTTCCACCGACAACCTGACCCTGACCGCCGGCTAAGTAAATTGTCAAACCTGATGCCGCCGGTGGTGCAGGAGGCGGCAAAAAGGATCCTGCAAGCGATAAAATCTCAAATCTCCCATGTAAGGTCACTACTGCACCAGGTGCAGCCGGTTGCCTTAGAGTTACATTTGTTACAGTGCCAGTACCACTCAAAATGCAAATCCCTCTTTGCCTTCTCATTGCAAAAGTTGATACACTGTCCATTATATCACAACCGTTGGCGATTTCCATGACATGAGATCGCAGGGCATTGGCGCTGTCACGGGTGATGATGATGGGGGGCTTAGGCTTGTTTTTTGACCCGGATGGTCTGCCTCGGGGTCTTCTCGTCATTTCTCCTTCTCCGGGGATGACAGCTATTTCTTTGCCTTCAATTGTGTAGGTGTCGGCGGCGGTTGTTTTTGTTGCGGTGGTGGTGGTGGTGTTTTCATCGCGATCTCGTTTTAGACCACGATGTAAGCTGCCGTTACCACTTTGTTCCTCTTCAGAATTTTGTTGGTGTTGGTGTTGAAACTGATGGAGTGGCTGTAGATGAATATCTCTTGTGTGAAAAGGAGGAGGAAGAGGACGACCATGAGCTGTAACTGGATTCATGTCTTTGATTTTCTTCAAACCCTAATTAGCTAGCTAGCCAGCTCATACATACAAAACCCGGCCGAGTGACTAGAGATCAGAGGAAGACAGATTGATGTTGAGTTATATGTCTTGCTTCCTCTTGTGGCTTTGTGTTTGACTTTTTTAGGAAATTTGATGGATCAAATGCTACTACCTTTCCCTAGAAATGGAAAAAAGAAGGGCTTTTAGGCATCACCCACCAAATTTTCAGCTGAAATAGCTGAATCAAGCCCCATCTTTCGTATATCTACCTGATCTCGTCATGGTTTTTTCAGGTCTATCTCCTTTGAATGAAGGATAAGTTGTTGGGTACAGGTTAGGGTGAAAATGAAGAAGAAAAGCAGTAAGAGAAAAATGAGAGAGAGAGAGGGTGGTTTTTTTCTTTTGAACTTTTTGGGTATAGTGTTAGTGTTGTTGGGTTAGGGTTAGGTCAAGGTATTGGATCGATGATGGGTTTAGTTTTGGTAAGAGAGCGTGCGCATGGGCGGTGCAGTGGGCCTCACTTTCTCTCTCTTTTGTCTCTCACACCATCCCCCCATGTTCTCTCTCTTTTAAGTGTCTCTATCTCTATAGGCTAAGCTCTCCTTTGTGAGTATAAGTTCATATTCTTATTCTCCTTCATTAGCACGTCCAAAAAACCTCATTTCTTTCTTACTTTATATATATATATATATATATATATCCTCCTTTTCTTCCCTCGTCTTCTCTTTAATTTCGCTCTGTTTCTGGTTCCTACAAACAGATTACACAAACTCCATGAAACTCCTCATGGGTCTGTCTTCTCTTTTATGTTTCATCCTCAAAACATATACTTTGATTGTTTTGGCATCTAAATTAAGCATACAACGTAAGGATTGTATTGTTAAGGCTAAACTCTCTCTCTCTCTCTCTCTCTCTATATATATATATATATATCTATGTTTAAACTTCGGCCTGGATGATGTTTCATAGGATTCCTTCGTTATTACAAGTGACTATATATAAAAGATTCTTTTTACTCCAGGTTTTACGCATCAAACTCTATGAAATGCCAAAGTGAATCAGTGAAAATGAAGACGTTATCTTCGTTAGATAATGCCAAGATAAAAATTGAAAACTGAAGAGTGTGAGGTAGGTTCCATTTCTCTGAAACAGAGAACGTTACAATTAAATCAGAAGAGTAACTGTTGCTTTTACAGTCAGCTGAAAACAAAGACGCTGAGTGGCAAATGATGATAATTAGAAGGCGCGAGTGGGGGCATTTAATGAAAGAAGGTGGTGCATGTGGTGGGTCATGGGAAATTGAAGTGGACCCTCCCGAACAAATTGGGTCAGGACAGGGAGAGTCAGGGCGTGTCTTAAGGGCGATTCTCGATTCTAGGAAAAATTAAAAGTCTTTATCTATCACTATTACATATTACATGTTCATGTTCATGTTCATTGATGTTGATGGTATGTGTTAATAATGGGGTATTAACACTATCACCCCCTGATATTTAATATAAATTATATTTTGATAATAATTTTAATTTTAATTACACTACCACTTCTTTACTTAATTAAAAAAACAAAATACTTTCATAATTATTTTTTATCACCTAAATTATTAAAAAAATATTTTAAAATTAAGGGTATTTTTTGTCTTTCAATTAAAATAAATGGGTGACAATGTAACTAAAAGTAAAGCTACCATAAATATGTAATTGATGCAACGTAAGGGGGTAACAGTGTTAATATCCCGTTTATAATTCACGTTTATGTTGCGGGGTCCACTTTTTGTTTCTCATGAGACGTGTCTTCTCCCCAGTAATTAACACATTTTATTTACGACCCAAAAAGGATAGTAATGTATTTTTGGGTGAAAAAAAAAAAAACTTGCCGAGAAATAATTGTAACGATCATTAAAGTTTATTGCATTTAATACAGTAAAATATATCTAATAACTAATTATTATCGTCGTATGCCAAAAATGACTGAATGATCAATTTTAAAGAAGAGAGTAAACTTTAGGCATTTCAAAAAAAAAAAGAGTCAACTTTAGTTTTAAGAATATTATACTTTAGCTTTTATACACAAGTATTTCAGATTTGATTAATTTTTGTGATGTAATCAAGATATGTTATAATAAGAATTTGTAACAATTATTGTCGCAATCTGACTTTGAAAAGAAAGCAACATCCATATTTTAATTAGCAAAGCGGAAAAGTTTACTATCATTTTCCCTTGGTAGTACGTAATCGTAGTGAAATCTTTTTCACTTCATCAACTCCATACGTTAAAAGAATCTTAGTCAACACTTGCTAGACATGACTGAGTAATTTTTAAAAATTAATTAAGGGAATTTTGTGTTCCATGATATGGGAATTGTGATACATATTGAAACTCAAATTACCAACGAAAGTACATACTTATTTAATATTCAAGTGCAAAAAACAGTTGAATTACGCATTACCTATATATCGTGGAATTACTCAGCTGAATTAGATTAGAGGTCGACTCAGAGAAATAATATTTGTTACTTTTCATAATTATGAATTTATGTTCTTTAGGTGATGGGAGTCATGGGGATATGTTTTAATTAGTCATTAATTTGTGCAATAGAACGCCTATGATGCCACCACAAGATCCAGCTAGGATCAAACAACATTTATTCATAAACAAATTAGGTTATAGCCTTTAATCTTGATTGCATTTGCCATGACATAAATAAAATAACTTGTAAAATAGTTAAAGATTTATAATTTACAAAAAATTAATGATTAAATGATGATCTTAGTATTAGCTACATAGCAAATTAATGTGAAGTATTGGGATTTAATTGAAATTTTTCTTCACATTTTCGTTTTAAGGGGAAAATAATCTTACATTACATGTGCTAGATCTTAGCCAATTTCTGGAAAGGAATTAAATGATCAGAGGCGTCAATTAAACAAAGTTGGTATCAAGAAAATGGGGATTGAGGTCAAAGCAAAATTTACATAACAGGACGTCAGGCACCGTTGGAGTTTGTCCCCATACTGCGATGATTTCACGTAAGTTGCCAACTCATGTCCACGTGCATGCCACAAACACGCACAACCACTGCCGCTTCAGAGAACGGAATATTCGCTTTTCCGACGGTGATTTATCTCTCTCTTCTCTTTTTGTTTTTTTGTCGTTTCTATGCTCACTTACTTTCATTTCAAGTATGTTTTTCTTCCCACATTGCCATGGCAAATTAAGTACCTTCAAACGTAAGCGATGTCCCATCCCTAATCTTATTATATATATTGCTGTTTGCAATATCTAAATTAACAGCTTGACGTCAATGGAATGGAACTAAAATTCAAAGAATTTGCAATTCAAGATAAGTAATAAGTTTACTTTATATGCATGGATTTGATTCAGTTTTTCAAAAGTTTTTATGTTCAGCCTAGCTAGCTAGTAGCTACTCTAGCTCCCGTAAATTTGAGTTAGGAAAGGAAAATAATATACGGATTTATTATGTTATATTGAAATTAAAGTCTCAATATAATACTAAAAATAATTTGGATCGTTAGATTAAATCAAATAATTGAGGTTGATAATATTTAATGATTAATTTAACGAATACAAATAATTCTAATATTAATGCTGTTAAAACTTTTTTCAGTATTGTAGAATAATTCTCATATATATGCAAGTAAAGAAATATGGATTTTCGTACTATACAATATTGAGAAGGTTTTAATGATATTGATAATAAAATTATTTATATCTGTTAGATTAATAATTAAACACCATCACCCTTAACTCTTTGATTAAATTCAATGATCTAAATTATTTTTAATATTATATTTAAATTTGAATTTTAATATTATAAAATGACCCATATAAGTTTATATATTTATTAGCTAGCTAGTTTACTTATTACCGTAGCTAATTAAGGGTAGGATATATAGTTAGTGGGGTGGGGGGAAGCAATTACTAGTAGTTTATGAAAAAGAACAATATATGCAAGGTTTGACTAGTGCATCGTGGAATGGAGTTGTATGCTGACTAAGAAACCAAGGCGTGTGGGCGTGAATGAGTAGAGGGAGAAGCGTGGGTGGCGCTGACACAATAACAAAAGACACTACCGACAAAATTAACAATTGAGGCAAGCAAGGGCAACACAACAATCAGCACTGCAGAGACTGCAGCATTAGCATCCACCAGCGCGCGGCTAGTCATTCTAATTTCTATGTGCCCAAGAGGTCGAATCGAAATGAATGAATGAAAAAACGAACCAATGGCAGGTAGCTAGCTACTTATTATTCTTGATCTAGAGAATAAAGAAGGTGTTCTCTCTCTCGTTTTCTGACCATCCACCCACTATCTCCACCACCACTAGCTACTTGTTGATGATCAGTTGAGAGAATACTAAATACGTACTAATCTTTCTACTGCTCCCCATCTGCATGCCATCACTATCACGCCCTGATTTCTATGAACCTATTTGATGCTCTGTGTCGGACATTAATGTGATTGTGTTTTCATTTCTCCCCCTCTTCTTTTTCTCTATTTACAATTTCACCATTAGCTTGCTAGGGGCTAGGTTTTGATATGCTTTCTCCTTGATTAATGACCTTAACTAATCAATTCCCGACTGAGTTCTATAGTTTTCTATTTCTATTGTTTAGGCAAAGTGGCCAGTATGATAATTGCCATTTTAGTGACAAATGAATCACAACAAAGCTTTGCTTTTAACTCCCATAATATTTGTTTTACAGCTACAAATCAAAGAAGAGACAAAGAATATTATATTTCTCTATGCTTTAGCTCCATTTGAAGAGCAAAAAATTATAGTATGCATGCTTTAACCATATGCAAGTAAATGGAATTGCACCCATTTCATGGTAAAAGTTAAACCATTTGTCATTGTGCATATACCAAGCTGTTAACTTAGCATTTTTCTTAAGCTTACAAGAATAAAAAATAGAAAAGACAGTGGTGATTGGATGAGATAGATAGAGTCTTCTCCGGGACAAACGGTCCGCCTTCTCCTCAGTTTCACGTTATTTTCGTCCTCTCTTAGTCGATTTAGCCAACCTTTGTCTCTCTTACCAACAAGCAAAACGAAGAAATTGATCACCACCTAATTAATATTAAATTATTTATTGATTGTACAAACAATCCCATCTCTCTCTTTCTCCATTTGAAAAGAAGCTAGCAAACAAAAAGAAATTAATGAAAATATTTCAATAGTATTGCATGGTTGTAATACAACAAGCCATCGTTTTCTTAAGTAGTCAACGCTCTCCAACACCTCTCCTCCGAGGTACTGAAATCCAAGTCGTCCTCATCACCAGTAACTCTTCTTAGAAAAATCACCATTTATTTAGTCATCATTTTCTTGCCCTTATTATATACATTTCTAATAATCACCTCCTTCGTTTTTTTTTCTTTCTTATTAATATACCCACCTAATTCCCGGAAATTCATAAAAGAAAAGAAGGCCTTTCAAGTTTGATATATTGCACAAATTATAGATTAAGATTTTGCACAATCCCCGAGAGATTGCAATAATTGATTGGTGTAATCTAGCAGAGCATTGATAAATTTCTATTTGATATAACATCCACCATATATAACACCTATTTGTTTAAGCAAGAAGAATTCTATATCATTGAACTAAGTTATTGCATCATGCAACTTAAAAAAGATAACTTTCCACCTATTAAAAGCAGCATTTACATGCACATGGGACTGGAGAAATTGGTAACAACTTTTTTGGTAGTGCACTCCCCTAACTAGAGGTTAGGGGTTTAAATCCTCCTTCTTCATAAATGTAAAATATTTTTTTTTTTAAAAAGTAGCATGTTTGAAGATCGAGAAGAATGAATTAGTTTAAACTTCATTTACGAAATAATTTAGTTTTATAACTCTTCGATGTAAATTGTAAAATCTTATGAAAGTTAAGTATATGAAGTATTTCTTTATAATTGTTTTTGTCTTCAATAACCTTATATTTATAAACTTATTATTATATGAAGGATTGGCAACATTGGTGAAACTTGGTTCCGGCCATTTCTGTATAGGCTTATCACTAGTCTCTAGCTAATAACCAAGTTCAAACAACGTAAAAGGTCACGGGGTTCATCGATATAAATCCTTGAAAAAAAGATCAAAATGTCGAATCTTGTGATTAGAAGAAGTTAATTTTCTTGAGAAAGACATATATAGTCTTCCCCATGGCAAGTGGATGAAATGAATCAAAAGCTTGGAAAACTGTTGCAGCTTTGGTCTTACATATGCGACAATAATATTGTAATACTTATCCTAATCAACTTCCTTATTAAACAAATCAAACCACCCATATGTTGTCCAAATTAACAATTATATATTTAACTAAAGGTCTAAAGCTAATCCATAGAGAATATGGACTACATCAATATTCGAATAAAAAATAAACCACTTCCTTGTGAGGAGCACCTATTGCTTCGAATCTAGCACAAATGGCGCATGTTCTCACTCTCTTAATAGCCGCTTCTCACTCAAAGTGGCTTGAGATTGTCGCACCCATGTCTTCATCTCCATGGAAAGGCCAATCAAAAGCTATCATTTTTTAAGTTAATTAATCCAACCTCATCGAGCACCGAGAATATTTTAGAGCTAAACAGCCGACCAAACTGAGTTTGTCATGTGATTGATAGTGATCTGCTCCGAATCCTTTTTAGTCATGCTTTTACCTTATATGGCCTCTTTCAAATCAAACGCTAGCGCAATTGGCAGTGCAGTAATTCAACAATCTCAAATCCTTCTGCTTGATGTATGTAAATGCAATCTTTTTGTAAAGGTTAAATGTCATTTACACTTTATTAGATTCGTTAATTACTAATTTGTTTTATAATATTTGATAATATTCAAATTACAATAGTGTAAAGTAATTTTAGAGAGATATAACAATTTTTTATTTAAAAAATTAACAATACATTTAAACAATATCAAACAGTAAAAATATATTGTGTAAATAGTAAAATTAGTATATTTGTACATCAAATAATTAATAAAATTAATTTGAGACTTCATTATATTATGAATTATTATTTAATATAAATATATGTATTTTTGTTAAAATACAAATATTCAATATCAGTCATCGTATTAATTTAACAAATAAAAAAAAGTCATTAATTACAGTACAATGTAAATTTACTGTTTACACAGTATCATTTAACTATTTGAAATTATGTTTTTTTTAAGGCAAACTTGCAATGTGAGAAATTTATTAATGAAAGAAGAAAGAAAAAGTTACAAAGAATGGAGGGCTAAAAAATCTTACCCTTAGTAAAAAAAAACACATAAAAGATACAAAATAGTCTAAAGAAGAATGAGAGTAAAACCTCACTAGAAAAAAAAAAGTAATACTAATAGAACCTATAATTAGATATTTCATTTACATCCTTAAAAGATATAGAACTAATATCCAAAAAAGATTGTAACCGGAGGTGTTGTGTGTGTGTACAACGTACTATGGGTGATTGTGTGCATTATTAAATAATTTAATAATAAATATGTCATACATGTAATGTTGTGAAATTAAAGCACACAATATATTATCTCATTATACTTATGAGATTAGGAGACTCATTCTCAAATCGTGCTTTAAATAATTCTAAGTAAGAACGTAATGAGTTTCTTTAAATTTGAATAATAATTTTACTTTTTTGAAATAATTAAAACAACACTTGCTTCTATTTTTTTTTCCGAATGATTTTAACTTTAACCTTTAAAGTAATTGAAAATAAATCAATTTTTTTTTTCATTTACTTCTCTCGCCATGCATTATATTTATAGGCAAAGCTTGCCTCTTCATCAACCAATCACATAGAATTCAAATGACACATGTAATAGGGTATAAGCCTGAAAGAAGAACTTACTCAATTGATAAATTTGTTGGCAATAGCAAAAACAAATTAGTGGCAACTAATTGACACCTCTGCTTAATTTGCTGCCACAAATTTCATTAAAATTAAATAAATTCAATTAAATTTTTTTAATTACTTTTAGCCAACGAGAGCTTAACATGTAGGCCATCAACCTTTGATTAAACAAATAGCAAATCATCACTTATAAAACTTAATCGAATGAATCTAATTCATTTGATATAATGAATGGTGACTTGCAAAAGTAATCAACCAACAATTATTTTAATTGCTTTAATATTTAATTTAATACTCATATAAATTATTAATACAATTAAGATATATACTAAGTAGATTAAAATAGTAAGTCTTACTTGACATAATTTTAGGTCTAACACTTAAACCGTAACTATTTCTCAGGAACTTTGAAATAAATAAATAATCGATTGATTTAATTTAAATAAAATAACTATTATTTTATTTAAATAGTAGTTATATCTACCAATATCAAATTTAGTACTCATATAAATTATTGGTACAATTTGACGTATACACTTAGTAGATAAAAGTATCAAATCTCACTTGGCATAATTTTAAATTTAGCACTTAAATTTTAACTACTCCTTGAGAGATCTTGAAATAAATAAATGGCTAATTAATTTAATTTAAATAGTAATTATATCCACCAATGTCAAATTTAGTACCATATAAATTATTGGCACAATTTAACGCATATACTTGTAGATAAAAATGTCAAGTCTCACTTGACATAATTTTAAGTTTAACATTTAAACCTTAACTATTCCCCAAGAGACCTTGAAATAAATTCATATTTTTTGAAAACTTTCTGAATCAAACAATTCGATCCGCTACGGTACCCATATGCTCAACGAGTACACTTTATATAGTGAGACTCCCTAGGTTCACACCTATTTTGTCTCGCAGAACATTTTTTAAGTCCATAACCTATACCTCATACACACGCCCGTTATGGATAATACAAAAATGACGAGTTAAACCATACAAGTTGAGATTAATGCATATTTTTACAATTCTTCTGTCACATATATCATAAAAGAATAGAGACATAGATCAACACCGTTAATTCTCTTATTGCTCAACCATAAACTTATCTCTTCGATTCGTATTCTGATAAACAATATCTGTAAACTCTTTTGTGATATTGTTTATATCACGAAAAACCCCTTCCTGAGTTTAATGTTTATGGCCATAAGACTTCCTGAAATACAACCTTATAGCATCTGGATATTTAACTTACCTATATAAGCTGACGGATCTCATATCTACACTCACCGGACTCCATGAGCATCGGACCATACCCAGCGACACCTAGTGGTTAGACCATAAAATGTATCTGACATGTGTGGAACCTAAATATGGTAGATCACTCACAAGCCTGTCACGGTGCTCAGGTTAAAAGACCACAAATACTACTCAACTCTAGAAGACCCTCTATTGATGATTTTGTGGGATATCTAATGAAGGTTTTTATTAAGTCTTGTTTAATATCCAGTCCTCACTGAATACCTGTATATTTATATAAGCTTCCACTAAACTCGTGGACTGCTAAGATTAACCATTTGAACGATCCAGATATAGATATACACTAATCTATATAAACCAATTCCACTCGACAGATACTGTGTTGATGAAAATAGATCAGAAACTTATAATTCGAAAACATACTTGCACATGACATTTCCAGCAATACTTGCAACTCTTTGCAACCATGTCATTATTAGTATATTTCCAAGTCTTTGTCCCATTTCAGATAAGGTTCTAACTCTTTAGACCTGATCTGAACTCCTTCAGATTAATATAATGTCCGAAATATTACAAATATCTTACCTCAATAAAATTAATTAATTAGTCATTTGATGAAATATCTATTTATTGCATAAGTATGAAAAAAAATAATATTCATATAAAATTTGAGATGGCACATGAACACTGTAGTAACCAGTATCCACAACCAGTAAGAATAAGTATTTATATATATAAATATACATATTTTATTTGTATGTGGGTGATACTTGATTTATATATTGTTATTAGTAGTGTTTGTATAGGTTAAGGACATACTATTAGTATTGGGTTTATTTGCAAGACTTTAAATTTATTTCAGGGACTAAATTATAATACTTTGAAAGTTTTTGGGGCAAATTCTTAAATACTAAAAATTAGCCTTTTAGTATAAAAATACAATTTTGAAACCCTAATTCACTCATTTTGGTCGAGCTACCTCTTTTAGAGTGAGAAAAGAGAGAAAGAAATGGGAGAGAAAGAGAAGAAGAAGAAAGTTAGAATTTAAGCTTTAAGAGATATATTATAACCCTTTCTTAATTTCTTGGTGTTAAATTAGTTAATTCTTTTAGGTCTTGATTTCTGAAAATATGTATAATTGAGGATTTTATGTGAATTTCGTAAGATATTGTGAGAATTGATGATGATTTATGTAGATAGTTAGATAAATCATGATGAATTGCAAAATCTCTACTTGATAGTCTCTTGATCCAGAAATTTTATAAATTTTTGTGCTTCAATTCTGATTTTAGATTTTGAGCATATGAAATTAGACATATATAGAATCATTTGAAACTTTGAATCGATTAAAAATTCTAGAAATTGAATTTTTAGTGAATTTATCAAAATGACCCTGAAATTCTAGAAATTTCTTGTGTTAACAGTATGATACAGTGACAAATAATTTTTGATCTGCTGAATGATCTTAAAAAATTACGAATTTATGAAATATGATAAGTTTATATGTCTAATATAATATACTCAGAATTGAGAATTCAGATCAATGTGGTTAAATTGTTATGACTTTCTAAATTGTATCAGCTCATTGCAGTATTTGATTAACAGATTTTTAAAGCTATGGAATAAAATAGTTTTAAAATACTTTTGACAGTGATTTTGAAGTAAAATATTTATCATGAATTGAGATATGTGTTAAGAGTAATTCTGTGATAATTTTGTAATTTTGAATTAGTATATGACTTTATAAAATTAGGAGATTTAATACTGTTTAGTAAATATCTTGATCCTATCAGGTTAGTAGTTTAGATTCGATGGTGTTTATGAAATGGATTGAGTAGGAATTATGATATAATATTCATATATAAGAAGGATATATGAGTAAAAAATGATATATTCTGATTTTGGAGTAATTGGACATCATTTGATGTATAAGAAAATTTTATTAAGTGTAAGTTGTCAGAATGACAGGTTTTGAAAAATTAAGTAATTAGACCAATTCGATGTGATAAGTGCAATATGTGTAATTTTGTAAGCTATTTAAAGTATTTTGTATGAATTTTGAGACTCATGAATTGATTATCTCTATTGATAGGTTAAGGAGATTTAAGCTTTGTAACTGAAAGTGTTAAGAGATAAGTATACTAGACTTTTTATTGAAATCACAATAAACATAGTAATTGTTATGTATGATTTTGTAAATGTGGTTAGGAATATGTTTATATTATGTCAAAGTATATTTTGATATGAAATGTGAAGACATGTGTTTATAAATGTGAGCATGGACATACATGACATATATGTGTTTTTGAAAGTGAGCTTTCAAAGTGAAATGTATTTAACAAAGAGAGCTTTTGAAGTGTAATATGTCTATGAGAAATATTTTGTGTTTTGAGGATGTTTGAACTCACTATTAACTTAGTAGGCATTTTATATGATTTGTGGAGCCTTTATGTGTAGCTTTTCCTTCGGGATTGGTATATGTTATGTGTTCCGTATATAGGGAGGGTCCTATTGGTACCTAAAGGAAGAGTAAGTCATCACATTCATGTGGTGGCGTATTGGTGCATGTGAGAGGACTCATCGATGATAGGGGTGAGGGTTTGGCTTTTACCTTCGGGCATGAGCATTATATATGTGTAATTTAAAAACCTCACTTGTACTATTCCTCTCATACGGTATGTCACTTACGAGTGACATTTGGCTCATTATGTGATATGTAAGTCCTACCAAGTAGTAGTTAAGTGATAGTATTCCTATTATATGTTTTGAAATAATATGTAAGCGCTTACCTGACATGTAATTTGATAAAATTATGATTTTGATTTATCACAGCATATCATACACATACATTGTGTACATATATGTATTTGTATTTTGATATATGAAAAACTAGTATGCTTACTGAGTTTTATACTCATTATAGTTTATGGTGATTTCAGGTAAATAAGATACATGTGTACTTAGCGGATTTGGCAAGGCTCCTGCTATCCCTTAGGTTCCCTAAGTTGCTGGGTTGTTAAGTGTTTCATTTGTGGACACATAATTTAAAATATTTGATTTATCCCTATTGAATAAATACTTATATATTATTTTATTGTGTGTGGTTGTATTTGGTTTAAGTTTCACCAAGTATGGTTATGGGTTGATTTTAAGTAAGAATTTGCAATGAATATATTGTGGGCTTTCGGTAATAAAGTTGCTACTGGTGACGTAGTAGAGTATTAATCTTTGAGAAAACTCTGCATATCTCCGGTTTACTAATTGCCCCAGTCATAATTCAATTGTTATAATTCTGAAAACAAAATTGAAATGAATGTTATATATTATTGAATAAGTGTAAGTTATGTCATGTGTCAGATCTGTTAAGTCTGGAGCGTGACAAACAAAAAACTCAATAATAACAACCATGTAAAATCATCAAATTGTAATTTCAAATTCGTCAATTTATTTGCCAATGCATCATTCTCTCTAAAAATATTATTAAATTTAAATTACAAGCAATCAAAAAGATCCTTACAACGTTACCACTTATTATGAAGTCTCTATGAAGGACATAATGTAAATTTAGAAAGAATATGAAAGACTAAGATAGAGTCATACTCCAAAACTAATATGACCCTTATTATTTCTGCATAATAGGCTATTTTAATTTTTAGGGAACAAGAGAAACCTCTTAAAAAAGAACCCAACTTATCCCCAAAAACTCCTCCATAAGTTGTCATACTTAGGTTACCTTTTGAATGTCCATCTGTGTTAATCTTAATTCATCTTTGAGGATGAAAATTTAAAATAATATTAATAATTTTTAGAGCACGTCTCAAATTAGTTACAATATACAAGTAATCTAAAATACAAATACTATCACCTATTTAAAATTATATTACATAATACTTATTTTATTATTTATACAGTGTATTATTATTGTTTAATATTATACATATACAATTGTGATCTTTTAAATAAAAATAATATTATATATTTTTAAAATTAATTTATACTATAAACAAGGAGTTTTGGATATTATTAAACACTACTAACAGAGTTCTCGATAGTTAAAGAATTTATTAAGAAGGTAAATGATAGATTTCCTTTTGTAAACCCTAAGATATATGGTTCCCTTATAAATATTTGCATACGGAATCCTTCTCATTTTTAAGATGCATTATTTTTTTTTATAATTAGCCATTTATTAAATGAAAACCCCTTTGAGATAATTTTTTCGAAACCAATTAGTAATTATGTAATAATCAGCATCTAAGGAAAGTCCAGGATGATTAAGTATATATTAAGAACTACTTTCAACTACAGCGTGGCTAATATTTGGTTCTGTTACAAAGCAGCAGCCTTGCATCTAATTCCTTGGAATCTTTAATTCTTTTTTAATATCCTCAATAGCAAGAACAATTACATTTCTTCTTCAATACAAGTGAATTTTTATATATTTTTAAACCTAAGTACAAGTGATTAGATAATATTTATGCCTAAAGAGGGTAATCCTTAGGGAACTCAGTTCCAGCATATTTGGAAGGGCTAATTATTACTCTGAATTTTCTGCAAAATTTTATATGGTTTCTGTAGTAATTGAAAATTTGTTGGTTGGGACTTGTGAAAAGTAATTCTTAACAATTTGATGTAAAAATAAATAAATAAAGTATCTAACATGAACTTCTGTGATTCTCATAATGAGAAATTGTCTACTTAAAACAATGCCCCTAGACATGATGATAACTTTGAAACACCTCTTGGTTATGTAGTTTCTTTTGGATTCTAAAAGTTATCAATGAGAGAGTGATTTTATTCAATTTTTAATATTGCATTCAGAAATTACAATTTGGAAAGTATGATAATTAATGGAGTTCTTAATATTTTAACATGGGCAATTAAGAAAACAAAATGATTACACTCGAAGTATGGCCATTGCTTAAATATTGGAAGAAGTGTGACATTCTTAGACTATTTTATTGAGAAAGCTCATTAAAATATGGATCAACCAACTTATTATATATACTAAGAAAATATATAATGCATTATAATATACAAAGCATTCATCCCTAATGGATAAATATGTTAACTACTTGTTCTACATCATAACTAACTTGAATATATGCCTAAATGCAATAAATTTACGTGAAGATAATATGTCTTGTACGGAAATGCAGCAAATCTAAGCCCTGGAAAGTTTGTCTCAAAGAAAATTAAAATATAATGAACAAAATGTAAAGCTGATATATATTTAAACAAAGTGCCAGAGTTTTAATTTAAAAACAAAAATGTTTTTCAAATTTGATGCTGTGAGCGGCGATCTTTTTTTTTTTTTTTCCCTCCCCGTTTTCACGTGAATATAGCAAAGATTCTTTTTCAGGAATCGATAAGGAAAATCCCACAAAGATGGCCCAATTTGGCCCATTATGATTGATATATATAGGGGCCTGCCAACTGGTTCATGGTGACTTGAAAAGCCTCGTTCTATTTAGATCGTAGCTTTAGAACCCATGATTTTGTGTCCCACTAACTCAGAAGAAACGGGTGAATGTAAATCCCTTCATTACATCATAATCTCTGGTTAATGACTTGAAATAGAATTTGTGGAGCTTCACTTTATAATGAAATACGGATGCAATTATGCAGAAGCTGGGTGGTGGAGGAGAGATTCGGCGCTGGTATTTATTTGATACAGTGCCTTGGTGCATTATATGCATTGCAAAGACTCAACATGATTCTTCAATGTAATTCAAAAGCTTGGCATCGTATGGACCATTGAAGCAGTCGTGGATAACGATGTTAAACACAGGGTTGGAATTGAAGGCGTGATTAAGTTAAAAGTCATTTTTGTTTGCATGTTTGAATGTCCAGTTTATGACGGTACGTGTATTTGGCATATTAGAACCCGTTTATTGGCTCTAGCCAATATTTTTTTCGGTGGGTGTAGACGTAGTTACTCTTATGTCTATCTACATCACCGCAATACACAAGTATTCGGCAAAATGTATAGGACCCATAGCCCATTATCATGTCTTTGTCTGCGTCATTAGCAGAGAGAGAAGAGAGCAAGAGAGGAAGATATTCTAAAGAGCTATTCTGCACTATGTTACTATTGTGATTTGATGCTGAGAATATTCCACTTCACGTATTCAAATCTTCCCTTTTTTTTTACTGTTAACCAAAATGAAATTGAAGATCTTTTTCTTCATCACATATGTGATATACATAGATTCGGTTTCTAGTCTTCGATCTTAAGATACTGAACATAGAACAGTACATGGAGTAGAGGAGGATTTTGCTTACCTGAACATCATTAATTGGAAATAAGGAAGGCTATTTGTGAGTAGAATTATTATTAGTGAGCATTGATCTGAACTCTTCAAAATCAACAAAGCCATCTCCGTCCATGTCGACACCTTTTATCATACGCCTACAATCTTCGAGGCTGCATTTATCACAACCAAGGTTGATCAGAACTCTTCTCAACTCCGTAGCCGAGATTAATCCATTCTTATCCGTATCAAAAATGAGAAAAGCATCCATCAGATAATCTTCCTTGCCATCACACTCTGTTATTCCATCATCAACTGCGCCCATAAATTCATCCAAATCAATGAACCCATCACCGTTATAATCCATTTGCTCCAACACTGCTGCAGCTTCTCTAGTGGCTTCTGACTTTTCATATCCAAAGCAAACAAGGACTTCGCTCAGCTCTGAGGAAGATATCTTGCCATCCCCATTTGCATCCATGAACTTGAAAATTTGTCTCAACTGGCCGGACACTTCCATGGTTTCGAAAGACGAAGTTAACAAATCGAAACTGGACGACAATTTCTTGTGTTTTCTGGCTCTCCTGAGCTTCCAAACTTTGTCCGACTTCATAAGTTGCTGGAGACACAGTTTAATTTTCCATTGCAGAGAGATCCAGCAGCTTTTGAAAGAACCTGACATGAAGCGGGAAAGAGACGGACTGTACAAATGGTGGAAGAAAAAATGTAGATATAAGGAAAAAGAAAACAGAAAAAAGCTGGTGCTCTTAGTAATATGAGATATGTATGAGGCGAGTGCTGTGGGATTTTTGGAGAACCATGGTTACTTTACATAATTGTGTGGGTACAGGGCAGACCTTAGAATTCGCTTCATTTCCAACACTGCTGAACTCTTCACGAGAATGTTTATACATCTAAAGACTCTTTGACTGACCGAGTCCACTGCTGAGGTCTGAGGGTTTGAGCAAGGCCAGTTTGGTGGATGCCAGCTGAATTCATAATTGATAATTTAACATATTAAAGTGCCGGAATAATTTCATTTTCACAAACTTCGCTGTCTCCGCATCAAGAGGAGTGATTGGCTCAGCTACTTTTGTCTTGGGCTTTGCGGTCAAGTTCGACAATTGAATTCAGACTATTTGTTTTCCATTGCGAAAAATGGCTTAACCTTTTACCTTTGAATGCTGATGATGCCGTCCTAGTGGGTTTTTTTCCCAGCTGTTCAAAGAGTCTGAAACAAACAAACCATCGTAATAATGGTATCCATATTTTAATTATAGCAAAATCTAGATATTCTTTTGTTTACACATAATCGTTTACCATTCAACTCATCAAACAAATCTGAACATGACCATAAAATCTCTATATGCAACTCCAATAACCTATTTGTCTACAGTGAGTTATTACTCTGAGATTCATATGTTGAAAAAAAATATCTATGAATTCTAAACAAAGTGCAGCTAGCTCCTGAATAACAGATCAAGCTTTATAGATACTAACCAGTCCAAAACCACCACTAACTCTTCATACACTATGGAACTATATTTCGGATAAAAATTACAAATTAAAAAGCAAAAAGAAAATATAGAAACTACCAAGACTTGAATTGAAAGAATATCATACATTACAAAATGTGGAGTGCAACCTCACTGAGATTAACGCGACCGAAGCAAAATAGGACCCACTGATGAATTTAGCATATCACTGAGTGCTACCTGAACCTCATTTGACCCATGCTCACAACTAATCAAGCTTGAAAGGAGGGGGAAGAAACGAGCTAGGTTCTTCTCGAAGGAAGTTTCTCCTAAAGCACAGATTGCCTGAAGGGTTGCCACAACAAGAGGTGCTCGAGCAGCCAATTCCCTCCGTTTCCCAGAGCCTAAAGGTATTAGCCATTGCAATTGCCCACTAGCAGATGATTCAGGGGTCTGTCTAGAGAGAGAAGTATCAATATACAACTGTAATACTTCCCAACACAGGTCAACAAGATGGGACTCCACTTCAGTCTCTTCATAAGTTGGAGGTCTGTCCAGTATAAGATTCTGTAAAAATGTTAGACACATCTGAAAAGACTCATTCTCTAGGCGTAACAGTGGAGGATCTTGCATTTGGGTCATGGAGCCAAATTCTTGTAGCTTTGGACGTAAGATGTGATCACTGTTGATCTTGTGAGCATGGGATGCTACATCATGCAGAGCCTCAAAGAGAACTAGGGTGTTTTTAGCTGAAAGGTGTGGCCGATACATGTTGTAAATCTCCAGCACCGCCTGCAACATTTGAACAAAGAATGTTCACCTCCAATATTCAGACTGAAATTATATCGTAATCCTAAATTTGACAGCATCAAAATTAATTGATTTTTACAAGTCTGCAAAAATAATTATGCAAACACAGAAATAGTAAAAAGTTTACGCTATCAATATATAGAAAGGTCTTCATTTCCCAACATCAAATCATATTAAAATTTAAAAAGAAAAGATACTACCTGAATCAATAAAAGTTGAACAGCAGCTCGGCACTTTGCATCAGTTATAGAAGCATATACACGCTGTGTCCTTAGGCTCTCTGAATCATCATCAAGCACAACAGAACCAGATGACTCTCCATTTGTTAGTTCACTAACTGCATTTTCAGGGCTCCCAGCCACGCCATCGTCACTAATAATGTAAGAAAAATTAGGTAGTGTTGCATTAGCTGCTTCCTTTAATGACTCAACCACTTCTAGCCACTTTTCATCAGAAAATAGCTCACCAGCATTGCTCATCAAACGGACAAATGCAGCAATACCAATACCAGCTAGGCTCTGGTGAGGACGTTTGATAAAACTTACCAAAAGCATCAGCACCTTTCTCAAAAGTGGATTGACAGTGTCATAAAATTTGACAAAAAGATCCACAACTAGCTGGAGGGCCAAAGTGCATGTCTCATAAAGCCATGCATCTTGATCAAGCTCTCCCATATGACTATCAATCCCTTGACTAGGTGAGTTCTTCTCTGAAGGATCAATAGCATGCCGCACATAGTCAAATATTGGAAACAGGACCGACTCAAATACTCGTTCCCACAGAGGCAATGAGAAAAGATGACCATGGTTGCGCAAAGTTTCAAAGAGCACTTGTAAGGCACTCTTCCTGATTTCTGGCCTAGGGTCAAAGCTAAGTTCTGATAAACCTGCACAGATAAAAGACAAATAATTTAATTCAGGACATGTCCAGCGAAGGCAAAAAATTTTAAAAACTCTAGCAAATCCAAATGCTCTGAAACACGAAAACAACAATGTAAGCAGTTCCCTTACCAGCCAATAAAGGGAACCAGAAATAGAGATGATCATCTTTATCAGTAATCTCTCCATTTTCTAGTTTTCCCTCCTTCACTAGCTGGGGAGAGGCTGGAGGAATCTTTCCAGAGGCTTCCTTGTCTTTATTCCTTGATGAGGCACCAAGATCTCCTTCCGCAAGTTTAGTGGCACAGAACCGAAGAAATGCGATAGCATTCAGACTAATGTCTTTATTGAATCTGCTATTTGTGAATGCTATTAGGCAATTCACACAATCTGTAAAGGTAGTCGTTTCAGTCTCAGTAATGTATGGGAAGTAGTCTCGGATAATCTTCTCAATTATTTCAAAGGCTAAAAGAACAATATTTTTGTGATCATCATAAGCTGCTGTTGTGAAAACCTGAAAAGCAAAAGGCATTAGAGTAACAGTTATCGACATCAAGTACAATTGAAATAACTATATGTAGGACAAATAATTTTCACAAATAATATATTGTAAATTTCTTTTCAATACCATGAACATGCTTTTCCATCCTGATTTGACATTATTGACACGAGATAAAACCATCTGAGAGACACATCTAATGATTAGTTCTCGGATCTCAACAGCACTACTCTTGCGCATTACAATGACAAAAGGCTTCATAAATTCATTCTGGAAATTATAATTAGCCAACTCTTCTCGCTCTAAGAATTTCATTGATAACTGGCGTAAAGAATCCATTGCAAATATAGCAATTGAAAGGTTCTCCGAACAGCCAATGGTTACAAAGAAATCAGAGAGAACGTGCCAGATGCTTGACCATACAAGCCTGATGCGGTTCATGTTATAGTGCCTGTCATTAAGTAAATAAGTCATATTAGCTACACATTTTGTTATAGCAGCAAATTAGAACTGATAAATTGAGATGAAATCATGACGTGCTGAAAGGGAGAAGATAGTAATTGATGCATACGCAATCTCAACAATCTTTGTAAGACTGAAAACCCGTGGATCAGATGCAGATCGAAGTTCCTCCATGGACACCTTGCACAGAGCCTTAACAAAATCTATTATCGCCTCGCTGTTCAACTTCTGACTTCGTGTGAATATACGATTCATTTCAGAGCTTCCAACTTGTTCTAACATGTTTAAATTGGAGACTAAATTGTTCATCTGTTCAGATGTGACTGCTCCAGAAGCACTCCCACCAATGCCAGCACTATCATATGTGCCCCTCATCACAGCAGCAGCTGCATATTGCATCCTCCCAGGTCCTTTCTTTTTCAAAACTGGGAGGATGTTCGACTTAGCTTGTTTTGATTTTTCTGATTCATTTTGAGGGAAAGCAAAGAAAGTGGCATCTGGAGGAGCACCTTCTCCCAAGAGATGCAGGTGCTCAAACCTAGAAACACATGTCAAAATATGCTCCCAGGCTTCCTGTAAATAATTTCCATCTTCATCTGCAATTGTGACTATTGCCTGTTCACATATTAAATATCCAATCCAACATCAGTAGAAGATTCACACAAACATAAATATATGTTTGATTACAAAAAATCTCTCAACCTTATAGCGGGTGTACTAAGTTGAAAACTGGGATGACTGCCAGATTAGAAAAATTTACAAATAAAATACAAATATTCTGGGGAAGAAAACAATTAAGTGCAGAAACAAGTTCCATTTAGTTCCAGTGACAAAAAGAAGTGTATCATTTGCCGGCAATTAACAAAGCTTGAATAGCATTAACAAGGAAAAGATCACCTCATAATCCTACAACCCACGTCAAATTGATAGATTGAATCAACTTCATAAATAAAAGTTGGATAGAGTAGGATCTGAACCAAGGCCATTTCTACATGAATTGTCATCACAACTACCAGAGATTACAGCAAAATACCGACCTTGATAGCATCTATATTTTTCTGTTTGATATCAGCAGGAGAGTGGAGAGAAGTGAACTTTGCTAATGAAGTCACAAAAGCGTCTCTATGAGTCTTCATGGACATTACAGCAGTAACATGTATAGCATAACGAAACCCTTCAAGACACAGGGCTATTACTACTTCATCATCACTTTGGTCAAGCGGAACACTGAAGGCCGCCAACATAGGAGCCCAACATACTTCAATCATGAATCTTAGAATCACCACATCCATTGCAGCATAGTAAGCAGACCTGCAAATATCCAGACCAATTGATAATGAAGAAGAAAATAATAAATAAGGTCATCTTCTAAATTCAACACTTCACAGTCAAGTTTATATTTAAACTCTAGGAAAATAATAAGCCAACACCATGAAATATAAGCCTATAAGAAGAATTCCGCTTATTACATAGACTGGTTTCAGCTTTAGGAGCTGCTAAACAAAGAAGTTTGGATGGAACAGCATCAAAGTCAAATCATAGAAAATGTGAGTAAGTCTTACTCAGATTTGCGAGCCCTTTCCTTAAATTGCTCTTGCATGTGCCTGATGAGATCATCACTTGTCTCCATGTACTTCTCCTCTCCCCGCTTGCGGATCACAATGTTCAAGATGCTATCTAAGCCTAATATTCTGTTCGAGTTCATAGATTGCTTCTGTTGAAGAGCCAAATCATCTTCTTTCATTTTGATCTCATTTCTTGATATTCGTTCAAATAATGACCTCAGATACTCCTCTGGCAAATCTTTTCCATCGTCTATGCCACGATTGTTTCTTATGAAATCATCAGCTGACATCTACATGTTTCAATAAGAGAGGAGGTAAAGAATCTTATCAACAGTTTATCTCATTATATAATTGATTCAAATGAAAAATGCAAACTCACCTTATTCTTCACCATAGGATTATGAGCATCAGTGTTGAGCATTATTACAGAATATGCAAGGACATAAGCTGTGTCAGCACTAGTAAAAGCCTTTGGATTACATTTACAGTAACGTTCAGCTAATTTCTCCATTATCCGATCAATTTTTTGTGCCTCACCAGGCAACCTAAAGCCTTGTAGGAAGACTCTTATTGCCTCATCAAACTCCATGCTTTGAAAATCAAAAGAATCAACATAGGCGTGCATTACTTTGAGCGATAACTCTTCCCTTTCTCCTAGATAATCACCGATCAAAGTCTTGTTCAAATCAGAGGCATTTTTAAGAAAAGCTGCTATCTCCTCTGGAGAGTTCCCCACCTTATTTGCATTAATAAGAAATTCAATTCCTTTCTTTGGTTTCCGATTAAAAAGTGATATACCTTCCTGCCCCATATTTTACATTAGATTCCAAATGGCAACAATACGCCAAGAGAAAATTGTTAAAGATTGATCCCCTTGATTCAAAAGGATTAAATATTAACTTACCTGAAGTTCTAGCTTGTAAGCCCGGCGCTGTTCAATTGTTGAAACATCAGAAACTTCACTGGAAGCTTCAGAAGGAGAATCTGATCCCTCCAGAGGCTCATCACCATTCCCATTTGCCATGGGAACAGCTCCCGGTTCAGGACTGTGACTGTTCTCCACTACCTCAAATTTCTTAGTAGAATGAGGATCCGGAATACGCAACTGTTTGTTCATCCAGTCTCCCATCGATCTCAAAACAGCCACTAAGCACTTCATAGCTTCAAGTTTCATTGTTGCCTCCTGAGGGGGTAATAGCATAGTGGTTGTACCAGGAGGAACGCCTTGAGCAGTTTTAAGAAGTCCATTGACCATTCTAAAATAAAAGAGAAAGACAGACCATGTCATGAAGAGGATGTACACACAAACCAACAATGACATCTGCTTCCATATTTAAAAATTGTATTATTCTCAAAGATTTTGTTCACTTGTAAAAATGAGAGCAATTATAAGGGATTAAAAATATCATACCTCTCAAATATGTTTGATGAGTTCACATCACAGTCATAGTTAATAAAAATATCAACCAAGATCTGTGAATCAATGCATAGCTTCTGTAAAAACCAAAGCACTATCATCTTCTGTTGAAAATTAGGTTGAGCAACGTTTTCCAAAACTCTGAGTACAATCATAGGAAAGAACACCCCAATCTCTGCTTTCAGTCCAGCTCTAAATCTTGACACCAGACTAATGAAAATGGAGCAAGAAAGCTGGAAAACAATCATAAGAGTTGAAGCGCTGTTCTTCAACAGTGACAGACACAAGTATTGCTTAATGGCGCCTAAGAACCTGTCCACATAACACATTCAACAAAATGAAAATTCCATCCCTGAGTATTTCTTTAACAAAAAGTAGCACATAACTAACAATTTATAAGAGAGCAAAAAGACATAAAAAATAATTTCAATTTTGATCCCAAAAGAGGAAGTTAAAAGGATTTGTGAACAGCCTCAAGTAGACCATGATTTCCCAAAAAAGGACCAGTTCCCATCACATGAACACTCCCCTCCCTCGATGTAAGAGAAATAGGCATCATTTGACACACACTAAGATCCATGACATAAGATGCAAGCTCTTGGCACTGTTTGCGTATGGCTCCTTTGTTTGCAAATATATCAGTTAAAGCTATATTCTATCTTCGCATCATTACCAAATGTCACGTGCCTGTACCTCCTAGAAGGAGTAATTGATCACCACGAGTCATCTTTGGTTTCCAAAAGGTTCTAATTTCCACAAGTGCAGCTTGGTAACGCCTTTTTTGGGTACAAAATGTCATGGGTTCCAATCCTCTCATCCCTACCAATTTCTTATCCTCTGGGCAGTACATCCATTAAAGATGGATTCAAATGGACATGCAAAATCTTTCATTTAATGATACTATATGCATGCAAGATGTATTGGGGTACAAAAAACATCCTGTTCTTTACAGTCATCAATAAACACTTCCAAACTTGACCTACACTTGAGAAAACTCTTTCAGCACTAACCAAATTTTTAATTAAACCTACAAACCTATGTGCATATTTTGCCTTCCAAAGAATTGAATCATAACAACATATTTCTTCCCCAGTAAGCATATGATCATATTGAGCAAATATTCAAACAGCAATTATAAATTGAGGGGAGTGAAGAAAAAAGCACTATATAGCAACAAATATAATAGAGAAAGATATACCTCTCACTGGTGCGAAACACAGCCCCAGCATTCTCCAACAAAATCTTCAACAACTCAAGAGCCACAATCTTCCCTTTCATCAATTGGGGATCTGCCAATGCCTCCTTAGGCGGCGTCTTCATAGACAACTTACAAAGCGCTCTAAACACCAAAAATGCATCCCGTCTCAACTTATTCCCAATCTGAACCTCCAAATCATCGTCTCTCTCCCCTTCTCCGTCCACCAATTCACCTTTCCTCCCCTCCAATGCCGTCTTATACATACTAATCTCCCAATACTTTGCATCCAACATGTCCTTGTCAGTTGAATCCAGTAAATCTGCGGGATTCGTAGTCTCTACAGTTGTGGTCTCAAATGCACCATCATGCCCACCTAATGAAACCTTATTCTCTGGATTCAACACTCCATCGATATCTTGCATAATCTTGGTTATAAACCCCTGTACAAACATTGTCATTGACCCATCCGCATCAGATTTTTCAACTGGTTCCATTAATTCAGCTACCACAATCGGTTGAATCGGGACCGTTGATGAATCCGCCTCCATTCTTCTAAAAACAATCACCAACATTTGGACCAATGATGCCTTTGCTGTCGTCTGATTAACCACATTTTTACTCCCTATATAAATATCATAACAAGTTCTCACAATTTGCAACAAACAGTCCCCGTGAATCCTCAACGACATCGACGTAACTGCGGATAAAAGAGTTTTTAAAACCAACAACTCAACCGCATCGTCGCCTAAATCGTGGCATTTACACACGGATTCAATTAGTTTCGACAGAAGTTTTGCTTCGGGGCCACCGGTAGGGTCCGCCTCGCCGCGAAGGTAACCGTGGGCAATCAATTTCTGAACACAATCAACGGCCGGATCGACGATCTTGAGGAAGCCAGTGCCGCAGGCATTGATCAGAGGGCTGAGAATGGACTCTGATTCGGCGAGGGAATATTCAGTGGCCCCGCTGTCGTGGAGCGGGCCAGGGATGGAGCCGTCGGACTCCGAATCTGCGGGAGAGGAAGGCGGCTGTTTTTGCGCTGAATTGAGTCTCTCGATAACGGATTTGCATTCGTGAGCGAGTTTTGAGTGCTTGCGCCACGACGCGTTCTTTATGACCTTTTCAAGTGCTGGAGCTACGAGTTGGCTGAAGCGGGAATCGGCTTCCGAAGAAGCCATTCCCAAGTTGGGACTAGCTGCGAATCAGTGAGTCAGATCTGGAACGGAAAATGAAGGGGAATCAGAAAGAAACGGTCACGTTTGGATATTTATTTAATTGAGCAATGGCGATGAGTTCACTCGGCGAGTCGACGTAATCAGGCTAAGTTTTGATCGCATAAAAATCGCTGAGAGTGGAGAGTTAGAGAAAGAGGAGAGAATAAGTGACGGAAAGAGAGAGAGTAAGAGCCCTGCGATGCAAAGGAGATCGATTGAGATTTAGATCGCGTGTTTGGTTTGCTTTTTCTTAGAAAGTCCAAGTTTGAAAATTTTATGACCAAAACACCCTTCGTTTTGCTTTGGCGTCCGCTCTGTGACAAAATGGATTGATTGATAGCAAATCTCGAAGCGGGAACGGTAATATTGCAGTAATGACAAGGACATGTTGGGTACTTTGGCTAATTATTGTTGTTAATGGCGTTATTGCCTAATCGAGGGAGGGGACACAGAGATACAAGATCGGCGAAGTACATCCACACTTCAAATGTATTATTTAATTCTTAACTACATTATAAAATTTTAATAATATTCATCTATATCTTTATCATAAAAATATTATATTAATTAATATTATAATAAATTAATATAATGATCATTATAAACAATATCCTGCTATTGCTTATTCATTGTAGTCACTACTCATATAAATAACATCATATGTAAACAGTATAAATATTATTTGTGATACTGTTCGCATGAACAGTACAGTGCACGCATTCAGTGAAATTCTGCCAATAATAATTGTCGCTTTCTTTGTTGCAATGAATTTCGCTTGTAAAGTATTTTTATAATGGACTATGATTGCATTGGGCAGAGAATTTATGTAAATGTAATTTGCGAAGAACATCTGAAACTTATTTTTTACCCCTAATTATAGTATTCTATACACTCATTATGGATTGATTCGGGTACTCTAAGTTATGAAAACTACAAATTTAAACACTCAAATTATAAAATTTAACCAAAATTTTAATACTTGAATCAATAATTTTATTGAATTGTTCACGATAAACAGTCATCACAAACATGTTTGCATTGTTTATATATAATACTGTTTATGTAAATAGTAATTATCTCTAACATAATAATATTTATCAATGATTAATTTTAATGGACAAGTGGTGACAAAATACTGTTTATAATAGACATTATATTAATTTATTATAATACTTTTGTATTAAGAATATAAATAAATATTATTAAAATTGTGAGATATAATCAGATATTAAATAATATCTTTAGAATGTGAATATCGTTTGCCCCATGCAAGATTTAAGAAATTTTAATGAGTTTCTAACTTTTCTCTATTATTTTATATTAAAAATTAAAAGACTTCTATGAAATATTTGAACAAATATTGATTTTATTTCGACCGGACAATTTTGACATACCTAATAACAATTTAAATAATTAAACTTAAAATAATAAACTGCATCATGGCACAAGGATGATAATTAAGTTCGGATTCAAATGTGAGAAAATTTGAATAAAAAGTATTTTAATTCTATTTTTTTTAGAATTTAGATCCAAGCCAAAATTTATTTTTTTAGAATCTAAAAAAATTCAACTTCAAAATTGGAGTTTTATCTTTTTTTTAAAGAGAATTCTTAAATTAATTTCTAAATTTTATGATCTTTAATGTATATGTCTGTTAAAAAAATAAAGTTTATTTATTTATTTTGTCACTTTTTAGTGATTTATTCATAATATTTATGGAAAAAAAGCGAGAAAATTGTAAACATCGTGAAAATAAAAATTAGTGATATATTTTTCATTTTTAAAACCTAATAATAATAATAATTGTTGACTTACAAAATATTAAAGTTTTGTTAATTTCAAACAATGAAGAAAAATAATGTTCTAAACTAAAGTGTAAAGTTTTGAAAAGTTTATAAAAATTGATTAAAATGCAAAAATTCAAATCATTAGAGACTATATCAAATTACTATTTATGACTATAGCAACGGCCACTGTTTCATAACGATTAAATCACTATACAACGGTTAGATTATTGTGAAGCACTGTAACAATGGTTAGTAACGGTCAAACTACTATAGCAATAGGGTAAATCACTGTATCAACAATTATTTTACTCCTCAAATTATAAATACAAATTTTATTTAAGTTTCAAAGGCGTAAGCGAACTCTATAATCTTTATATAAATTGTAATACTCAATGATAGCCTTGATTATTATATATACTATACGAGATAGTTTAAACTGTAAGGATTTAATTGATACCCCAAATTAATTATTGTAAGGATTGAGTTAGTACTCAATAAAGCCAGCTTATTATGAGAATTTGATTAGTATATGTGTAATTAATTAGAGTTTGATTAGTACCTAGAAAACTAATTAAAGTTTGATTGTTACTTAAAAAATTCAATTTGTAAATGTTTAATTAACACCTAGAAAGTTAATCAAATGATCTTAGACTATAGATCGAATTAATGGAGTTCTCAAGCACGATTAACTTCAAGGTATAGATGTAAGCTGAAATAAAAGTCGAACCACGTAAACATTCGTTGTTTACTTTCTCTTTCTCCACTTTCTTATTTACATTTATTTGTGCTTTAATTTCCTTTATATTGTTAGTAATTTGATAAATTGTTAAATACAAAATTCACGTCCCTTCTCGGGTTACCCACCCTATTATCTATTGAATTTGTAATAATAATAATAATAATAATAATAATACTTAATATTGTACTAATTATCACAAATATTATTATTTTTAACAAAAAAATAACAATATAAAATTATAAATTTTTTTAACAATATTTAGCAATAAACTATTAACAAAATATACAATCTAAAAATTAGTTTACAAAATAGATACCACAATTTAATTTTGACCTTAAAAAATAATTAAAAAAAAAATTCTAATCAAATTACTCCGATAAATCCCCAAATTTAAATTCATACAAAAAAACTCAAATCGCGAATTTAAATTGAGCAAAACTCAGATTTTAATCTACATTTTACTATTTTTAATCATGACATTTTTATTGATTTAAAATTTAATTACACTATTTAAAAACAAATATTCTTTTCAAATATATTTAGGTAAAGTGATCTTGCACTATATTTTTTTACATGACATGTTACCTAATTTTTAAATTGTTAGACTAATGCAATATTTAGTAACTCAATTGTAATTCAACACGCCTGATCAATGTATATAAAAAATATGGGTTCATAGATTATGTCTCGTGTATATATATGCTGGTAGCTGGCACCGTGTGCCAGCTACACAATTGCTGGCACACGGTGCCAGCAATTTTCCAGCAAGGTGGACAGCCAATTCATTTTCTGTCCACCATGCTAAACTCTCCCTATAAATGGGAGAGTTTAGTAATTCATTTTCTATTGCAATTTAGAGAGAGTTTTTAAAGCTTTGAGAGAGTTTTTGAGTGATTTGAGAGAATTGGGTGTATTGGGGTTTTGGGTTGTAAGGCTAAAACACTACAATACTTGTATTCTCCATTTCTAATAGTAAGAGATTCTTCTGTCTTCGTCCGTGGACGTAGGCTAAAAGCCGAACCACGTAATCTTGTCTTTGTCTTATTTTTTTTATTTTCATTATTTTTCTCAATTTCGCTTTAACTGCGACCCTGCATCACCCCTCAATTTCCTAACAAGTGGTATCAGAGCTTCTAGTTGAAGGAGGTCACTATTCACGTATACAGTTACTGTTCATACATACAGTTACTATTCACGTGAAACAGTGGGAGCCGATCCTAACAGAAGTAGTTCGTGGAGAAAAGCAATGGCGGCAAAATACGAAGTTGAGAAGTTCAATGGAGGTAATTTTACATTGTGGAAAATGAAAATAAAGGCGATTTTAAGAAAAAATAAGTGCTTAGAAGCGATTGATGAAAGGCCCGCTGGTATCACTGATGATATCAAGTGGAATGAGATTGACGGTAATGCAGTTGCTGATCTGCATCTAGCACTTGCTGATAACGTGCTATCTAGTGTAGCGGAAAAGAAGACAGCAAAAGAGATCTGGGATACTCTCATTAAATTGTATGAGGCTAAATCTCTGCACAACAAGATCTTCTTAAAAAGGAGATTGTACACTCTTCGAATGACAGAATCCACTTCAGTGACGGAGCACATCAACACATTAAATACTATATTTTCCCAACTCACTTCCTTGGGGCATAAAATAGAGGCAGGTGAACGTGCAAAGATTCTACTTCAAAGCCTACCAGATTCGTATGATCAACTCATCATCAACTTGACGAATAATATCCTATCGGACTTCTTAGTCTTCGATGATGTTACAGCTGCTGTACTGGGAGAAGAACGAAGACGGAAAAATAAAGAAGACAAACAGGAATGTTCGCAGCAAGCAAAAGCTTTGACAATGATGAGAGGTAGATCAACAGAACGTGGCCCCAGTGGGAGTCAAAATCATGGTAGACCAAAATCCAGAAGTAAGAAGAACGTCAAGTGCTACCATTGTGACAAGAAAGGCCATCTGAAGAAGGATTGTTGGGGATTGAAGAAAAGTGCAGAGGACAAACCGCAAGGGAATATTGCAAGCACCTCAGATGATGGTGAAATTTTATACAGCGAGGCAGCAACAGTTGTTGAAAGCAGAAAACGGTTCTCTGATGTATGGCTCATGGATTCAGGAGCTACATGGCATATGACCTCTAAGAGAGAATGGTTCCATCAATATGAACCTACCTCTGGAGGATCTGTATATATGGGGAACGATCATGCTTTGGAAATCGCTGGAATAGGATCCATCAAGATGAAGATGTACGATGGTACTGTTAGTATTATCCAGGAGGTGCGACATGTGAAAGGCCTCAAGAAGAATCTTTTGTCATTGGGACAATTAGATAACACTGGGTGTAAGACCCAAATTGAAAATGGGATAATGAAAATTCTCAAAGGCGCACTTGTAGTAATGAAAGTAGAAAAGGTTGCTGCAAATCTGTACATGCTTAATGGAGAAACACTGCAGGAAGGAGATGCATCTGTTGCATCAACTAGTTCAGCAGAAGAGTCAACGATAATGTGGCATCGCAAACTGGGCCATATGTCAGAACGAGGTTTGAAGATTCTCTCTGATCAAAATTTACTTCCTGGGCTCAAATCGGTTCATTTACCTTTCTGTGAGCACTGTGTCACAAGTAAGCAGCACAGATTAAAGTTCAGCACATCCAGTTCTAGAAGTAAAGAAATTCTAGAATTGATCCACTCTGATGTTTGGCAAGCACCGGTGATGTCTTTAGGAGGAGCGAGATATTTTGTGTCATTCATAGATGATTACTCCAGGAGATGTTGGGTGTATCCAATCAAGAAGAAGTCATATGTGTTTGAAGCTTTCAAAATATTCAGAGCGCGTGTAGAACTTGAATCAGAAAAGAAGATCAAGTGTTTAAGGACAGATAATGGAGGAGAATATACTGGTGAGGATTTTATTGCATTCTGTCAACAAGAAGGCATCAAGCGGCAATTCAGCACAGCTTACACGCCTCAGCAGAATGGAGTAGCAGAGCGGATGAACAGAACCTTGTTGGAGAGAACAAAAGCTATGTTGAGAACTGCAGGTTTAGCCAAGACATTTTGGGCAGAAGCAGTCAAAACCGCCTGTTATGTGGTAAATCGGTCACCATCAACAGCAATCGAGTTGAAGACACCGATGGAGATGTGGACTGGAAAACCAGTTGATTATTCTCACCTTCATACATTTGGAAGTCCTGTGTACGTGATGTATAATCCCCAAGAAACAACGAAGTTGGATCAAAAATCCAGAAAATGCCTTTTCTTGGGATATGCTGATGGAGTCAAGGGGTATCGCCTGTGGGATCCCACTACCCACAAGGTCGTCATCAGCAGAGATGTGATATTTGCAGAAGATAAACTGCAAAGGAATGATAAAGATGATAGCACAGTGAAGGAAAATCCAGAGACTACAATGGTACAAATGGAAAATAATCAAGTACAAGAAGATTCAGATTCTCCTGAAGCAGCACCAGGGCACGAAGAACAAGAACCAGCAGAGTCTGAGGCTACAGATGATCGTCGATCAACTCGTGAGAGACGACCACCAGCGTGGCACTCGGAGTATGTCATGGAGGCTCATGTTGCATACTGCCTTCTAACAGAGGATGGAGAGCCAACAACTTTCCAGGAGGCTTCTAAAAGTCAAGATATTTCTCTATGGATGACAGCAATGCAAGAAGAGATTGAAGCTTTGCATAAGAACAAAACATGGGAGCTGGTTGCACTGCCACGTGGAAGAAAAGCCATTGGAAACAAATGGGTCTACAAGATCAAACGGGATGGCAATGACCAAGTAGAGCGGTATCGTGCGAGATTGGTGGTGAAAGGTTATGCTCAGAAAGAAGGTATTGACTTTAATGAGATATTTTCCCCTGTGGTTCGACTCACCACAGTCAGAATAGTCTTGGCAATGTGTGCTACATTTGACTTACATCTAGAACAGCTAGATGTGAAGACAGCTTTTCTTCATGGAGAACTTGAAGAAGAAATTTATATGCTCCAACCAGAAGGTTTTAAAGAAGAAGGAAAAGAGAACTTGGTTTGCAGGTTGAACAAATCTCTGTACGGTCTCAAACAGGCGCCGAGGTGTTGGTACAAGAGATTTGATTCCTATATCATCAGCCTTGGATACAACAGACTTAGTTCAGACCATTGTACATACTACAAAAGGTTTGAAGATGATAATGATTTCATTATTTTACTGTTGTACATGGATGACATGTTGGTGGCAGGCCCCAACAAAGATCGAGTCCAAGAATTAAAGGCACAGTTGGCTAGGGAATTTGATATGAAGGACTTGGGACCAGCAAACAAGATTCTAGGGATGCAAATTCACCGAGACAGAAATAACAGGAAGATTTGGCTTTCTCAGAAGAACTACTTAAAGAAAATCTTGTGGCGCTTCAACATGCAAGATTGTAAGCCAATTAGTACCCCACTCCCTGTTAATTTCAAGTTATCCTCTAAGATGTGTCCTAGCAAAGAAGCAGAGAGGAATGAGATGTCTCGAGTACCGTATGCATCAGCAGTGGGAAGTTTAATGTTCGCTATGATTTGTACCAGACCAGACATTGCACAAGCAGTGGGAGCAGTTAGTAGATACATGGCGAATCCTGGTAGAGAGCATTGGGGTTGTGTCAGGAGGATCCTTAGATACATTAAGGGTACCTCAGATGTTGCTTTATGTTACGGAGGATCAGATTTTATTGTTAAGGGCTATGTGGATTCAGATTTTGCAGGAGATCTTGATAAAAGAAAATCCACTACTGGCTATGTGTTTAAACTTGCAGAAGGAGCTGTAAGCTGGGTTTCGAAACTGCAAACTGTTGTGGCATTATCTACTACAGAAGCAGAATACATGGCAGCTACACAAGTTTGCAAGGAAGCAATTTGGATACAAAGATTACTGGAGGAGCTCGGGCACAAGCAAGAGAAAGTTGAATTGTTTTGTGACAGTCAGAGTGCCTTGCACATTGCAAGGAATCCAGCTTTTCATTCAAGAACGAAGCACATAGGTGTTCAATATCACTTTGTTCGTGAAGTGGTAGAAGATGGAAGTGTAGATATGAAAAAAATTCATACAGATGATAACCTTGCAGATGTGATGACCAAGCCCATCAATACCAACAAGTTTGTATGGTGTAGATCCTTGCATGGCCTAGCAGACACGTATGCAACATGGCATTGGCGAAGAAGAAAGAATGGTGTGGAGAATTGATTGATTCTCAATCAAATCTCCAAGTGGGAGAAATGCTGGTAGCTGGCACCGTGTGCCAGCTACACAATTGCTGGCACACGGTGCCAGCAATTTTCCAGCAAGGTGGACAGCCAATTCTTGGCTGTCCACCATGCTAAACTCTCCCTATAAATGGGAGAGTTTAGCAATTCATTTTCTATTGCAATTTAGAGAGAGTTTTTAAAGCTTTGAGAGAGTTTTTGAGTGATTTGAGAGAATATGGTGTATTGGGGTTTTGGGTTGTAGGGCTAAAACACTACAATACTTGTATTCTCCATTTCTAATAGTAAGAGATTCTTCTGTCTTCGCCTGTGGACGTAGGCTAAAAGCCGAACCACGTAATCTTGTCTTTGTCTTATTTTTTTTATTTTCATTATTTTTCTCAATTTCGCTTTAACTACGACCCTGCATCACCCCTCAATTTCCTAACAATATAACTACACTTATATAGATATGATATAAAAATGATATTTTAATTAATGCATCATTGATTCATCACTACTATTTTATCAAATACATGATTAAATTTGTACTTTTTATTAATATTATAATTATATAATATTAATTAAAAATAGTTCTATAATGCTAATTAACAATCAACATATCAAATGCCATACATACCTATATCTTAATCGTATAGCATTGCTGGTATATATATAGACAGATTTTTTTTTCTTACATATAAACATTTTTGAATACCAAGTCAATCATCCTTATCATTAAACCATATAAAAGAAAACATGTCTATAGCTTTCTTTTTAGTATAATATGCTAAATTTATTTTCATTCAATTGACCATCAACATGTAAAAAATAATGACATATTTTTTAAACGGTATTTTAATTTTTTTAAATTTTAAATAATATATTAAGTAATTATTAATTAACGAAAGTGTGTAATTAATAAATTTAAAATTTATACTATTTTATCACATAATTATTACTTGATATATTAAATTTTGCATGAAAATTGTAAAAGGAGCATTACTTGTGTATAAAATGAAAAAAAGAAAATAATTTATTAAAAGGAAAATTATATACCACCATTTTTTTTTGTTGAAGAAAGTAATTATATACCACCATTATTTGGCGGACTTTTTACTGCACGCTTAGGATTGACAATGAGTAACCTGGTGACTTCATCCTATTCTTTGAAGAGTTACTACCTAAAGGGCTAAACCCCACCTAAACTGAAATTTTTTTATTTATATTCGGAAACAAGGTCTGATTAGAAAATGATGGGGGCTAAATAGTGTTTTCCTCTCTTTTGAACTATTAAGAGATCAAATGGTCCAATAAATTGGCAATGGTCTGCAGTAGAACTAGAAACTAGAAAAGGCATTGAGAGAAACAATAAAGTTCGTCATCTCCAAATTATAAACGAGCGAGTCACTTAATGGATGCTGTGTAAGAGAGCAAATTTGATGTCTTTCAGTTCGGTCATGGCTCCCTGTTTTTGTAACATGTTTTGTTGTTCATACTCAGCCTACCCAGTATTCGACGAAATTACACTTACAAAATCCAGTTTTTCCCGATTCCGGGGAAACTCGTTGTATCAAAAACCAGAGAAATGGGGCTCGCGGAACTTTCACTTTGGGCCGGCAATGGCAGTAATCAACGTAGAACAGATAGGGAAAACGCAAGTGAAAGAAGAGAAGCCGAGGTTTAAGTGGATAGAGATTGGCCCTAACATTGCAGAAGAGCAGAAACGGGCAATATCTCAACTGCCACCTAAAATGACCAAGAGATGTACAGCGCCGATGAAGCAGATTATTTGCTTTTCTTCAGAAAAAGGCAGTTTATCGGATTTGCTGGCTGCCTGGGTGAGGATTATGAAGCCTAGTAGGGCTGATTGGCTTGCGGTGCTTAAACAATTGAAGATAATGGAACATCCGCTCTATCTCGAGGTATAGTTTATTTACTTTTTTTTCTCTTTTTACAATTCTGTTAAATATCTGGGAAATTTGATAAAATTTACAATTTTTTCCTTTGAGATGGTTGAATGTCACGAGAATTTATCATTCTGCACAGCTACGCTGAGAATTTCTTTTGCACGAAGTAAAATTAGAGATACCGTGTTCTTGTTATAGAGTCCCCATTGTTTATAGATTGAAACACATTATGCATCCATGATTGCAATTGAATTTTACACATTCTAACAGAGATACATTGCATTCAAAATTTATGTTTGTTTCCTCTAGATTTTGGGTCAAATCCTAAAACTAAAAATGAGGTCCTTCTCTTTTAAAAAGTTTAGTCAAATTAATGAGTAAATGCATCCTTAAATTAAGGGAATGTTGTCCCCAAATCAAAGAATTTATTAGAGAATAATTGAGCATTGAATTAGTAATTATTGTCCTCTTAATTATGAAATTTATGAGAGGATTGATAACATGCTTAAATAAGACTCACCTACCACACTTATAAAAAGAGTCATTTTCAAGAGATGAGACAAGACTTTTCTCTCTACATAGAATATTTTTTCTCTCCTGTATTTTCTTTTACTCTTTGTAATGGCTATGGTGTCTTGCTGTAAATACTATGATAAATAGTGCATATGAGTGAGCCTAAAGCTTGGTAAAGTGAATGTAAGTCCAAATTGGGCTAAACTATTATATATCTTGTGTCACATTCTCTTTCTCTCTCTATATTTTTTGTCTCTACCAAAGCTTTTTTGATAAATAAATAAATTTAACTCATTGATTCAGAAGTTCTCCAAATTTTTAGGTCAACTATTTGGTGTCATCTATGAGAAATGCAACAAAAAGTTATGAAGACTAACTATAGAGTTTAACAACAGAAAGATAAGTTCTTAATTTACGTACTAATATTTGATTTTTTTTTAAAATTATTTTTGTGATGATTAATTTCTTTTTGAGTGGATTATGTGGCAGAGTAATTTTTTTTTTGCGAAAAAAAGGCTGAAACAAGAAGGGGAGCTACCCAGAAATCAAGTCAAAGAGGCTCTTTAGATATTGGCATGATAGATAATTACTAAAAAAAAGATTTCTACAAGTGACTTTGACATCTTCAAAATGTTGAGGAAGAGAACAAATGATAGCTTAGATATTGTTGACTCGAAAATTTGGAGAACTTCTGAGTCAATGAGTTAAATTTATTTGTTTATCGAAAACACTTTGGTAGAGACAAAAAAAAAAAATAATAAAGAGAGAAAAAGAGAAGGTGACACGATATAGAATGGTTTAGTCAAATTCAGGCTTACGTCCACTTTACTAAGCTTTAGGCTCACTCACATACACTATTTATCAAGGTGTTTACACCAAAGCACTATGACCATTACAAAGAGTAAAAAAAAATATGTAGTGTATAGAGAAAAAATCTTTTATGTAGAAAGAAAAGTCTTGTTATATCTCTTGGAGAGGCCTTCTTTTATAGGTGTGGTAGGTGAATCTTCTTTAGGCATGTCATCAATCCTCCTTTTAAGAAATGCCTTTACTCTTTAATTTACTAAACTTCTTAAAAGGGAGGGACCCCATTTCTAGGCTTAGGGTTTGACCCGAAATCTAGGAGGGAACAAAGGCCTCACAATTTTCAATATTAACTTGTTAATGTTGGAAACTTAATTGTAGTTTGGGCTGAAAGTTTTACCATAGGATTTTGGGTTGGTCTATTTGGGATCTTATTTTGTGCTCGGGTTAAACTTGGTTAATTTACTTTGGTGAGCTTGGGTCAGTTTTGTGTCTCAGTCTTCAGAATTTCATGGTCAGTATCAACGAGGTTTAGTAGTATGGTCGGCATTAGCAACGACTTTGTGCAATCTCAATAAGGGCTTATGTGGCCCCGAGAAAGACTTACATGGCCTCGAGAAAGGCTTACATGGCTTGAGAATGGTATATGTGGTCTCGAGAATGTCTTGTAAATTATCTTGGGGAGTTAGTCCCTGACAGGATCTTCTTGTTGGGCGTCAATTTTCCGCACAAGGCCTTGCACGAGGGCTTACGGTGGCTTTGTAGGAGGGCTTATGATGGCCTTGTATGAGGACTTTAAGTGATCGGGCTCGAGGAGAGCCTAATTGATCTTCTTGGGGTCTTAGTAAGAACTTAAGTGGTTGGGCTCTTTAAGAGCTAAGTACTGCTTGAAGACTTGGTAAAAAATTTAAGTAAGTGGGCTCTTTGAAAGACTAGGTGACCTGTTTTGGGTTTTGGTAAAAATTTAAATGAGTGGGCTCTTTGAAAGCCTAGGTGACCTGCTCGGGGTCTTGGTAAAAATCTAAGTAAGTGAGCTCTTTAAGAGCTTAAGTGACATGCTCGGGGTCTTGGTAAAACTTTAAGTGGTTGGGCTCTTTGAGAGCCTTAATGACTTGCTCGGGTCGTGTTTCTAAGTGGTCGGCCTCGAGAGAATTGGATGCTTGGAGTTCCTGATAAGAAGGTTTCTGCTCAGGGTCTATCTAAAAGCTCTCAAAATTATGATACAAAAATTGAATTTGTTGAAATGTTAAGGGGTTGAATGATAAAAGTCCTAAACCTTTAGGACTTTATGCCTCTGTCTACTTGGTCCTTCTGATTTTATTTTTTCGAGGTGCTTTCTGACTTCTTTTACTTTAAATTTTTATTTTAACATTTATTCACCTTGAGCTGATATCATTCTTGGATTGATATTCATTTTTTATTTCTTTTTTCTTCACTTAAGCTCTCCCTTTTTCTTTCTTATCTTTTCCCTTTTTTTCTTCCTCCCAATGAGAGCTATTGGCACTTTCTTCTTTTTTTTTAAATTGAGAGGGCTTTTTAATCTTTTCCACTTGGCAATTGTTGCTGCCTTGATGAGCACCTGGCTCTTTTTTTTTTTGACACGAGCTACACTTTCTTTTACTTTATAATTGTTCATACCTTTTTTTAATGACTATAGGAGTAACTCTTTCTTTTTTCATGCTGTACCTGCTCATACAATTTTTTTTGTCTGCACACACTCTTTTAAACAGCACATTACACCATCCTATCAATGTCACCCGAACATCTTTTACAACTTTTTTCTTTACCTAAGCTCTCCCTTTTTCTTTCTTATCTTTTCCTTTTTTTTCTTCCTCCCGATGAGAGCTATTGGCACTTTTTTTATAAAAAAAAACTGAGAAGGCTTTTTAATCTTTTCCACTTCCTTGGCAATTGTTGTTGCCTTAATGAGCACCTGGTTCTTTTTTTTTTTACACGAGCTACACTTTCTTTTTTTTTATAACTGTTCATACCTTTTTTTAATGACTATAGGAGTAGCTCTTTCTTTCTTCATGTTGTACCTGCTCATACAATTTTTTTTGTTGGTTGCACACTTTTTTTAAATAGCGCATTACACCATCCTACCAATGTCACCCGAACATCTTTTACAACTTAAATATATATATTTTTTAAAAGCCTTTTTTGTTTTTAAGCACTTCTTTTTAACCCGAACAACTTTTTTTTTTCATTCTCTTTTGACACCTTTTTCGTTCGTCTTCTTCCATTTTTTTTAACTCTTCTTTCTCCCCTTTTTTACAATCCTAACACTTTCTTTTTTCACACACCATTTTTTTTTAAAATTTTGTCTTCTCTCTCGAAGAGCTTTTCAGTAAGCTCTCTCATTTTATTCTTTTTAGCTTCTCTATCTCGAGGAAGTCCTAACCCATGCCTCATTTTTCATTTTTCTTAAGAAATCCGAATAGCCCCTTTATTAGTCACATTTTTTTTTCTTTTTTACCCCCAAGAAGTTACTGCTTCCTCCACTTAACAACCTTTTCTTTTCCTTTTTTTACACAATAAATTTCTTTTTTCTTCTTTTTGAGTCTGAAGAGATTTTTCCATCTCTTTCTTTTTTTTTCTAACAAGCAATAGATGTTTGCGTACTTTTTTATATCTGAGTTGTCATTTGTTCTCTTCTTCAACATTTTGAAGACATCAAAGTCACTTGTGGAAATCAATTTTTTTTTGTGTAATTGTCTATCATGGCAATGTCCAAAGAGTCTCTTTGACTTGATTTTTGGGTAGCTCTCATTCTTGTTTTAGTCTCATCTCTCTTTTTTTTTTTTGGGAGAAAAAATTACTCTACCACACAATCCACTCAAAAAGAAATTTGGAGGATTAGCGTAAAAAAAACTCAATTGAATTAATCATTACAAAAGTAATTAAAAAAAAATTCAAATATTGGCAAGTAAATTAAGAACTTATCTTTCTGTTGTTAAAACTCCATGGTTAGTCTTCATCACTTTTTGTTGCGTTCCCCACAGACGGTGCCAAACTGTTGACCCAAAAATTTGAAGAACTCCTTAATCAACAAGTTGAATTTATTTGTCCAAAATATTTTGGTAGAGACAAAAAATAATGAGAAAAGGTGACACAAGATATATAGTGGTTTAGCCCAATTCGTACTTATGTCTACTTCACAGAGCTTTAGACTTAATCACATGTACTATTTATCAAGATGTTTACAACAAAGCACCATAACCATTACAAATAGTAAAAGAAAATAAGTATGAGTGTAGAGAAAAAAATTTTGTGTAGATAGAAAAGTCCTCTCTCATCTCTTGGAAAGGCCTCCTTCTATAGGTGTGGTAGGTGAGTCTTCTTTAAGCATGTCATCAATCCTCTTATAAATTTCATAATTAATGGGACAATAATTCTTTATTCAATGGGCAATTATTCCCTAATAAATTCCTTGATTTTGGGGACGATAATTTCTTAATAAGGATGTATTTACTCTCTAATTTGACTAAACTTCTTAAAAGAGAAGGACCTTATTTTAAGTTTAGGGTTTGACCCGAAATTTAGGGAAGAGCAGATATAAAAAGGTATGCAACCATTTATTGCTTGTTTAAAAAAAAATAGATGGCAAAATCTCTTCAGACTCAAGAGAAGAAAAAAGAAATTTATTATGTAAAAAAAAAAAAAAGGTTGTTAGGTGGAGGAAATAGTAACTCCTTGGGTTTAAAAAAGAAAACTAAAATGTGATGAACAAAGGGGCTGATCGGAATCTTAAAAAAAATGAAAAATGAGGCATGGGCCAGGTCCTGCTTGGGATAAAGGAGTAAAAGAGAATAAAAGGAGAGAGCTTGGTAAAAAGCTCTTCGGGAGAGAAGACAAAATTAAAAAAAAAAATGGTTTATGAAAAAAGAAAGTGTTAGATTGTAAAAAAGAGGGAGAAAGAAGAGTTAAAAAAAAATGAAAGAAGACAAAAAAAACCCGAAAAAGGTGTCAGAAGGGAATGAAAAAAAAAATTGCTCAGAAATAAAAAAAGATTTAAAATTTATATATATGTGTAAGTTGTAAAAGATGTTCGGGTGACATTGATAGGCTAGTGTGATGTGCTGCTTAAAAAAAATGTGTGCAACAACAAAAAATAAATATATGAGCAGGTACAACGTAAAGGAAGAAAGAGCAGCTCCTGTAGTCATAAAAAAATAGTATGACCAACTATAAAGAAAAAGAAAGTGCAGCTCATGTGTCAAAAATAAAAAGACTAGGTGCTCTTTGGATAGCAACAATTGTCAAGGAAGTGAAAAAGGTCAAAAAGCCTTCTCAATTAAAAAAAAAAAAAAAAAGAGAAAGTGCCAATAGCTCTCATCGAAAGAAAAAAAAAGGAAAAAGATTAGAAAGAAAAAGGGGAAGAGCTCGTGTGAAGAAAAAGAAATAAAATAAATAAATGAATGTCAATCCAAGAATGACATCAGCTCGGGTGAAGAAATGTTATAAAAAAAATTAAAGTGAAAGAAGTTAGGAATCACCTTGGAAAAAAAAAATTGGAAAGACCGATTGATAGAGGCATAAAGTTTTAAAGGACCTTTATCATTCAGCCCCTTAACATTTCAACAAATTCAATTTTTGTATCATAATTTTGAGAGTTTTCAGCTAGGCCTATAAACAGAAACCTTTTCATCAAGAATCCTGTGCACCTTATTCTCTCGAGGCTGACCACATAAAACCTGACCCAAGCAAGTCACTTAGGCTCTCAAAGAGTGCACTTACTTAGATTTTTACCAAGACCCCGAGCAGGTCACTTAGGCTTTCAAAGAGCCCCCTCACTTAAATTTTTACCAAGACCCCGAGCTGGTCACCACTTAAGTTTTCACTAAGAACCTTGAGCCGATCACCACTTGAGATTTCACCAAAGCCGTCATAAGCTCTCCTACAAGACCGCCGTAGACCCCTTTATAAGGCCGTCATAAGCCCTCCTACAAGGCCAACGTAAGCCTTAATATAAGGCCATCATAAGTCCTCATACAAAACTTGTGCGGAGGATTGACGTCCCACAAGATCTTATCTAGGACCAGCTCCCTAGGATAATCTATAAGATATTCTTGAGGCCATGTAAGCCCTTCTCGAGGCAATACAAAACCCTTGCTAATGTCGACTACACTACTAAAGCTCGGCGGATTGACTATGAAATCCTGAAGACTGAGACACAAAACCGACCTGAGCACACCAAAGTAAATTATAGCAGCTTGACCCGAGCACAAAGTAAAAACCCAAACAGACCAACTCGAAATCCTAGGGTAAAACTTCTAAACTATAATTACGTTTTCAGCACTAACAAGTTAATACTGAAAATTGAGAGACCTCTATTCCCTTCTAGATTTTGAATCAAACCCTAAGCCTAAAACAGGGTCCTTCCCTTTGAAGAAAAATTAATCAAATTAGGGAGCAAATGCATCCCTTAAATTAAAGAAATGTTGTCCCCAAAATCAAGTAATTTATTAAGGAATAATTGCCCTTTGAATTAGGAATTATTGTCCTCTTAATTATGGATTGTATGAGAGGATTGATGATATGCTTAAAGAAGACTCACCTACCACACCTATAAAAGAAGGCCTTTTCAAGAGATAAGAAGGAACTTTTTTATCTACACAGAGGATTTTTTCTCTACACATTTTCTTTTACTCTTTGTAATGGCCATGGTACTTTATTGTAAATACTTTGATAAATAGTGTATGTGAGTGAGCTTAAAGCTCGGTAAAGTGAATGTAAACCCAAATTGAGCTTAATCACTATATATCTTGTGTCATCTTCTCTTTCTCTCTCTTTATTTTTTGTCTCTATCAAAGTGTTTCCGACAAACAAACTAAATTTAACTCGTTGACTTGGGAGTTCTCCAAATTTTCGGGTCAACAATGTTTCTGTTTGTATATTCTCATTTTTTTAAATATGGTTTGATGTGCTGGGAGAATATATTCCACATTATTGGTTGTTTGACTAACTGGTAGTTGTTTGATTGATTACCTTGTTTCATATTATGGCACAATGAGTATCCACCATAATGTTTGAGTGTTTTGCCTACCTGAGGCACAAATGAAATCATTGGATTTAGTATGGATCACATAATCAAAATTAGTTTATATTTTAAGATGGATGTAAATTGTCTAAGGAATTCTCTTTTGAAAGTCTAGCATGGGTGCTTCGCTAGTATAGTGGAAGGCTAGTCAGTTAGAAGTGTAGATCCGTTTGTGGCAGTCTGAACATGGAACTTTGTAATTTTGCTTCCCTCTTCCTTTCAACCCTTTGTTACTGTAAGGCAGGCAGGAAAGGAGGGGCAAGATCACTGAAGTTTCTGCAATCAGTTTCTCCAAACATGGATAAATTATTGTTATAATAAGGAATTTGATTAAATATTTGTTTATGGACATGTGGTTGATACTTGTAAGTTGTTGACCTCCTTTAAACCTGAGCTAATCATGACTGCAATACTTTAGGTGGCAGAACTGGCTCTACTAGAAGAATCTTTTGAAGCTAATATATGTGACTATACCAAGCTAATCCACGCTTAACAGGAAACAAAACCAGCTTCAAAATGCCGAAAATACTCTCTTAGCAATGAAAAGAAGAGGCTTCCTCTGTGATCAGGTAATGCTAACAGCCATGGTTCACATGTACAGCAAGGCTGGCAATCTTAAGCTGGCAGAAGAAACTTTTGAAGAGATCAAACTGCTTGGCGAACCATTGGATAAAATATCATATGGCTCGATGATCATGGCCTACATCAGAGCTGAAATGCCTGACAGAGGAAAGGTTCTACTAAGAGAAATAGATGCCCAAGAAATTTATGCTGGAAGCGAAGTTTACAAGGCATTGTTAAGAACATATTCCATGGATGGTGATTCAGAAGGAGCTCAAAGGGTGTTTGATGCAATTCAGTTTGCAGGTATTACTCCTGATTCTAGGATGTGTGCGCTCCTTATAAATGCCTATGGAATGGCGGGTCAAAGTCACAAAGCATATATTGCATTTGAGAATACGAGGAAGGCTGGACTTGAACCTAATGATAAATGTGTCGCTTTAGTATTATCTGCATATGAAAAGGAGAACAAGCTTAACAAAGCATCTGGAGAGTTACTGCCTCCTAGGACATAGCCTCTCCAGTTTGGAAATCAGTTCGAATTGTGCACGTGCTTCCTTCCTTTGATTGCTGAAAGCACTTTCAAACACAATGCTTGATTCATTGTTTGAAACTTATTTGTTGTTTTGCTGCTTGTAAAGAACAAAATGAGGGAATTGGGCTTGAAAAAAGCCATTAGCGATTTTCTGCTTATAAAGGAAAGAACAGTAGGGGGTGGGGGAGGGGGAGGGAGGAGGGGTGTGGGAATGTATTTTTTTAGCGGTTTTATGCTTGCGTTGAGGGAGGAGGGGTGTGGTAATGTATTTTATTCTGGCCTTTAACGCTTGGAGGGCAACTAAAAAATGGGCCTCCATGGGATCCAAATCCAACTTGTCAGTAAGCAACGACCAAGACACGGTCACCATTATCCATGATGCTCTCCAATGCTTGAGTTCTACTCATTTACCAACCCTGAATTTGGAAATCCCAGGAAACGAGGTTGCTGTGGACTACTTTTGGCTCCCGTAATTTCACAACTCCTAGTGGGACAAAGTTCAGCTAGCTTTTCATGTATGACCAATTTGAAGTGCATGATATTCTTCGGTATGCTAGTTTTGACCGAAAGAATATGATTTTGATCGTATATTCTTGATTGAACACAAAAAAATTAGAAAATTTTTAAAATTCCAAAAGGTTTATTGCATTAATTTCTTGATCTTACAAATAAGTTGGCAAATAACTCTTACTATGCTTCGCTTCAGGTCGATTAGGAGGCACAGAAATTGTTAGAACTGAATGTGGAAAGTATGGAAAAACATCTTGTAATGTATTTAGTCAGAAAATCGATTATGCGGATTGTACTTTTGGTTTGAGAGTCTATATCTTTTTTGACTGCCTGGGTGCCTCCTGTTCTTCGTGGGTGCCATTAAAAACTGACTGAAAAGATCCCCTTTCTTCCAACCTTTTGGCCCTAACTATAGATCAGATCCAGTAGATAAGAAACTCAATTTCGCACTGCTGTTGAGTCGTTGGACTTATCCACCAAGGGATTTGTGGAATTTCTGTGGATTGAGTTGGGAGAAATCGAAAGGAAGCTGTACCTGACCGGCGATGGACGTAAACTTGTAAGCTATCGAGGGTAGGGATAATCGTCCAGGTCTTATTTCGAAACAAAAAAGGAAATTTTTTTTTATTATGTTTGTTGTAAGTCACCAAATTAACTCAACATTATTCTCCCAGTAAGAGTTTTAACATGATGCAAAGCCTACTTGTGGTATAAACAAATTTGAATATCATTACTATTTTCTAAGAGGAAACAAATTAAATACGGAACCCAAAAAAAAATAATAATAATAATATAAAACATATCGGTTATTAAGATCACTGGCTCGTTGAAATAACATGAAAATTCAGCTTCCTTGCTGGAGTTGATCAACACAAATTCCGCAGCAAGTACTTTGTTAAAAAGGTCAGCCTCATCTCGAGAGAGGTGGCGATGATGAAGCATCGTTGCATGGCATGGAGCCAGGTGGCGGAGACCCTTGTCTATGCAGGAGTTCTCTTGCCAAGGCTTGAAGATCACCATGGCTGCCACCAACAGTTGACGACGAGCAAGTGCCGCCGAATTGACGTGGATCCATTTGCCGCTGCTGCATGGCCCATGGTGGTTGCACCATTGGATCAAAAAGTGACGATAAATCGTACGTGGCAGGCATCGAGGACGCCGATGGGAGGTCAGATATTGAGAGAGGAGGTGGTGTCATCAGTGTTTGTGGCGGAGGAGGTGGAGGTGGCGATGGAAGCTCCAATGTCGCTAAATGGGCTTGTAAGTATGAAAGCTCAGCTTGTAAGTTCACCACCTGCATAAGCAATTTGCCAATAAATAACCAAAAAACCAGGGAAAAAATATCTTACAAGTTAATCAATTCTATATATAAAAAGGAAAATAAATATAATCCTTTGGTTAATTTGGGAGTTTTTTAATTCATTAAACAATAATGTTATTGTACACGGTTGGATATATAGCTTTTTCTACAAAACTAATGAAGGCAACATGCAACAAACTTCCCAAGATATAAAGAAAGACGAAGCTTTCCCATCAATCAAGTAATAAAAAAAATGAGACACTGTGACTATTATTTTTAATGCTAACTTCGAGGTAAGTTTTAAGTCATTGTTTAAATTAAGAGGGTGCTTGAATTATGTGCATGAGAACGTGGCGTTGCGGATAATTGAAGGTTAATTATAGCATATGTAAATAATAATATAGTGATAGAATAGAAGCATAATTGTTCTTGGGAAAAGATATGCTGAGGGCCCGAGGCTGGTAGTTGAACTTGGTGCTAAATTTCTACGATATTTATAATTATATGTTCATAAATTGATAATCAACCAATGCAATCAAGCCTATTAAAAATATCATAATATATGTCTAAAATCTCAATAAAGGTATATACATAAATGCATGTATTAGCCACTTCATAACTATTTACAACGGGAGGGAAAGTAAACAACAAGAAAGTTGAAAAAAGAAAGAAAGAAAGAAAGAAATATCTTTCACTTGCACTGTGGGTTGATTCACACAAACTTGAGGATACCAGGACCAAAGAAATTCTTCAAATCGGATCATCATATATATCCAACTTTAACCAATAATTACGAAATTTTTTTATCAACGTGAATCTATATCTTAACCCGCAACAGTTCGAGTTACAGCCTCAGCCCTCAAGTCCTGAACTTCAAATTTATATTTATTAGGCCTCCAAAACTAAACAAAGAATGTGCATGTTCATCAAATAATGGGAATTTATTAAGCTGATGATTGTGGCAAGCGCTTCTCTTGATTTGATATGACTATTATGATATATAATATATAGACAGAAGTACCCATAATTACTGTGCTGTGATTGGAACCCAATGTATATAATAGTAGGAACAGGAAACGAGTCTGGCCCTTTGATAAAGATTCTAGTAATTAACAAGGTCCAAGAACTTGCAAACCGACCATCTCCCTAAAACCAGCAAAATCTCCGAGGTGCACAGAAAGATAGCAGAAACTGTAGGCCAAACCATTTAGTAACCGCCTACCATATGATTTCTTAATCAAATAACGTTTCTAGATTTCAGTAAAGCACAAAACTACTGTCCACTAATAAGCACACTATGTCCTATATACTTTTTCTTCCATAATTCTATTGTTACTTTTTACTCTAAACCTTGTTCGTATACAGGGGCAGTACTGATAAGTGATCAGACTCTATCTTCCGCATAAGATAAAGGACCAACTCTCAGATACATACAGTAAAAGCCACGTCTAGCCTTTATTTGCACAGAGGAAACTTAACCAACTTTGTTCGGATGCATGGTGAAAACATCATCAACTAAATTCTGAATTATTCTCGACATGAACCAGCTCTATGTTTCTATTGAAAAGGCTTTTGAAAATGAAGGGAAAAATAGAAATCATCGAAGATAGATCAGTTTCTAGGATAAGTAACTGTAAAGGAGACAATAAAAGTAAAAACAAAAATAAGTTGTCTTTCTAGCATAAAAGCCAAGACTATGACAACCCTTATCAGAATACAAGATAATTACCTGTTGCTGAAGGGCAAAGATGTGAGCAACACAGCCATAAACAGGATCTCTAAGCCGAGCCTGAGCCTCGTAACATATCGTAACCACCGCATCAAGCCGTTTGTGAACCGGGATATGTAGAAGAAGCTTTGACACATTACTTGCCCCAAAAACCTTGTGCACGGCAGCAAAATGAGCTGCTCCTTGTTCCGAGTCAAAATAAGGTGCAAATATACACCCGGGCACACATTTCCTCCTCAAAAACTTGCACGCGCCACATGGTCCACTGCCACCACCACTGCTACCACTGCCACCGCCACCACCAACACTGCCGCTGCTGCTAGGGTTTGCACTCATGGTTTTAGGGTTATTATTATTATGTTTTTTAAATTTGATGTCTTCTGTTTATCTAGATGATCACCATCGCATGACTAGGTTTTGAGGGGGTACTTGAAGAGAAAGAAGAGAAGAAGATCAAATGGGTTTTTTTTTTTTTTTAAATAGTCCAGTTGGTGGGTGTTGTGTTATTTTGGTATATAGAAGGAGTTGGTTTTTAATGTGGGGATTTAAAACGCTAGATGAAGTCTTTAAAGCCACGCGAGAGAGCAAACACCCATTTAGCTGCTTGCGTGAAGCAAACATGCGATAAGCCTAGCTATTCTCAACTGCCCTTTTTCATTTATCTTCCTTCATCTCGTGAATTTTTCTAACAAAACTCATGTTTCTCTCTCTCTCTCTCTCTCTCTCTCTCTAGGTATGCACATATTGATATATAATAATATATGAATTTTATCTCTACAACTTTGCTTTTGCTATATCTGAATCTGCCTTGCATACAAAAGAATGGATTTTAGAATTCGAAACGTGTCAAGCTTCTGTCTGTATTTGCCACTGCGTGTATAAAGCAGCGTAGAGAACAAAAGACGCCATCTCTCTTCTTCTCTCTCTCAGCGTTGAATTGAAAATGACTCGGCATTTCCTTTCCTTTTACAATATACTAAAGCCACTGAATTTTTTGAGAATGACTTGAATGACAACAGGTTTTTTTTTTTTAATTTTTTAACTATATTTAGTATGTCTAATAAATTATCGCTTTTCAACTTAGAAGTAAACACTACATCAAATAGTAAAATCCAGGAATTCAGATATTAGAGAGAAAAGAAGAATATTATGCTAGATAAGGAAATGCTGAAACAAATTAATCAAGTATATAAATAGAGAGAGTTCAAACTTCAACCTAGCAAAATATTTAAATTTTTATATACGCACAAAATCTTTACACATAGAATGTGCTTCAAGATGATAGTGATGATGACATCTATCATTGCGGTAATGATTGTTGATGTACTCAAACTGATGCTTTTCTATGGAAAAGCTGGTAAACACTACTAAAGCTTCACAATAAGATGACACCACTCCTGTGGGTTGTGACTTGGCCGTGTATTAAAACAAATTATTAAAAAAAAAAGGATCACCAACCCAAAATCGCTACGTTCTGTTTGTAGCTATTCACAGTGCAGAGATGGAAATTTGATGGAAAATAAAAGAAAAAAATTGTAAGAATTTGGGGAGAAAATATCAATAGTTAGCAAATAATGGGCCATTTTTTCATTCCATTCGGTGCTCCAACCTCCAACAATGTAAAAGTAAAGCCCATGTTACCAGTGATTAGCGAGCCAATCAAACGGTCAAAGCCAAATTCCGGCGTTCAAACAACAACAAGAGACCACCAATGCCGGAGCGCCACGTACGAATCGGTGAAAATGAACGTAACGGCCCGGAAGATGACCTCATCCTGAAACGGGACCCACACGCCGTTCACTTGAAAAGAAAGTAACGTTCTCGCTCCCGATCTCTAAACTCGTATATATAAAATAAAAAAAAAAGAAGAAAACAGATATATAACAGTTTTCTGATGCAATAAAAATTTTAATTTTGAAATTGATAAAAAAGGAGAAAAAAAATATTGAGAATCTGTTACAGTCCGTAACAGCGCGTCACCGCGCCGTCCGGCTCTTGTCCAATCCGTGTGTTGTGAAGAAGAAGCATTGACAGGAGCCCCAAGCCCCACGATTTGACCGAAAACGGGTCTTGATTTTAGATCCCGATGTCCGAATGTGATATATAGCTTACGTCGTAACAGTTTCCATAGTAACAGGTGTATTAACACTGCCATCCCTTTAACGTTTACATAAATTATGGTCGGAAAGCAATTTTAATTTTAATTATACTATTATATTTTTTATTTAATTTTTAAAATAAAAATACTATCATTAATTTAATTTAAGAGTATTTTAGTTATTTACCTAAAAAAATATAATTTTAAAAATATTTTTATCTTTCAAATAAAATAGATAAATGATAATATAATTAAAATTAAAATCGTTATCAAGATAAAATTTAGGTAAACATTAGAGAGTGACAGTATTAATATTTTAATAGTAATAGCACTATTTTCCTTTCAAAATGTGAAATGACAAAAAAAAAAAATTGAAAAAGGTAATTTGATAGTGCACTAATCCAAATGTAAATCTAAGGAGCAAATATAGATGTAAAACAAATTACATTGGTTGCTCTAATTGGAGTCGCAAAAAATATACAAGGCTTTATATATAATTTAATTGATTACTATAATTTTATATGTATATATATAAATGATAATACATGCAAATGGTACTTTACTACTTTGATTAGATTATTATTTTTTTTATTATTGAGATGTAGGAACTCGAGGAAACAATGTCCCTACAAGATTTGAGAAAGCCCAAGTTGTCTTAAGCTTGTTTAAACTTTTACAAACAGAAACTTATTCTCATTTATATTGAATAGTGTATTGTAATTTGTAATTAGGACTCACAAATTGTAAACTCGTGCGGTCAACACCTAGCCTTATAAAAAATATATAAATTCGTAATAATTGTCATTGCTTTTGCGAATTTTCTGATGAATGAAGCGTGTTTTAGATTACACAATGTCACCTTAACATGTAGCAAAGTGGCCTGCTGGGTATAATATCTTATTACTTAATTAACTCTGAGAGAAAGAATTTAATTAATGAAAAAATAATTATAACCAAAGGAGTCAAAGAGTGGGTTTGAACAAGACTAATCATGAAATATAAGAATTAATTTTTTTTTTATCAATTTAAAAGCCAAGTTAGTCAAACAATCTAGAAAAACTTATGATCTCGACCAACTTTTGATGAAAAGTAGCGATTTGATATGTTCTTTCAATAAGAATACAGCTATCACTTCTTGTTATAACTAGATGTTATTGTTTATTAGTAAATTTTTACATGAATATAAAATGCGCAATAATTTTAAAGGAAATTTATAGTATAAGGATGAAGATGGATCCTCCTGGAAAAGTCAGCAATCAGTCCAGTGAATCTGATTCAACATACACAGTGAGAAACTAAGTTTGTCCTTTTGAGACGGGAAATTCTCGACTACAATGAAAGTGGATTCTCGACGAACGACGTAGCAGTAGCGTTTTGCGTGCATGCCTCTCGCAAAGTTGGTAGTAAACTGTAAAAGCAATACATATGTTCATATTATGATGGAAGCTGATATAGGATCTTGAGTTGTTCTTGTATATACCCCTTTTAATATAGATAAAATTATATAACTTCTGAAAGATTTTAGAGGAATCAAATTTAAATAATCTGTTTACAGTTCTACGTTTCGTCTTATTCTATCTCCATCAAAGGTTTACCAAGTATTACATTATTAAGCTTGTAATAATGCATAAAACATGCCCTATGCAGCTCTTACAATTTCATTATCTCAACCTTTTAAAACGAACTCGATTGTCGAATCTACGAGTAGGGATATTGTCTAGAAGCAATCATATCATTTCGATCCCTGGCAGCATCTAGCTCAAATTCTCGACCGCTTTATCATTTCAAATGCAAGCCGTACAGTTTTAAAATGTAGATGATATATATATATTACGTTGTCCAACTCAAAACAACGTCGTTTTCTTAGCTTGTTTTGAGTTGGGCAACATTGTCCAAGTCCCATTTGCACTTAATAATTTCTAGACCAATAGTATCTTAGGTAGTTAGGTTCAGAGTTCACTAAAACCCGTAATAGTTTGATAGTCAAACAAAAGAGACGTTGGGCCGAACCAAAATGGACCTGAAAAAATAACCAAACTAAGCCAGGGCCTGGAAATTTTAACCTAACTGCAGGCCGTACGGCCCACACCGTGAAGAAAATTCCCAAGCAGAGTCTTTACTTTGTCTTGTCGTATTCGTATTAACTCAAATGACGCAAAAAGTTAACGAGGAACTGAGCGAAGTAAATAGTTTGCTAGTTGTAGGAGGAGGTCAGACAACATTAATTTCTTACTTGGATTATCACTTCAACGTCTCATGCACGGACCAGACAGGAGGCGAACGGCGCGGTTCTATATTAACTCAGACTCATCCAGTGCTTGTCTGTATTCTCTTACACATGTATCTTTTGTTTGTACTTAGTAAGAAGTCTTTGGTTGTTATTTAATTTGAACTGCGTAATCATTTGTCTGAACCTGTTTTAATATTAAAGAAGAAATTAAGAAACAATTTGACATTAAGAGCAACTTCATCCCAGCCTCCTCTTGCCCCCTTCAAGGCTTCAACTAGTCTTAACCAAACCATGCATTTTTAATTAATCATCTTTCTTTATGATATGTTTCGAGAATCAATGTCATTTTCTGGTTCATGTCAAATATTTGGTCAAATCAATAAAAACAAGAAGACAAGTTCGAGTCAAAACAAACTTTTATGTTAATATGTTCATAATAGGTTTATTTCATCATTGATCCATTTTACATGGTACATTTAATCAACTAATTTATTATGTTTTTTTTTTTAAAGTTTGTTATTTATCTCAAATTTGTGATATATATCTCAAGCTTTCTTACATTTTTAAGTGTTTTAGAATACAATATATAAGTTGAACATTTGTTAACTAGAAATTTTAAACATATAATGAAAAGTTAACAAATAGAATTAAGTTGCTTCATAACATAACACGTAACAAAATGATGTCATTAATTCCCTGGGCGAGATTGCGGAAGGGGTTACTGTTCCCTTGGAGGGGAGGTTACTGTTCCACGAGTTATGGTGACCTAGTCTTTGCTTAAGAAAGACGACAAGCGAAAGTGGGTCGTCAGTCTTTCCAGAACGCCACTTGTCTTGATTTGATGTATCATGTATACTAAATTTACCATCAACCATGGTTTTTCGTGCAACCCAGTAAGGTGAGGGCTTGACTGACCATCCTGTTCAATTTTACAATTCATCCATGTTGACATTTCCATTTTGTCTGATTAAGCAATCTCCACTTGGCCTGTTATTAACTTCGTATTTTCGATCATTATGATGATGAATTAAATGGAAAAATACCTGTTTTCGTAATAGCAACTAACAAGTCAAGCTATTCAATTGCCATTCGAATCTACCACCATTTGCTACCACTACATAAAGCGAAAGAGATATTACTAACTGTGGTCTAGGTACCTAGTTGGATACAAACACACGACATCGCTCATGCATTGAATTTCAGCGACATACACAGTAGAGACCACAACTTATGTTTATAAAGTGAAACTGGTTGCTATCGCAATAATTCCATAATTTGTTCCTTTTGGCCAATTGGAATGGGAGGGGACCCAGATAAGCAAAAGCTAATTTATTGCTTAAACACATCAGCTGAGAAAAGCACTTTTGCAATTCACCCGGAGTTATTACTAGCTTTTCTTCCTTTTCCCTTTTTTTTTCTTTAAAAACAAAATTTCATCTCTTTTAGTGAATGAGCAGATTATCACTCAAAGTCACTAGACGAAGCGATAGGAATAGAAAGCCAAGCTAGGCTAAGCTAGCGGGGAAGTGTAGCAGGATTCTGTGTATGTGTAGCTCAGTCTCTCCATTTTCTAAGAAAGAGCAGAAATGGAAGTGACAAGAGATGAAGTGATTAGATAGGATGTTTGTCCCACGTGGGGTTCGCACGTGGCCACAACTGCGGCGGTTGGAAGTTGATACTGTCACTCACCGCATGTATGTTTGCTTCACGCAATCTGTTCCACTCTGCTTCTACTTGCCGTGGCTTTAAAGATTGAACCAAGTACATCCCCCACTGACACTCTCTCTTTCTAAATTCCAACACCTCATATTTTCAATTATGCATATGGAAATGTAAATGTATTTATTAATAAGAAAACAAGAGGCCCTTTTCAGATGACCCACCACCAAAGCTAGCTTCCACATTTTATTATCAAAAACTAAGTAACAAACAAACACATTTAGGTTCTCTAAATACACCTCTTTTTCTCACTCTATCCTCTCTTAATTTCTAGACCCCACAGAAAGGCAAACCCTTGAGAAGAAGATAACATCATTCGTAGTCTTAAACCAAGGAAAGGGGGATCGAGATCAGATGAGTGCAAATAACGGAGGTGGGCCCTGTGGCGCTTGCAAGTTTCTTCGGCGAAAGTGCGTAAAAGGGTGCGTGTTCGCTCCATATTTCGACGCAGACCAAGGCACGATTCATTTTGCAGCAGTGCACAAGGTGTTTGGTGCTAGCAATGCCTCTAAGCTTCTCACGCGTTTACCAGCTCACAAGCGCCTTGATGCGGTTATTACACTTTGCTATGAAGCTTTGGCTAGGGTTAGAGACCCGGTTTATGGCTGTGTTGGTCACATCGTCACGCTTCAGCAGCAGGTGAGCCCGATATTTATTTCTGATTTTTTTTCAATGATCATGCTAAAACTTCCTCAAAGTTCAGTGCATTTGTTTGTGTTAACTCATTACGACAAACTGATTTTTTTTGGTTGCTCCGTTAGGGTTTTCTTCGTTCCTTCTTTGTTATTAAAAAAAAATCTTGCAAAGATGTTATGTGTCCCGGTCTACAGATTTTATTACATGCAACCGCATGTTCATTACTGAGGTTAAAGGTAGTTTACTTATCATTGAAAAATACATGAAGTAATCAAATATTTTCTTGTTAATCGATTACCTCTTATATCAAAAGGAAACTGAATTTGTATCCCTTATTTACGTGTCTCTTAAATGGCTATTAATTAGCGGGAAGAACTTTAGATGTACCGAAGTTTGGTCAAGTTTTGTGGTCCGCGAAATTAAATTAAACCCTGCAAGTTCATTTTCCTCATAAAAATTCAATGTAGTCTGTAAGTTTGAATGAAACAGGCCACATACATTATTTGAGCAGCTCTAGCTTCTAATTTCTCAAGAAGAACCGTAGAAGTAATTCTATTTGAGTTAACTTTTTGCTTCAGTATGAGTAGATGTCCTAGCTAGGTTTTCCCGAGAAGAAAGTTTAATTTATATGAAACATGAAGGTAATCCATGCATGGTTCAGTAAAGAATGGAAAAAAAAAAAAGTTTCGTGAACGCGCCTTGGAATGGAACACTGGCATGCCATTCTTTATAGTCTTTTAACAATTGTAGTATTGCAGACGCAACATCACTTAGTCAAGTTTTCACATTTATAAGTTTTTTGTTTTACAAGTTCTTCGGTCTTGTTTTTCACCTATTTATAATAACCACGCTAATAACTTGCAACTGGCGTATGGTTTAATTTCTTGTTTCTAGGTCTAAGCAATTAGCACATATTATTGTTAAAGCAATTTGCCCACGAGGGTCAAGTTTTCCCCTTAAACCAGCATTTGGTTACTAGGGTTTCTTCTCTTGGGTAAAACCAATGATGGTTTTTCTTTTAAAATATTGCTTGAAAGTATGAAACCATGCTGACTTTCACATTTAAATTAAAGACATTGAAAGAGATTAATCAGATTATTAGGGTTATTAATTACTACTGCTTTCGGTGTGACTAGGTCTCGTATTTCTATACATACACACACACACACACACACATATATATATATATGTATAATATCATATATGATTGTAACCCATGCTACAATCCATATGGTCTTTGGAGAACGAGAAATAAATAGAGGAGGAGGAGGAGGGGATTGAAGGAGCTCGCGGCCGTCAAAGTGTCATGTAGTGGTGGTGAATGGCTAAGTTAGTCTTCTTGCTTGCCGGAGATAACAAGCAAACTTATCAGCTCGAGAAATATTCAAATATTTTGGTTTTGACTTTCTTACTCCTATTATTATCTCAGTATATATATTTATATATGTTCATCATCGTTGATCAATCAATCTTTCTTTACATTTGATATGGGTCCTACCACGTGTTGGTTTGGTTCCAATACTGGGTAACTTCACCACTACACCAAAAATCTTTTTAATCACGGAATCAGATAAAGCTTGTAAAGGATCATTTTGATCTTGATAATAGCCCTTCTGCAGTTTGGGACTTCAAAGAACAGTTAGGTTAAATTAGGTAATTAAAGACCAATTGCCATTTGCTTTCCAGCTTCTCTGTCAGAACAGAAGATATAAAATTAACGAACATCATCTGCTTTAATTAGGTATTGTAGCATTACACGTTTTTGAATATTATATATACATTGACTAGCTACTTTAGTGGAATCGAAAGTTAAATTTGGATAAGACTGCATAATAATTAAGCAGCAGTTTAAGAATAATTATATGGTATCTGCACACTATGATTAAGGTCGGGATCGATATAATAATATTTTTTATATGCTTCTACTCTTAGCCTAGCTACATCTGTTTGTTAACGTGCACTGGAATTATAATTACAGTATAATATTAAAATTAATTTAAATCTATGATTTAAATTAAGAAATCAAATCTAACGAATATAAATGATCTTACTATTAATACCGTTAAAATTTTTTATTATTGTAGAATAATTCTATAATAACTTACTATTCTGTAATTTTGTTGCTAGCAGTTACTTTTCATAGCTTTTGAGTTTTTAACGTTGATGCAGCTCTCTCCTTTTAGTGTTTTCTTAGGTTGCATTATGTCAGCTTGATTTACACCCAGAATAAATGTGATAATTTCTAGCTTATTTATTCTAACTTGAGACTTATATGCTAATAGTGTAGAGTAAATCTTAGGTACTCTCAATGTATTGCATCTTTTTTTATTGAACATTAACATGCTTAATTTTTAACGAGATCATGAAGAAGTGAATGTGCACAATAAAAAAATTCAATGATAAACGTGCAATGCTTCAAGTGCTAGTAGTCAAAACTCTTGTATAGTCTAATAATTTAAGTTTTATTCTTTGGATAAATAACTATATATATATATATATATATATAAAAGGAGTTTTGTTTTAATGTAGCTCGTCAATGTTGAGCACTTGAAACATGTATTATGATTATGTAGCATATTGTAGATAATGTAAAAATTATAAATTACCATATTATGGTATGTGGTATTGTTGCTCACTATATGATAAATTATGTAATCTATTAAATTATTTTTTATTTTCTGACCTTAACATGATAACTTAGCTGAAAATTTAATGTTATGATTACATACAGGTAGTGAATTTGCAGGCAGAGCTAGCTTATACTCAGGCTCGTCTATCCATATTGCAGCGCCTCACTCAGCCTTCACCATCTCAAGCTCAAAGCAATTCATCAACTCTTCATTCCTCCTCAGAAATAACATCAACCACGGACATGGTGTCTAGTTATAACATATCTATGCATTTTGATCCTCTACAACCTTATCAACAGACATCCTCAGAACTGACCAATTCTTTTAATCCGTTCGATCAAGAGATCGACGATGGGGATCTCCAAACTTTGGCTCGAGAATTTGTCTCCAAATACTTACCTGGAGTCAAACTCCGGCCTTCGGCTTCTGACTAATTAAAGTTTGTATTTGGTTGTTAACACACATTTCGTAATCTATGTTCTTGAATGTTTAATTTCATGGCTATATTAGTGTATCTTCCTTGTGTTGGTTCGTTAAATCTTGTGACATCTTACTTTTTCCTAATAACATGTTTGATTGTTCCTATGATCGTGCTTCTGCAATTTGTTGAGCTTTAGTTGGGAAAAAAAAGTCTTTAGAAAACTGATAATTGCATATAAATTTTTTTTTATCATTGCCTTAGAAATTGAATTCACATACAAAATTGGAAGGAGATGGACACTGCAAGCTCCTGTAGGCTACAATTTGCAAGGTGATAATTGCTACTAAAATGATAACAGTTGACAATTATGCGTATGAAAAGAAGATAAAAAGGAAAATGGCAGTTGGAATTTCAACTGAACATTTTATTTTCTGAAAAGGGTCAAAAGGAACTGTTGGCACGTGCAAACGAACTTCGGCCCATCCCCTTGTCTCCTGCTGAAGAATGTTTAAGACTGTTCTGAGGAACAGAGGGTCGTTGGTCCATATCATTTGTTTGTACGTATTGCTTAAGGCTTAAGCCCGGCAGCATATGAGGCTGACACTTTACCATTTTCAGAATCAGGCCCGAGGCAAAATCAACAGAAGGCCCAGCTTGGAGTTACCAACATTAGCATCCAAGACCCTGATCAAAATAAAAAAAACAAAATGATTCCACCGCGCCTTCCAAAGACCTGAGCGTCGATGTGCACAGCGTTTCATCGATGCTCTAAAACTGAAAGGTCAGGCAAATTCTTGCTTTGGAATAGATGATGCCATGCCTGAACATTCTGCTAGTACTAGTTACCCATATGTCCCAAGATTTAGTATTACCAACAGCATTCTCATTATCTTAGAAACAATGAAATTAGGAGCCGTCAGAGCTCACATACCAGACACCACGGTGACAGCAAAAAGTGGCTACATGAAGGAAATTTCAAATTTTCATACTGAAAAAATATAGAGACCTTTTATTCAAATACCGTAATCTCAGACTAATTCCAAGTACGGGCTTTCATTGAGCAGCAGACATCTCTTCTCAAACACGTAATTCTAGTGCACTTTCAATATTATAATTGCATGGAGTGCATTTAAGATCTCGGATGCAGTAACCGCAAACATGAGCCCTTACTAGTAAATATCTGATATGAAGCTCTCCAAGATCTTTAAATGCAAATGATATTAGCAACTAGACTAGGGCCTTCCTGGGATATTCTTCAGCGTTTCCACTAAAGACAAAAAGAACTAATAATAGATAAAACTAAAGAGGTGTAAAAAATTTAATGGCAGTTCCCATGTCATGAAAGCAGACAGCCTACCCAAAGCAGAAAAGAATAAACTTGCAAGCCATTAAACTAGATCACGGTTGACAGCAATCCTAGGACCAACTTGAATTTGAAGCTAAAATAGAGATGTCAAAAGCAAAGTTGATATACTATTTCTTTTGGGAACTAAACACATCAAAATCTTTCCACCATATTCAATTGAAAAACCAAGTAAGCATAATTGTAGGTTTCCCATTGTTTCTGGCCATAAACAAAAAGCATACACAAGATGGGATGCAAAGGATGCTAAAGATCACCGATCTACAATCCAGCCAATGGCTGGAATCATCAACAATTGCTGAAACCTGTAGGTTTCCTAGGAACTACAGACTCTAGAACATCAGTAAAAACTATTCTTACATCACAAGGACTTGAATACATAATCGGATAAACATATGATGCCCAAATTTTAGGGATATGATGAAACAAGTATTAAACTCACCATTAAATGTCATCTGAACCCATACAATCTAACTTCATCATCTTTATAACTGCATATCATCTGAACCAAACAAAAGCAAATAAAGACAAGAAGATATATAATAGAGTAGAAACATCAGAACAAATGAGCACAAGAAGAGATGAAACTAGCAGAGATTTTGGCCACCATTCAAAATCTTAGAGATGCACGTATTAAAAGTGGTGAACAATTTAGCCACTGTGACAGAAATGTATAGCTAAAAAAACATCTCTTAAGCTTTTTTACTCACTGAGGGACTGTTAACTCTGAACATTTCTTCCTTAAGCATACCTTTTTAACCTTCGGATAATCTGCAAGAGTGTTGCCTGAACAATGATCTTTGGAGACAGAGGAAGTATACACAATTCAAAAGATAGACAAAGACAACGAATTGGCATGATATTATAATTTCTTGCACATCATAACACAGTAAATGAGCATAAGCCTTTTTATAATCAGTAAAGGTAGGAGAAGGATGCAAGTAAATTGATGCTGAGCTTCCAGAAAACAATGATATAAGAAGGCAAATTACATAGACAGCACCAAGAATAAGTTATGGGCAAAACTGCATATTTCTGATAGCTTATACATATAACAATTTCAAATAACAAACAGGAAGACTGATGTGCATTATAGGAAGAACCCCAATAAAAATCATGAAGGTCCAGACAACAGTTAACAAATAATTATAATAAGGTATGTGCAGGGAAGCCCAATCGGCTATCATTTACAGAATTACACAATGCAAACCTACAAGCATGTGAGAGGATAGTGTCTCCAGTATACATAAATGTACAACCCAATTCCAGCTACAAGAAGAGATGAATGGGCACAATTAAAGTCAGGACTAAGTTAGCGAGGGTCAACCAGCTCTTCACTGCTCTACACAATCTCTCCATGTCTAAATCCACTGTCTCCGCAATCTGCACTAGTGTCTAATCCACATGGAGAATCATACCATTTAGGATTTTCTTGGTAGAAACTATCAACAGGTAAACCAACCAAACTAACATCTCCCACTATTGACTCATCATGTCTCATGGGCTTGGTTAATTTAGTATCTTCACAGTCAAGAATGCTCTTGTCATCAAAATCACTGCACTTCAACCACTTATCAGGCTTACAAGGCTCACTCATCAGATCCTTTTCACTTCTACATTCTGTTCTCATCTGCTCCCAAGGGACGACATCCCCAAGCGTTCGCCCAAAACTGTCTTCATCGTCCTCAATCAATTCTGTGTCCTTCCCATCACCAAGAGTTCTCCAATGTGCCAAATCACCTTCTCCAACCAACACATCATCTGAATGTGGCTTGTCAGAAATCAACCCAACTGACTTCAACCCCTCTTCCCCTATACTTCTAACCTTATTCATCACATCAAACAGTTCCCGGGACACCGAACCCAATAACTCATGTGGGACTTTCCCAATTCTCCCTTCTAACAACCCAACTTCAGCTTTTAATTCCTGCATTTGCTGTAAAACTTGAAGCTGCAAATCACTCTCATCCTTCCCCATCAGCCCAAATCCCTCATTTTCCTCTCTCACCCCATACACTGTATCTTGATCCATCAGATATCCACCCTTAGTCCCAACGACCCGATGTATAATCCTCGCATTCCCATCCAACGGTCCTGGCTCATGCCCCGAATGCACAGCATATAACTTAAATACCGCCATCCCCTCCTCTTGATACACAAACGTCTTATCCTTCTCATTATAATTTGCAATAGGTACAATCGCCCGAATCCTAAACCCACAACCACACCTCTTAGACGCATAGGGTTCCCTCTTCAACATCCTTGATTTCTTTGCCACCGGTTCCCCAGCCCTATGACAGGCGTAATCTTTCACTTCAGCCATAAACGGCTTATACCTAATGTACTTCTGCCTAATACAAAGCACAACCTTATGTTTGGCCGCTAGTTGCTGTAACCTATGAGGCACCTCTTTAGCAGGAACATCAAAAGACTCTGTGTACTCAAACCTACGTCGTTTACTCCTGGAACCGGAATCCGATGAAGCAGAGCACACAGGGCACGCGGCCACACAAACCCTAATGTAACTCTCAGGTATGCCATAAAATTTAGCACCTACAGTCCACACTTGTTTGATTCTCTCTATGGTCTCTTTAAGCCCTAAGTGTTTTAAATCGGCATCGCCGTGAAAATTCATAACTATATCTTGCCATTGGTTAAAGTGAGAAACAAACTGCTGCGAATTGTTCTTAAAACAGAGATATTGGTTACCGGAGGCGGGGTCCACGTGAGCCGTTAGCTTGTCCTGGATGCGCTTCCACGCCGTTAAATACGCCGTATCCTCGTTGCGGTCCTTCCAGACGGAGCGCCACGATTTGAGGACTGCTCTCGGCGTGGCGGCGCGGATCTCGGCTGGAGTGGCGAGCCGTTGCTCCAAAATGCACTGGATCATCAAAGCGTGGGACTCCGCATTGAAAGTGTAGAATTGAGTGGAAATATGGGACTCGGGGCTAATGTACGCCTGGGGCGGATTGGGCACCTTGTTAATTACATCACTGTTTCCGTTGTTAGTAGTCGCTGCGTCGTCGTTTTCGTCGTCGGACTGACTGGGGGAATCCTCTGAGGAAGTACGGAAGAGGACGATCTCGGGGAGAGAGGAGAAAGGATGGTCATCATGATTGGGGTTGTGATGAATGGACGGCTGAGATTCGTTGTGATGGTTGATGATCAAGGGAGGTGGTGGGCCCAGATCATGATGCTGGTGATGATGGAAGAGATCGTCTTCCGTCTTGTGTGGATTCATCAGAGGAGCCCGAAAAGAAAAAGAAAAAATAGAAGAAGAAGAGAGTGGTGTAGAGGTTGATGACTGAACCAAGGAGTAGCTTCTCAGTAACTTCCTAAAGCTCTGTTCAGTTTCTCTGACATTTGTAGAACTCGAAGGGTTCCACTGTCTCTCTCTTCCACTTAAAAAGTCTAATCTATTTGCCTTTATATCCTCTCTCTCTCTCTTAGTCTTTTTTTTATTATTTTTTTATTTTTCTCTCGCCTTGTTTCCATGCTGTTTTGGAGTTTATTTATACGATGCCATTATTTTTTGGAAGAGGCAATTATAATTTAGAGTTACGTTCGTATAATAAATCTTTTTTTGCCTACTATCAAGATGGGTATTAACACTGTCACTTCTAAGATAATTATATATTAATGACAATATTGTTTTAATTATATTATTATTTTTTATTTAATTAAAAAATAAAAATATTTTTATCTTTTCAATTAAGTAAACAATTTAATTAAAATTAAAGTTATCATTAAATATATAATTTATATTAACCTCAGGGGGGACAGTGATAATATCCCACTACCAAGATATAAGAACGCGCACGTCGTCACGTGCACCGTATGATTACAACGGTAATTGTAAGTGAATTTCGATTAAACTAATCAGGAATTATGAAAATCTGTGCAGTCAAATGTGAATTTATCATTTGACTTGTCGTTTGCATCTGTCATTGAAATTCTCTAATTCTTGGACTTTATTAAAAATCTAACGGATTATTATATGCTCAATTTGCTTTTAGTTATAATATGTTGTTTTTGCTTTGGGCCATAGGTTTTATCCAAATAAAAGTATAATTCTTTTCAAGGCAAATAGAATGTAATTTGAAAGAATTGAAAACAGAAATGGTCGATAACAATTCTTTGGCAATTTTTCTTATCACGTTCGTATCACTAGATCTTAGTTTATCATCTTTTTATGTTACTTTTAAGTCATTTCACATTGTAATTGGACGAAAAATTTGGGATAAAAATTAATAAAAAATAAACGAAAAAAATTTACCAAAATAAGACAGAGGCATGCTCTACTTATAATGAAAAGGGTGCGATTTTCATCATTTTTAATGTATTTTACTTTACTTTCACTTTTTTATTCCTTCCTCGTAACTTTTAATACATTGCCGCTTACTACCATTACATTTGTATAAATGGATTTAATTTTTAATTTATATTGTCTTGTTTTTATGTCATTTTACATATTAAACAAATAAAAAAATAACTTAAAAATGCGAGAACAAATGTTGAAAGTGGTCAGAATGAGACGAGACATTCAACAAAAAGATGTGTAAAATGTCTATTGTCATAAAAAGTAGTGTGTGAGAAGGTGTGCTTTGTTTTATCTTTTAAGTGTATTTCTCTTATTCTTATTTTTATTTTTATTTTTATTTATTAATTTTAAAATACATTATCACTTCTTTTTACCACACTTGTGTCACTAGATTTTATTTTCTCATCTTGTTTGTGTCGCTTTTTTTTGTCATTCGTACTATAATGAACTATAAAAATAAGGCAAAAAGCGATAAAAAAAATAATAAGAAAATTATTTAAAAAATACTCAAATTTAATTAAAAGAAAATTTAAAACAACAGATAAAGTGTACAAAATAAAGTAAGAATGACAAGAAATTGACCAAAATAAAACAAATTATTTAATAAAATAAAGTCGTAAAACATGCATTTTTTATAAAAATTAAAAAATATTCATGCCTCTATTATTTTTATTTATCTTCACTTTTTATTTTTATTTCTTGCAACTTTTAAATATATTATTATATGTTAGAAATTATATGTATTTCAAGTACATAAAGTAGAAAAAAAATTAAGAAGAAAAAAAGAATAAAAATGTCAAGTTGTTAAAAAATAGCTTAGGTGTTGCGATACTCAGAGTAACCCCACAATGCTCAAGTCAAAAATTTGAGTGTCGTGACACTCATGAGTAGCCCATAATGCTCATGTTAGAAACTTGAGCGTCGCGCTTAATGCTGAAGATGCAACTCTTGAGAAGAGCCACCAAACTTTTCAAATATTATATTTTTAAAGAAGTTTAGTATCTTTCCTGAAAGGTATATTTTCGCTATATATTGCTGGCATATCTCAATTGGAAATAAAATTTTTATTTTCCTTCTCTTTGATTCACAATTTTTTTATAAATCAATTCAAATCCATTTTAAAGTTATTACTTGTTGTCCAAAGAAATTGTATAAAGTGTGCACTCTTATAATTTCACTTGTCATTAAATCTTGAAAACTATTTTACCAAACTCTTTACATCTTGATTATTAATCTTGAGGGGATAAAAATAGCTTTTAAGGATAGTGCATAGCACGCCTTGACAACCAAGAAAAGTTGCATCCATTCTTTTATCTTCTAGCATTCTTAAAACTATTTTTAATGGATACAACTTTTGATTCCTCTTTACTAGTTGTAGCCAAATCATTACCCGAGGCTACTAAAATTCTTCTATTTTATAGGAAACATTGAAGAGATGGCAAGATCGAATGTTCAACACTTTGGATGTGATGAACATGGTAGAGTATCTTATACAATCTCCACTAAAGGTTGATGAAGAAAATTACAAAGAACAATTCTCAAAATAAAATAAGACAAATAAGGTATGTCGTAATACCATCTTACACACACTTTTCAACAAATTATATTATGTTTATTCAACATATAAAAAGTTACATGAAATTTGGGTACAACTAAAAAATATATATATCATTGAAGATGTCAGTGTTCGAAAGTATGTTGTTACAAATTTCTTAGATTTTAAAATATTTGAAGAAAAAGATGTAACATTTAAAATTCATGACTTTTACCTATTAATTAATGATTTAAATAATGAGGGTATTGTTCTCCCTATGCCTTTTATTACTAGTGGATTAATTGAAAAATTACCGAAATCTTGAAAAAATTACAAGAGAAGCAATAAGCATAAAACAAAATATTTGAAGTTTGATGATACTATAATGCATATTAAAATTGAAGAAAAGAATCGTCAATAGGAGAAAAATGAGAACGCCAAGGAAATAGTTTCTAAGGTCAACTTGGTTGAAAATTATACTAATCCAAGTGAGAAGTATCTTAAAACTATAAATAAATCATACCTTAAGAGTTCAAAACCCTTGTTCAAAATAAAAAATAATTGTTTTATTTGTGACAGGAATGGTAATCTCGCTTATCAGTGTAAGTGCAGAAAAATAGATAAAAAATAATAATAATAAAACTCACAAAATTAATTTGGTTGAGGGAGATGACGTAATAGCCACTATTGTGTTTCTTAAGTGAACATGAACGTAAATGACAATAAAGAGTTAGTCATAGGCTCTGAAGTCACAAGACACATATGTGGTGATAAGAGTGCATTCCATTTACTATGTTCAAGTAAGAGAATGAGAAGAACAAGTTTATCTTGATAATTCACTCTGCACAACAGAGAGTGAACAAGTTTATTTTTCTTAAGAAAACTAAATCGAAAAAAATATTGTCTCATTTAGAAGTACATGATAATTTTCTAAAAAGTTTTAAAAATAAACTTAAAAAAAAATAAAAGAATTAAGAAAGTCACAAACTTTAGTGATGATTTCTATGTCTTTCTTATGAAAGAAGACCCTCAAACATTTATAGAGATCATTTCCTCTCACGATGCTCATTTATGGAGAGAGGCTATTAATAACGAAATCAATTTCATCACAAGTAATCATGTATGACAAATTGTTGATTTACATCTTGGGATTAAGCTCATTGGTTGTAAATGAATATTCAAAAATAAGTTAAGGGCTGATAATTTAATTGAGAAATATAAAACAAGACTGGTTGCCAAATGATTCACACAAAAAAAATATTTAGATTACTTTGATACTTATATTCATATAACTATAATCACATCTATTAGAATCTTGATTGTGTTAGTTGCAATTTATGATTTACGCACACATCAAATAGATGTTAAAATTATCTTTTTAAATAAAAATTTATATGAAACAACCGAAAGGTTGTGTGAGTGTTAGTACATAGCATACAGTATATAAACTTGCGAAATTATTATATGACTTGAAACAAGCACCAAATTAGTGATATGAGAAATTTGACAATGCCTTTGGTATCAAATAGTTTTATGATTAATGATTCAGATAAATGTGTCTACTTTAAAACTTATATTAAAATTATGACATCATATATCTCTATGTAGATGACATACTTATTTTCAGTTATAGTGTGGAAGTGATAAATGAGACTAAGAGGTTTTTGTCAACTAAACTTGATATGAAAGAAAAAGTGAGAAGTTGATGTTATTGTTTGAATTAAGATAATTAGAACATCTAATTGTCTCACCTTATCTAAAAATGCTATATAGATAAAATTTTGAAGATGTGTGGGTACGTTGCATGTAATTTGATAACAACACCATATGATGTTAGTAATAAACTTTATAAGAATATCAAGCATAGTAATAATCAGAGTTGTTATGCTTAAATAATTGAAAGTCCTATATATTTGATGAATAATATTAAGCTTGATATAACATATGTTGTAGGAAGAGTGAGTAGATATATTCAAAATTCGAGTAAAGAGCAATGAAGTATTTTGGATAGATTTACAAATATTTGATAGGCACTAAAAATTAAAGACTCGCTTATAGTATATCACAACTGATGCTAGAAGGTTATTGTGATGCAAATTGAATATATGAATTCAATAAGATTAAGTCTACCAATAGATTTTTGTTCACCTTGGGTGGAGGTGTTGTATGTTAAAAATTCACTAAATAAATATGTATAGTTTAATTTACAATAGATTTTGGGTTTATAGTTTTAGAAAAGGCTTGTCCCAAAGTTAAGTAGTTGAGAACACTCATAACTTATCTTTCTATTAACTCTCACTCTCTTATATTGATTTTAATTAATTGTGATTGTTTAACTACAATAGCTAGAGCGAAGAATAAAATTTATAATAAAAAAAGTATATATAGTAATTGTTAGAATTTGGGTGGTGAGTATAGATTTTATGAGATCGGAGATGAATTTGGGTGATCTTATAACTAAATTACTAAATACATACAATATTAGTGGAACATACGTGGGAGTGAGATCGGAGATGAATTTGGGTGATCTTATAACTAAATTACTAAATACATACAATATTAGTGGAACATACGTGGGAGGGGGTGGAGGGAGGAGAGAGGCTTCTACCTATAACATAAGATAAGAATGATGGTTACCTTACCTATATAATTGGAGATCATATGAAGTAGGTTCATAAAAGTAAGAATAAGTCACTTGTTGTCTTATTGTACAACTGATAATGTCACGCCCCAGACCTAAAAGATCTGATACATGACATAACTTACACTCATTCAATAATATTTAAACATTCATTTTAATTTCTTTCAGAATTATAGCAATTGAATTATGATTGTGACAATTAGTAAACCAGAGATACGCAGAGTTTTCTCAGAGATTAACACTCTACTACGTCACTAGTAGCAACTTTGTTACCGGAAACCCAGAATATATTCATTACAAATTCTTACTTAAAATCAATCCATAACCACACTTGGTGAAACTTAAACTAAATCCAACCACACACAATAAAATAACACATAAGTATTTATTCAATAGGGATAAATTAAATATCTTATCCCATGTGCCCCCAAATGAAACACTCAGCAACCTAGCAACGTGGGGGGGTGAAGGAGAGAGGCTTCTACCTATAACATAAGATAAGAATGATGGTTACCTTACCTATGTAATTGGAGATCATATGAAGTAGGTTCATAAAAGTAAGAATAAGTCACTTGTTGTCTTATTGTACAACTGATAATGTCACGCCCCAGACCCAAAAGATCTGATACATAACATAACTTACACTCATTCAATAATATTTAAACATTCATTTTAATTTCTTTAAGAATTATAGCAATTGAATTATGACTGTGATAATTAGTAAATCGGAGATACGCAGAGTTTTCTTAGAGATTAACACTCTACTACGTCACTAATAGCAACTTTGTTACCGGAAGCCCAGAATATATTCATTGTAAATTCTTACTTAAAATCAATCCATAACCACACTTGGTGAAACTTAAACTAAATCCAACCACACACAATAAAATAATACATAAGTATTTATTCAATAGGGACAAATTAAATATCTTATCCCATGTGCCCCCAAATGAAACACTCAGCAACCTAGCAACTTAGGGAACCCAAGGAACAGCAGAAGCTTTGCCAAATCCGCTAAGCACACATATACCTATTTACCTGAAATCACCATAAACTATAATGAGTATAAAACTCAGTAAGCATACTAATTTTTCATATATCAAATACAAATACATATATGTACACAATGTATATGTATGATATGCTGTGATCAATCAAAATCATAATCTTATCAAATCACATGTCATGTAAGCGCTTACACATTCTTTCAAAATATATTACAGGAATACCATCACTCAACTACTACTTAGTAGGACTTACACATCACATATCATATAATGAGTCAAATGTCACTCGTAGGTAACATACCGTATGAGAGGAATAGTACAAGTGAGGTTTAAATTATACATATATAATGCTCAAGCCCAAAGGTAAGAGCCAAACCCTCACCCTGATCATCAGTGAGTCCTCTCACATGTACCAATACGCCACCACACGAATGTGATGACTCAATCTTCCTTTAGGTACCAATAGGATCCTCCCTACAAACGGAACACATAACATATATCAATCCTGAAGGAAAGGCCACACATAAAGGCTCCACAAATCACATAAGATGCCTACTAAGTCAACAGTGAGTTCAAGCATCCTCAAAACACAAAATGTTTCTCATGGACATATTACAGTTCAAAGCTTTCTTTGTTAAACACATTTTATTTTGAAAACTCACTTTCAAAAACACATGTATGTCCATGCTTAATGTCAATGCTCACATTCATAAATATATATCTTTTATATTTCATATCAAATACACTTTGGCATAACATAAACATATTTCTAAGCACATTTACAAAATCATACATAGACAATTACTATGCTTATTGTGATTTCAGTAAAAAGTCTAGTATACTTACCTCTTAGCACTTTTGGGTACAAGGCTTAATTCTCCTTAACCTATCAATGGAGATTAATCCTTTTATAAGCCTCACAATTCACACAAAACACTTTAAATAGCTTACAAAATTATACACAATGCATTTATCACATCAAATTGGTCTAATTACTCAGTTTCTCAAAACCTGTCATTCTGACCACTTACACTTAACAAAATTTTCTAATACATCAAATGATGTCCAATTACTCCAAAATCAGAATATACCATTCTTGACTCATATATCCTTCTTATATATGAATATTATATCAAAATTCCTACACAATCCATTCCATACACACCTTCAAATCCAAACTACTAACCTGACAGGATCAATATACTTACTGAACAGTATTCAATTTTCCAATTTTATAAAATCATATACTAACTCAAAAATTATAAAACTATCATATAATTACTCTTGACAAATATTTCAACTCATGATAAATATTTCACTTCAAAATCCCTGTCAAAAGTATTTTAAAACTATTTTATTCCATAACTTTAAAAATCTATTAATCAAATCCTATAATGAGCTGATACACTTTAGAAAATTATAACAATTTAACCAAATTGATCTAAATTCTCAATTCTGAGTATATCATATTAGACATATAAGCTTATGATATTTCATAAATTCGTAATTTTTTAAGATCATTCAACAGGCCAAAAATTATTTTCCACTGTATTATACTGTTCATACAATAAATTTATAGAATTTCAGGGTCATTTTGATAAATTCACTACAAATTCAATTTCTGGAATCTTCAATCGATTCAATGTCTTAGATGATCTTACACATGTCTAATTTTATATACTCAAAATTAAAAATAAGAATTGAATCACAATAATTTATAAAATTCCTAGATCAAGAGACTATCAAGCAGAAATTCTACAACTCATCATGATTTATCAAACTATCTACATAGATCATCATCAATTCTCACAATATCTTACGAAATACACATCAAATCCTAAATTATACATATTTCCAGAAATCAAAACTTAAAGAAATTAACTTAATTAACACCAATAAATTGAGAAATAGTTGTGATATACCTCTTAAAATTTAAAATTCCAATTTCTTCTTCTTCTTCTCTTTCTCTCCCCTTTATTTCTCTCTTCTCTCTCTCTAAAGGGATAGCTCGACCCAAAAGAGTGAATTAGAGTTTCAAAAATGTATTTTTATACTAAGAGGCTAATTTTTTATATTTATGAATTTACCCCAAAAACTCTCAAAGTATTACAAATTGGTCCCTAAAATAAATCTAAAGTCTTGCAAATAAACCCAATGCTAATAGTATGTCCTTAACCTATACAAACACTACTAATAACAATATATAAGTCAAGTATCACCCACATATAAATAAAAATACGTATATTTATATATATAAATATTTATTCTTACCGGTTGTGGATACTGGTTACTACAGATAATATGTTATGAGTCTCTCCCTAGGGTGAGGTAATATATCTATAATGGTAAATAATGAGTTTTATACTATTGATGAACTTCATATCTCATTATTATACAGTGGTGTGTTATCATATAGAACATTCTTAATGGAGTGTTATCTATACGAGTATGGAATTTGATCGATTTCTATGAGAGTTAGACAAGTATCTCTAGAGCATTTGTGAAACTAAGACAACACATGGCCATAAAAGTGCCAAATCGCTAGACAAAAAAATGTTACTAGAGAGTTTGACATAATTATTTAATTTTCTATTTTACACCAAATGGATGAAAGTTAATAAAAATTTTATTTCGCCTAATTCTTGTAAGATATGTTTACTTGTTCAATGATTGGTTCATAACTTGAAAAGACACTAATTTATATATATTAAATTAGACTTTGATTTGGTGTTTATTTGGTTTATTTAAAATATGTGAAAAAATATTAGAAATTATAAGTGTATCTCAAGTATATAAAGTAGGAAAAAAGGAATCAAGAAAAAAGAGATATGAAAAGCTAAGCTGTTGAAAAATGGCTTGGGAACTATAGTACGTAGGAGTAACGCCGCGACGCTTAAGTCAAAAACTTGAGAAAAGCCACCAAACTTTTTAAATATTATAATTTTTTTTAAGAGGTTTAATTATTTTCTGAGAGACATATCATCTATATATATATTGCAAACACATCTCAATTTGAAATAGAACTTTTATTTTCATTCTCTTTAAATAAAAAATTCTCTATAAATCAATTCAAATCCATTTCAAAGCTACTATTTGTTATTTAAGGAAATTGCATAAAGTGTGTATTCTTGCAATTTTACTTATTGAATCTTGAAAATATACTATTTTATAAATCTTTTGCATTTATTAATTTTAAGAAGATAAAAATAATTTTAAAAATAGTACATAGCACGCTTATAGTATGACAACAAAAAAAAAATTGTGTACATTCTTTTATTTTTTAACATTGTAAACAATATAAAAGATAAAGCATCAATACAATAGTAACTTGAGATTGGTTTATAAAAAATGGCTAATGCTAACACTATTCTATATTTTGAGATGATAAAATATCCCGCATAGATAAGGCTCTACGAGACTTGTCCATATAAAACAGAGCTAAGGTTATTTTTATGGAAAGTAGGTGGAGAATGAAAAAAAGAAATTTATGGATAATTGTTGAATTTAAAACTTCCTATTTTATTATATTACACATATATTAAAATTTTAACCTATAATTATATTATTTAATTCATTAATTACAATATCTGTGAGGATAAAATATTTAAATAATATGCTTTTATAAACATTAACCAAAAAATTAATATGGTAATCTTAAAGTTTATTATTCAATCATTTAAATCCATACAAATTAAGCGTTTTATCACATTTAAAAAAAATAAATTATATATAGTTATTGTATTGATTTGTATTATAACGTATGAAAGATGATTTTAATTATTTTATTTTCTTACTTTTATATTGTTTATTATTTTTAACATAAATTAAAATCTAAAATTAGACAATGACATAAAACTATTTTGTGAGCTTAAATATTTGATATCAAATTTAAATTTTACCGTGAAATCTTAAATCATTATCATTTTCCTTTCAAGGAAAACAATTATAAAATAAATCGGCTCAAACGGACTCTTTAATTTTTTTTTTTTTTTGACTTGACTCGAAACGTCAAACGTGAAGGATCAAAACTAAGCAGTCAATGTTTGGGATATTAACATTGTTATCCCCTAATGTTTACATAAATTATATTTTATGGTAGTTTTAATTTTAATTATATTATTACTCTCCCTATTTATTTTGAAGAACGAAAATACCTCAAGATTTTATTTCTTTTATCGTGTAGATAATTAAATTACATTGAAAGGGTGAGAATATTTTTTATTTTAAATTAAGTAAATGAGATGACAATATAATTAAAATGCAATTTATATAAACCTCACGAATAATAGTGTTAATATCTGTCGATGCTTGTACTTTTTTTTTTTTTAAATGTTCCAATAAATACTTGATGGTGTTTGTATACATTTTCAGTTATATTATCGATTATAAAATAAATTTTCAAAAAAAATATAATAACAAATTATTTTTAATTCATAAAATGATGCATTAAATATTAATCCAATGATATATTTTTTTTAAATCTAATAGTCCTTTTTTTTATGTGATTCTGTTCAATAATAATATTTTCTATTAAAGTAAGTACTTCTTTTGCACTTAGTACTTGTTTTAACGGTATGCTTAAAAAAAAAGGGTAAAATTTGTGCATTTAGTTGACATTTGTTGTCAGCATTAATTCAAATTAAGTCTCTTATGAGAATTTTCACGTCTCTAAATAGCGCATTCTTCTCTATAGTAAGGTCTTTTTGTTGGGAGAGAGGTGTCTAAGCGTGATGTATGTAAAGAAAAAAAAGGCACCTTCTTTCGAAATTCAAATAATTTTTGCGAAGTCACCAACTTATCCAATCCCTCCGCATCAAAAACAAAAATAAGGGCCCTGATTCGGCCACGTCAACAATACCCACAGTTTACAGACTTACGCGTCAAGATCAGACTGCCCTATCCCAATTGTTTTTTCGCTTTATATTTTATCTATAACGGCTCCGCTTCTTTTTCCCCTCTCATTCTCATTCCCTCCCCATCAAATTCAAGCGTTTACGTTACTTTTGAAAGTTCAAGGGCTCCACCGTACGCTAATTGAGTCTCTTTATCTCCTTTTGAAAATAAAATCCATTTCATTTGTTGCCCTAAGACGAATTTTCTGGTGTCAAGAACGTCGTTTCATGGTCACATATCGTTCTCTTCTCCGGTGATTGCAAGCATTTTTTCCAGACAGAATTACACAGTAATCAGGTTTGCTTCAGATATTGTAAATAAAATAAGCTTGAGCGTTTTTATGTTTATTAATCTTGTACAGAGCAAATTTTTTTTAGTTTTTTTTTAAAATTTTCTGGCAACTGTAATTACTTGTGGAGCAAGAAAGTTTCAAAGAAATGGATGATCTGATCTCAACAGAATTTATGAAATTTTTAACAGCAATAACATAAACTAGGGTTTTTGTGGATCATTGTGAATTGGTGGAATCAGAATTTTTGTTGTGCTATCTGGTCACAGCATTTCTTATTGTTATTGTTTCTTTTTCTGTAGTGATTTATTTAATATTTTGACAAAAGTCTCTAATTGGAATTGTCTCCATCTCAGTGCTAATCGGTTCACCATGTTGAATAATCAAACCGATCAATTTGCACATTTAGAAACAACATGCAGTTCTTTACTACTGGAGCTACAGGTACTTATTAAAATCTTTCCAAGGGTAAATTATTTTATCTTGTTTACTGGATTACTACTTGTTTTAAGTAATTAATGTGTTTGGGATGGTATTGTTTGTTGCCTCCAGAGAATCTGGGATGAGGTAGGAGAGTCTGATGTTGAAAGGGATAGGATGATTCTTGAAATTGAACAAGAATGCCTTTCTGTATATGGGAGAAAAGTGGATGATGCAAAAATTTCCAGAGCTCAACTTCAGCGAGCAATTGCTCTCTCTGAAGCTGAAATTGCTGATATATGCTCCTCATTGGGTGAGCAACCAGTGCATGTAAGCACATTTAGGATTGATGAAAAAGATCTACATGCTTTATTTTTTCACTTTATCTTTTCATTAATTCAGAGGAATTTAAACTGAGGTTGGCAATATCTATTGTTTGTAATACTTCAGTATGATTGGACAGCCGGTGGAAACTTGAAGAAAAAACTTAAAGCAATTACTCCACAATTAGAGGATACGCGTCAAAGGAAGATAGAGAGAAAGAATCAATTTGTTCAAGTGTTAAATCAGTTACAGAAAATATCAAATGAGATCTATAGAGATGGTAATATGTACAAGATTGTTGAGAATGAGACTGATTTATCTGTGAAAAGGTTAGAAAAATTGCACAGCCAGTTAGCAGATCTTCAAAATGTTAAGGTTTGATGGCCCCCTTTATTCTGTGTTCCAAATATGGCATTTTTTTATTCTCAGATTTGGAAATCAATACAGCATAATAGCACAAATTATTATTCATTGTGTTTCGGCTAAGATTGATGAGAATGATATATAGTTTAGGATTTTATTTGCTCCTCGAAATTTGAACTGATCTAACAGAATAATATCATTGCTTGACTTTTGTCTTTTCCACTACATGCCTGCAGAGCAACAGTTTGCGGCAGGTAATGGACTACCTCAACAATCTAAACTCCCTGTGCATGGTACTTGGTGTGGATTTCAAAGACAAAATTTCTAAGATCCACCCCACTTTGGGTGATTCCAAATCAACTAAAGATGTTAGTAACGATACAATTGAGAAGTTGGCTTCAACAATAAAAAGTTTACAAGAGGTTAAGATACAGAGAATGGAAAAGGTTTGTACTTCTGTAACCCTAGCTCTTGTTTCATGTCTAGTTGCTAAATGTCTCTCTGCTTAGCCTTTTGACCATTTGAGATGTTCTTCCACCAGCTTCAATATCTTGCAACTTCCTTGTTCGAGCTATGGAACATGATGGACACACCATTAGAGGAGCAAAAAATGTTTCAAAATGTTACCAGTAAAATTGCTGCTTTGGAACCTGAAATTACTGAATCCAATTTGCTTTCCATGAGTAACATTAAATATGTGAGTATGCTATTGTAAATACGAGTCCTTCAATGGTCAACATTGTTGTTTATTTTCTGGTATATTCTCTAGTTCATATGAGAAATTAAAATGGTTATATAAATTTTGGTGTGGACCGTTATGCAGGTTGAGGGGGAAGTGTCAAGGCTAGAACAGCTAAAATCAAGTAAAATGAAAGAGCTTGTTCTGAAGAAGAGGTTGGAACTAGAGGAGATATGCAGGAAGACACACATGGTCACGGAAACTCTTAGCAGATTTTCAATTGATGCTATAGAATCTGGTAACAACATGCATGAAATTGTACAACAAGGAAAATCACTGCATTTAATGTCATTTCTGTTGTATATGAGAAATTGCTTTCATGTTTCGAAAACGTCTTAAATCTTCATGACTAAATGTCAATCAGCAGTATGAAATGAGGGTGTTGTACAACTCAAAATTCTCTTTTTGTTTTAATCTTCCATTTAACTCGGAGTTATTGTCTAGAAAGACCTTTTATCTCCCTTTTTCTTTCTTCTCATTTTGCAGGCTCTGTGGATCCTATCTACCTATTGGAACAAACTGAGGTTCAAATTGCCAATGTTAAAGAGGAAGCTTTGAGCAGGAAAGAAATATTAGAGAAGGTGGAGAAGTGGTTTTCTGCACATGGGGAAGAGTGCTGGCTAGAGGAGTATAACAGGGTAATTGACTTTGTTGCTTCATTGTAAAATAGGAAGTTCTGCCCTTAATTTTGTTTCAACTTAATTGTATATTGTTGGAATTCTAGGACAATAATCGTTATAATGCTGGAAGAGGTTCACATCTTACTTTGAGACGTGCCGAGAGAGCTCGTACACTGGTTAACAAAATTCCTGGTAACAAAATTGTTTTTACGTAAAATTCTGCCAATAGATGGGTTTTTGATGGCATCCATTGAGACACCAAATAGATTGGTCAATAAATCCTGTTCCAGTTAAAAGACTCTCTTAAATAGTTTTTTAACATCTGTTTGGTTGGTATTGGAGCAGCAATGGTGGAAGCATTGACTTCTAAAGTCAAAGCTTGGGAAAAAGAAAGAGGAACTGAATTCTTATACGATGGTGTAAGCACTGTACTTAATATAACCATTACTTTGTGCTGGATTTGGACATCTCTTCCTTAATTGTTCATGCTTTTGTTTTATGAATTTTGTTATCTAGGGTCATCTTCTTTCTATGCTTGAAGAGTACAGCAGCCTGAGACAAAAGAAGGAGCAAGAAAGGCTAAGACAGAGAGTACGGACTGAAGATTTCTTTGTGAAGATGTTTCTATTCGTGAGTCATTGACCCTTGCTTGACTGACTTTTGTTTTTAGGATCAAAGAAGACTTCAGGGACAGCTCATAGTAGAGCAGGAAGCAATTCATGGATCAAGAGCTAGTCCATCAAAGAGTGGAAAGAAGGCTCCAAAAAATTCAACAGAAAGTGCAAGTAATAGAAAACTCTCCGTTGGTGGAGTGATGCTTCAAAACTTAAAGCCTGAGAAAGCTGCTCCGCGCATGCATTCTAATAAGAAGGTTGACAGTTTACACCAAAACAATCTCTCGAATCGCCAACAGTCTGTTGGTTTTGCAGCTCATTATGGTAAACATTCATTTGATCTTAGAATTTCTGTCTAGTCAAGAAATATATTTATCAGATCCATAGCATTGTTCAAAAGAATATCATGCAGAGCACATATTATCTCACATGGTTTTGGAAGTTTGTCAGACTTGTTAAAGTTATTTTAGCATTTTAATTTAGACTCTTTAGCTCACATACGGCAAAATCTAAGCTCTGCTTGTAGAGTTGCTGTACTCATATTGTTCTGGTCTTACTAACATGGTTTTATCAGATTTCTGTGCCTGATTTCTTGAAGTGATTTTATCATTTAAAATGGATCCTTTTGGTTGAGATACAACAAAACCTACGCTCTGCTAGTAGAGTTTCTGTACTCATTTTATTTTGGTCTTATTTACTAGCACGCCTAATTATAAAACTTTATCAGATAGGAGAAATTCAGAGATTCCTGGGATTGTAGCAAACAAACGCTCCTCTGTTGCTGCAAAGCCACGTGAAGTTGAGCCACCATTAGTCCGAAAAGCACTTTCTCCTGTTCCGTTGGCAATTTCCTCTAAGGCCAACATTGCTAAATTCTTGGAAGATCAGAAAAGAACACAGATTGAGACATTACCAAAAGCACTTCCTGGGAGCAAGACATTGACGACGTTGACTCCTTCCAAGTCAATTATCGCTGGCAACGTAGAAAATAAAACACCAAAGACGATGCCAATTCCAGTGCCAACTACGCCTTCAACATTAACAGTTCCCATGTTGATGGCCATGACACCTGCCACCCCTTGTGTTTCTCTCGGTACCAAGGCAACTGAAAAGATAGTTGAAACAGATGAATACTCGTTCGAAGAGGTAAGAGCCTGGTTTTATATTTCCTGAAGTAATTTTTTGGCCTCACCGTTTTGGTCCAGAGATAAACTTGAGATTTTATTATTTTATACAAGATTGATAATTTCCTGCTATCAAATTTGACCGGATCCTTCTGTAGCTGATTGATTGTCAACCTATTAGTTCTAATAATCTTTTTGTGGACTTCCGTGAGTAGCTACGGGGACCCATTGGAGTTTCACAGTGACGGCAGTCTAAATTTGCGGAGTAAGGTTAAATTAGTGTGTAGGCGAGCTATGTGCATAAGGCGCTTATCAGTGATTTCAATTAAGCGCTTTGCTTTGGGTAAAGTTGCTTTTTTGATTGGATAGTTGGGAGCAGCTGATTTTTTATATTATCAATCCTTTTTTTTTCCCCTGCAATCTAAGCTTGAAACGGCACGGCTTAAATAAAATATTTGATCTGATGTGCAAGCACCACTATGATATCATAAATTAGATGAATAATGCAGTAATTTTTTAAATTATATTTTAAGTTTTTTTATTTTAAATAACATATTGAATAGTAATAAATAATATAATAAATAATTTAAAATAATTAACATTGCTCGAATCAAATTGAGAGACAAGTAACTGACCACTCGTCATCCGCCAACGCAAGTCAGCATTTATTGACTTTTTGGCAAACTCAAAACATATGACGAGTTGGTGACCCCCGATGGACCTCTCTCCACCAATCACAATTTCCCATGTATCATGTCAGTAGACTAGATATATGTCGTTGACTGATTGAATCACCCTCTGTGAGCTGGAATGGTAAGAAGAAAAATTATTTTTAGCTTAAAATCTCAATGAGATTATCACGTTTCCATATAAAATGGTTCAACTGAGTGGTTGTTAACACGTGTCCATCGGGAATTTACTGGTGCTAACAAATTTACACGTGTGAGAGGAGTTCACAGAACAGAATTATAAAAAAAAGACGCAACATGATTGGATGATTGCGCTTCAGATTACCCAATTATATTCTTACCATCAGACATCTGATCTCCACTAGCAGCGTACTGAATTTTGCACTACTACACTCTTCAGTGGCAGAGTTTAGTAATTTATTGAGAAGTCCAAGGGCATTCCTTAAGAGAGTTTTTTATTTTGAGGTTTAAATGTTTGATATGCTGAAAAAGGACAAAAAAGAAGCAGGTCAGCGGCAACAAAAAGGCCGGCCCAACGACAACATCTTTGCAGCTTTAAATGGAAAACAGGAAACACAATTAAAAATTAAAAAAAAGGCGCTCGCTCTTTTTCCTTATTTCCCACAACCTTTTTAAGCAAATTACCAATTTAACCATTTAATTTTCAAATTTCAATTTTTCCCTTACGGACGTGAAATTTCTCTTAACCAAATTTCAATTATCGGGTTTAGCAAATAATTAATGGTTTATTTTTTCTTTTTTTTCTTCTACATTTTTAAAATACTTTTATTTTTGTTTTTAAGTGTTATTTCTTTATTTTTCATTTCTACTCTATTAAGACAGGGAAAAGGAAAAACCGGCCAGTGGTTTTCTCCACACGGTAAAAATCTGGTTTTCGTTTTCTTGAGAAAAAATAAAATTTTCTCAGGGAGCAAACAAACAGTTCTTCTTTTCGGTAACAGTATCGTGATTTTTTGAAATTTCACTCGAGAGAAGCTTCTAAAGCACTGTTTGAGCTCTGCAAATGTGAAAAGGTCTGAGACAGACAGTTTCAGTTAAAGAAGAGCCCCCCTTTTTTTTGGGGAGTGTTGGAGTCACGGTTACAGCTCGTGATCTTTAAGCTTAGAACAAGTTTAACTGATTTCTTTTTTAGAAGAAAATTTAATTTTCTGACTTATGATTTGATCTTCTTCTCATGCTTTAATTTTCTTAAACTTCAATAGTTTTGAGTCGCAGATTTTAAACTTCAACGTTAACAAATGGCGAGTTTGAGCTTAGCTAATGAAATTTCGTGGTGTGATTCTAGTTTTTGTTTTTATTTTTCTCCTTTTTGATCTCTGTATATAAAACAAAATAAAATACTGAACGCTCAGTATATATATACTTCTGGTTTGACGAAGTCTGATCTTTAAAAGATGTTTAGCTTAGTGTAAATTATAGTTTGGTTTACGGATTCAAGTTACTAATTTTTAAGCTTAAAAAATGTTTAGCTTGATATTTTTTTAATTAATTTTTTTTGTTAAAAAAATTTGGGGTGAAAAAAATCTAATTTTTATTTGTACTTCATTTTCTATTTTCTGTTTCCTTTTGAGTTTCTCAGGGAAACCTAGCTTGAGTCACACGTTTTAAAAGATTGAAGAAATTTATAGTTGCAATTTTCTTTTGTGAAGTGTTGTAAATTACGAGTTAAATTTAGTTTCTTTTTCCGTTGTGTGATTTTGGTGCAGGTCTGTGTTGTAAATGCTGATATGACTGCTTAGTCTTGACGGAAATTGGCTTTTGAAAGATAAATCAGTTTTTGCATGGAAGCAAGGGAAGGCATGAGCTCAGGAGTTACAGTGATAGGAGCAGAAGCTCCATCAGCCTATCATGTGGCTCCAAGAACTGAAAATCCCGGCCAAATTGCTGGATCTCTGCCTACGGTCGCATCGTCCCCCGTTAGTGTAGGATTGGCTAGTCCCACAGAAAAGAAGAAGAGAGGTAGACCAAGGAAATATGGACCGGATGGGACTTTGGCATTATCACCAATGCCTATTTCGTCTTCAGTTCCACCTTCTGGTAACTTCTCCTCCAGTAAGCGAGGAAGAGGGAAGCTCAGTGGTTCTGAGAGTAAGCATTACAAGAAAATGGGAATGGACAATTTAGGTAAATAGTCATTTTGAGTTCTTTCACTAGTTTAATTTTGTTGTAAGTTGTTTGGCTTGTTTATGCATTTTAAAGTGGAACTGACTTCCTACTTGGGTTTTGGATCTTCTCTTTAGCCTGATTTGAAGAATTCAAAATTCCCTTTTAGGAGATTCTTGATGAAAATATTCATTGATAATTTGTGTTAAAGTTTATGTGGGATCTTGTAATGAGATGCTCTTGTTTAAATTTGGAAGTATAATGCTGGTTTTGGAAATGCAAAAGTTGGGTTATTCTAGGATTAATTTGGTTGGCAAGGAATATTTCTCATGTGGCTAGGATTTGGTATCATGCTGCCCTTGCTTTTTCGAAAAGCATATCAGAAGAGGCTTGCAGAAATTAGAAACAGAATGAAATATATTAAAGGTGCATAAATACTTAATTGGTACTGCCTTTCAGTTGCCTAGGATTGGTTTAAAAATAGAAGGATATATGATGTTTCCATTCCTGACTTTTGCAGGATGTTCACGTTCCAATTTGATGAAACTTCTTGGTTGCATGGTTTTGAATTTAAGATGTTAAGTGCTTTTTCTTTTAGTATTTAGACTCCTGCTTCTAAATATCTTTGAAAGGAATGAAATGCTCCTGTTGAATGCCACTGGTATTTTAATCTCTTATTATATCTGGACTAAAAGTTGGACATTTGTAGATTCCATTTTTCTTTATCATCGGTTATCTATGAGACTTGGTTCACTGTTGATCTCATTAGGCTTTAATGAAATAAAAAGTGGATACATCTGCTATAGTGTCCAAGATGATATAAACTCAGCTGGTGTTTTATTATTTGATTTATTTATTGACAATTCAAGAGCTGTGGCTGGCAGATCTGACAGTATCAAGCATATAATTGCTGGTGAAAATCTTGCTTTACCAGTTGAAAAAGAAAATAGCTTTATCATAATTCTATGAGCGAATAGCACAGAAAGTATCTGCATTGGGGACTGTTTTTCTCTCTTGAAATGCTAAACTGTAGATTTACGTACCTTACTCAATTGTTTTGTTATAGGTGAGTTGAATGCTTGTTCTGTCGGTACAAATTTTATGCCCCATGTCATCACCGTCAATGCTGGCGAGGTATGTTTCAGTACAAAAAGGAAAAGAAAGTTGGTTGATTTCATAAAGAACAGTTCCAAATAACATAAATATATAAAAGTGAGAATTGGGTCCATTTAAAATTCCCCTGTTCTCATGTAATTGACTTTAAAATCAAGTTTTGAAAGGGTTTGGAGCCACTAACCAACTAAGAATTCTTGCATTCTTTGTTCTTTGCCTGATTCTTAGTTCTTCCCAATTATGCATGAGTGTTCCAATCTGCAATATATTTCAATGAATTAACTAGATCTTCTTTTTTTTTTTTATCATTAGCACTACTAATTATGGTGCAGCATCTCAATCGTTTTAATCAAACATACTTTGCTGCACAACTAATCAGAAATTATTTTGTTGGAGATAAATTCATTTGTTATACTTTTGCTTTATGCATGTTAGATGGCTAAGTGTAACTTTTCCTTGCATATTCTCTGCAGTGACAAATATGTTTATTTATCCACAAATTTATTTAAATTAATTTGTGGTATTATTTGGTTGTTTAAGGATGTTACAATGAAGGTCATATCATTCTCTCAACAAGGGCCTCGAGCTATTTGCATCTTATCTGCTAATGGAGTAATCTCAAACGTTACACTTCGTCAACCTGATTCTTCTGGGGGCACTCTGACATATGAGGTGTGGTATCTTATAGTTCCCATTTTAAATATGTATGCTTCTCTTCTATACATATTTATTGAATACAAGTTCTAATAAATTTATATTGTATTCTAATAAATTTTACTGATGCTATAATTCTTTGCATTTGTTCATGCGTTGTGTTTGAAATCTAAACAGGTTTCATTTTCTGAATTCAGAATGTGAAGGAATGTTTTTGGCATGAGTATACTACACATATTCAAAAATGTTGCCAACAAACTGACATGGCAAATTCTTAGAAAACAAGGCATTCATGTATGTCTGCATGGACATACATGTACATGCATATGCATATATACATCTGGCATTAATGAAGAAAAATAGTATTTTTAGTAGGAATCTATAAATGATGGGCATAATGAAATGAAACCAAGCTCAGTTAAATCAATGCTTGTTGACCGAGTCCAATCAATTAATGACTGAAGGGATTTAGATTGATGCATTGAAGAGTGTCTCTTTACTGTTGAAAGTAAATCTACAAATTTTCACCTGCCTGAATGAAAACCTCAGTTTGCACGTAAAAGACTATTTATTTGTGAATTTTGCTTGGGACTATCAACCAGGATTTTCTGGATAATTATATCATTAAGAACTTGATAAGAGTTGGATGATCCACATGCATATCTAAAAAGTAACACTGGCTTGGTCTACCAATTGGGCTGGAGAAGAAGAATTTGTAGAAAATTGAAAGGAAAAAAATCAGAAATAGATTGGGATGAAAAATTTTTGTTGGGCCTTAAAATACTCGAGTAACAATAATTAGTCTTTTTTGGAATAGCTGGAAATAATTGTCTTTGCTGTATAAGGTTCTGATTCTCTTCAAGTTCCTATTCTAAATATTAAGAAATTTCTTGTCTGTTCTTTCAAATACTTTACAGGGTCGGTTTGAAATACTTTCCTTGTCTGGATCATTTATGCCAACTGAGAGTCAAGGGACAAGGAGCAGATCAGGTGGGATGAGTGTCTCTTTGGCAAGCCCTGATGGTCGTGTTGTGGGAGGAGGAGTTGCTGGACTTCTGGTAGCAGCTAGTCCTGTACAGGTAAACCTTTTCTTTTTCTAGTTTTCTTCACTTCATTTCTGGAAAATGAATGGAAATATCAGTGTGTATACCTGCTGCTTGTAGAAGGGATTCAAGTACATCCATGCAACATGACTTGTATTAGAGCTTGAAATTGATTTGTTGGACATTACTAACCGTGATTTGCACAGTAAGCCGACACGAACATGATCATATCTCAAGACCTAGACGAACTATTTTAACCTTGTGTAGCACGATAATTTAATGGTTTCTGAATCCTTGCTTCCGGAAAATCATGTCTTGGAATTAATTTAATAATTTTGCTGATTTATCAGGTTGTGATAGGCAGTTTCCTACCAAGCAACCAGCAAGAGCAGAAAGTGAAGAAACAGAAGACTGAGTCCATTCCAACTACCATTACGCCAGCTCCTAGTATACCTGCAATCATGCCCGTCAATAATACAGACAAGGATGGCATGGATGGACACGGGCAGCAAAATTCTAGCCCATTGAACATTGCATCTTCACCATTTCGAAGAGAAAATTGGGCCACTATGCAGGAGCCAAGAAATTCAACAACAGACATCAACATATCTCTGCCAGCAAGCTAAAATTGCCAAATCAAGATCTCAAGTCTCACTGACTGCATTAATCCCCAATCTCACCGCTACACTCCTATGGATGGAGCCGAGATTTGTTCTTATCGACATTGTCTCCCTAGTTTTTTACGGAATACTTATAAGATGAAGTAGGGTTACAGTTTTTTAACCTCCGTTAGTTCTATGCTTTTTCATTATGAACAAGACATCAATTTTTTTTTTTCAAATTTATTTTATTAGGTGTGGGTCTGGCAGTACGTCTGATATGTAGGTTATTCAGTAGCAGCTATTATCAGTAGTGCAAAGACAGCTTGTTTGTCGTTTTTGATCAATTTATTGGCGATAACTTCTCTAAACTTGACAATGGGCATGCTCTTCCAACAATACTAATCTTCTGATTTTATTGCCCCGTTTAACTGATAAATAAACGCTCGAGCTACGAACGAAATAATCATGAATGATTAACAAGTTTCTGATTAACCCTTTTTTTTTTAATTCCAAGGTATATTCATTCAATTTTCTCTAAAATTTCCACATGGAAATCAAATAATTTCTGATTGGGTGTTGTGGACTCGTTTTTCTAAAACTGGGTCTGCAGCGCAGTTGTGGGTAAAATGAAGAGTGAAAATGGAGGTCGGTGTCAACTCTTCATTCTCAAGTTCTACGGCAGTTGAAAATTTCAGATGTGTGCATGACTGTACTATTACGATAATAACCCAATGTGACAGGTAAAATAAACAAAGACTTATTACAGTGAGTCAACATATAATAATATTTCTCATAAACAAAAGAAAAATATTATAATTTTCAAATACTATTTCTTCAACCAAAATTCCTCTTCTTATTTGTTGTATTATGTTCTCTGAGTTCAGATTTGGAGTCTTGATTAATCCCCCCACTCTTTTGTGGGTCATTTAATACATGCAGTCAACAGCTGAGAAATATCCTGCTATTAAATTTGAATCTCTGCTTTCGATACAATGACATGTGTTAATATACAGAGTAATATATGACATCATGCAATAAACTAATCCTCTTTGCTTGGAGAAGTAGACTTTGTTACACTTTCTTGGTAAACTTTTCTGTTATTTTTTTAATGAGTAAGTTGATCAACCGGGCTTATATAAACACACCCACAAAAAGATCATTCTTACACGTTAAGAGAAGAAAAACATCAGCCAGAACCAGTTGGGCTTGGGCATGAAGAGAATTAAATTACAAAAAATTGGGTGCATGATCTGTTTCTTAAGCATCCCTATGATCTTGATCTTGTTCTTGTTTTTCTTCTTACCAAACATGGTGTCTAAGCATGACAACCTTTTCTTCACCACCTATGAGTTCATTGTTGTGGCAAAATCTAGTAGGATGGCTGTGTTTGTCATGTTCAACGTCATCGTTATCACGATCTTTGCGGGGAGTCCAAAGCCATCTGCCGTAGAATTTGAGTGGCTCTATCATCCTTGTCCTTCAGTTTATTATGAAATGGATAGTGCAAAAGAGAGTGAAAATAATGATGAAGATTATGACAACAATGATGATGTTGATGATGAGTATCATGGTTATGATGATGATAATGACGATGATCTTGACACAGAAGACGTTGTTAGTGAAGATGAGACTGATGTTGATTTGGGAAAGAAAATAGATGAGTTCATAGCCAAAGTTTATAATAAAAGGAGAGAGGAGTTACATGCTGAAAGGCTTCTCTGCCACCAAGCTAGCTAGCAACTAGAAAGCTCTAGCTAGCTTCAAATTTACCAGCATATTAACACTATCATATTCAAAACAGTGTGTGTAAATATTGGAAGTTGTGATATCATACATATACAAAATATGTGATCATGGGAGAAAAAGGGTATTGCATGGGTTGCCTTATAAGTTCTTGATGGTTCTTGTTTTGTAAAGATGCTGTTAGGACTCAGATGGATGATGATGTTGCATTGCATGTGTGCATATATGTATAACATAATGTCACTGAATGTAAACATGTACTATATATTGTTGAAAAATAATTAATCTTAACATTCAGTGTGATTATTATATCCTCTCCTTGATATATACCATTTTTCTAGTACAGATATCTGCGCGTTTTTTAAATATTAATATTATTTAAATTGATATAAATCAAAACGGTATCCTTTGAATAAAAACATCGTCTTCTAAACAATTTAAATTATATCTTGTATTCTAAAAATATATTAACATCCACACTTAATTTTTTTTATAAAAATATATATAAAGTTGAAAACATAAGTAGAAATAAATTATTATTATTATTCTTGGATGTTGAGGGACGATTAATCACCAGTTAATTTGATGCCATAACATTTCCCGGTAAAGGGATGGGTGGAATTGTAGTACATTTGAGGACAATCTTAGATAATGGGATATTAACACTGTCACCTCCTGAGGTTGACATAAATGACATTTTAACGACAGTTTTAATTTTATTTATATTATCACTGTTTTTATTTAATTATAAAAATAAAATATTTTTAATTTTTAAAAATATTTTAATTATTTATGTGATAAAATTATAAAAATATTTTTATTTTTTTAATTAAATACAAAAGGTGATTATATAATTAAAATTAAAACCATCATCAAATTTAAAATATTTTGTTAATGCTACCCAATTTTGTAAATGTCTTGTGATCGTGAAGTATCTTGTTTTGAAGAGTCCACTTGAATTAAATCATTGTTAATGCTACCCAATTTTAAAATATTTTCAGCTGTCGAGAAATGGCTTTATTATTATTATTATTATTTAGCAAATGGTTGATATAAGAGTTGATCAAACAAGTTCAGTGTAAAAAGAATATATATATGTCAATTGCCCAGGACACGTCAGATGACAAATCAAGATTTCCAGGATGACGTGTACATGTTTACGTCCTCAAAATCATATAGGGCATCATCATTTTGACAGCTTGAGCCTGAGCTTAATTTTCTTTAATGGAAAGGTAGCATTAGCTTTTGTCTGTTTGGAGGAAAATTGGAAATGCAGATACTGGCCTCATCGAAATTTTACAAAAATGTCGCCCCTCAAATAAAGTTAATCGGAGAAAAAAAAAAAACTATCATGTTCTTCATTGAATATTTTTTTAGATCAAAACGATTTTGTCTTCCATGACGGGTGAAAATCTTAGAGATCGTGCATAATATTTCTTGAATGGCTAAAGATATTTGCAATGCCGACAAGCAAAGCTTTGAAATTAGCGATCCAATCATATATCCATGGAAAGGGACATTTCGGTCGGATGATAGATACTAATTAACTTGGGAAGGGAATTAATAATTTTATAGTATGAGATTGGCATAAGTTATATTTTAATGATAATTTTAATTTTAATAATATTGTTATTCTTTTTTTTTTAAATATTAAAATATTTTATTTTGTAATCGTTTATATAATAAAATTGTAAAAATATTTTTATTTTATTAATTAAATAAAAGAGTGATGGTATAATTAAAATTAAAAAAATTATTAAAATATAATTTGTGCTAACCTCAATGTTAATACGCCATGAGAAGAAGAGGTCAAGAGTAGTTGAAAAAAAAAAGCATCACTGTAAATAAAATGATTGATGTAAACAATTCAAGTAAACATTTACTCAGAGTGAGTGAGCCGAGGTGTCTTTTTAAGCAATATTAGTGACTAATAATCAAAATCAAGAAAAAGAAAATAAAAAAAATTCAACGGTCAGAACAATTTGGTATTATTTGTCTTGATATACAGTGCGATCTTGTGGAAGAAAGATGCCATCTGATCTACAAAAAAAAAAAAAAAAAGTTATTTCAATCTTTTTCCTTGACTAATCACATGCTTTTCAATTTCATATTTATCTTAATCTTAAAGACTTAATTCACCTAATATCTTAATAGAATTTGGCTAGATTCACTTACCCTTTTGACTTCCCCATCTCCAAGTTCACACTTGAATTTTCATCCCCCAGTGTGAATTGCTTATGAAATGGCGTCCGCAGAATATTTTAATATTTCCCAATTTGCTATGCTACTTTCAATAGATTGGCATTTGGCCGGCAAGTTAAAAACACATTTCTTATTTGTATTTAGTTCTGATTATTTTTTTTTAGCTTAATCACACATATTACTTTTTAACTTCGTTGACTACAGTTTGGAATTTTTTCTTCTTATACTTAGGGCCGACAATTTATATAAACGAATTGTATTCGTATCGTGTCATTATAGTATATTAATAATTTTTATTGTATTCGTTTATTAAATAAATCAGACACTCAAACATAAATTTAATTCGTTTAATAAACGAATTACACGACATGACACGATTAAAGATGTTTAAATAAATAAATTTAATTTAATTCATTTACGATTCTATTCGTTTATATAATTACACACAATTTAATTCGTTTATAATTCGATTTGTTTATACAATTATACACGATTTGATTCGTTTATATAATTATACACAATTTGATTCGTTTAAAACACGTTTAAGTCACAAAATTATTAATTTGTAATTAAGTATTATTTTTTTATAATTTAATTAAACGTAACTTAAGTGAATAAATACACGAATATGATTCATTTATTAAACGTGACTTAAACGAATAAACGAATCATATACCTCGACACGATTAATAAATGAATAACACAAATTTGACTCATTTATTAATCGTGTCAATTTTTCTTATTCATATTCGTTTAAAACATATCAAATTTTTGTCGAATAATTATATTGTGACTCATTTTGTCACCCTTACAAACCCCCCCCCCCAAGCTCTCATAAATTATTATTTTTGCCCAAAAAAAATATTTTTTTTTTGTGCAATAGCAAAGCTATGTATTTTTTCAGACACCAAACAAATGGTAATAAATCATTCTAGTGACGCAAGGCAAGACCTTAAGACGAACGACTAAACTACATACAACAAATGGCAAATATATTAACATGAAGAACCAACTACACGGAGGAAAAAAAAAAGTGGAGTGCCTACGATGCTACCAACACTGTTTTAAGTACAAGGATCCAGTTGGTGTAAAGACATTTTGATTCTATTTGCAAATTTCCCCAAATTCCGGTTCCCAACAAGCAAAAACCTGAAATCCCTGAAATAGTGGCGATCAGCGATGGCATTATGGTAGGACAAAAAGGTAAATGACTCTGTAATACTACTAGAGTTGATAAATCAATGAGAGCTTAACAATGATAATGGTTCAATTCTTTTTCATGAATTAAGAGAATTTGGCAGCACCAACTTGCCTCTTACTGGGGTCAATTAGATCATGCTGACAAAGATTAAATGTCACTTCACTGTTCTAGTTATTTCTAACATCATAGATCGCAGGGGCCTCCTTCACCACTATGTATAAATAGGCTCATTACACATAAAGGATGATGCCACAGATAGTCTATTAATTTTTTTTTTTGAGTAAATTCTACCAGTAAAATTTCGACTTGCCTTAAAATTCAGAAATAAGATAATAGAAAAATGAGCACAAATGTCTACTCTGCACAATATATTTCTGATTGTCTTCCAAGCTAGGTTCAGATACTACTAATAGATGTCAATTAACGTAGAAAGTGGCATTAAACAAATTCAAAATCTGCTGCTGAGACAACCAGCATTATCATCCCAACTGCAGCCATTAACACCAGTATGCTCTGTCATTGAGAGGAATATCTTCAGTTGACAACACAGTTTCATTTTCCAAGAACAAAATAATCGCACAACAGCCTTCTCTATGCACAACAGTAATTCTATAAACTTCACAAGCTAGATATTAATTCTATATAATCTTGTGAGCACCACAGTTCCCCACCATAAAAACGTCGTATTAAAGTAATTAAGAACTGCTCCCCAAATAGCCCTCAAGACTGCCATCTGAACGGCAGCCAACTATACCTCCAGTTTCTGATACTGCAACATCCTCACTGAACACCATTATCTCATACTGCTCTGTCACTTGAACAGCTTATTCCATCACTAGTATCACTATAGAATGACTAGCATCCACCAGGATTCAATATACTCATTCAAACAATTGAACACATTTCATCCGGCTCATCTAGTGTTTCATGTCCCTCATTCATAAATTCCCTGTGCCATTTACTGACAAAAAAGTAATGAATTCAATATTTTTCATCATCATTTTTAAAAATATTTTTTTTATTGATACATTATACGATGATGGCTTAGTTATTTTGTCTGCTCTTTACTAATTCAGATGCCAACAAAAACAAAAATGGACCCAAAAAAATGGAGAGAAATAATGAAAAGATACATCTTACTCCGTTATAGTGCTGAAAAAACCCTCAACATAAAGGAAAATTCCAAATGTATACACATACTTGCTGTGGACAAACTTGGAAGGAGCACTGATGCCTGGTTAAGTATGATGTTTTCCAACAGTCCAAAGTAACCTTAAAACAGGGAACACACTCATAAGTTGCTGCATAGAGTCCAAAGAATGATACGTTAAGGGTATCAAAATATGTGTTTTCACAATACCAGAATATACAAAGAACTAAGAGGCTTATAAGATAGCCTAGCTTAAAAAACCGTTGCTTCTTTTCCCAGTTCAGCTGGTTGTAGATTTCAGTAACATCCACCAAGTGCTGTCTCCTCCTATACCTGAATCACAGAATCACAAATGATATTAGCCATGCACTGTATGTGAGAAACCCGACACCTATGCTTATCCATTCAAGTCATATCACTTTCATCTAAAGAAGAGCTTCCTATAATCATATAGAAGCCTGCTACAAGTTCTGGATGTCTTTCAATTCACTATAACTTGTTCTTTTGAATATTTCATTTCACCGTACAGTCATTTTATAAACTTCATTTTGCATTCGAAGTGACAGCAAGATGCTTACCACCCAAATACTACCTCAATATACCAAACTATTAAGAAGCTTAAAACCAATAGAATCATAAGTACTTGAAGTGATCCTTCTGTCCTACTCATATCAGTAGATGGTGAATGAATTACTTTTCTAGTCCCTCATTTCTTTTTATGTATTCATACAATGATATTCTTTATATCATTGCCCAAATTCACTTGATTTACTTAGTATATTTTTCATACTACTTAAATTGAAGCAATGAACCAGGAACATAACCCTTTTCCAAATGATTCTGAAGTTGTCAATGAAGTATCATACGGATAAAATGCTACCCTAAGTATCATCGCCTCCATACAAAGCCATAACTAGTTTAGGGTCTGTTTGGTATAAAAGTGCTTCTGCTTAACTTAGAAGCACGACAACTAAATTGTTTGGTAAATACTAATTTCACCACACAGCTAAGTGTTTACAAACACTCACTTACTCTCACTCTGTAGCTAGTGCTTCCACTCCACAAGAATTGTGGCTTCAACAGCACAACGCCTCTATACCAAATAAACCCTTAGTTAGACTTGGATGAAACTGCATGTAAATTATTATTAAACAATAACAACATAAAACAAAAGACAGCTGAATGATCAACTAGATGCAATTTGCATATTACGTTTGAATATGAAGCAGCAAGGAACAGAAGCAACTATGTGATGATGCCGGGTAAATATTGCTGCAAATAGTTGGTGAAAAAGAAACTTACAATCCGAAATTATAGTATAGGTAAGGTAGAGACAACAGGAAGAAAAACCAAAGCCCTGTTATAAAAAATATGATGCATAGGATTCCTTGAGCAATAAACTCTGGCAAAACCAGCATGTTAATCCGAGCCGCCGAATCGTACGGATTAACGTATTCAACCTCGACGTCAGTCAACCACATCAGCTGCAACTAAATCATCCAAATGTGAGAACACACCACTGCTCTTAGTAACCATGCCTTGTACTTTAATACAAATTACAAGGAAATCTGTAAACCAAAAATTTTGCAATTAAGTCCTCCTACCTCAACGAATTGACAGCCAGTCGAGCTTGTTCAGTTGTTAATTAATTAATAAAATAACTTTATACAGTGACGGCCGAGTGTTTGTTAAATTTGGAAATTCGAAAAAGACGGCAACGTTTTGCTAAACAGGAGATTATATATAAAATTGTTAAAAGAAAAAAAAATTAAAAAGGGGGTGAGATTTGAGAAAGATAGATGAATGACCTGGTAACTGAGAATGCCAAGCAGAGAAACGAGGAATATGAAGACCAATAACCAGCCAAACAGGTCTTCCATGGCTTCCTCTCTCTCTCTCTTCTTAACTTTCGCCTTCCTCTAATCTCTGCTTTGGCTACGTCTTGCTCCTCGGTTTTTGATTCTATTCAATTTATACGCTTCCATTTGCACAGTTATAGACTCGTACGATACCGTGTGTTCTGGTTATTCGTGTTATTTGTCGGTTGGACTTCTGTGAACAGATTTTTTTTAATGTTAAAGTTATTTATAAATCTTTTGATTTGCATTTGTTGCAATTAAAAAAAAATTAATTAAAAAAGTTATTATATTTTTATTGATAAAATTTTAAGAGTAGAGTTTCTGAGTTTTTTTTATAATATTTATGTAATGTTATATATTTTTTATTTTTATAGTGTATCTTTAATAAAAATAAATCTTATTTAATTTATATATTCTTAATTATTTTTTAAAAGTCATTATATTTTTACAATAATTTATTAAAAAATTTATGAATTATTTTATTTTTTAAATAAAAAATATTATTATATTTTCAATTTTCAATTTTTATACCAAACACAATATTTTATATTGATTCGTTGATCATTGTGTATTGATTTTACTTGATTTTTGTATTTTAAAAAAATAAATTTGAGAAAATGCATGATAAATTTAAATTTATGTATAAAAAATATTAAAATTATTTAAAACTTGAATATAAATTTTATTAAGTATCCTTTTTTGATAATTTAATAATAGATAAGTATTTTTAACAATACATAAACAAACGATCTAGAACTTCAAAAGAGTTTTTTTAATTGACAATCAAACGATTAATAATTTTTTTCTTAAAAATTTTACTTTTAAAAACTCTTTTTTAAAAAACTCTACTTTCAAAAATTCTATTTAAAAAATTAAATCAAACGAGTTTTAAAATTAATTTATACTGAAAAAGTATTTTTGTGTTGGACCCAATAATGAACTCCTTTTTTTTAGATCGAAACTTGATTTTAGTGAAAGCATGTGTAATGTCAACTTTTTACTACGACGTTAATATAAGAGAAATTTTTGTAACTATTTCTTTTTTTAATTTTTTTTTAATATTAAATTACTAATCTTTTGTAGTCAAAAGACTTGAAAGATAAACTTGTTTAATATGGTCTAGTGGTTTAAAGGCTTGCTGTGCATTATTTAAGCCTTAGATTCGATTTTACCTAAACAAAAGACTTAAAAGATGACAATTTTACTCTTTAATTATATGTTTTTTTCTCATTTGAACAATTCTATTAAAAAAATACACTTATTTCAATTTTAAAGATCCTAGTCAAATTGACTTTCTTTATAAAATAAACACTCAAAGCTTTAAAAAATACATTTATTTCATTTTAAAGATCCCAGTCAAATTGATAGTAAAATGAGATATATTTTATAATAGACATATTAAAAATTAATACAATGGTTTAAAACGAGTAAATTTGGTCGAAAATGGTGCAAAATAAATTTTAAAAAAAAAACCGAAACAATAAGGTGGTAGGTACAATGCACATTGCACATGCGCACTACGCAACATGTCATCTATTTTGCATGGTGAGCAACTGCTGCAAGAAATGGATAATTGCCGCGTGTAGTGCCCTAATGACTATTTTCACCGATTTTTTCGCACTTTTTTAGGCAGTTTTTTTTAATGTCTAAGTTTTTTTCTTTTTACAAAATCTATCAACATTATACTATATAACAACAGTCTACTCATTTTATTTACATTTATCTTAATAAAAAATATATTTCAATGTGTCTCCAATTTAATTTATTTGAGTGTTCGCCGATTTGAGAGCGTTTACTATGTATTTTTTTCATTAAAAAATAAAAGATGATAAGAGAAAATAAGAAAATATAGTTGAGAAGCAAAAGTGTTGTCTTGTAATCTCTTGATTGTAAAATATTAGTAATGTACTATATGTCTACAAATGAAAAATGAATTAAAAGAAGGTTTAGTTACAAAAAATTTTCATTTAAGTATCCCAATCTGTGTTCTTGATCGTATTCTTTTATGGTCATGTGAAAAAAAAATAATGTTATACATCCTAAATTTAAATTTTAAAAATTGGATCCCAAATAAGATATTGAACAATTATTGGATGGTTAATTTTTACAATTTTTAAAATTATTAATTACACCATTCCCCATTTAATAGTTGCTTGACACCTTATTTGAAATCTAAAATTTAGAATATAATTTAAAAAGTATAACTATTAATTTTATAATCATACATATTGATGTTTTGATGATAACAAATCTCATGTTTAGGTAATGAAAAAAAAAATGCATAAGTGAAGTAATTAAGAGAAAAAAAAAACAGAATGACACATTTGAAATTATACTGGTATTGCATGAGACGTAAAATATACTCAAACTTGATGATAACTGGAAGATAATTGTGTCAGTTTTTTAAAGAATTTTACGAAAATAAATTTAGAATTGTTTACAAAAAATTATAGTAAAATCATTCAAGTGTACTGACGTTGGACTAAAGTGTAAAATTTTGAAAGTTTCTAAAAATAGACTAAAATGCAAAAAGTTAAAACTTTGACTGTAGCAGGGCACTGTAGCAACATACGGATTATGTATAACAATCAAGTTATTGTTATTCACTGTAGCAACAGTGAGGTCGCTGTAGTAGCACTACAGCAACGGCTATTTTTTTTACTTATAAATACCTCACTCATTTGAAGCTCAAAAATAAATAAAGAAGATAAAAACGTTATATATTAGAATTGAGAGCTTCATTATTCTACACATTTATATTTATTCATTTAGGAGTTCAAATTATTTTATTTATAAATTCTTACATTGAGTTTATTCAAGTGTTTGTGGGAAACACTTTAAGAAAAGAGTTGATATTTTTTTGTTGTAATTCAAGTGTTTGTGGAAAACACTTTGAAAGTATAATGATTACTCTTTAATTGGTATATTGGAAAGTAATTTATTATAAAGGATTATTGACACATTGGAAGTCAAGTGTATTGATTATTGGTCTTGATTTAATGCAAGTTAGTGAAATCCTCAAAGTGAGTTGTTTAGGGCGTGGATGTATGTAGTAACTACTTATCCGAACACCGAAAAGAATAAATATTTATATATATGTATAATATTCATATTTTATTTATATGTGGATGATACTTAATTTATGTATTGTTAATAATAGTATTTGTATAGATTAAGAACCTAATATTAGTATTAGGTTTATTTGCAAAATTTTAGATTTATTTTAGGGACTAAATTGTAATACTTTTAAAGTTTTGGGGGCTAATTCGTAAATACCAAAAATTAGCCTCTTAGTATAAAAATACACATTTGAAACCCTGATTCACTCATTTTGGTCGAGTCACCTCTTTTAGAGTGAGAAAAGAGAGAAAGAAGGGGGAGAGAAATAGAAGAAGAAAAAAAAATGAAATTTAAGTTTTAAGATGTATATTATAACCCTTTCTTAATTTTTTGGTATTAATTTAGTTAATTCCTTTAAGTTTTGATTTTTGAAAATATGTACAATTAAGGATTTGATGTGAATTTTGTAATATATTGTAAGAATTGATGATGATTTATGTAGATAGCTTGATAAATCATGATGAATTGCAGGATTTCTATTTGATAGTCTTTTGATCTGAAAAATTTATAAATTGTTGTGCTTCGATTCTGATTTTTAATTTTGAGTATATGAAATTAGATATATCTAGAATCATTTGAGACTTTAAATAAATTGAAAATTCTAGAAATTGAATTTGTAGTGAAATTATCAAATGACCCTGAAATTATAGAAATTTCATGTGTTAACAGTATGATACAGTAACAAATAATTTTTGATCTGCTGAATGATCTTCAAAACTTACGAATTTATGGAATATGATAATTTTATATGTCTAATATAATATACTCAAAATTGAGAATTTAGATCAATGTGGTTAAATTGTTATAGTTTTCTAAAGTGTATCAGCTCATTACAATATTTGATTAACAATATTTTAAAGCTATGGAATAAATTAGTTTTAAAATACTTCTAGCAATGATTTTAAAGTAAAATATTTATCATGAATTTAGATATGTGTCAATAGTAATTCTGTGATATTTTTATAATTTTTGAATTAGTATATAATTTTATAAAATTGGGAGACTGAATACTGTTCAGTAAATATCTTGATCCCGCCAGAATAATAGTTTGGATTTGATGGTGTTTATGAAATGGATTGTGTAAGAGTTATGATATAATATTCATACATAAGGGGGATATATGAGTCAAAAATGATATATTCTGATTTTGGAGTAATTGGACATCATTTGATGTATAAGAAAATTTTGTTAAGTGTAAGTGGTCAAAATGACAAGTTTTGAGAAACCAAATAATTAGATCAATTTGATGTGATAAGTGCAATATGTGTAATTTTGTAAGCTATTTAAAGTGTTTTATGTAAATATTGAGGCTTATGAAATGATTAATCTCCATTGATAGGTTAAGAAGAATTAAGCATTGTAGCTGAAAGTGCTAAGAGGTAAGTATTCTAGACTTTTACTGAAATCACAATAAGCATAGTAATTGTCTATGTATGATTTTGTAAATGTGCTTAGAAATATGTTTATGTTATGCCAAAGTATATTTGATATGAAATGTGAAACACATATGTTTATGAATGTGAGCATTGACATTGAGCATGGACATACATTTGTTTATGAAAGTGAGCTTTCAAAATGAAATGTGTTTAACAAAGAAAACTTTTGAAGTGAAAAATGTCAATGAGATACGTTTTGTGTTTTGAGGATGCTTGAACTCACTATTTACTTAGTAGACACCTTATATGATTTGTGGAGCTTTTATGTGTGGCCTTTTCTTCGGGATTGATATATGTTATGTGTTTCGCATGTATGGAGGATCCTATTGGTACCTAAAGGAAGATTGAGTCATCACATTCGTGTGGTGGTGTATTGGTGCACGTGAGAGGACTCACCGATAATCAGGGTGAGGATTTGGCTCTTACCTTCGGGCATGAGCATTATATACGTGTAATTTAAACCTCATTTATACTATTCTTCTCATACGATATTTTACCTACAAGTGACATTTGACTCATTATGTGATATGGAAGTCCTACTAAGTAGTAGTTGAGTAATGGTATTTCTATTATATGTTTTGAAAGAATGTGTAAGCGCATACCTGACATGTGATTTGATAAGATTATGATTTTGATTTATCACAGCATATCATACACATGCATTGTGTACATATATGTATTTGTATTTGATATATGAAAAACTATTATGGTTACTGAGTTTTATACTCATTATAATTTATGATAATTTCAGGTAAATAAGGTACATGTGTACTTAGCTGATTTGGCAAGGTTTCTACTGTTCTTTGGGTTCCCTAAGTTGCTAGGTTGCTGAGTGTTTCATTTGAGTATACATGAGTTAAGATATTTGATTTGTCCCTATTGAATAAATACTTATGTATTATTTTATTATGTGTGGTTGTATTTGGTTTAAGTTTCACCAAGTGTGGTTATAGGTTAATTTTAAGTAAGAATTTGCAATGAATATATTATGGGCTTCCGGTAACAAAGGTCCTACTAGTGACGTAGTAGAGTGTTAATTTCTAAGAAAACTCTGCGTATCTCCGATTTATTAATTGCCCCAGTCATAATTCAATTGTTATAATTCTAGAAAAAAAAATTAAATGAATGTAAGTTATGTCGTGTGTTGGATCTTTTGGGTCGGGGCGTGACAACGTAGGCCGTGTGGAGTACCGAACTACATAAACATCCGGGTGTCATTCTTTCTATCCCTTACTTTATTATTTATTGCAATTATTTATTATTAAATTTGATTATATTTTAATAATTGCATAATTTATTTATATTGGTGCATTGATTTTTAAATACTCAATTCACCACTCTCTTGAGTTGCTTATCTAAAATTTTTATTTAGTATTAAAGCCTCATTCTCTAGATAAAGACTTAATAATTTTAGAGTGATCCTTAGCAATCCTTAGAGACCTTAAAATGTATTAGGACAAATTTACCACTAGACCTTTATTTTTTAAATAAATTCAATTATAGTTCTTGAAAAATTAGGACGAGAATTATTTGTGAGCTTTTAATCGTGAGCATTGGATTATTGTTCAAAATGGTCATCATGTACCAATAAAAAAAAATTTATTTCCAAACTCGAAAAATAATGGAATAAAGAGGATTTTAGAAATGTTTCTTTAAATGCAGAAGTCATGAACCATTTATTTTGTTCATTATATAAAATTGTGTTCAATAAAATTTGCCATGTAACACTCTTATCACCCGCTTCTCATCGAGATACAAGATCAAGGGATGCTACGATAGCATCGAGCACAAATAATAATAAATAATTATTCAATCTTACTAAAAATACACTTAAATTTAATTTTTTTTAAAATTAAACATTTGTTAAGAAAAATTGGCAGAGTCTCTCCTTAAAATTAGACTTTACACTACCTTTGACAAAAGAAAACACTCTCAAATCTCAATATCAATTCTTAACCAACTTTTCATTTTCTAACAAATATTCACAACTCATATTGCAATCTAAATACATCAAATCTTCATCAAACTATTTCAAATCTAACATATTATCAAAACAAATATCATATATCATCATAATTTTAAAGAAAACAGTTCTGAAGAAATACATACATACACGTACATACAATTAATGTTCATAATATAATATACAATAATTTACAGACAAATAAAATATCTACCAAATATAATTATATGTATATAGAGAATGTGAGCGACTTTGAGTTGCTGTAGAAAGATTCACTCTTCAGTCTTTAGGGACAATAACTCTACTACATGCGCATGATAAATCCAACGCACTAACCACGACGACATAGTGGGTGTACACAAAAGTTTAAACAGTATAATAATATTTTATTATCCTTATTGCAAATAAACTATATATATAAATAATGAAAAAATTAATAATAACCAATGTTGCCATATAATAATAACAAATCAAAATTTATCAATTCATTAAACCAAAACTTTTCACTTTCTCATTTCAATTGATCAAAAAAATATATACACATATCATATTTATAATTTAATTCATTTATTTATTAAATATTTTAATAAATTACAATTAATCCAAGTAGGCGCTCAAAATAAACACTAACACGATACTATAGATTGGCTAATGGGCTAACAAATATCAGATAGTGATCCGGCATCGACCACTCGATAACTATCCACCGGATCCAGAACAGATAACAAATCAGATACATAGAGTAGTATCATCAGACAAGCAAACGGTGCAGTACTGCTATAATACCCTATTGGCACGCCAACTATCAATTCTCCCCTATCAATGTTCAAGTTTACTTAGGGCGTCTCAATAATATTATTAATATATTATTTTTCTTTAAAAACTTTTTAACACAAATTTATTATTATTATTATTAAACTAAATTATTATACAAATTCATATTTACTCAATTTTTATGATTATTCATATTTAGACACAAATATTTTTCTATTATTATAAATAGGCCCAAATTTTTTTACTATTTATCTTTATACTTAAATTTTTTTAAAATTTTACACATGAGCCCAAATATTCTAAAAGTTTTCATATAGGTATAGAATATTAAAAAAATACTCAAATAAGTTCTAAAATTTTCAGATTTAACAATTCAGCCCAAAACTTTTCAATCTTCCACTTATAAGCCCAAATTTTTCAAAAATTTTAATTAACCCCAATTTCTTTAAAAAGTCATATTTAAGTTCTAATTTCATAATAATTCACATAAAGGCCTAAAACTTTTAGATATTTACAAATTAGTCTATATTTTTCTATAATTTTTATATAAGTCCTATTTTTCTCAAAATTCATATTTATGCCCAATTCTTTTTAATTTTGACCACAATTTAATATCCAATGTTCAAAACATATTTAATTCATTTAGAAATAATATAATTATCAATTCAATGTCATAGTTCAATACACTCATCTATCATATTAATAAATCACATAAATATACACTAAATTTTTTAAAGTAACAAAAATTAAGTTTCAACCTAAAGTGTACACCAACCTTATAAGCTTAATTTCTCCACTTGTGACTCACTTCTTCTCCTTCTCTTTCCCTTAGCTATCATTGGCCAAACTTTCACCTTAATATGCCAAAATACACAAATAATGAATAAAATTCTAATTTACCAAATTAAATGCACAAATGTCTAATTCTACATGGCTATTTCATCTATTAACCCTTAAAACTCCAAATTCATATTCAATAGAATTTTAGTATCAACTCACCTTGAATAATACCTTCTAACTCAAAATTGATCCTTGAAACTTGATGAAGAGTGGTTGAATTAAGGGTTTGGGGGCTTAATTTGCTAAGGGAAGTATGTAAATTTGTTAAATTTAAAGGGAGATAAAAGAAAATTGGAGAGAAAATGTAAAAAATGGGGACGGCCAAAGGGGTTTAGAATTGTCTATTTTTTCAATACTATTCCCCCTTTTATAGCCTTCATTTTTCTTTTTAAAAATACTCCCAACTAAACTCAAAATTATAAAAATACCATTGGTTAGAAATGGTGGCATTTGATTGGTCCAAAAATTCAAATAACTATTTACTAACTAAACTAGTTAAAATCTAGTCAAAAACTAATTAATTCTATCACTTTTCAATTCATTTAGTGGCTAATTGCTATTGGTTCATGATTAAGTATTGAAAAAGTGTAAATTGTCAAGGTTTTAATTCCATGAATCCATTTCTATCATACCAACACTTTTCCAACCAATCAAATAAATTTAATCCTAATAAATAAAAAATAATTCTAATAAATAAAAAATAATTCTAATAAATAAAAAATAATAATCTAATAAATAAATATTCTGGGGTGTTACATTCCATTATAATTTTGTATATGCAATTTGACATGCATTAGAAGCATAATATGAGAAAAGTGTAGAAAAAAAAAGAAGGTACCAACTTAGGATGATGACAAAAAAAAAGAATGTGGGATTTAAATATTGCACTCGTAGCTATAAGAGATGACGAATTTGAAAATCTTAACGAGGTATATGAACAACCCTCTTATGATAAATTGTTAGATGCTTTTAATGAATTACTTGAAAATTTTAAGGTAATCGGTTGTAAAAATGTTATCTTGAAGAAGAATAATGTCGCGTTGAAAAATGAAGTTGAAGACCTTAGAAATAAAATTTTTTATCTTTAAAATAAAGTTGAAGAACTTCAAAGATAAAATAATGTGCTAAAATGTGAAAATATTTGTTTAGAAGAAAATGTCATTTCATTTGAAAGAGAAAAAAAATGTTGAAAATGAACTTAAAATATCTAAAGCATGCATTCAAGAGTTAAATAATAACCAAAAAATGAATGAGATGATTTTAGAAAATGAAGTAATTAAAAAGAAACTAATTGATTTATAAGATATTATCCTAAAATTTACAAATAAATAAAAGAATTTTAAAAAATTACTTGATTCTAAAAAATGTGTATTTGACAAGAGAATCTATGTTGGTGTGTCATATATCAAGTGAATATGTGTATTTTTTAAAATTTTATTTTATTACATGTCACACATGCAATATCGCACAATAGAATAAATATACAAGTCACAATTTTATTATTCTAATGGGATTAAGAGATTCACCATTAAAGTATGCTTTAATAATTTTAATTAAAAACGTGATAAGCTTTCTCAAATTAAAATAATAACTTTTTTTTTTTTTAAAAAAATATTGAATTGAATTAAAACAACACTCGTTTCAATTTTACCATCGAGAAGCTATTTGCCTTAAGTTACTTTTTTTCTACTTTGTTAACTCTTTAACAATTTATAAAAACTCCAAAATAAATTTACTTATTTTTCACCACTTATCTACTTAAAGCAAATGAATTCAACTCAAAATTTATCAACTCTCATCTCTCGGCCACTTATATATAGTGGACGTTACCACTATTTAAGCCAATGAGATTACAATTCTTTGCCACAATAAGCAAGCATGCCACAGCATACAAAAATGCTTAGTCAATTTATTTGAATGCGTTGGCTACTTCTTTAAACAATTAGTGGTAACGGAAAAGGCACCTCATGCGATTTGATTTCAATTGTCTTTAGTTTTGCCAATAAGAAATTAACAAAATGCTAATAGCTTTTATTTATCCAATTGAATTTAAACAAGCGTGATGACAAATGAATCAAATTCTTTAACAAAAAGAATCAATTCATTTTAAAAAATTAATGGCCCCCTTTTTTTTAAATAAAACAATATAAATTGTATTATCAAACCATTACAAATTGGTGGCATAATATGTGATATATATTTAATAAATTGATGTGTTAAATTTTATTTAGTACAATTTTAAATTTAATATTTAAATTTTAATTACTTTTTAAAAGATTCAGAAATAAATAAATGACTGAATTATTTAATTTAAATAAAATAATAATTATTTTATTTAAATGGTAACTATATCTATTAATGTCAAATTTAGCACTCATATAAATTATTAATAAAATTTGAAGCATACACTAAGTAGATGAAAGTGTCAAGTCTTACTTGGCACAATCTTAGATTTAACACTTAAAACTTAACTACTCCCCAAAAAATTCTTATATAAATTCATATTTTCTGAAAACCTCCTAGATCGAATAATTCTATTCGGTGCGCTGTTGGTTTGGTAAATAAAAAATTTTTTGTTTAAAAAAATAAACGCAGTAAAGCCATATCGTCTTGTTCATAATTACATGTATAAGGATAAAAGATTATCTCAATTCCTTACTATGTCAGATTTTGAATTGACTGGCTGCAATCTTCTCTACTATCCTCAATCTTCAAACTCAACGCGTGTGAGCATGTGGATCTTTCTTAATATCTAAAACCACTAATACTTAAATATAAGAGAATGGTATTAACTAAATTCTTTCCCACATAAGAATACGTAAAAGAAATTTTCTCTGTATGGTTGTGGTCTTAACTTCTTATTACATACCTCTCATATATGTAGGGATCTTCCTTGAGTATTTAGAATTTGATTAGGATTAGGAAATTAGAGTTTGATTAGGATTTGAGCTAATAGAGGGACTACAAGACTCATGAGCTTCCTAACTCCAACTTAAAAGGCCTGGTTTTTATTATCTTATAATACACCAATTCTTCTAAGTTAACCCCAGGTTATTCCACTAAAAGCCAATAGTTGTACTCTAGTAACCCATGTTATAACGTAAAAGCCCATTTAATTAAAACTCTATTTAATTAAATTGAGATTGGTCTTTAGACCAATAATAACCATTTAATTGACCTTCTAATTGATGTCCATAATTAAAGTTAGGTCTTAAAAAAAATATCTTACCTCTTTAATTACGTATTTACCCATAAGTCATTGAATACTCTAATGATCACCTTTAATATATCTATATTTATAAATAAATTTACAAATAAATATTATTATTTAATAAATAATTTATTGAATAAACTATGGTCACAGATTCTAATGATCAAGTATTGTAAATATCTTAGGTGGATATTAATTATTAGATTCCATCTTGCAAATATATGTTTCTACGACCCATAAAATTATATCTCCAAGCTATCGAGGTTTTGAACGTTTATATGGATCTTACTCCGTGATAACTTAAAATATACAACGTATGAATGTAAGTTCATTAACTGTTAAGGATTAAGATCAATCAAGCTTATTAAAACTTTTGTGAATTAAGATATACGACATTTAGTTAACCAGATCGAAATTCACAGTAGTCTCATTCAATATAACATATACACTAGTTTTTCTACTCGAAGTCTTTACTTCGATGATCAAAGTAAATCATCCACTATAAAAAGCAGAAAAACTACAACCTTACATAATGAAATGCCATTTTTCATTAATGGTTGTGAACTAGATTTAATTTATAAAAAACCTGTGATCTATACCCTCTGTATTAGCATCATATACCTAATACATATATCACATCCTTTATAAATATGAGCTCATCAATGTATGCTCAATTATATGTATGAATAAACTTTATTAACCTAATAAAATGTTATTACACATGCTTTAATGGTATAAAATAACATAAAATGTCTAACATGCGCTACCCCAGTCCTTAACGAGTACACTTCATATAATGAGGCTCCTTAGGTTCACATCTGTTTTGTCTTATGGAACTCTTCCATAAGTCCATAATCGATGCCCCATACACACGCGTTATGAATAAACAAAATGGCTCGATTAACCATACAAGTTGAGGTTAATACATATTCATATAATTCATCCGTCATTTATATCCTGGAAGAGCGGAGACATAGATCAACTCCATCAAGTCTCCTATTACTCAAACATAAACTTATCTCCTCAATTCGTATTCCAATAAACAATATCCGTAAACACTTTTGAGGTATTATTTATCACTCGGGAAACTCTTTTCTGGGTATTTATGTTTGTGGCCACAACACTTCCTAGAATACAATATTGGAGGTATCAGGATATTCAACTCGCCCACATGAGCCAACGGATTCCATATCTACACTCATCAGACTCTATGAGCATCAGACTATACCCAACAACACCCAACGGTCAGACCATGAAAAGTCTTTGACATGTGTGGAACCTAAATATAGTGGATCACTCATAAGTCCACCATGGAGATCAGGTCAAAGGACCACGAATACTACTCAACTCAAGAAAACTCTCAACTGACAGATTTATGCGATATCTATTAGAGGTCTTCGTTGAGTCTGTTTACTACTTAGTCCTAACTGAATACCTGTATATCTATACGAGCTTTTACTAAGATCATGGTCTGCTAAAATTAACTATATGGACATACATTGATCTATATCTAATAAGGTTCCTCTTGACATACTCAACATCGGTAAAAATAGATCAAGAATATTTAATTCGAGAACATACTTGCACAATAACATTTTCTAACATTACTTGCAAATCTTTGCAACTATATCATTGTTAGTATATTCCTATGTCTTTGTTACATTTCAGATAAAGCTTTAACTCTTTAGATTTCACCGATTTTTATAACCTACTAACTATTAGCAGTGCTAACACTTACCATTTATAACTTTCAGCGTTGCTAACTCTTAACCCTGATCTAAACTCTTTTAGAGTTTGAAACGTTACAAGCATCTTACCATATATAATTAATATTAATGATATTATTAGAAATATTTATTATATAAATATTAAATAATTAATATTCATACAATATTAGAATGACACATAAGCATTATATCCAACAATAGAGGTATAAAATATAAAGCATTCCTAAAGCAAAAATATTTAAAAATTTATTTTTGTAAAATCAAGTTTTAAAATTGAACATAATTCAATTTGTCACTGTTGCAATAAAAATGGTCATAGAGTTTATAATTATCCTTTCAATAAATTTAAAATAAAATAAATTTAAACTTCGAAAGGAACAATTCCTAACATTTAAAGACCCAAAGAATATTAGGTACCAAAATATGTAATTTGAATTTATTTTTAGGCTCATAAAAAAAGGGTGGTTTGAATTTGTAAAAATTGTATTACCTTGTTAATAAATATTATATTTGATGGTATATTAATATTGGGTGAAAATTTTTTATGGCATACTATTAGTTATTGATGTTTTTAATTTTAGAATATTTGCACAATTTATTGTTTAATTATTTTTTTTTTTAAGTGTTGAGTTTTACATGTCATATTTGTATATTTATGATGTTTGAGAGAAATTTATATTAAATTATTTTAAATTGCTTAATATACATTTAGTTGTTATAGGAGGAGTTATATAATTTTGTAATCATTTCGAGTATATCATTACATCTTTAAGTTTCTTGTGAGGAGATTTTTGTATGTTATATTTAGAGGGAGTAAAGCATTATAGGCATATAGTTTATGACAGGACCCGACCCGAAACCTTCTACTATAGATTCCAGCGGCCCTGCCGGGCACTCCGACGGAAGTTCCTCCGAATTTAACTGGGTAAGTTTAAAAATTTTGCGAGGCGAACCCTTTTTTACTTCTTGTTACTACTAAGAAGGTCTAGTAATATACATGAAAACGACATCTTAATTTTAAAAACAAACGGACAGAGTTTCCCTTATTTTTCAGAAAATTCATATAAAACCTACAAAGAAATTTCACTTCTATTTTCAATACATCTCAATTCTACCAATTCGGACCTCCGGTCCTTTCCAATTCAAATTCAACACAACTCAATTATTCATTTGAATCACAAATAAGCGTAATCATAAAAGTAAAAAGAACGATCACCATAAAATTGAAATCTCTTCTTCTCGGTTCAAAACATACATCCAAATATATATGCCTACAACTATTATGCATAAAGTAAAGGATACTATTTAGCACATTTACATGTACAAAAAATGATCTTCGGATTCGGCCCACTACTCGGCAATAGGAGAATCAGCAGCTTGCGTACCGAGACCTGCACCTGGGAAAGGGGTTCAGAAAACATAAAACACAAAACGGGTGAGCTAAAGGAGCTCAGTGAGTGCAAATAAAATTTCAATAAAATAACATCATGTATAGATAGCAAATTCTAAAGTTCATGCAGAAATCATACTTCTAAAACTGATGTAAAACTATAAAACGGTTTCTAACATCATATGCTATTAAAATCTTGCCGAGCGGATTTTATCTACATCTTTGGAAAATTATATTCAGAATCTGTATAACATAATAACTATTGTGTGCATATAAATGCATAAATGCTATCGGTAAATCAAAAACTAGTAAAATCCTCGCTCGGCCATTTTCTTTCTAAACTGTACCAATGGTAACCCTAAAGCTCTATACCCACGCAGCGACTTAACTAACACCGCACACGTGAGTAGGTCACGGGGTACCTCAACTAGCAGCACCCACAGTGACATCTCAAGACATCTCACTAGCTATGCAGCGGAATCCTATATCGCATGCATATAGCGAGACAATACCCCGTACACAGAGAGCGACTCACATGACTCGACATCCCGACTTCTCGGAGTTAGTGACACACCCCCAAGACCTGCCCATGTGCACGGGATATACCGGTCGGGTCTAATACAATCATCACAACTATAATCTGAGGGTACCAATGGCCTTAAAAACGAATGCAGAAATTTTAAAACTGTTTCCCAATTCGAACATGTAAAGGCATGTCTATGAATATATATCAAGATCATAAATCATGGTTATGCATCGAAAGCTTATAAAACATGCATATTCATTATGCGAAAACATAATAAACGAAAAGTAAAAGAAATGACAGATTTTCACTCACGACCGCTCCACGCTCAATTTCGCTCCCGATTTCTACTCCCGTTATTGTTATCGGTTATCTTCACCTACGCACCATAAATGACATTTAGAACCAAATCGAATGCTAAAATCTCATTTAACTACTAAATGCCCTAATCGGCATACAAAGCCCGGATGTAAACTACTTTTCGATTATATTTACGGAGCCATTTAATCTAACCTATCTCACCATCCGGTGCCCTGAAAATTATTGAACGCCTTATAATCTTGGTTAGACATAATTGCCCTTCACCTTTCCAAAATGGACAATTGTGTCCTATTATCTTCATTTTTTATTTTTCCATCAACATATACATTCAATTTACAATGTGCACTATTTACACACAACAATTCATTCAAAACACCACTCAATCCCTAACTTCCCTAAAGTGGCAGAATTCCACACTAGGTTCCAACACATTCCTTTTCTCAATTTCTTGTTCCAATTACAACAAAATCATGCCAATTTTATTCTAAAGCCCTAATTACAACCAATTGAAATCTCTACAACAACATCACCAAAAACCCTAATTCTTACCTTGCCAATTTCTTCAAATTGATGACTCCTTCAAGCTCCAAACTAGAATTCAACTCAATCTAAGCTAAAAATACACATAAGAACATCAATTTAAGCATTCTTGAAAGCTCACTTATCAAACTCATAAAACAATGCTTTTCTTACCTATTTTTCTTGAATTTTCACTAATTGAGGCTTCAATTGAGCTTAGGGATTGGTATGTAACCTTATTTTAGTTTGATTAAGTATGAAAAATCATGAAAAAAAAACTTGAATAGTCATTGTAGCAGCACCCCTCTTTGAAGCTCGAATTTCTCTATTTTTTTTGTCTAAGTGTTGGTTTTGATCTCTCTTCAAATTTCTACACACTTCTAACATATATATAGTGCTCCCTCAATTGACCATTTTACCATTCAACTTACTTAAAACCTCTAATTTTCCATTAGTTCAAATGAAAAGATTTAATTGGTTTCTTTATAACTATCTAGTTAGAATAGTTAAAAGAACTAACTAGAGTTTCCAACTTGGCAATCCATGAGATTGTTTCTAATTGGTCTATTCCTTAATATATGGATTGTATTCCTCAACAAAGGCTTGTTCCATTCATAACCCTTAAAATGAAAATTCATGTAGTAAATTAGGATTTCCTTTTCTAAGCCAATAGAAAAAATTTTCAAAAATATTTTAGGGTAGTCCGGCGCACCGATCGAGTGTGAAATTACCAAATTAGATCTAATATCTCTCACGTGCACTATAAAGAGAATATTTCTAATAGGGTTAAAATCGAGTAACCCTACAGTGTCTTATTTACTCTATACCGAAATCTAGGTGCCAATACTACTAATAGGAATTGGATATTATAGTTTATGGATGATTTTTTTTTGCTTGCACTTAGAACTTATGATTAAATTATTCATAAGCTTGATTTTCTTCCCATATACAAGTTCTTAATGATTTATTCTATTAAAAACAATGGATAAATTTTGATATAATGTTTTAATAGATAGTATATATATTGAAAATTATTTGTCACAGGGAGAGAAATGAATTTTGATTTGATTAATATTGTTATGATGATTATGATTGAGTCATATATGCCTATTAAAATATTTTGATGATTTTATAAGTTATTATGCATATTGAAAAAATATTTTTTAAAGGGGGAAATATTATATGAGTATTAGACTTTTAATAAATACCCCAATAATTTTCGGCCTTTTGATGATGTCAAAAGGAGGAGAATTTTGATATATTTTAATGTGAAATTATGATATAGAAGTTTCTTTGTAAAATCTCTACTAAAGTCATCAACATACATGAGGTATTTATCATCATAAAAAATGGGAAGATTGTTGACTTTCTAGTTATACATATTGATATTTTGACGATAACAAATCCTATGTTTAAGTATTGAAAAAATAAATGCACAAGTGAGGTAATTAGGAGCAAATAAAATAGAATGACACATTTGAAATTATACTGGTACTACATGAGACAAAATATATACAAACTTGATGATAATCAGAATATAATTGTGCCAGCTTTTCAAAGAATTTTACGAAAGTAAATTTGGAGTTATTTACAAAAAAACTATGGCAAAATCATTTCAGCGTACTGACGTCAAACAAAAGTATAAAGTTTTAAAAGTTTCAAAAAATAAATTAAAATGTAAAAGGTCAAAACTTTGATAATAGTACTGTAGCGGGGTATTGTAGCAACATGTGGATTACTACATAACAGTCAAGTTACTATTATTTATTGTAGTAACGGTTAAAGTCACTGTAGCACCACTGCAACAACGGTTATTTTTCACTGCTTATAAATACTTAACTCATTTGAATCTAAAAAAGAAACGAAAAAGATAGAAAATATTACATATTAGAATTGAGAGTTTTATTGTTTTACATTTTCATTTTTTTTTATTTAGGAGTTTAAATTATTTTATTTACAAATTCTTGTATTGAATTTATTCAAGTGTTTGTGGAAAACATTTTAAGAATATGGTGGATACTCTTTTGTTATAATTCAAGTGTTTGTGGAAAATACTTTGAGATTAAAGTGATTACTCTTTTATTGTAAGGGTTTAATTGGTACATTGGAAAGTAATTTATTATAAATGGTTATTGACACATTAGAAGTTAAATGTATTAATTCTTGGTATTAGTTTAAGGCAAGTTAGTAGAATCCTTAAGACGAATTGCTTGGGGCGTGGACGTATATTGTATAGAGTGCCGAATCACATAAACATCCGGGTGTCATTCTCTTTATCCCTTACTATTTTATTTATTACAATTATTTGTTATTAAATTTGATTATATTTTAATAATTACATAATTTATTTATATTAGTACATTAAATTTTAAATATCTAATTTATCCCATTTTGAATTGTCTATCTAATTTTTTTTAATAACATTATTTAAAATTAAAAAATAAAACATTATTTTTAAAAAAATGGTACGATGCAACAATACGCAAAATGACCTAATAAGAAAGTGTATATACAATGGATACTACAGTTATATTTTATTGAAAACATACATAGACGTAAGTATATATTGAGGACAATAATTTTAATCGATTTAATTGTGTCTACTTTATTAAATTGATTTAGTAATTTGACAAGGAAGTTGTCTTACAAAGTAATCACTAATTGTAATTGTCGCTATGTTATTTTTTACATGATTTAGTTCTTAATTAAAATTTTAAATTAAAATCTTATTAAAAAGAATAAAAAGTGACGTGTCAAATAATTATTGAGTGATAAAATTATATAAATTATAAAATTATTTATTATAATTAATAATTATTTGACACGTCATTTTTTAAAATATAATTTAAAATACTTAACATTACTCTAATTTAAAATTCTAGACAATAATTAACCATTTCGAATATAAAAATATGTGTAATAAATATACAGTAAATTAATTCATTCAAGATAAAAAATGTTAATTAAATAAATATTAATTAAGAGTTTTTTTAATGCTTAATTTAATTTTGATTTAGCTCGTTCAATAGTTTAAATTGTTTATTTTTTTAACTTAACAAAATTTTTAAACCAACTCTAACTTAATATATATATATATTTAACTTTTTAACCTGATGTAAAAGATGAGAATGTTATTAATATATATATATATATTTTTTAAATATTAAATAAAATGAACAAATAGGTCAATCAAATTTAGTCATTCAATTATATTCGACATTTAACTTAATTCAACTTTATTAAAAATTCAGTTTAAAAAAAGGAAACACTACCTAATTGTAATTAAATATTATTTTTATCCACTAACTATATTTTATGTATTTTGTTTAAATAAATGAGATTTATAACTCTATTTTTTTATATAAGTCTTTTTTTTTAAAAAAAACATTACATTGTTTAATGTACTGTATTATTCTATATTATGAATGTTATAACCAAACGTTATAGATGAGAAATAATCAATATTAATTTTTAAAAAAAATGAACAACACATATACATATTTTATGAAAGTCTCGTAAATATATTATACACGTCTAATTTTATATTAATCTATATAATAAATAGATTTAGTATAAAATAATAAGGGTTTTTATATAATTTATTTTATAAATTTATAAAATTATTAATTTAATATGTTGGCATTTTATTAACATTTAAAAATATTTAATTAAAATTATCATTTTATTTTAGTATTAATTTATAAATATTCTGCTATAATTTTTTAGACTTTTTTTCTTCTCTTTATTAAACCCTTTGTCTTACAAATATAAAACAACTGCCGTCCCTGGCTTTCACTTACACGATTGTAACTTTATCCAACGCACGACAGCGAAGGATAATGTAATACAAAAAAAGGATTTTCTTATTAAATTTCCCAGATTATCAATAAATAACATTGTCTTTGTAAAATCTACATACGTAGCCTCGAGCACAAGGGAAATATATAGTGTTAAAAGCGAGTAACATTTATCAATAAAAAAGCTTTCAAAATATACCTTTATAAACATTAACCTTTGTAAAAAGAGTATAAAAACAATAGTTGTTTTATGTATTAGTAAGTTATCTATTTTCTTTTAATAAAAAAACGTTTATTTTATATTTTAAAAAAAATTAGATTTTTTTTTTATACTGAACATTGTGTAAGTATAAATTATATCTTGCTTTAATAATGTTATTTAGCTGCACTTTATTTAAATGGTTAAGTAGTATGCTATTCTTTTATTTAAGGAAAATTCTCGAGTTCGAATATCTTCTCTTCCATATTAAAAATAAACGTTATCTAAACTTGATTTTGAAGTTTGTTATGTCATCTTAAAAGTTATACTAACTTGACCTATATCATCTTAAATACTTGATCAATTGTATCAAAATTATGAAATTTGTAATCTAAAATAATGTTTAATGTAATGATTATATTTGACACAAATTTGTGAATAATTTAGAATTAAATTAAAGTTGAAAATAAATTTGAAAGGGGTAAAAAATTTATGAAACAGTGTTCGGAAGGTAGAGGATAGCACAAAAAATAGGAAGCCTGCTTAGCGTTGGTGACAGAATGTACAGCGCCACAATATTGGTATTGTTCATTGACCCCAAAATTTAAAATTTGAGTTTTTTTTTTAAAAACTTTAGTATTTTAGCCTTTGCACAAATACTAAATTATACTTTGGGTTGATAAAAAAGCTCAAAATATAATTTATAAATACTGTACAACAAACCCTTAAAATTAAATTTTGAATTGTATTATTCATTGATTTTTTAAGATTAATTTCCTTCTAATCAAGCATCAAATAAGAGATACTTGAGTCCTTAATTTACTGTGGACGTAAGCACATTGTTGAACCACGTATTTTGTGTCTTGGTATTGTATATTTATGTATTTTTTTCTATTGCACATTATTAGTCTTGTGATTAGTTTACTTGAAATGGTAAGATGCATACTAATTAATGCCGAGTTGTCTAGGGCATTTTGGGGGGAGACAGTAATAACAACAACTTATTTGATAAACCGAAGTCATTTATGAGATATTATCTTTATGACACTAAAACATAAATGGTCTAGAAACACTTAAAAAATATGATCACCTAAGAATATTTAGATGCCCCGCATTTGTATACATCAGGTAAGGCAAATTAGAATCAAGAGTTTTAAAAATGATATTTGTTAGATATTCAGAATGTGTTAAGGGATACAAAATGTGGTGTATTAATCTTAAGTCACACAAGAGTATCATTAGTAGGGGTGTGATGTTCAATGAATCTACCTTGTTGGAAATAAATCTAGATTCAGCTTTAAATAAGTTAGAAGATGTGCCTAGTTTAGTTTCTAAATTTGAAACTGAATATCATGAAGTGAAACATGATTTGAGACATAACATTCTTATAGGTTAGCATTTAAATGATGATGCACGTGAGGAATAATAACCTAAAAATTCATCTGAAATAGCCCAATTGCAATCTAGCACTCTCAAAGCTAAACTTGAAGAGTATTAGCTAGCTAAAGATAGACAAATAAGAGTTGTTCTACCACTGAGCATGTTTGCACATGCAGATTTGATAGCTTATGCGTTTAACATTGCTTACACTATGAAATATAATGAACCAAATTCATACGATGAAGTTATGGAGAGTATAAACTGTGTTAAATGGTAACGAACTATGGAATAAGATATTATTTCTCTTAAGAAGAATCAGACTTGAAAATTAGTAGTGAAACCAAAGAACAAAGAGGCTAGTTGACTGCAAATGGGTTTATAAGGTTAAGTAAGGGGTTCCAGGTATTGAGCCTACAAAATTCAAGGTTAGGCTTGTTGTACAGGGCTTCATACAAAGAGAAGTTGATTTCCATAAAATCTTTTCTCCGAATGTAAAACATTCATCCATATGTATTTTATTATCTATGTGTGTAAATCTGAATTTACATCTTAAATAAATAGATGTAAAGACAACATTTTTTCATGTGAACTTGAAGAGTAGATATATATGGCATAACTGAAAGATTTTAAAGAACATGGTAAAGAAGATCATGCTTATTTGATAAATAAGTATTTATATGAGCTGAAGTATTATCCGAGACAATGGTATATGAGATTTGATGATTTTATGTTGCATTATGGCTTTATAAGAAGCAAGTAATATGGATGTATGTACTTCAAAGCATTGAATAGCAGTAAGCGAATGTATCTCATTCTATATGTTGATGATATGTTAATTACATGTGGGATATAAAAGAGATACATAAGCTGAAAAATCAGTTGAGTTGTGAGTTTGAAATGAAAGATTTCGGGTTTAGTTAAAAGAATTTTGGGAATGGATATAATGAGGGACAATGATGTTATTTTCTTATTTCAACAACAGTATGTACTCAAGGTTTTTGACAGGTTCAGAATAAGGGATGTCAAAGCTGTGTCGACTCTATTGGCAATGCATTTCAAATTGTTGGCATCTCAATCACCATAAATTGAAGACGACAAACTGCAAATGCTTGCGGTACTGTATGCTAGTGTTATGAGTTTTATCATGTATGCTATGGTTTGTACAAGGTTGGATATAGCACAAAGGGTGAGTGTTGTAAGTAGATGCATGACTAATCCTGAAAATAAGCATTGAATGACTGTGAAATAGATACTTAGGTATCTAAAAGGGACGTCACATTATGATTTACTATTTAAAAGGGTTGGCACATATGATGAAATTGTGAAGCATTGAATGACTGTGAAATAGATACTTAGGCATCTAAAAGGGACGTCACATTATGGTTTACTATTTAAAAAGGTTGGCACATATGATGAAATTGTGAAGTATTGAATGACTGTGAAATAGATACTTAAGTATCTAAAAGGGACGTCACATTATGATTTACTATTTAAAAGAATTGGCACATATGATGAAATTGTGAAGGGTTATGTGGACTTAGATTATATAGGTGACATAGACAATAAGAGGTATTTATTTAGGTATATCTTCACGATGGTTGGATGTAGCGTATACTAGAAATCAGTATTGCAACATGTTGTAACATTGTTAACTACCAAAGCCAACTATATAGCCTTAAGAGAATAAATCAAGGAGATTATATGGTTGAATGGTATTTGTGCTGAATTTTTTGCTATGGATGAAGTTAATACTTTTGTACATTGTGATAGCCAAATTTCCATACATCTAAGCAAACATCAGGTGTTTCAGAAAGATTGAAATACATTGATGTTATGATGCATTTTATTTAGGATATTGTGTAAAGTGACATTATTAGTCTGTGTAAAATTCCGACATTAAAGAATTCCGCAGTTAAGTTCAGGTTGTATATGGACTTAACTAAAATCATAACTTACAATCAAGGTTGTGATGTAGATAGAATGAATCATTGGTTGCTCTATTGGAGTAATTTTGTATCAAGGAGAGAATTTTGTAAAATTTGTGATCTAAAATTATGTTTAATGTGATGGTATTTTTGAGACAAATTTAAAAATAATTCAAAATCAAGTTGAAGTCGGAAACAAGCTTGGAAAGGTCGAAAACCTATGGAACAATGTCTAGAAGGCATGGGACAATACAGAAAACATAAAGCTTGTTTCCAAGCTTGAGCGTTGTGGTGCTGGCCTTTCAGTGCTAGTGGCAGAATGTACAGCACCACAACACTGATCTTCCAGTGCTGCGGTGCTGGTACTATTTATTGACCACAAAATTCAAAATTTAAGTTTTTTTGAAGACTTGAGTATTTTGGATTTCATATAAATACTCTATTATACCTAAGGTTGACAGAAAAACTTGAAAATACACTTTAAAAATACTGTACAGCAAACTATAGAACTTAAATTTTGAATTATATCATTTATTGATCTTTCAAGATCAATTTCCTTATAATTAAGCATTAAATAAGAGAAGTTTGAATCTTTAATCCACTGTGAAAATAAGCACATTGTTAAAACCATATATTTCGTGTCTTAGTATTGCATATTTCTACATTTTTTCTATTGTCATTATTTAACTTTTGTGTTTAACTTATTATTCTTAATTGATAAGAGAGATTTGGATCCTTAATCCACTGGACGTAAACACATTGCTGAAATTATATATTTTGTATTTTAGTATTACATATTTTTGTATTGTCATTATTTTACTTTTGTATTTAACTTGTTGTTCTTACTTAACTAATTGTATTATCTATTTCATTATTTAACTTGTACGATCTTATGTGTTCTGTTGCTTGTTTAATATTCCTACAAAATTTATTTTGAAATTAAATTAATTAATTAATAACATCATACTTAATATGATCAAATTCGTGATTTACCAAATAATCATCTAATTAATTGCAAGTAAAAAATATAAAATTTGGCTAAATGGTTAATATACATACGAAGAAATGCCGTCACACCCGAGTACATAAACGACGTCGGTTCTAACCTACAATTTTCTTGTTGCCAAAGACACCCTCAGATCTTAAAGACTAGACTAACCCAAACTTTATTCCTAGCTAAATTTCTCATTTTAAGTTACTCTCTCTGTCAGCTGCTCCATTCACCATGACGAAGCAACATCCCAACTGGTCTCCATACGACAACAATGGCGGGTATTGTCTTTCTCTTTTTTTCATATATTTGGTTTGAAGGTTTTTTCTTTTTCGTGACGGTTCGTTTCTGTTAAATGTTACCGCGCCTTGCAGATCCTGCGTTGCGATTGCCGGAGCCGATTACTGCGTTATCGCAGCCGATACTCGTTTGTCGACGGGTTACAGTATCCTTACTCGCGATTACTCCAAAATTTCTAAATTGTATGCACTCTTATCAGATGTTTATTTATTTTTATAGATTTTATTTTGTTTGATGCTGTGAATTTTGATTTTTATATTGGTTAAGAGCTAGTTTTACTACAATTTTTGACCAGGATTCAATTATTAGGGTTTCACGGATACTTGTGTGGGTCCAATTTTACGTGTTTGATACTCGGCAATTAGTTGAAGATGTAGGCTTGCTTACTGACATAAATTGCTGTTTTGTGTTTAAATTTCGAAATTTGGCCAAGACTTTTATGGATAAACTAAAAACATGGAAGTCTCACTGTTTAAGTTTAATCATGGAAGTATTTCTGACTTTTTTCTAAAATGAAATATGCGATGAATTACTCAGGAACTTGTAATGTTCGGCAAACGATTGTTGCAAAATCATGGTTGTTTTCTAGATTTGGCAATTTACATTAATGTCTATTCTGAGTTAATGTCTAGGTTGTATGATTTCTAGCGATAGAGCGAATGGTTTCTGGAAAATGTTAATGTCTATTATGGGTTTAACATTTGAAACAATCAAGTAGTTTGATGACCTGGGGAAAGAATCTATGCCTTCACATTCACTTGCATTTTGGTTTATAAAGTAGTTGCACAGCAGACTTGCCATGAGTCGCTGGCTTGTATTGTAGCTGGACTTGCTAGATGCCAATCTCAAGCTTTGAGGACTGAGAGGAAAAGAATAATTGAAGAATATTTTTGATTCAAGAGGACATACAAAGTTTTTTTGGGAGCTAAAATGAGTAGATTTGTTTCATAGAAGAAACTTTTTCCTTTAATATTTGGTCCTGTGCTGCACTGTGTCAACTCACTTCGCATTGATCTTTTATATTTTGGTTCTCATAGTGTTCGAGACAACATAAATGGTATAAGGTCCAAGCAGTCATGGATATTTAGTGTTGTTAAACATTTTTATCTGAGTTATGGAATACTGGTTCTCTTGTTTATTTTTCAACTTTTTTTATCTTTTGCAGGGCGGATAAATGTGTTATGGCCTCATCTGGTTTTCAGGCTGACGTGAAAGCCTTACAGAAACACTTGGCAGCGAGGCACTTGGTGAGGTTTCCAAAAGATCTGACTGAATGTTTTTTTTTCTCTAACTTATTTCCACATAAGCACATTTGAAGCATGTCATGTAAGTGTAGGCATATATCTAATATTTCATGACTTCCATTGTTGACTACATTGTCATTTTGTTGGGCAGTCACGGGTAAATATAAAACTTTGCAATTATCTGTTTCAAATTTCTTTTTCTTTTGGCTGGTATAGTATTTATTTATGTTTCTTGTCTGTCTGCCTATTGCTTAATTTAAACTTTCTTCCGTTTTTATAGTATAGCCCTTGGGATGATTTGTATACAGAGATAAGACAACTAAATTTTATCTATTATGCAAGTTAGGCTGTTTAGGGAGGATGCTTTATTTTTTTCTCTTTTTCTCTCTCTTTCCCATCCTTCACTTATTCGCTGCAAAGACTTTGGCACCACTAATATTATATTACTTCAAAAACAGATCTATCAGCATCAGCACAATAAGCAAATGAGCTGTCCTGCAATGGCTCAACTACTCTCCAACACCCTTTATTACAAACGCTTCTTCCCATATTATTCATTTAATGTTTTGGGTGGCCTTGACGATGAAGGTAAAATTTATTACAAGCTTTCAGTGTCAGTTTTAAGCTTCTTTTATCCTTAGTCCTTGCCAAATTATTGTTCTTATTCCAAACTTCAGGTAAGGGATGTGTCTACACATATGATGCTGTTGGTTCCTATGAGAAGGTTGGGTATAGTGCCCAAGGTTCTGGTTCCACACTTATCATGCCTTTTCTGGATAACCAATTGAAGTCTCCTAGTCCTCTGTTACTGCCTGCCCAGGTAAGCTCTTAAATTAAACATTTAAATGTTTAAAGTTACATATTCTTAATGGCTTTAGTCTCATATATTCATGCTTTCTGTAGGATGCTGTTACTCCACTTTCTGAAGCTGAAGCTATTGATTTGGTCAAAACTTGTTTTGCATCAGCAACTGAGAGAGATATATACACTGTAAGTTTATCTATTTTTTACAATTTATCTCATTTCTGGTGAACTTAGAATTGGATGGCTGTGTTTTAGATCATATATGGAACCTCAAAATACATGAATGTGTTTTCTTTTTTGGGATTGCTTTCTTTACCTCTGTTGTAAAAAGTATTTTTTGGTCTAGCAACACTCGTGATCTCACCATATCTTTTTCCTTTCTAGCACTTGCAGTTGGGGCTAGACCTCCTTACTGGACTTGTTAAGCCTTATTGATAATGCCTTAAGATTAAATAGAGTTACTAGGAGGCTGTACTAATGGATACATCCAAAATGTCTATTTATTAACTTTCGACTTGCGGATAATGGAAAAATGATTTGAGTTATCTCTCTTTCTCACACACGAGTGTACACATGTTGATACATGTGGGTGCTGCTACACTTTATGATAATAATTTTTTTGTTAAATAAAAGATGTGATTAACAGTTTGTCCCTATTGGCCCTTTTGGCTTTCCTATTGGTCTAAGGAGTAAAACAAGGGACTAGAGTGAAATTGTTTTGCATATGCAGTTCATTTGCTTCTTCTCTGACATGTCCTTGAATATGTAACAGGGAGACAAGCTTGAAATTGTAATCCTGAATGCAGATGGTATCCGTGGTGAATGCTTGGAATTGAGGAAGGATTAATTTCTTTAGAACCATGCCAGTTATGAACAATTGCATGAATTTCCCATTAGAAAAGTTCTAGTTTTTCATTTTACTGTGGTTTTGCTTTCTTTACAAATCTGGTTTAAACTATATTTTCTGTGTAGTGGACATGTTTCAACGATGATGCTTGTGGCAGACCCGGGTTCTTGTACTTGCAAACTATGATGACATTGGAAAAAATGGACTTGGTTATCAGTGTCGTCAATAATGATCAAGATTATATTTGAAAGAATAATATTAGATATTTTAAATTATATTTTAAAAAATAATGTCATGTAAATATTAAGTAATGAAATAATATAAATTTTAAAATTATTTATTATACTTAATATTTATTTAATATTACTTTTTAAGATATATTTTGAGATATTTAACATTATTTTATAAATGACAACGAACAATTTACACATTTATTCGGATAAGCAATAATGAGGACTGGGCCTCCTTTTTCGTTAAGGCATGCTTGGTATAGGCAAGTAGCATAAATTTTCCTAGTTCTTCCTATTTATTGATAACTGTGCTGACATTTTCAAATATTTTCATTAATAATCCAAGTGAATAAGCATTTTGATTATACCAGTAGAACTAAAACATCTGTGTAAATTCTGTGTCCTATGTTCTTCACAAAAAGCTTGAGCATCGAGCAAGTTGAGATGAAAATGGATTCTTTCGAGCTAGATGGATGAAAATTCCCTTGAACAATTAGAGTATTCTCTTTCTCCATGAACATATGACCCTTAAAAGTTGTCTTCAGAAGCCCATCTTTTTTTCTCCAATGCTAATCGCATTGCCTACGATGATTACAAGGGATTAGTTGTTTTATAACATAAATGCAAATGCTAATCGCAATTGCGAAGACAACATAAAGAGATTATTGACAAACTTCACCTTGATTCTCTTTCTGTTGACATCAAAATCAAAGTTTCCTAGGCGTGAAGCAGATCTATATTCCACAGTAGAATCCTTCCCCGGAGGAAACCAGAACTCAACATCATCTACAAACTATTGATAACAGATATAGACATCCCTTAGTCAGCCATGGTATTATCATGCGTGGTAACAAGAATTTACTCCACATATGATGAACCAAACTCACCCCCAGGATGGGACTTTCGTATTCCACATGCACATAGTCATCTTTCTTCTCCACAACTCGCGGGCTAAATTTGTCTGGTTTTGTTGATTTTATCTGCAATCGGTAACTGGGTATTTAATTTCGCTCAATGGCATGAATGGAAAGTTGGAAATGTTTCATAACTCGAATTAAAGCTATATTTACCACTTGAAGAAGCTCTTCCATGGCCACTTCTCTGCTGACAGGCTTTTTCCTACCACGATTGTAGTTCCTGTATAATAAAACATACAACAGAACGTGCACCACGTTCATTTTGACCGGTCAGTGTACAATTCTCGTCTGGTCGGTGCACATTTATTCCGTGGTTCAAACTATTGATTCATTGGCCCACTCCCCAGAGAATACCAAAAGCCCACATTATGAATCCTTTTTTTTTTTCAAAGAAGGAATAAGAAGGCTTGGCCTTACCAAGGAGGTGCGTAATGAGTGAGATCACTGATATTCTCAGAAGTAGAAACACAGTTCTTGGTAGCCGGACAGAGAGCTAGCGCTGGTTGATTTTTCTGCACACCTAAATAATCCGGCTTTTTTCCGCTGCATCACAAAAACCAAAATCATAAAATTAATTCTTCTCCCTAATTTGGAAACAAGTAGCCAACCCAACGGCAATCTTCATAAAAAAGAGAGGTACCTGAGGTTGAATATGGCCCCAACTACTGCTAATTCGCTGCTCCTCAGTATTATTTCCCTTCAGTTTAACAAAATGAAAGATAAGAAATTCAATTTGCATTACAAATAAAATCAAACGCATCGTATGATATATAGAGAGAGTACCTTCGACTAGTTTTGTCGGTGGGTTTGTTGTTTGGCTCCGGAGACTGACAAAGGCTAATACGGGGGAGGCTGTAACCATTGTAGCACTTTTTGTGTTTCTTGAAGTAGTAGTATGCGCTGGAACTCGCCATTGAAGCCATTTTTCGAAGCTCTAACTACTCTGTCTCTCGAGCCTTTTATTCGCCTTATCTACAGACTAGAGCACTAGCGCGTATTGACTAGCCTTAAAAAGTTAAAACGTGAATTTTTTTTTGTAATTTTTAGAACCTGAACAAAATTTAAAGTTTTTATTTTTAAAATTGAGTCGTACCGAATTACGTACGAAAAGCGAATTGTGCTAAATTAATTTGATTCTTTGGACCGTTTCGTTTGAGATAAATTTTATATTAAAAAAAAGGGTACGTTAATTTTAAATATAAATTAATAAAAATTTATAAATTAAATAAATTATTAAATTAATTAAAATTTTATGAATTAAAATTTAAAATAATTTAAATAAATAAAATAATCATCAACGTTTAAATATTAAATTAATTAAAATCTAAGAATTAAACAAATTAAATAACTATTAAAATTAAAATTTATTAAATAAATTATATAAAAATATTATGTAACAGTTTATTTATATCTTTTAATTCGATTTGATATTTTTAAGAATTAAAATTAAAAAATTGAATCAAACCAAATTTATTTAAAAATTTAAATAAAAAAATTAATCAATTAATTTTTATATTCTAATATTAAATCGAACTCTTATTCAATCTGATTTAATATTTTCGATTTTGGTCCTTTTTTACCCACCGCGATTAATTATCAATCTTTCCTTTTAAAATGGGTAATGCGAGTCTTTTCTTTTTTTCCCCTTTCATTTTTAATTAATTATCATAATGGCACATCGATTAAGGAGTAAAATGAAAATACTTGCAAGTTCTGTGGTGGTTATGTGAATTAGCAAAACTTCTCAGCCCGAGGCGGGAAGAATAAATGTCAATTTCGCGAATTTTTCAAAAACAAAAACCCCTTTGTATTCCGTTCCCAGCTTCCTTGACAAGCTTTCTTTCATCTCTCACTCTACTCTCCAATGGCTCGAAACAGGGTAAAATTTCACTTGCAAATTTTTTTCTTGAATTTAACTATCAAAGTCTTGTTCTTAAAAAATGCTGGGTTTTAGGGTTTTGTTACTGTAAATTGATTGAAATGTTGCACTCTATAGCGTCTAATGATGAAATTCTGTTTTGACTACAAATTTTTTGTGATTTTTTTTTGGATACACACATCTGAGAACAGGAATCATTGTTATTGATAATCGATGTCAGTCCTTCAATGCACAGTGTTCTTCCAGTCGTTGAAAGACTTTGCCTAAGGCTTATTCAGAAGAAGGTAAAATCTTTGTGTTTTTGAATTCCCCTTTTCATCACCAGTCTTATATGTTTCCCCTTTGCTTGAGGTTTTGTTTCTGGTTCTCTCTCGATCTTAATTTGCTTGGCTTGGTTGATTTGGCGATTGGACGCGTGCTGTGTTCTGTTTGGAAGAAAAATTGCGTTCATTATGGACTGCACTCTAACTCTCTTCATTTATGTACATGCAGCTGATTTATGGATGAAGTTGGAGTTGTTTTGTTTGGAACTGAAGGTACGTCCTAGCCGCTTAACCAACAATTATGCACAACTAATGCAATATGGATTGTGTTGTACTCTGATCTTTGAATTGTCAAAAATGTTTCTAATAACTTATTCATGAAGCATTATTTGATTATCTTCTCTTGGATTCCACAGACACTAAAAATGAACTGACAAAGGAAGTGGGTGGATATGAACATGTTCTCGTTTCACGAGATATCAAAGTTGTTAATGGACAGCTTGTTGAAGACTTAAAGCAGCTCCCTCGAGGAACTTGCACTGGTGGTTGTATCCACTTTTTGTCTGGGTTGTTTGCTTTGCAAGTTTATGCCCTGCATACTACTTAAAACTTTTGTTGATGTAATTGTTCTCTTGATATACATTCTCTCTTTTGAAATATTTTGATCCTTATGTTCCTTGTACTCAAAAATAGACCTTACTGGTGGAAATTATTGGCCTCTAGAAGTACTTGGTCACTTCTTTTTGGCCATGTTTGTGGGTAATATAAGCTTACCTCACTATATTATTCTCCTTGGTGTAAATATTCGGCTATCGATACATATTCATGTATACTTTGTAAACAAATTTTATCCTCATCTTCATCCCGCATAGGACCTTAAATATGGAATAAATTTTCTTCCTTAAATCTGTTTTACATTATATCATCATTCGCCTCCTTTGATGGTAATTATTTAAATTTTTTGTTTATGTTTTTTGTTTAAATCTGTTTAGGATCAACTCAAGTATGATGTTTGTTTAATAATGTTCTGCCTATTCTCAAATGTTTAGTGCCTTAACTTTAGTAGTTCTTGATGCTGTTGTTGTTGGGGTGGATATGATGATAAAGAAATACAAAGAGATATATAAAGGAAAGAAACGTATGCGTCTTATAACGGATGCACTATCTCCTATTAAAGATTCGGATGTAGGAACCAAAGAAGATCAAGTCAGCACCATTGCCATGCAAATGATGACATTTGGCTTGAGAATGGAAAATATTGTTGTGAGAGTAAATTTAAGTGGAGAGATGAGTAAAAAATTTATGGATGAGAATGATTATATATTGAATCTATTTTTGAAGAAATTGAACACAAAGACATTGTATGTTGATAGTCCAATTTCTTTACGAGGTGCACTTAAAACTCGAACTATATCTCCAGTCACAATATTCAGAGGTGACCTTGAACTCAGTCCTAAAATGAAGATTAAGGTGAGATTTTTGGTGTGTTAAAGATATATTTTCAAGCATCTGTTATTTACTCATGGTTAATGGTTGCAAGATGTTGTTTTGAAGAGTTATGGCATTGTCTTTTAATGTTTGTGTGTCATTGTGTTTTATTTATTTATTAATTTTCATTTTAAAATTCAAGTTGTAAAGCAAACAAGAAGTTTGATGCTTACAATTAAAGCTGGTATCTAGGTACTGACTTTAAATCTCTCAATAATGTTTTGTAGGAATTATCAGTCACAACTTATCCATACCGTCATATTCTTCTTTCCACTTCAAATATCGTATTTGAACTTTTCTTATACTGCTGTCAACGCTCGCAAGTTTGTGTAACTAATCTTAGATTTAATTTTCTCTTTAAACATTGCAATTTAATTTACGGTAAATTTGAGTAGGTATGGGTTTATAAAAAGACAGCAGAAGAAAAGTTTCCCACTCTGAAAAAATATTCTGATAAAGCACCTTCAAAAGATCGATTTGCTACGCATGAAGTGAAGGTAGATTATGAGTACAAAAGCATTGAAGATCCTAGTAAAGTTGTGCCCCCAGAGCAAAGAACTAAAGGTTATCGCTATGGACCTCAAGTAGTTCCTATATCATCTGCTGAATGGGACACTGTCAAGTTCAAACCAGAAAAGAGTGTGAAGCTTCTTGGATTTACTGATGTTACAAGTATATTGCGGTAGAGGTATTTGCTTTAATTTGGATATGTATTATTCGCTTTTGGTTAATATTGATTGAAATATGGTTTATTTTCTCATAATTTTTTCTTTTGTTTTTCCTGACATCTTCATTTATTAAAGACACTATTACATGAAAGAAGTCAACCTTTTTATTGCCGAACCGGGCAATACAAGGGCAATTCTTGCAGTTTCAGCCTTGGCAAGAGCAATGAAGGAAATGAATAAACTTGCAATTTTGCGCTGTGTGGAGACAAGGACAGCAGAATGTTGTTGTTGGGGTCTTGACTCCTAATCTTTCTGAACACGATAACATTGTAGGTTGCAATATCCAGTTTCATTGTCCTTAAATTTTTTTTTATTCCACATCATTGCTTCTTTTCTATTCTTGGATTTAGATTCCTTGGTTTAAAAAATAAGCATTTTTCCTGTTGTGCTGCGCAGCCTGATTCATTCTACTTCAATGTACTTCCTTGTTCCCATTTTTCAACAATTTTCCTGTGTCATGGCAGCCAAATGAGCAACAGCAGGAGGCAGCAGATAACCTGGTTAAGATGCTTGACCTTGTACCATCTGGCACAGGTGAAGCTTTACTGCCTGAATTTACCCCCAATCCTGTTCTGAAAGTACTTAAGCATGCAATTATGTGTGTATTATACTAACTTGCATTCTAGCTAAAACTAATAGCAGATGTTGTATATTGTTAGCGTTTCTATCATCATCTTGAGTCGAAATCAGAGCGCATAGATGCAGCTGTGCCTTCACTTGATGAAACTCTTAAGAAGATAATTGAGCCTGATCCTGCACTTATTTCTGGAAACAAGTCTGCTATTGATGCATTTCGTAGACAATTTGAACTCAAGGAGAATCCTTAGGTCATTTTTCATACTAGAAATTGCCTTTCATTTCCAGTTATTCAACAAGGTATTAAAATCAATATGGCTTGCAGCTGAAGAAATCAACTAGGCGATTACCACTTCAGAAACCATCTGGTTCAGGCGAGAGAGATGTTGATGGTGATGTATCTGATGCTCTCATTGTCAATTCCATTGAAAGCAAATCTGTAGTTACGATTGATAAAATTGGGAATTTGACCCCCATCCAAGATTTTGAAGCTATGATGTCCAGAAGAGATAACCCTGATTGGGTTGGCAAAGCAATTAAGGGGATGAAAAATAAAATTTTTGACCTTGTTTAGAGGGGATAATTATCCAAAAGCAGTGGAACTTTTAACTGCACTACGTAAGGGGTGCATCCTTGAGCAAGTATATATATCTTCCATTCTCTCTTGGTTTCCTTGCATATAGGTAGTCTTTGCCTGCTATTCCAAATGACATCTTCTTTTTGGCTAGAAGACTTACTAATCCTAGTTTATATTATTTTTGTTCTGGACAGTTAAGTGTCTTCTTTCAGTAACTATCATCTAATGAAATGTTGCACTTAGCAAACTGTTTCTGGTGATCCTGAGGCATTATTATAACTTGTTATCTGTGACTTTTTGGCCAAGCTGGCCAAAGTCCTGAGACTAGACCAACAAATAGCTGGTTGACTTCAGAAAGTTCTTCCTGTGCAGGAACCAAAAGAGTTTAATGATTTCCTGTGCAATCTTTACAAATTCTGCCAGGAGAGAAGTCTCAGTAGTTTCTGTGAGTATCTCAATTCCAAGGAACTCTCATTGATCTCCAAGTCAGAAGCCACAGACAGGTTTTGTATTCCTACTTCCCTCTACTGCCCATTTCCTTCCAGTAAGTTCTCATTTCTTTTAGCTTCCATTTAATTCACGTTTTCAATTTTTTTTTTCTCCCAAGCAGTGGTGTTACAGATGACAAAGCTAGGAGCTTTCTTGTGAAAAGAGAACCAAAAGATGAGGATCAAAGTCATCTCAAGTCCAACGTCTTGTAGTTTATTCTCTTTGTATATGAGGCAACTGTGAACTTTTTGACAAGTCCCATGCATGTATAGACATTCAACCTTTTGTTGTATGTGGGAGTTGATATGAATCTAAAGTTCAAATTTCTAGAATTTCCTCAGCTATGGAAGGTTTTTTTTATTGGGATGTTCCTGATGAAATTGGATGCTATATGATATGTCATGTCCCAGGATTCTAAAAGGTCTCATTCGTTGCCAACATGGAGGAAATCAGGTTCTGTTGGAAGCGAATTTCAATAGAACTATTATTTATTCTGGGTGTTTGTATCATTCCCACCCAGTAAGGCAGGGCAGTGAAAGCATTCTACGGCTAAACTCTGATGGTCTTGCCCAAGTATGTGGTAAATTTCATGTTTGTGAACTATTCCCTATATCCTAATATTCTCGTACCAAAAGCAAGCTACATATTCTAATATCGTGTTTTTGTATATCCATCCTTAACAACTTCTTTCATACAAAATCTTCGAAATATAATTGATAAGATATGCAATATTTCTGACGAATGGCTTGATGCGGTGTGAGAATATGCTTTCAGAGTGTATACTGCGGACCTAACAAATCAGGTTGTCTCTAAAGTCAATATTTTTTTTCATCCTTTTGAAATTTTGATGGAGAACAAAAATTAATTATTGCATGTCTTGAGAATATGTTTCGGATGAGATCGGATATTGTCTGAAAACTGAAAAGTGTGCTTTGTACAAACAAGACAAAAAAGATAAGCCAGTCTGTCTGAAGGAATCTATATCTTGGAATATCAGACTGTTATAATGTTTTTATTTCTGTTTCTTAGCAAACTCGTAGAAATGTTTTGTAAGGGGAATTAGATTATTAGCAAAACTTGTTCTAAAAAAAAATTAGGGTGAGAAAAACTTAAATGAGATGGGTGTATTTGAAATTTTAGAATACAAAGGAAATGAGATATTGTTGACAATCCTGTTTGTTTTGCTAATAAAATATCATTTATCGTATTCGTATTAGTATAAACGTTTTGAAAGATTCAAAAAGATATGCTATATTTTTTTAAAGGATATTGCTCGAATACTGTGCGACAGGAATTTTTGAAATCATTATTCTCAATGGAGAATATCAGAACATTTCCTTTTGTTTCCGGAATTTTATTTATTTATTTATTTGTTAAGATTGAAGTTTGTCGGACAAGTAAATCATGGAATAATAGAGATCTATTAACTGTTTCTTGCAAAAAAATTTAATCGTTTTTTATTTTTACATTCCCATTTTCTACGTACAAACCGCAACACGCGTACAAGAAATTTTTTTTATAAAAAAAAACCGGTATTTTGATGGTCAAAGATTGAGTTGACAATTAACTTTCCGACAAGCGGACAGACAGGACATAGTCGTTCGACGCCTTGCGTCAAACTGAGCAGCTGTTCAGTTTCTTCGGTTATCATCATGGACACCAACAATCAGGTACCCTCATTTCTTTTCCCTCCACTCTATCAAATTAGGGTTTCAATTTCAAAAATTAAAATCTCAGTCTCTTTGCTCTTAAATTACCGAAACCTCTGTTGAGGCTTAGAAGCATTCAATTCAAAAAGAAGAAAATTCGTTGTTTGAAGCGAAATCCGCTCTCTTTAATTTTCTCTGATAAAAATGCTGTAACTAAGCTTCAAAGCTCGTCAGCCATCATCATCGTCTTCTTGTAGAATGAGACCGGTATTTCTTCATCATCATCGTCATCTTCAAAGCTCGTCTTGTATTCTTACTGGCAGAGCTCTTGTTCTTGGCGTGTCCGCTTCGCTTTGAACCTCAAAGGTTTTGAATTTTATTTTATGTTTCTGCGTCTGAAAACCAGCAATGATCTTTCATTTATTGAGTTGTATGAATGTGTAGGTCTTGCTTATGAATACAAAGCAGTGGACCTCGCAAAAGGAGAACAGTTTAGTCCAGGTGAGCTTGGAATTTATTATACCAAGTAAATTGCCTTGCGTAGCCTGCAAGAACGCGTAAGAAAAAGGGTAGTGATGTAATTTATTGTTTTACATTGCATCTTTTGTACTGTAATACGAAAAAAAAATTCTATAATAATGAATGATATATCTGATTTGCAGAGTTTGAGAAATTAAATCCTCTTCATTTCGTTCCAGTATTAGTTGATGGTGATGTGGTGGTCTCAGATTCCTATGCCATCTTGCTGGTTGGTGTCTGTGTATGTAAAATGATTGAATGACTCCGAGCTTGTTATGTGAGGCCACATAATTCTCAATTGTTCTTAGACTGCATTGAATAACCATTTTAAGGTTCAATTTCACATTGGTCCTTGTGTGGCTCCTCACTTAACTGCTCTAATGGTGTTTTAGTTTTCGTTTCTGGTATGGTTTTACTAGTCCTCATCATTCTGTTATTGTTATTCTTAATTAGTATTTGGAGGAAAAGTATCCACAAAAAGCGTTGTTACCAGCTGATCCACGGGGAAGAGTGTTGAATCTCCAAGTAAGAGTGGTATTGGTTTTTCTTGATTTCAATGTGAAATCTCTTTTAAGTACTTGACTATTTTTTGCTTGGAATTCATGGAAATTGAGTTCCCAGTCAAATAATACTGTTTATATTGTAGATAGATTCTTCTTGTATGGTGCGCCAAGTCCATATGCAAGCTCACAATTGGAAGAATAAATATAAATACCATATTTAATATTTCATGGTTGGATGGGTCCAAACTTCTGTGATATCTAATATGTTCAGAGTTTCCATTTGTATGGCCTAACAAACATTTACTTTTATGGATGGCAAAAAAGAATGTGGTTGGAACTGATGGTACTATCCAATTTGGATGTTCCTACTTATCATATATTTCTCCTTTATCCTGAGAATTAAGACCTAAATATTAACGATTGTGTTGGCTGGATGAATTTAATCACATATCTTTCTTTTTGGTTGGCAAAGGTGAAAGATTTATGAGGGTTCACTTTGGATTTCATTAACTCATTCTGTGTATATCCATTTGTTATTCCTATGAAATTACAGGTTGCCAGTATAGTCAACTCTAGCATACAGCCTCTTCATATGCTATCAGTGCTGGTAAGTACTAAGTACTGTTTCTGTATGATCTATTTTGTTGTATTTTGGTAGATTTACTCAAGTATGTCTCTTTTCTCATCTTCCCTTCCATTTTTCTTCTGTAGAAATATTTTGAGGAAAAGTTTGGTCCAGAAGAGCGACTGTTATGGGCTCAGTCTTGCATCGAAAAAGGTTTTCTAGGTAAGTTCTCCCCATTGTGAACCCACACCACCTACCCCAAAAAGCACACAAGCGTCACTTCTGAAGAGATCACATTGCCTTTCTATCAAATTATTGAAGGTTGCTCTCTTTTTAATACTGATATTAGTTCATTTACCCTTCCGTACAGCTCTTGAGAAGTTGCTGAAAGATCATGATAGCAGATATGCCACCGGGGAAGATGTGTACATGGTCTCTTGAAATACTAATTGTTTATTAATTCATTTAGATTTCTCTTCTGACAATTAAACTAACTTCAGTGCCCCAACCCTTTTCTTTGTGTTTGATATGTGCTCTACCAGTGAAAGATCTATATCAGTAAAAAAGATAAATATCTGAATTGAAGAGTGTATTGGCGTCTCTTCGAGGGGTATTGAAATTTTAACCACCGACTTTCTAAAATTAAAGTTTTCCATCAAAATTACTATTTTGGGTTGATTTTTTACGCCATGAACTCTCACTCTTTGTGGCTCTTCTTTCAAACTGTACAATTGTATTTTCACTTTTAGTCCAGGTTTCCTGGTTCTATAACATTGGTGAAGATTGTAACCTTAGATTGTATTGTTTACTAATCCTTTCCATGCTTCCTCTTTTTTTCATTTCTTTGTTATTTTCTGTCAGTTTCTCTATTTGGTTATTTGACTGAAGACAGTTTTGGAAAAGGGAATACTGAATTGCATGGGAAGATTTCACTTCTTACTTTAAGCTAAGATCTAATGTTATGACAGACAGTTGGCAAGTCTGTCGCACATTTTCAATTAAGCCTAACTGTTTTAGTAGAAGTTTCTTTGATGAGATCTCCCATTGATGCTGAAATGACAATTAAGTTAAACATTATGATAGTTGCACATTTAGAAGTTATAACTTTGAAAATGATCTTCAACAGTAAAAGTAATTTAATTGTGATTTACTTGTTTGCCAAACACCTTGAGACCAAAACTAATCACTGGGAGTTTCTCATTCACAGGCTGATGTGTTCTTGGCCCCCCAAATTGCTGCTGTTACTATGAGGTTTAACATTGACATGGTAAAGTATTATTCTTAGTTGTGCCTCTCTATTCATGCAAGTTAATGATTTTGTTATACCAAATAGGTGCTAGTTTTCACTCTTAGTGTTCCAGTGAAGTTCTTTTGTTGTAGACCCTATGAAGTGGTTATTGGCCGTGTATGATTTTTGCTCATATAATTAATTGTATCGTGTTCTTTCTTGCCAGATGGTGCATTGAAGAATTTTCTGATACAAACATTCAAATGGCCGTGTTTAAATAGAATTCAAGTAACTTTACCATATTTATGAGTTATATGCTTGTATCTTTAAGGATGACATTGATGCTGGGAATTTAATATTTTGAAACAAATGAAATATTCGAGTATGATTAAACATTCAGTATCATATTTCACTGTTATGTTGGTGGAGGGCTTTATAAAGTATGTTCTTTTATACAATTGTTTTACTTCTTTTGTCATGCATCGGGATATGTTATGCTACAATCTTACTTTCATATAGTTAATCATTTTGCCGTTGTTTATGCAGTCCAAGTTCCCTACTTTAAGAAGGGTATATGAATCATACAAAGATTTACCAGAATTTCTAGCCTCATCACCAGAGAGACAGCCAGATGCAGTGCATTAATTTGGTTTTCCTCCTCCATATTTTACTTCAGTACAGCAGCGGCATATCTAATAAATAATTGCCCGTTTCTCCTTAGTTTGTTGTTTGTATTAAATTATTTCTCCTATTGTTATTACTACCATGCTACCCTATGGCTAGAAATTGTATTTGAAATGACAGACTGCATATTAAAAGAGAATAGAAAATTGTGAACAGAGTCTAAGATGGACCTGTGGATAATCTTTGTTGAGCAGGTATCATCATTCGAGAGTTACACTCAAGCAGTCGCTTTCTATCTTCTATAGATTGACAAACAAGAAAAGATTTATTCTTAATCAAGAAGTTTTTTAATTACTAATTCTAGACAAGAACAAGATAGGGATGACCTGTGTAACCTAATTATTAAAGCCTTGATTTGTTTATTGAATATAGCTCATTTACCATCTGAAGTTAATATCTTATGTGCCAGTGCTTAGAGATCTAAGCTTGTCCGTTTGCTAGTCTGTCCTATGCTTTGGCAATGGCAGTATCTATTTCTTGTGCAATCTCGTGTCTTTCGAGTTTCCGTTACCCCCACTATAGATTCATTCACACTTTTGTTCGTCCACATCTCGCTACTTTTTCAGGTTGTTTCTATCAACAATGTTGCCCTACCTTGACATGCAAGATGCAGAGGCAGCTTTAGGAAGAGAGCTAACATTTGCTGAGAAACTATGGTTCAATTTTTCTGCGAAGAAGCAAGATTACATTCTTCACTATCATAACATCATCCTTTTGTTATTGTTTTACTCTATAGTACCTCTGCCATACATGTTAGTCGAGCTTAGTCGGTCCAAGGAAATGAACAAATACAAGATTCAACCCAGTGTCCAGAGGTCATTCTCCGAAATTTTGAGGTGCTACAAAGATGTCATGCTCACTTTTCTACTTGTTGCCGGGCCTCTGCAAATCTTGTCCTATCCTGCTGTTGAGGTTCTGTAAATTTTCTACCAAACCAAACAAAGATGATACGTAAATAGTCTTAGTTTTCTTCAATGTAACCATTAGCATGATCCGATGCACTTGTCAATAACCCCGACATATATTGGTAAATACAAAATAGGAAAAAAAAAGAAGAGAAAATTGTAATTAACCCCATTAAGTTTTCGAATTTTAATCAACTATGTTCCGTTTTCTCCTCCTTAAGAGTTAACTTGATTTGGGTTTGAGAATCTGAATTTGTTGGGTTTTGTCTTGCGGCAGTGGATCGGGTTCGGACGAGCTTGCCATTGCCTTCAAAGTGGGAAATACTTTTGCAATTGCTGGTCTACTTTACCATAGAGGATTATTTCAGCTATTGGATTCATAGATGGCTACATACAGAATGGGGCTACCGGAAAATCCGCTATGTGCATCATGAATATACAGCCCCAACAGGATATGCCGCACCATATGTTCAGTGGGCAGAGATTTTAGTGCTGGGCATCCCATCATATCTTGGTCCTGCATTAGTTCCTGGCCACATTGTTACCTACTGGCTATGGTTCATTTTGAGACAAGTCCAATCCATTGAAACTCACGGCGGGTGGGTGGTCTATTCTTTTCTTTAAATATTTGTCTCTTTTCCATTTTTTGGTTATCATAGATAGTTGAAAGAAATGGCTGAAATTGTTGCACATAGATATGAATTTCCATGGAGTCCCACCACAAGGTTCATTCCCTTTTATGGAGCACAGTTCCTTGATTATCACCATTATGTTGGGGCATGTAGCCAGTGCAACGTCGCACCTGTGTTCACTTACTGTGACTTTATTTATGGAACCCACAAGGTTAGTAATTTTGTCCAAATCCAATTCAACAATTCACATCTAAAACGTGCCTATAATTTTTTTTAATGAAATACAGCTCTCTAAAAGTTCTCGGAAATTGATGTCTTGATGATGAAATCCTTTCAGGGCTACCGCTATCACAAGTCTCTTCTCAATCAGGTAGCTATAATTTCTACAAGTTTCTTAAACCAATTCGATCATTTTTAAAAACTTTGAACAAAAATCATATGGATATGGATAGTTTTACTGTTTGCTAATCGTTTATCCTTTCATATTTGTTTTTGAAAGAGAGATCAGAAGCTACAACAACAAGAAGATGGGGAGACGGATACTGCTTTCAAGAAGAACTGAAATGAGTAAAATTCGGTAGCTCTCTCGGTTCCCTTGGGTTTATTTCATAATTTGTTTTCGTAATGTTACTAATGAGTTTGGCTCTTTAGTTAGCCATTTTATGGTATTATGTCTTAATAATTAATAATTGAAAAAGGGTATTATCATCTACCTCCCCTGAGATTTATGGTTAATACTTTTGGTTCGATGGTCAGAATTGCAAAATAGGTACATACTTCCCCTGACGGTAAATCACCGTTTGCACTATTTCACGGAGTGTATTGAAAAGACCCATTTATCCTTTGTGATTAAAAAAAGGAAATTAATAAAAGTTTCTTTCCATAAATGATCTTACAAGTTACAATCCAACTCTTCATGTTTTTTGGGGTATTAATACTGTTACCCTCTTAAATTAGTATAAATTATATTTTAATAGTAATTTTAATTATATTGTCAACCCTCTATTTAATTTTAAAAAAATATTATCATAATTTTATTATATAAATAATTAAAATACCTTTAAAAATTAGATATTTTTGTCATTTTAATTAAATAAAATGGATGAGAGTATAATTAAGAACAAAACCACTATATTGTACAAAACTTAAGGACATTAATACTATTACCCCCTAAAATTTATATAAAATTTATTTTAATGGTCATTTTAAATTTAATTACATTGTCACCATTTTATTTAATTTGAAATACGAAAAGATCCGTATTCTCTAAGAATATTTTAACTATTTATATAATAAAATAAATATAAGCATTAAGATATTTTTATTTTTCAAATTAAATAAAAACGATAACAATAAAATGTGTTGTTGAATTGGTGATTCAAAATCATGTGTTGATTGGTATTGAATCGAGGACCAATTCGGAGACAAATTTGAAGTTGAAATGAAGTCGAAAAAATAGTCGAAAGAGGTTGAAAACTCAATGGAATAATACTTGAGAAATACAGAAAACAAGAGAAAAATTCTCAAGTGTGAGCGCCCTAGCATTGGCTAATGCCCCGGCATTGGCCAGGGCATTACTTCTAGAATGGGCATAAGTTACCCATGCCGCGGAATTAGTTTTGAGCGCTGCGGCACTCGTGCTATTTTATATATATTCTCTTTATTTTTAGAGTTTGAGATAGAGGAAGTGAGAGAAAAGAGAGGGGGCCGAAATATAAAGAAAATACAATGTTCAAGTGTGTATTTTGATCATTTGAACTCCAATTCTTTCACTTATAATCATTGTAATCCCAAAAATTAATAAAGAGGCTCGGATCCTTGATCTACCGTGGACGTAGGCGTATTTGATCGAACCACGTATACTTTGTGTTGTGCTATGTTGGTAATTTCTGCTATTTTTATGTATTATATATGTGATTGATCTTTTAATTCGTTGAGTTATTTTATACTTGTAATATATTATTGTGTATTGTAATATATTGGTGTGGTTAGATGTTTAACTATCAAATTTAATATTGGGGCTTAATGTTTTGTTTTTTAATACATATATACTGGGTATTACTTTCGCTTAAATAATTCAATAATTATTATTATGTTTGTAATTATCTTTATACAATTGATAACAGATTAATAGTATTAAGGTTATTTATATTTAATATTATAAGTGAGAGTTTATACGGCAACATGTGTGAACCTCAAAAGGGTGACAGTGTTAATATCCCTTGATTTGATTATGTAATTGTACTTTTTTTTTTTTCATTTGCCCTTTATTTATTTTCCTTTCTTCTTTGCCAGCAAATTAAACAAGCGAATAATAGACTTTATCTTTATTGAGAGAGTAGCATATAATGGTAAAGTGGTGTTTGTTATCTTGTTGTGCATTATTGTTGATGGCAAAAGATGACATATTAATGGTTAAATAAGAAGAAAAAGTAGGAGCAATGTTTGATTTGATTTGAAAGTTCTCATTGCCTACTTGATTGGTAGATGTTAGGGCAATGTAGTAACTTTTTGTATTGTGGGATTTTTTTTTCTCAGAATAGTTTAGAACGTATTTAAATATGAAAATAATGTATTATTTTAATAAAAAATAAAGACATCTAAATTTTTAAATTTTGATTGAAATAATAATTTTATTTTTTTACTTTTAAAATCATTTAAAAAGACCTCTTTCAAAATAATAAAATTTTAACTTATTATTAATATTATTATATTTAAATTTTTGTAATCTATATAATGATAATATTATTTTATCTAAAATAATATAAAAAAATAATAAAAACTAGTAAAAAAATTTAACCAAAAGAGATGTTTTTAAATAATTCTATAAGTAAGGAGATGAAACTATTTTTTAAATTAAATTTTAGAGATTTAAATAATTTATTTTAATTATTGAACTAATATATATTATGGTATGGAAATTAGTATTAAAAAAAAAAGGAAAAAGAAAAACCATGGGCTAGATGTGAACTTCTCAATTGTCACTGATGCCATCGACCACGGTCAGGAACTGCGGCCACCTCCGTACAACTGAAATTATCGTAACAACGTCATCAAAAGTCAATGAACAGGGTACATAAATGATTAAAATAGGTGAAAATATTTTTACCCTTGGTGAAAATATTTTTACCCTTTAAATTAAATAAAAATGATATAATTAAAACTAACAGCAAAGCATAATTTATGTATATATAAGAGTGATAGTGTTAATACTCCTAAGTAAGAATGGGACGACTCTCAAGTCATATAAATCTGTATATTTTAAATTTAAATTTTAAATGAGATGTTAAATAATTATTAGATAGTTAATTTTTTAATTTTTAAAATTAATTATTATATTTAATAATTATTTGATATTTTATTTAATATTTAAAATATAATTTAAAAAGTTACTCCGCAATAATATATAAAAACAATGAAACATCTCATGGTAAAAGTTCATCAATTGCCATTATATATCTTTGAGCTTTCCATTACTGATACTCTGATAGTCGGATACTTGTACTCTCACCATAAATATGTGAATTCTCCGGGTTCTTAGTGTTCTAACACTCAGCAAGTTAACAATGTTGCCCTACTTGAACCTGCAAGATGCTGAAGCAGCTGTCGGCAGAAAGTTGACTGTTGCAGAAGAATTATGGTTCAAATACTCTGCTAGGCAACATGATTTCATTCTTCATTTTCACAATATTATCTTCCTCTTCTTTTTTTATTCCATATTTCCTCTACCATACTTGTTGGTTGAGCTTAGTCGGTCCAAGAAAATGGAGAAGTACAAGATTCAACCCAAGTTCAAGAGGCCATTCCCAGATATGTTGAAGTGCTACAAAGATGTCATGCTCACTTTTCTACTTGTTGCTGCGCCTCTACAGATCTTCTCATATCCTACCACAAAGGTTGGTGCTTGTTGGAAATTATTAACTTAATTATAGATAATGCTATCATAAGATGCTATGAGGGAAACTTGATTTGAATCTGAGTATTTGTTGAATTTTGTGGCAGTGGGTTGGGATCCGAACTGGCTTACCATTACCATCCAAGTGGGAAATGTTTTGGCAATTGTTGGTCTACTTCATTATAGAGGATTATTGTCACTACTGGTTGCATAGATGGCTTCATACGAAATGGGGTTACCAGAAAATCCATCATGTACATCATGAATATACAGCTCCAATAGCATTTGCAGCACCATACGCTCATTGGGCTGAGATTTTTATTCTGGGCATCCCATCGTTTCTTGGTCCTGCATTTGTTCCTGGACACATAATCACATACTGGTTATGGTTCATTTTGAGACAAATGGAAGCCGTTGAGACTCACAGCGGGTACATTATTACTATTCTTTTTTCCTTTTTCCTTTTCCCTTTTAAGGTATATCATATAAATTACCAGTAGCTAAAAATTATTCGAGACCTGAAAATGCAGATACGAGTTTCCTTGGAGTCCAACAAAGTATATTCCATTCTATGGAGGAGCAAAGTACCATGATTATCATCACTATGCAGGGAGACATAGTCAAAGCAACTTTGCATCAGTATTCACCTACTGTGATTACATTTATGGAACTGACAAGGTTAGTATCATTAAACTTGAAGCTAAAAATAATTACAAAACTCTTAATGGTTTTGATGGGAATTCCTCTTCAGGGTTATCGGTATTACAAGTCTCTTGTCAATAAGGTACTTCCACAATTCTCTTGCACACAATGGTTGTGTAAATTCTCCTATAACAATATATAATCATGAATTAATTAAGGATAAATTTATCGGTCGTACTATTAGTTTCTTACTATTTTTTTTTTTTTAACTGAAAGAGAGATTAGAAGCTGCATGCAACAACAAGATGGCGTGGAGACATTTGTTTCTGCCCTAAGATCTCAAACGAATGAATGATTCTTGAAGATTTGCGGTTGTTTAGAAAGAGAACTCGTAGCAATATTTGTGTTATAAGTGAATAAATGGAGGTGACGATCAGTGGGCCTCTGTAGAACTACTTAAATGTGTTGATAGGTATCGCTACCATAATCTCGAGAAGCTACTGTAGTCATTGTGTTTGCATATCGAGGCTACAATAATTGAATTTAAAAAATTTGTCCCCGCTGCTAATTAGAACATTATCTCCTTTTTAGAAATTTATAATAATACTTTAAATTTAAAAAGAAAAAGATATTACCATATTGATAAAATCTTAGAGATAAGATTTAATATTGATAAAATATATTAATTTGTGAAATAAATAATAATATTTAATTGCTAAGAAATATCTCGTGAAAATAAATAGAATTTGTATATGAAATAATTAAATTGTTATTTTAGACATAAAAAATAAAAAAATAACTATTTTAATAATATAAATTTTCAATAATAAATTAATAATATTTTTAATTTTTTAAAATTAATAATATAATAATTATAAAAAATTAGAAAATGAAAAACAAACCCACACCATCGCTTTTTATTTTACCTATTAACAATCACAAAATTCTAAATTAAACTATTTGTTCTTCCTTGAAAATCACATTTAGGCTTAAAGATTTTAAACTCAAAAGAAGTCAGTCTAAGGTTCAATCAAATTTTTTTTGTGGGACAATCTCCTCAGAGCCTACCACTCTTTGCAGGATAGCTTACTCTGAAGACAAGGATATGATAATAGCCGTCGAGTTAGGCTTTGGTAAGGTTAGACAACGGAGAATTTGCTCATATTCAAAGGACTTAATCGACAATCTGAAGTACCTGCTCGGCAGAGCAAGCTAAGATACTACCAAAACCACCTTATTAGCCAGGTCGGCTCATCTCAACGCCTGTGTGATCAAGAAACATGGTTAAAACAGACACTAGGTTGGTTGTCTATCGAACAGGCTGACTAGGTACAGCCAGTGAAATTACCAGAAGACTAGCTAATTAAGAAGATCTCGGATCACGCCCGAGTTGAACAGGAAGAGACCACTAAATGACCAACTCGAGTAGATCAAACTTAGTTTTACACTTAATCAAATGAAACGGTGAAGACAGACATAAAGAATATGCCAATAATATACTTAATGTATGTCAGAAAAGTACCTAGTGTATAGCAGAAGCAGGTCAGAAGAAGATTTGTAGAAAAAAAGATACCCAGAAAGTCTTCTAAAGATCAATATTATAAAAAAAAAAGAGAAAAACACGAGAGCAAAAGATAATGCCAAAAAATACATAAGAACTAGACACAACAAAAAATGGTCTTTTCTACTTTACTCTTGAGCATTTTCTGCTTACCTTTTTTATCAGCCTTCCATCATAAAAGCCATTTCTGACTTAAGCATCAGAAAGTCTTTACCGAAATCTATCTCGACGATTCTTGCTAATAAATAAATTCAAAACTCATTGGCCTGAAGAACCATTTTTTTCGATCAATAATTTTTTGCATCGACTGTGGGAATCAGAACAAAAAGCTTTATCCAAGGAGACGACAGGTGACTATGGCGAAACAATCATCCATTAGCAGAAATCTCGTCACCAGAGAGCGAGGCCTGAACCTAAATAGAAATAGAGGCCACATAAACAGACCTTTCCATCAAGAGAAGGGAAGCAGAGAACGATGGTAGGAGGGAACATCAGGTGGAGGTTCGAGAGCAGACGGATCGAGTGAACAAGTTGGGGACCTTGCACGACTTGGTCGGAGCAACCAGGCTAAGTCAGGCACCCCCTAAAAGAGAGGTGACCTAAATTGGAGATTTCGAGCAGAAGCGAAGAAAGGGCCGTCTACTAAATGGCAACACCATAGCGAGCTAAGCTTAGAAGATAAAGTCCACGATTTAAAGAGAACACTGGAAAGCCTCTTGGCAGAGAAGGAGAAGAAAGATCAACCTTCTGTGAAGAGGATAGAGAGGGAGAGGAGATTGCCATTGACGGATAAGCTAAGGGACGCGGAGCTTCCGAACGAGTTTTGACTTCTAAACTTGCCCACTTCCATGAGGGTCACTAACCCCAACCACTACGTCGATCAAATTACCGACTTGCTATCAATCGCGGGACTAAGGCAGAACCAAATGTGCCTGTTAAGTGTTGTGTGCATGTATGCCGTACTACAGGTGAATGTGTGCATTTTAAACAATTTAAATATTGTATGTCTTACATGCAACGCAGTAAAAGTATACTACATATTAAAATAATTTTATTACACTAATGAAATTAAAAAACTCACCCTCAAAATATATTTTGAATAATTTTAGTTAAACATGTAATGAGCTTTTTTAAATTAAAATAATAACATTCATTTTCAAAATTATTTAAAGATTGAAGCAACTTTTGTTTCAAATATTTTTCATTCAGACAAAGCTTTTTATATTTGTTAACTCTTAATTTACAAAATTATTACTAATTAAAAATAAATTCCTATCTTTCAGTATAATTGTTTACCTTATCTTTCTTACCTTACTTTTTACTTTTTAAATAAAGTAAATTCAACAAGTATATATAACAAAAGATACCACCCCTTTTAATCAATAAAAATAATAAAAGATACTTCTTACTTTTATTAGACAAGACAGTTAAAAGGTATAATGTGCTGCTTGCTTTGTTGGCCGAATATAAAGTAAAATGAATGACCATTTATCTTAATAATACATCACCTCTTGCTTTTTCAAATAGAATGACAAAACAAATTTTAACAATATTAAAAACGCAACTCTTGAAATATGAATTTGAACATTTGCAAATTTCATTTGAATGGCCAATGAAAATATAACAAATATAATTTACTTTTCGCTTAGTCAATAAAGTTTCAACATAATTTATTTTTCTTTGTTCCATCTAATAAAAATAGACCAAATGTAAAACGTATGAATCAAATGAATCAACACAATTTATTTTTCTTTGCTCCATCTAATTGGAAATAGAACAAATGTAAAGCGTATGAATAACAGGTTCAATTGATTTATACAGGCTGAATTGAAAAAACATATTTTTTTTATTTTTTTATTTATAAAATTTTTATCTATTAATATTCAAATTAGTACTCATATAAATTATTGGTATAATTTAAAATATACATTAAGTAGATAAAAATGTCAAGTTTCATTTAATACAATTTTGAGTTTAACATTTAAATTTTAACTACTCTCTGAGAGATTTTAAAATAAATAAATAATTAATTAATTAGTAGTTATATCTACCAATGTCCAATTTAGTACCCATACAAATTATTGGCACAATTTGAGATATACACTAAGTAGATAAAAGTGTCAAGTCTCACTTGGCACAATTTTAGATCTAATACTTAAACTTTAGCTACTCCCCGAGAGACTCTAAAATAAATTTATATTTTTCAAAAATTTTCCGAATTGAACAATTCAATCCAGTGCACTACCTACGTGCTCAACGAGTACACTTCATATAGTGAGACTCCTTAAGTCCATACTTATTTTGCCTCACAAAATATTTTTGTAAGTTCATAATTGATGCCCCCTACACACGTTCTATAATACGAAATAGCGAGTTAAACCATACAAGTTGAGGTTAATCCATATTCGTACAATCCCTCCATCATTAATATCTTGAAAGAGTAGAGACATAGATCAACAACGTCAAGTCCCCTATTACTCAACCATAAACTTATCTCTTTTAATTCGCATTCCAATAACTAATATACGCAAATTCCTTTGCGATATTATTTACTCCATAAGAAACTCTTTCCCAGATAAAATGTTTATGACCATAAGACTTCATAGAATACAATCTTAGAGCATTTAGATATTTAACTCACCTATATGAGCTGACGGATCCCATATCTACATACACCGGACTCTATAAGCATCGGACCATACCCAGCGACACCCAACGGTCAGACCATGAAAAGTTTCTGATATGTATAGAACCTAAATATGGTGGATCACTCACAAGTGCACCGTGGTCCTCAGGTTTAAGGACCACGAATACTACTCAACTCGAGAAGACCCTCAATTGACGAATTTATGGGATATCTATTGGAGGTCTTCATTGAGTCTTATTCAGTATCCAATCCTCATTAAATACTTGTATATCTATATGATCTTCAACTAAGCTCATGGTCTGTTAAGATTAATCATCTGGACAATCCAGATATAGATATACATTGATCTATATTCGATAGTTCTACTCGACAAATCCTACATCAATGGAAATAGATCAGGAGCAAATAATTCGAGAACATACTTACACAATAACATTTCCTAACAACTATTTACAACTATGTCATTGTTAGTGTATTTATAAGTCTCTGTCTCATTTTAGATAAGGTTCTAACTCTTTAAACCTGATTTAAATTACTTTAGATCAATATAATGTTCGAAATGTTACAAGTATCTTACCTTAATAAAAATAATTATCGATTTAATGAAATATTTATTTATTACATAAGTATGAAAATACAATATTCATACAAAATTGGGATGGCACATGAGTACAAATCCCAACAGTGTCAACTTTTTCACATTAACTTGAAAGGACCCTCTCTACTCTAGTATAGAGGCTTGAAGCAGTACAGTGTCACCTTCTACACGAGTTGCCTGAAAAGTTCACACATAATACCTTCAAGATTTGTGTGAGGCAACCAAAGACCCAAAGCAACTAAAACAGGTTAGGCAGGGTAAAGGTGATAGCCTCAGGAATTTTATCCAAAGATTTCACAATGAGGTAGTAACCTTAGGAGCTTTTGACCAACCCATCACCTTGAACGCCATCAAGTCAGGGTTGAGGCTGAATAGATTTTCGTATTACTTGGTGGAAAACAGCATTGTAAATTATGCGATGGCATATAATAAGGCGTCGAAGTATATATTGATAGAGGAAGAAGAAAAGGCTAATAGATCCCTTGCCGAATCGCCCAGATGGTATGTTAGGCCCCGAAAAGATATCAAATATGAGGGAAGGGAAGGACCCTCACTCCCTCAGAAATATCAGATGTCGAACGATAAATATTGACATCTGTAGAGGGAAATTTTCATATACTTGCACAATGCGCCAAATTGCTAGAGGAATAACGGGCCAAACAATGAGCTCAAAAATCAGAGAGATTATGGGGCAAATAGGTCTCATCCGAGCAACCCTCCCGGCAACCTCAAAGCCTGAGGGACTATGATGAACGCCCGATCAGAGAAAGAAGGGTAGCTCGTGTTGAAATTTTTCTTCCCCTGGTCGTGCCACGTGAAGATATCTACGAAGTAATTCAGAATCATGGTCTGCTGCACAAAAATTTCAAAGGGAAGAGAGTAGAGCGGCGAGCATATCAAAAGAAGTGGTGTAATGTGCACAAGGAACCTGGACATACTATGAGGGAATGCTCCGAGTTGAGGAAACAAGTAGATGCGCTGATAAGAAATGGGTACCTGGGAGAATTCTGAGCTGATAGACAGGTCACATCTGCTGACTGGCCTAGTAGGTTAAACCTTAACCCCTTTATAATTATTTTGGGCCAACCCACGTTAGCATGAGATTCAAATAAACAGAGGAAAAATTATTCAAAATACTCGATGATGGCGCACCAAGTTATGTGCAACACTCCTCTAGTTAAGAAACCTAGGTTGTAGTAGGAAGTGCCAATCATATTCACAAAAGAGGATGCACAGGAAGTTAGTTACCCCAATGATAATGCACTTGTGATAAAAGAGCTAGTGGACAGTTGAGAAGATAAATAGGGTATTCATCGATCTAAATAGCTTGGTCGACATAATCTTCAAAAAAACCCTGGATGGGCTGAAAATTAAAAACCTGCACGTAGAATGAACCCAGATGTTGTTGCAGGGTTCGGTGACAGTTGCATGATGCCGGACGGAGTAGTGACTCTGCCCCTCACTATAGGATAGAGGTCTTACGAGAGAATTGTAATGACAAAGTTCATGGTGGTCGACTAATCCTTTTCGTACCGGATCCTCATCAAGCGGCCATTTATGGTAAGTATGAATGCTGTATTGTCCATTCATTATTTAAAGTTAAAATTCCTTGTAGGGAATAGAATTGAAGTGGTGTCAGAAGATTAAAAGGCAACTAGAAGTTGTTAACATGCTAACAGCGAATAAGGCATTTTGTATCTCTGTTATCGACCCAAATGGGGAAGTCAACAGATCACCGGAGCCAACGGAGAAATTACAGGACGTGCAGGTTAGAACTTGGTAACCTGAGAAGGTGGTTAGAATCGAGTCCTAGTTAGAGCAAGGTGTCAAAAGAGGGTTGACCTAGTTGGTTCGCAAATTCTCAGACATTTTTGCTTGGACCCACAAAGACATGCTCGGAATCGACCTTAAACTGGCTTCCCACAAGTTGGCCATCAACTCCACGTTCCAACTGGTTAAGCAGAAAATCTTTAACCATAAGCAAAATGAGGCTGTAGTGATAGAGATAGAGAAACTGATGGCAATAAGTTTTATCAAAGAAGTCCATTACCTTGACTAGTTGGCTAACGTAGTAATAGTAAAAAAGGCCAATGAAAAATAGAGGATGTGTATGGACTTCACTGATTTGAATAAGGCGTTTCTAATTAATAATTTCCCCCCCAAAAGATCCACCAGTTTGTGGATGTTAAAGCTGGGCACGAGTTGCTAAGCTTCATGGACGTTTCTTCTGGCTATAATCAGATCCTAATATTTTTTTTAGACCAGGAAAAAACATCATTTATCACCCACTAGGGGACTTACTACTATCAAGTAATGCCGTTAGGATTAAACAATGCTATACTTACTTACCAGAGGCTGGTGAACAAGATCTTTAAAATCTTGATCGGCGGGAATATGAAATTCTACGTGGATGATATGATAGTCTAATCCATGAAGGCAAAAAATCACGTGGCCAATTTAAATGAAGTTTTTGATATATTATAGGAGAACAGAATGAAGTTGAACCCAGAAAAGTGTACTTTCGAGTGAGATCTGAGAAATGTTTGGGTTTTATGGTGAGTCAAAGAGGGATAAAAGCCAACTCAGATAATGTATGAGCCATTTTAGAAATGAGGTCCCTAAGTACAATGAAGGAGATTCAATGACTCATAAGAAGGATCCCAGCCCTGAACAGGTTCATTTCCAAGGCCACGGATAAATGCTTCACTTTGTTTCAGGCAATAAAGAAGAAGAAAAGGAATAAGTGGACTGAGGAATGCAAATAATTTTTCTAGCAATTGAAGGCTTACCTTTTTGAGCCAGTGTACTTAGCTATCCCTATACGAGGAGAGGCATTGATGCTGTACTTAGGAGTCTCGAAACGGGTTGAGAGCTCAGTACTGTTCAAAAAAGAAGAAGGGGTACAACGGCTAGTATATTACGTAAGTAAAGCCTTCACCATCCCATAGGCTTGGTATCATTCCCTTGAGAAGTTAACCCTGGCCCTGATCGTGTCGGAGAGAAAATTGCGGCCATACTTCTATCGCACACCATCATTGTGTAGACTAACCTGCCGTTAAGGCAGATCTTATATAAACCAGTCATATCAGGCTAGATGTTTAAATAGGCTATGGAGTTGAGCGAGTTCGACATTCACTATAAGCCTAAAATAGCTATAAAGAAGCAGGCCTTAGCTGATTTTGTAGTTGAATGCACCCCTGAGTCAATAGAGATCGATGAGCCGGGTGCCCAAACCCTCGATCAAGTCTCAAGAAAAAGGTTGCTCTACATTGATGGGGCATTCAACCTGCAAGGAAGCGAGGCATGAATTATTCTCGTGGGCCTTGAATGAGACGATGTCAGTTATGCAGACCACTTTGGGTTCAAAGCCTCGAGCAATGACAGCTCAGGCACTGACTGTAAATGAGGTGCTGATAAAAAGCTACTCCCAGTTGGTAGTAAACCAAGTCAACGACAGCTTTGAGGTCAGGGAAGAAAGAATGGCTGTATATATGGCGAAAGTAAGGAGCCTGACCAGGCAGTTTAGAGAAGTAAAAATGGAACTATTTTCAATAAATAAGAACCACCGGGTAGATATATTCGCCTGAATGGCATTAGCCGAAGATGTTCGATTATCCTAGATGAGTCTCTAAGGAACTCATATTAGTCGGGAGAATTAAATACCGAGCTGCTAGATATTCGGTGATTAGTGAAGTGCTATACCAGAGGGGCTTCTCACACTTCTACATAAGATGCTTGGGCCTCCTAGAGGTGGAGCAAGTTCTGAGGGAAATTCACGAATGAGTCTGTGGTAATCACTTAGGAACGAAAGCATTTAGCTCACAAAGTATTCAGGATTGGGTATTACTGGTTGACTGCTCTTTAGGATGCTAAGAACATTGTTTAACGTTGCGATGCGTGTCAAAGTTTTGCTGACAAGATCTAAGCACCTGTGAAAGAGCTAACCACAATGAGTGGGCCTTGACCGTTGATAAGGCGTAATTGTATAAACTATTTTATCTTCCTAACTTGATATTTGTTCAATTTATCTCAATAATTGGGTTATTTATGCATATTAATGTTGTTTTATAGATTGAAGCATTATCGGAGCAAAAATACCGGAAAACGGACGCAAATGGGAGCATTAGAGATAAAAATACGAATGGAGGCACTGTGCTACAGTGACACTGTTGCTACAGTACCACTCTTTGCTACAGTGCATCACCGCAGCATTGGATTTTAGCGCCGCGGCGCCAATTGCAGAAAGTGAGCGCTGCGGCGCCGAGACCTGGGCAGCAAAAGTTGACAGGTTGCTAAAAATCAGGAAACCCAAAAGTAACCCTAAGTGCGCCCTAATTCTGTGCTCTTACCTATTTATTTGTTCAAAACTTACATTTTGAGAAGGGACTCTAGTTGGGACAGCAGCTAGAAACACAAAGAAACACCTAACTTCTAAGTTTGGAGAAATCAAAGAGGAGGAAAGCAAGCTTCAACTTCAAAGACATTTGACAGGGATGTCTTCTTTTCTTTGATTCTTTACTTGTTGTAAGATATTTAGTTTACATGTATTGATGGAATTAGCTTCAAGATTGTGTAGTTTAATGATGAGCTAATTTCATTAATCTAGGATTACATCCTTGAACTCATTATGTGATGGATTTTAGCTCTATCTTTTATGGTATTAATTCAGCTTTTGATATATTCATTGTGCTTGTGCTTAATGCTATTTGATTACTTGGCTAGTAGTTAAATTGATCTAGAAATGCTTAAATAAACTTGACAAAGGCATTTAGGTATTTAGTCTTAAGCATATTGATGCATGATCATAGTGTAGTACACTTGAGTTTCATATGAGATAGACATATACTCATAAGGCATGTATGGCTCATAAAACTTGTGCTTAATGAATTTTGTTCAATTTATTTATCATAGACATATAGATATTTGATTGGATGGAATAGATTCACTTGACCTGCAAAAGAGGCTTGTGATGTGTTGAGTGTTTTGTTCAATATATCAAGTTGAGTACCAATAGACCTAAAAGAGATTCTGCTGAATTTATTTGCATAATGGGGGATAGTTTGTAATCCTAGGATTTCTCATATTGAATATAATTTGTTGGTAATTTAGTTTATCACTTAGCATAATTAAGTTGTTCTTTTACTTGAGTAGTTTAATCATCATACATTAAATCATTTTCTGGATAATAGTAGAAAGACACCATTTCAGTACTTAAACTAGAAAAGATAAATCATTCTCTGTGGGATCGACACTTTTCTCATCATATATTACTTGTTGCGACACGTGCACTTGCGCTAATTTGTGTTATAGAAAACACACAACAACCGTTCACCCAGTTCGGGCTCGACTTAATTAGACATTTGCCCAGAGGCAAGGAATCTTGTAAATATGTGGCTGTGATGGTTGACTACTTCACTAAATGGATTAAGGCTAAGCCACTGTCAAAGATAACAGAGAAAAGTGTTCGGCTTTTGTTTAGAGAAACATCATATGCCAATACGAAATTTCTCACACTATCATCATTGACCATGAGAAGCAGTTTGACAACAACAACTTCAAAAAATTCTACTACCAGCTTGGAGTACAGCTGTCATTCATCTTTCCTGCGTATCCTAAGATCAACTGACAGGTTGAATCTTTCAATAAGCTAGTCAAGAAGAAGTTGACAGAAAGAAAATGAGCGTGGACAGAACAACTGTCGAAAGTACTGTGGGCACTTCGAATGACTAGCAAGACAGCCACAAATGAGACACCATTCCCATTGGTTTTCGGGAACGAAGTAGTAATTTTTGTGGACATGGGGAACCCTAACACATCGCGTGCGTAACTTTTCTAAAGCTGTTAACAACAAGATGATGCGGGGATGATTGGATTCAATTGAACAGCTCAGAGACCAGGCCCAAATCCAAGCAGCAGCCTACTGTTAGGGTTGTGCCTACGTTTCATCCCAATTTTGTATAAATATTTTATATCTATACACAATACTTTTTGTTATATCGCTAATTACCTTTTATTAATATGGTTTAATGCTTGTTACGCTATAGACTCTGTACTATCTGAATGAGTTCAGATACGGGCTAAAGGAGTTTAGACCGGTGCTAAGAATTTGCAAATATTCCAAGAGTTGGAACATTGTTTATAACAGACAAAGACCTCAGAATATGCTTATAATGATATAGTTGCAATGGGTTGCTAGGATGTGTCATTATGCAAGAATTTTCTCAAATACATAGTTCCTGATCTATTTCTACTAACGCAGGTCTGTTAGTAGATCCTATCAATTTAAAAAGATCAGTATATGTCTATATCTGCAGGATACAGTTGGTCGTTCCTAGCTAACCAGGATCTTAGAGATTGTATAGGCATACGGGTATTCAGTTAGGACTGAGTACTGAACAGACTCATGAGGACCCCAATAAACATTCTATGTTGCCATCAATGGAAGGTCCTCTCGAGTTAAGTAGTATACGTGGTCCTCTAACCTGAGCACCACGGTGTGCTTATGAGTAATCCATCATACTTTAGTTCCACGCATGTCAGAGACCTTTCATGGTCTGACCGCTGAGTATCGTTAGGTATAGTCCGATGCTCATAGAGTCCTATGTGTACAAATATGGGATTCATCAGATCTCATAGGGAGTGATATATCTAGATGCTCCAAGATAGTATCTCAAGAAAGTCTTATAACCATTAGCAATTAACCCAGAAAGGTGTTTCCACAGGGTTAAACAATATGGCAAAGAGTTTGCTTATATTGTTTAATGAGATACCATTTTGGAGATAGGTTTATGGATGAGCACATGGAGATTTGACAGTGTTGATCTATGTCCCCGCATATCCAAGATATATATGATGGAAGGACTATACGTATGTGTTGTAACCTCAATTTGTATGGTTCAACGCGCTGATTTATAATATTCGTGACGTGTTCGTATTGCTCATGAATTTATGAAATAGTTCCATTTGACGAATCGGGCGTAGACTTAGGGAGTCTCGTGATATGTAGTGTACTCGTTGTGCACTAGGGCAGAGTACTGGATTAAATTGTTTAATTCAGTAATATTTAACGATACCACAGAAATACGTGCGTGTCTGTATTTAAGTGTTAAATATAACAATTAGTCAATAATTATTATTCACTAATTGTAAAATAACACGTGTCGCATTGTGGACCCTCGGTTGAGTTTACCTAGGCGTAAGATTTTGTGGGACCCACTAACGGGTATACTTTGTAACTATTTATGATGATAAAATGGTCATTTCACACTATGATTATTTAATTATTAAATAATTATTATATCTCTAATAAAATATATTATTTTATAATATTATATTATTAATAATATAATATATATATCATGCATGATAGTTGTCATGCATTATATATATAAAATATTATTATAGTTTGTGTTTATTGTTATTTTTGTCAATCATGGCTATTTTATATTAATATTATATTATAATATTATTATTTTATTATAAATGAGATATATATGTGTGAAACGAAAATTGAAAAGTGAGAATTGAAAAAGGGTTATTCTCATTTCTTATTTTCGTTTTTTTGCTCTTAGTAGCAAGAGAAGAAATTATTGCTTCTATTTTTTATCTTTCACGGCTATTTTTTGTCTTCATCACCGTGAAAGACAAAGAGCAAAAGCAAGAACCGACCATTTGGGGTTATGGGTTAATCTCACGTTGGATTAAGGAGCTGATTGGTAACTAGAACTGACAATGATTAAAATTCTAGGCGGACTCCGAAGAAATACGTGTAAAATGTTACACGTACTGGTAATTTCTCAAATTTACTATTTATATCTTAATTTGATTAATATATGATTATGTGTTTATTGTATGTTTTAAAATTTCATTGCACTAATATATGTATTAGATACATATTTTGCAATAAACACGGTAGCACATGCATACACCCGTACATATTTGATCCTCTACACCTACTAATAGAGGACCGCTAGATATTACAATAAGAGGGTCAAGGCCGGAGAATTCAAAGAAGCAGACCTGGTGCTAAGAAGAGTAATGTTCAACATAAGGAATCCAGCGAATGGAGTCCTCGGCCCGACTTAGGAAGAACCTTATAAAGTCCTTAGACGCATCAGAGGAGCCTATGAGCTCAAAAGGGAAACGGACTGGTCGTAAGGAAATTATGGAATGCCAAACTACTCAAGAAATACTACTATTAATTTCCTATTTTTCCTTTTATGTAGCAATTATTTACCATGTATAAACACCACTTTTAGTAAAGTCGTTTACGTTCTTGCATGTATCTTTGTGAAAAATGACTATTCGAAACATGGGATGGCATATGAATGTGGGATGGAATACTACGAACGTTGCCCCCAGGCCATTTGACAGACCTTGTGAGGATTATCTTGGAAGAATCACCCAGGTCGACCTAAATGGATCGACAAAAAGGTATGCCCTTAAAAATTATAAGCATGGATGAGGTCCCCATGACCTATGTATCACTGTTTTACCACTACCTGCTAGTTCGAATAAGTTTTCCTAGACCATTCATCATCATATCACGTCACCTCATTATCATCATGACATTATCATCACATCATATTGCCACCTTTGTCACTACATTCTCGCGTTATCATCTTCATCAGAACCACCGTAACTGGTTCGACGCCTATGGGGCATTTTCACCATCACTGGTTCGATGCCCACAGGTTTCACTGTAATTGTAGCATTTAATCGTGATTGGTTCAACGACCACGGGTCATGTCACCGTGATTGTGGCTTTCACCTTGACTAGTTTGATGCCCACGGGGCATTTTACCATATATGGTTCGACGCCTACGAGACATATTTATAGGCAAAAGATCTTAGGCATGTAGGTGTATGCATATGTAATTGTATCTATTGCTTAATGCAGCGGAAACACATAAATTTTACAATAAACACAATAAATAAATATATTAATAGAATAGAGAACTCACCAAAATGTGTAACGTTATACACGTATTGTTTTCTTGGAGTCCGCATGGAGACCAACTCGTGTACAGTTCTAGTCACCAACACGGTGGGCTTGGTGAGCTAGAATAACAGCTCTGTATTCAGCCTGGGATTAACACTTAATCCCCAAAATGGCCGGGAGTGAATTTACATCATTTTATTCAAAAGGATAAGAAATGAAGATTTGAAGCAATTCACAATTGCACCAATTTCATTTTCCTTCCCTTTTTTTTTTTTTCTTTTTTTCTTTCTCTTTCTCTCCATTTCTTCTCTTCTCCTCCCTCGGCCGAATTGGCCAAATTCTTGCTTCTCATCTCTTTCTTTCTTTCTTTCTTTATATATATATATATATATAAAGAAAGATATTTGATTATTTAACTATTAAATAATCAAACAGAGAAATGACCATTTTGCCCCTCATAAATAGTTACCAAGTTTACCTCTTAGTAGGTCCCACCAAATCTCACACTTGGGTAAACTTAACTGAGAGTCCACAATACACTACAGTCCTAATTCAATTAATAAATAATAATTATTAACTAATTGTTATATTTAATACTTAAATACAGATACGCACGTATTTCCGTGGTAATGCTGAATATTGTTGGATTAAACAATTTAATCTGGAACGCTGTCCCAGTGCACAACGAGTACACTTCATATCGCGGGACTCCTTAGGTCCTATGCTCGATTCATCAAATAGAACTATTCCATGAGTCCGTGAGCTATGCCCCACGCACACGTCAAGGATAAATGAATCAGCGCATTGAACTATATAAGCTGAGGTTACAACGCATACGTATAGTCCTTCCATCATGATATTCTGGATGTGCGAGGATATAGATTATCACCATCAAATTCCCTTGTGCTCATCCATGTCCTATCTCCAGACTTGTATATCACTGAACAATATACGCAAACCTGGCAGAACTCTTTCCTAAGATGATTGCTTGTGACCATAAGACTTTCTGAAATACAGTCTCGAAGCATCTGGATATCAAACTCCATATGGGAGCTAACGGATCCCATATCTGTATGCACCGGACTCCATAAGCATCGAACCATACCTAGAGACACCCAGCGGTCACACCATTAAAGGTCTGTGATATACGTGAAACCAAAGTATGGTGGATCACTTACAAGCCCACCGTGGCACTCAGGTCAAAGGACCATGTATACTACTCAACTCGAGAAGACCCTTCATTGATGGCTTACATTAAATGTCTATCGAAGGCTCTCGTGAGTCTATCCCATATCCAATCCTAACTGGATACTTATATGTCAATATGAGCTCCAAGCTCATAGTCGGTCAAGAACGACCATTTATACCTGATAGGTACGACATATGCTGATCTATATATAAAAGTATCCGCCGACAGATCCGCATCTGCAGAAATAGATCAGGGACAATTATTCGAGAACATACTTGCGCAACTTGCATTTTCTGGCACCCGATTGCAACTCTTGCAACTATGCAATTACTAGTATATTCTCAGGTCTATGTCCCATTACAGACAAGGCTCCAACTCTTAGATCTGCTGAATATTATAACCAGCTAACACTTAGCTATGCTAATATTTAGCAATTATCTGTCTTAGGGTGGCTGACTATAAGCTTTTATCTAAACCCTTTAGATCTGATCAAAACTCCTTCAGATCTACAATGTCTGTAACGTTACATGCATAATACCATATAAATAGGTATTAGCGATTTAATTAGAATGTACGCTTATATAAATACACAAGTATATGTACATTCAAGGATGACACGTAAGCACCGACCCTAACAATATTACCACTACTGGTTCTATGCTTGTGAGGATAATCGAGAAGGCTTGAAGTGGCAAGGACTGTGGCATTTTCACAGCAACACCGTGGCTTTTCTATGGCGCCCACTGAAGAGGGTTTGACTGTAGCCTTTCTACGTTATCACTGTGGCATTTTCACTGCACCTATGACACACTGTTCAATGTTATTACATTGAACCCGTCTCCCTAAGATAGCTGCAGGTTACTCGGTCAGTATTATTACTCTGAGCCAACCATCGTCTTTCAACAATTTCTCATGGCAGCAAGCTGCCCGTTCAGTGTCATTATGCTAAACTAACTACTATACCATGCCCGCTCTATTATTAACGACTGCTCAGTCGCTCATTTGCCAAGTAAGGCATTATTTTATATAACTTTCAAGTCTTTGCAGAAAATGTTCATTACTACGGGCTAATTATTAGCCAAGTGGGTCCCTATTTCAATTTGTTATAGGGAGGGTCAAATTTGCATGGTTATCATTGGCGCTTAAATGATCGAGCTTGATGCCTTATGACCATGGAAGAACTACTCGTTCAGAAAAGCCTACCAAGTTATTCATGAACCTCTGCTAGTATTTGAAGCAGTTCGACAGTTTGATTAACTTTTTTATTACTAATTTTATTATCATGAATAGCTCGGCTATGCTAAGATGCTCTTATTGCAGATTACAGCTATTATGAGTAGTTCAGTTAACATCGCAAATTTAATGCCCCATCTATCAGACCCCTACCTTGAGTTTGAGTAGGGGGATCTTGTGCTTGAGAGGGGTCTGAGTGAAAGCTCGCCTTCTTCCCGAGAATCACCTTGAACTTGTCCCCCCTCATGGACAAGTAGGCTCGTTATAATTCTTTCTTCGATGCCCCATCTACCAACAGCATGGCTGGACGAACCCCTCTTATAGGACGACACCCTTGCTCGACCTTTTTCTAAACTGGAGTTGAATAAAAGCCCCATAACAATGTTAGGGTTCAACAGACTTTCACCACCTGAAGCAGATGAGCCTTCAGTTCAACATTGTTTCTCTTTTCACCACCACCTTGTTCAGACATCCCTATACAATGCATACAGTATGAGCTTCAAGGGAAACAAAAGAAGACTGGTCCAAGGCAAAAGAAAGAAACTTACTTCAAACAAGAGGCTGGCACGGTACGGAAGGAACAAGACCTGATTCAACAAGATTGGCCAGCGACAACAGCTTCTGAACATGGCAAATATGTTGTAGTGCAGCGGTTATTTGATCAAGTGTTTACTTGGATACCTCAACGTCAGTAGCCTAGGCCACTGCAAGAAAATTAGAAGTGTCAGCCAAACAGCATAGGGCAATGAAAAGAACGAAGTGCAATAAAGATAAAGACCTGCATCCACAGAAAAGTTAGTGGGTACGTCATTTGGCTCCTTTTTGAAGGCCATGGAAGAAAAGATAATAAAAGCCCATTTGGCTCTTGGCACTGCTTCTAAAGTGGTACAAGTAGCATAAATCTTAGGGAGACTGCCATGCCCTTGCCTATAAGACATATAGACCAGCTATGACTCTATAAGTGTTGGGATATAGCAGAGAAAAAGCCATTCCCAACCGAGCCAGCATCCTAGTGTAGTAGGGCTACATGGGAAACCTGAGGCCTAACCTTAAGAGCTTTACATGGATAATCACCTCGTTATTGATAGGGTTACTTAGGTAATCATCATTGGTGGGCAATCTAAGAGTGACCGAATGAGAAATACTAAAAGAATGATTAATATGACCCAGGTCGGCATCGCTCAAACAGGACATATGGTATCTGATGTCCAGCTCAAACTTTACCGCCTCTATATTGCCAGCCTTCTCAGGATCTTTTAAGTCATTACCCTCTCCCTCCCTAATTCTTGAGACCGAATCGACCTCTGTGATGATTATTCTTAAAGAAGAAGGGGATGTCACCTGCTGAGGTGGATGTCCCTCTATCACTTTTGACCCTACTACTCCTCCTGACCAATGAAACCTCCGAGGTTATTTCTTCCTCCTCCTCTTCCTTAGCCGTGTTTACTACTGAAAAACTTAAGTTGTCTATAGACGCCATCAAAACACAAAAATGTTTCCTAAAAGCTACGGTCACTACAGGGCAAGGACAAAAACAACCAACCACACCCAGAAAATGGCAAACAAGGAAAAACATGAAATAAATGTCAAAGAAGATACAGAAGCAACGAAGCTTTTGCACCAAAGAGACAGTATACTAGCAACGAAGAAAAAATGCAGAATAAAGAGACAAATGAAGAAGAAGGTAACTATTTGTAAACAACATGGGAACAATCGAGACCGTCCAAAATCAAATAGATGAACAGGATCAGCTGAAGAACGAAGAGACCTATTGGGATAAAGAGGTGCGATGTCTCAGACTTTCAAGTGCATTAAATGCACGTCTCTTCAAATAATAGTGGCTTAGGCCGTCAGATCTAGGAATCAATGGTCTAGACCATTTCGATCAACCAAACGCCACTCAAAAAGCAAAAAATATGCAACTCTTAAGTCTCAGCTGCTCTCAGCCACACGATTAAAATAGATCAATGGCTGAAAATAATTTCCTTGTCCGAAAAGCTTCTCATATGGATCAAGGATGACGCTTGAGAAGATTCTCCATTATTACTTGAATAAAGTTTGGAAAAAGTCGTCATTACATGGCAGTAACCCGTCAAGCAGCCATGACATCATCATACTGAGCCCACCAGCCCTGACATTCTCGAAAGAAATCCAATCACTTGTGACAACATAACACTGCCCAAAAACCATTTCGGACAAATTCAAATAGAAAAGAGAATGACAAAAAGGAAGTAAAAAAAGTAAACAGAGATCAGAATGACGGCCCGAACAGGCCAGGACAGAATAGAGTTTTCAATTTTGAATAAATCAAAACTAGAAACTGGCGAACCCCTGTTCCTCCATAAAAATCACATTTGGGCCTAAAGACTCCAGCCCCAAAAGAAGTCAGCCTCCAAAGGTCGAGCTAAATGTTTTTATATGGGACAGCCTCTTCAAAGCCCACCACTCCTTGCAGGACAGCCCACTCCGAAGACAAGTCCATGGTAATACCTGTTAGGGCTAGATAGCGAAGAGTCTGCTCGAATTTAAAAGACCTAGTTTGTAATCTGAAGCCCTTGCTCGGTAGGGCAGGCCATGATACAACCAAAATCACCCCACTAGCCAGGTCGGCTCATCTCAAATAAAAAATGCTATTAAATCTTCATCATCATCAAGCTCGACCTTTCCCTTATAACCCTTAAATTGCCTATCTCTCGCTTGATCTCTAACCTCCATCATCATGCTCGCCTCGCCCTCATGGTTTCACCCTCAATCTCACCTCTCATCTCATCTTTATTGTCATTCATCAAGCTCCTTCTCTTTGTCATCGTCTCTCTCTCTCTATTTCGCTTTCGCCTGAACTTGGACCTGTTAAGCTAGTACTCTTCTCTATCTCTCTTTTTTCCAGGGTGTTTGGTATTGCTTTGCTTGCTTTCTAAACTATGATAAACTGATGAATGAAGTTGATGAGAGCATTAGCCCAACAACTATAGTTTTGGTTAATTTGTTTAAATTAAGAACATGTATCACGTATGGTGTATATATAAAATACAAAAGTGATTTCTGGTGTATGTAATAATAATAATACATATGGTGACTTTCGGGTGCTTTTGTTTATAAAAAAATTTGTAATTTGCCTAATTGCAATTGTAATTCATAATGTGAATCATAATGGTTGGAAGCAGGCCTCGAGTTGTAAAGAGTATGAAGCATTATATTGGCAAAGAAATAATTGATGATCAAATTTGGGATTTTTCCACTTCTAGGTAATAATTATTGTACAATTGAAGTTATAGTCAAAGCCTTTAGATGAAATGTGATTGTAGAACTTAGAAAGTGAAAGATGAGCATACATCTCAATTAAGAAAACATATAGGAATATAACAATATGTACAACTTATATGTTGATTGTTTATGTTAATTGAGATCTCTTTCTTGATCATTTATGATGCAAATAATATGTTGTTTTGAAGTAATTTTAAGATAAACAAATATGCTTATTAGTTGTCAACTATGAATCATGACGGTGAAAATTTTTGAAAAAACAAATTGTCAAATCTAACTTAGACTTCAACCCAAACCTAATTTGTATGCGAAACATTTAAGTGCAACCCAAATTTTGAGATAATACAAAAAAACAAAATAGAATTCAAATTTGAATTAACAAAAAATTGAATCTAAATCTAGAAATTATCATCTCTAAATCTATATCCAAAGAGAATAGACCTCCTGTGGATGTGTAGATTCTTTTTCAAAAGATGTATAGCAATTGAGAGACACTTTATATATATATATATATATATATTTAGACGTAGGAATTACCCTCTTAAAGGAAGGGCACTCTCTCGCAATTTTCAACGATAAAGAAATACCTTAATTTTAAGATGCACAAACATACTTATTGGTTGTCAACAATGAATCATGACAATAAAAAATTTTGAAAAAACAAATTGTCAAATCTAACTTAGACTTCAACCCAAACCTAATTTGTATGCGAAAAAATTTAAGTGCAACCCAAATTTTGAAATAATACAAAAAAAATAGAATTCAAATTTGAATTAATAAAAATTTGAATCTAAATCTAGAAATTATCATCTCTAAATCTATATCCAAAGAGAATAGACCTTCTGTGGATGTGTAGATTCTTTTTCAAAAGATGTATAGCAATTGAGAGATACTTAATATATATATATATATATAAAGTGTAAACTTTTTCCAAATTTAGATGTGGACTACCCTAACCGTAAGGATACAATGGTTATCTATAACAAAAAAAAAATGGTATCCCCGTGAATAAAATAGTACTCACATAATATTTAGATGTAAGAATTACCCTCCTAAAGGATGGGCACTCTCTCGCAATTTTCAACGATAAAGAAACTACCTTAATTAAAAGGATGGTACTCTTATTAAAGAAAATGTACTCTTGCCATGCTTACTGTTTACGCTCAAAATATAACGCGGCTATTGCAGTATAGATTGAGGTGTCGATCCCACGAGGAAGCTCTTGGCAAAATAGGTTGGTGAAGTAAAATATTAAAGCAGTAGCAAAGGGTTAATTGATTTAAACGGATGAGATAGAATTGTCTATGAATTGAGGAAAATATCTTATGATGATTTAAGCAAGGCTTTGAGAATCACAATTATGCTTTATAAATCTACTCTATACTTTGATTCGATATTTATAACTCAACTAAAAGTTTCACATCCCAAACAATCAATCGGAAGGTATGTAATATATAGCACATTTGATAACACATGTATTTGATTTAGTTAAACTCTTTGCAAGCATTAACACACATCGTGTTATTTATACAAGTTATCTAAGATCGACAATATATCATTTTGACAATATTGCAGTAAAAGATTAACTTGAATATCAAACATTTATTGCCCTTACATGTTATCCAAGATCGACAATATATCAAATTGACAATACTGCAGTAAAAGATTAACATATAAAACAATGTAACCAGTAACAATTATAAATCAACATGAATCACATAAGAAAAGCATGACTGAACATATATGAGATATGAGAATTATAACCTCTAGATTATAGAAAATAAAATAGATAAGAGTTTAATCAAAACCAAACTTACAACATTTATAGCTCTTGACACCGAATCAAAGCATGGAAGTAGATTTACTACACATAAAAGTTCATCTCTTAGCCTTGCTAGGAAATCTAGTCTAAATTACAATACATGTTAATGAGAATAAAATAAGAGAGAATTATCTATTAAAAATGTCCTAAGGGTCTCCTTATGTAGGCAATGAATGGACATATGTCATGGCTGACATCAATCTTCAATAATTTTAAGCCAATAACTCGTGTATCCACTTGCAGCACGTTTTTAATAATGTAAATGATCAATTCAACTTCTGTAGCCGACATAAAAGTTGTATAATTTTGACTCTTCTTTCTATAGGCACTAATTTCATGCAAATTGGATGAGTATCCAATGAGATATGAGCAAAATTCCAAAGATACATCAGAATTCGGCCAACAACCATTTTACCCACTTGCAATGCGATTTGGTCCATGATAACGGCTGATTTGGACTTTACCATAAACATACGAGTTGTTGATAGTTAAGTCATCAATTCACAGCTTCAAGAATTATACCAATTGAGTACATATTTTTTGAGATACGGTCCAAATACGTGAGTTGGGTCGAGCTGGACAGGAGTTGTAGTCCGATTCTGTTGTATCTTAATTTTTGGCTCATAACATGTTGGATTTGGCTTTTTCACTATTCTTCAAATTTGTGTAAGATTGAGTCATGTTGCATCAGGTTCAAGAATTTCTTCATTTTGATTTCTACATTGAGAGTTATGTCCATTTTACCTAAACCTGTCCAAATAACATTCATTAATCACAATTTAAGGAGAACACTTTATTTCAAGCTAAAAATACAGAAAATACTAAAATTAGTGACATTAAATGGTGATTGAATCTCTTAACAACATGCATTTTCATATGTTCATCACAGCCCTCAACCAGCTTATTGCTAGTCTCTAGCAATTCAAGCGTAAATAGAATATGCAAAACTACCTAAGCATTTCAATCAAAACGTCAGTTCGAGATCACTGTTGCTATCATGGTTTTTTCAATTACAACTTCCATAATTTGTGTGTGTGTGAACTAAGCCATAACCATCTAACCACAAACCACAATAGATATAACCTTGAGAATTTCTCCAAGTAAAAGCCTCAACTCCATATCCTCACAGGTGTATGACTGTTTAAAAGGTTAGGACTTCTCTTATGGAGTTGGAAAACAGTTAAGCACTCAAGAAAAGGTCAATTTTAAGGACAGACATATAAACTAACATTGATCCAAAGATAGGAAAATTATTTGTTTAAAAATCAATTATTCATATCATACGCCAGCTTTAGAACTTTAATTGGCTTGTGAGAATAATACAATTATAACTTGGTGAGAAAACTGTTTTACAAGATATTTGTCTTCTAAAATTGAATGAAGACTTTATTAAACTGAATTGCTTTTTTTTTTCTTCTTGTTTTTGGTATTTTTGTGTTTTTTTTTTGTATTTTTGAAGAATACAAGGAAGCATTACAAAGGTTTCTCACCAAATTATATTATGCCCAAATGCAACCAACTTATCCCTTAATTCAAATAATATCATTCTAAACAAAAATTAACCAATTCAAAGGATCAATGAAGGTTCATAAGCTATTTTCTCAACCTTTCCACTTACTCACAAAAGATATGTGAGATTAGAAAAATATATACTTAAACATAGGAATTCTCTTGGCTATATAAATTGAATCATCCATCTTACCACAAGGCTTAGCATTGTGCTCAAAAATATTTTGGAAGTCATTCTTTAGTAACCTAGATAGAAACAGTGACTCAACCTAAATAATTCTGAAATCATACTTAGGCAGAAAAGCAAATTTCTTTATACAAGAATTACCAAGACTACAAGCAGTAAACGACAATGCATGAAATATAAAACAAAATAACAAAAAGTTAGTTAAAATGCATTTCAAAAGTTAGTACTAAAACTCCTTACTCTGCCATTCTAATTTGACCTAGAATGCGTCTCAAGAGTTCAAGAATGAACTCTTTACTCTGTCATTTTAATCAAATGTCGGACCACAATTTTTTTTTTTTTGACAATGCAACGTATGTCTACTATCCTCCCCCCAAACCAGATGAAACATTGTCATCAATGTTTAAATAGAAAGAGATAAAGTATAGGAGACATTACCTGAAATGCCAGTTATTTGAAAGAAACAAACCTGAGAGACACTTAAGCAAATATAACTAAAATGATGGTACTGATAAATAAATAAATAAAAAGAAAAATTTACAAACGAAGTGTCAGATCCAATTTTCGCTTGTTAAGGTCCACTGACCAATCGATCCGAGTTATTGCTGGGTCAGGTTCGTAGGTAACTGCCTGTAATTTGTTAATCAATTCATCCGCCTCAGTAGCAGAAACCAGGATCTGTCGCGCCGAATGTGAAATAAAATTATGTTCCACAGCTTGATCAAGAAAACAAAGTAAGCAATCAAAATAGTTATTAACATTCAACAAACCTATGGGTTTTCGGTGGATATTCAGTTGGGCCCAAGAGACAATTTGAAAATTTTCTTCCAAGGTACCAAAACCACCTGGTAAAGCAATAAAAGCGTCTGCATTGCAAAGCATTCTGGCTATACGTTCATGCATGGATGAGACTCGTAATTCTTCCCCTATTATTTTCCCGGTCAGGTTTTTCACGGCCAAAGCTGTAGGAATAATACCTAAAACTTGACTTCCTCCTAAATGTGCAGCTGTTGACACACACCCCATTAGCCCAAGGCTACTTCCTCCATAAATCAAATGAATTTTTCTTGCAGCTAATGTTTTTCCTAGATTGTTTGCTGCTTCTACGAACACTTTACTCTCCCCATGACTAGATCCACAAAATACACATATATTTTGAAATTGTCGAACTTGGGTTTCCTCCATATCTACTCTCACCTTTATCTCAATATATAAAAATAAAGAAATTGAGGTGCTGTATTTATAGAGTGCCAAATGATAACAATGATTATGGTAACCCGACAGTTTGTCAAAAGAGAGTTAAAAATAAAACATAAAAATTTAAATATAATGACCCACATGCATTATTGAACAAAAAGATTTGAATTTAAGACATCTACATGAGTAGACCTACTATTCATAAAATAAAGTTTGAAATTAAAACACATGTATTTACAAGTAGTTGTGACTATGGCTCACATCTTCCTCTGGTTTTACGTCCAGTAACGGCTTAAACGCCCTCTATGGGTCGGGGATAGGCTTCCCATCCAATTTTCTTATAAATTGGCAAACAGTGTCTTTTAGAGTCAGATTCTCGAGACTATACCGTTGATGTTCATTTTTGAATTTGTTCCATAAATCGAGAAGTTCACGTTGCACGAGCCCACAGGGATGCGTCTCAAGAGTCAATAGGATATCATCCAAAGACTCCTTACTCAGTCCATCCTTAATGAACTGAATTTTGTCTTCTCGATTTCTAGATACGAATCCTAAAGAACGATAACTCCGATTACAATTCCATCGAGCACATTTATGACAGACTTGTAACCTTTTTGCTCGTCGCCTTTTGGCATAGAAGCTTCTTCCAAGACCAGGCATATGAGAAACAAAATCATTTTCAAACTCACCAGACAATCGAACCTTGGCTTCAATTAACCAACGAAGGTCCACAGGGATATTACCCAACATCAATAGCCTTGGTCTTTCACACCGTGCTTTGTAAATCTTAAGTAGAGAATTTTGAGGAAATAAAGGAAAAAGTTTTTTAAGGTTGGCAAGAATGCGATCCATTTTGAAAGAAAGAAAAGAGATGAATGCACAGTTTGAGGGACAGTTTTTAGGGAACTGAGAAACCGACTTTAATAGTCACGGAGTACCGTATCCGCCACTTCACCGGGAAATAAAATCACACTGAAGAAAAAATAAAAAGAAGAAAATAAAGTAAAATAAAATGTGCAAGAAAATAAAAGCAAAAATAGAAAGTCAAAAGGTAAAATATAGACAAAATATAAAATATGGTACAGATAGATTGAACCTGATCAATCACGATAGACAGGATCCACAAGAGGGATCTCGCCTAGGTACATAGAGTCGTTTACCTTTTCCATGTAGCTTTTTAGCCGCTGTCCATTCACTTTGAAAGTCCGTCCATCAGTGGGGTCTTCTATTTCAACAGCACCATTAGGAAAAACATGGCTTACCATAAATGGACCAGTCCATCGAGATCTCAACTTTCCAGGGTGTAAATGCAATCGAGAATCATAAAGATAGACCCGTTGATTTGGCTCAATGTGTTTCTTTGAGATCTGTTTATCATGAGCTACTTTTATTTTAACTTTGAAAATTCTGGAGTTGTCATATGCATCATTTCGTAGCTCTTCTATTTCTGACAATTGTAACTTCCTCTGGAGACTTGCAACATTCAAATCAAAGTTAAGGGCTTTGATAGCCCAATAAGCTTTATGAGGTTTTCTAGAACTGAAATGTGTTCCTTGGTCACCAATGATGACACGTGGTGTCTCGAGTTTTGATGATTTTGGTTTCTCCCTCTCACATGGCAACTTTTCAATGCCTGGTTTCCAAAATCGAATCCCTTTATCCTGTGAGTCAAAAATACTAAACATATCAGTTGTTTCATCAGGATAATACAATTCTTCAATATCAAAATCAAAGAGATTTTCTAAAGAATTAGAGCCATGATTTTTATAAGCTTCCTCCGCTCCAAGTGTGTCTATCATATATGAATGATAGCATTCGTCTTCTTCTCGTGATTGCTTATCAATATGAAAACTGTTCACCTCAAGAGTCATATTCCCAAAAGATAATTTCATTAGACCATTTCTGCAATCAATAAGAGCATTAGCAGTGGCAAGAAAAGGTCTCCCTAAAATAAGAGGGATTTTTGACTCCATGTTAACAACAGAATGAGTATCTAAAACAAGAAAATCAACAGGGTAGTAAAATTTATCAATTTGCAACAAAATATCTTCTACTATTCCCCGTGGTTTCTTGATTGATCGGTCAGCTAATTGTAGGACTACAGATGTCGGTTTAATCTCACCAAGTCCCAACTGCAAGTAAATAGAATAAGGCATTAAATTTACACTTGCTCCTAAGTCCAATAAAGCTTGACCAAACTTATGTGTCCCAATTTGGTAGGAGATTGTGGGACATCCTGGGTCTTTATACTTGGGTGGTGTCTTTTGTTCAATCACTGCACTTACCTGTTCTGCCAAAAATGCAGTTTTCTTCACATGGTATTTTCTTTTGATAGTGCATAAATCCTTGATGACTTTGGCATAAGTTGGAACCTGCTTAATCAAATGTAACAAGGGAAGATTAATTTTAACTTGTTTCAAATGTTCTAAAATCTCACCTTGAATTTCTAAATTTTTCCCAACCAGTCGAAGAGCTTGAGGAAAAGGCACTGGGATTGAAAACTTACTTTCAGGCTCTTTTTCCACTGTGGCCTCTTTTTCAAGGGGGGCGTCTTTACTACTCGTAGATGTGTTAATTTCAGGAGTAGGCTTACTTATAATCTTACCACTTCGAGTAGTAATGGCATTGACTTCTTTGAGATTTTGAACATCAGAAGTAGAAGCTTGTGCCATGAATTGTCCTTTCGGATTGAATTGAGGTTGAGATGGAAACTTACCTTGCTCTTGTACAGTTAAGGCACTGGTCAACTTTGTGATTTGACTCTTGATTTCTTTGTTTTCGTCCACCACATGTGCAAGAATTGTTTCAAATTTTTGATTAGTCTTACTTTGTGCCTCCATAAATGCTTGTAATGTATCCTCTAAAGAACTTCTAGTTGGTCGTGCATTATATTGAGGTGCAACATAAGACTTGGGTGCTTGTTGTTCTTGTTTCCATTGGTTGTTGGCTTGTTGGTCAGATTTCCAACTGAAATTTGGGTGGTTTCTCCAGCTAGGATTATATGTTTCAGAGTATGGTGAATAAGGCTTCTTATACATCCCTAGGGCATTACATTTTTCCTCATATATCCCTCTCATCTCACTATACGTGGGACAATCCTGAGCTAAGAATTTCGCTCCTCCACAGACAAAACAGACATCGTGTGACTCAACTCTAGCAACCGTGTGGGTGACCCTTCTATCTTTGGTTTTCAAGGCCTCTAACTCCCTAGTTAAGACCTCTAATTGGGCTTTGAGGTTATCCTCTTCCTTAAGATGGAAAAATCCATTGGGTCGTGACCTATTTGTGTTTTCAGTAATGCTAGGTCCAGTCCATGTATGGGCTTTTTCGGCTAAGTCATTAAGGAATTCTATGGCTTCCTCAGGATCTTTGTGAAGGAACTCCCCATTACACATCATCTCAATAAATTGGCGCTCTCTAATTGTGAGTCCCTCATAGAAATAACTAACCAAGCGCCAATTTTCATACCCATGGTGAGGGCACAGATTTAACAACTCTTTAAACCTTTCCCATACTTGATATAAGGTTTCACTGTCTTTTGGGGAGAAGGAAGAAATTTGTCTTTTCAGGCCATTAGTTTTGTGTTGTGGGAAGTATTTATTGAAAAATGCTTGGGTCATTTCTGCCCAAGTTCCTATAGACCTCGGCCTCAAAGAGTATAGCCAACTCTTTGCTTTGTCTTTCAAAGAAAAAGGAAAAAATTTAAGTCTAACAGTGTCTATGGCTTCAGGTTGGCTATGGAAGGTGGCAATTACCTCTTCAAATTCCCTAACATGTACATAAGGATTTTCACTATCTAGACCATGAAAAGTGGGAAGAAGTTGTATCATTCCAGGTTTAAAATCCGAATGTGGTGTGTTAGGTGGAAATATAATGCATGATGGTGTGGCTGTGCGAGTAGGATGCAAGTAATCTTTTAGAGTTCTAACGGGGTTTTTTTCGTGTTGGCTCATTGTGTTAGAATTACAAGATGAACTAGAAGGTGAATTCTCTTCACTTACAAATTGTGGGGGTGGTTCTAGTTCTAGTTCTCTCACAAATCTTCCTCGTTTGTCTCTAGGTCGATGCATACATCCTAATTTTTTTTGTATATTTTTTTTTGTTTTTAAGGAAAGAAATGCTTAAGGAAAATTAAGAAGTGAAATAAACACAACAAGAAATAGAAATAAGTTAGGTGGTAAGACCAACCATGAAATATAAATACAATAACTAAACAAAATACTATAAAGTACGAAAAAAAAGTACAATAAATAAATAATAAAAAGAAAATACAATAAGTAAATAAATAAAAGATTGCGGTAGAATCGGCCATAAAAAGAAAATACAACATATTAACTAAAGAAAATAAATTGCAATAAATACGTAAAAGAAAATGAAAATAAAGTACAATAAAAAAAGTGCAATAAATAAATAGAGTACAATAAGAAATAAAGAAACTAAGTTAGGCGGTAGAACCAGCCACAAAATAAAAAGAAAATACAACAAATTAACTAAAAAAAGTACAATAAATAAATAAAAGAAAGTGAACGAAGTTAGGCGGTAAAATCAGCCATTAAAAAAAAGTGCAATAAATAAACTAAAGAAAATAAAGTGCGATAAATAGATAAAAAAAATAAACTAATTAGGCAGTAAAATCAGCCATTAAGATAATATAAAATATAACAAATTAACTAAAGAAAACAAAATAAATTAGGTGGTAGAACCAACCATGAATAATAAATAAATTACAACAAAGGAAATAAAACTAAGATTTTACAAAGAAAAAAAAATGTACAAAGTTACCACTTTAATATTTATAATCGCAACTGACTTTCGCTTAGTGTGCTTCCCCGGCAACGGCGCCAAATTTTTGTTTACGCTCAAAATATAACGCGGCTATCGCAGTATAGATTGAGGTGTCGATCCCACAAGGAAGCTCTTGGCAAAATAGGTTGGTGAAGTAAAATATTAAAGCAGTAGCAAAGGGTTAATTGATTTAAACGGATGAGATAGAATTGTCGATGAATTGAGGAAAATGTCTTATAATGATTTAAGCAAGGCTTTGAGAATCACAATTATGCTTTATAAATCTACTCTATACTTTGATTCGATATTTATAACTCAACTGAAAGTTTCACATCCCAAACAATCAATCGGAATGTATGTAATATATAGCACATTTGATAACACATGTATTTGATTTAGTTAAACTCTTTGCAAGCATTAACACATATCATGTTATTTATACAAGTTATCTAAGATCGACAATATATCATTTTGACAATATTGCAATAAAAGATTAACTTGAATATCAAACATTTATTGCCCTTACATGTTATCCAAGATCGACAATATATCAAATTGACAATACTGCAGTAAAAGATTAATATATAAAACAATGTAACCAGTAACAATTATAAATCAACATGAATCACATAAGAAAAGCATGACTGAACATATATAAGATATGAGAATTATAACCTCTGGATTATAGAAAATAAAATAGATAAGAGTTTAATCAAAACCAAACTTACAACATTTATAGCTCTTGACACCGAATCAAAGCATGGAAGTAGATTTACTACACATAAAAGTTCATCTCTTAGCCTTGCTAGAAACTCTAGTCTAAATTACAATACATGTTAATGAGAATAAAATAAGAGAGAATTATCTATTAAAAATGTCCTAAGGGTCTCCTTATATAGGCAATGAATGGACATATGTCATGAATGACATCAATCTTCAATAATTTTAAGCCAATAACTCGTGTATCCACTTGCAGCACGTTTTTGATAATGTAAATGATCAATTCAGCTTCTGCAGCCGACATGAAAGTTGTAGAATTTTGACTCTTCTTTCCATAGGCACTAATTTCATGCAAATTGGATGAGTATCCAATGAGATATGAGCAAAATTCCAAAGATACATCAGAATTAGGCCAACAACCATTTTACCCACTTGCAATGCGATTTGGTCCATGATAACGGCTGATTTGGACTTTACCATAAACATACGAGTTGTTGATAGTTAAGTCATCAATTCACAGCTTCAAGAATTATACCAATTGAGTACGTATTTTGTGAGATACGGTCCAAATACGTGAGTTGGGTCGAGCTGGGCAGGAGTTGTAGTCCGATTCTGTTGTATCTTAATTTTTGGCCCATAACATGTTGGATTTGGCTTTTTCACTATTCTTCAAATTTGTGTAAGATTGAGTCATGTTGCACCAGGTTCAAGAATTTCTTCATTTTGATTTCTACATTGAGAGTTATGTCCATTTTACCTAAACCTGTCCAAATAATATTCATTAATCATAATTTAAGGAGAACACTTTATTTCAAGCTAAAAATATAGAAAATACTAAAATTAGTGACATTAAATGGTGATTGAATCTCTTAACAACATGCATTTTCATATGTTCATCACTTACATATAGGTGGTTATCTTTGTTAATTGAGAGCACCCATCAACGAAAGTTTAGCCTCACTAAACAGTACTATGAGAGTATTGGTAAAGTGAATAGTAATAATATGAGGTACTTCTAAAAATAAATTGAAACTTTTAAAAAATGGCTTGTTATTTTAAGCTCATTTTTAGTCATAAATTAGTAGGGTAATTTTTATTTGTAAAATTAATGCAATATGAACATAATTATTATTGTTGATAAAATATATTAATAAATAAAATATTTAAAAATAAAAACACAAAATCGACTCAAATTCTTATAAATCTATCTCAAAAAATACACTCAAATATTTAAAATAACTACATTTGTAGTTTCAATTTATAAAAATAGGTAATTTGTTTTTTATTTACTTATAATTTATACTTATCGTATATATAAATTGAAATATCTATGATTTGTTTTTTGAAGTTGTGATTATTTTATAAATATATTAGCATTGAAATATAATACTAGTGTAATAAAGCTCCCATGGGAATTGATATGCATGGCAATTACGCCCGCATAGAAGGGCACGTGCAACACAACCATTTGCCACGCATCTTCTGCAATTTTTTTTAGGATTTTCATGTGTGTGTTTTCTCCAATTGAAATAATTTTTTAATGATTTGTTCTTATTTCAAGCGCTATGGTATATGAGTCACTCGTTGTATGTAATTTCGGTCTTTTGGTTTTAAAAGATGCTAATTATAAATAAAAAAATTAAAATTATATGTCATGTAATGAGAGTTGATAATGTAGAGTATAAGATGACTTTATAAATTTTTATTAATACAACGAGATTTTAATTAAAACCAATTGAGATTGCAAATGATAATGATGTCTAATTTTTCTTGGAGATGAATAGAAAATCGTTATGTCTTCTATGTGTAATAGTAGATCCTAAAGCTCTCGTGTGTTAGAAATTTTGCTCATGTACCATCCCAATTTTATATGAATATTGTCATTTCATATTTATGTAATAAATAAATATTTTATTAAATCATTAATTATTTTTATTAAGTAAGATGCTGTAACATTTTAGATATTGTATTGATTTGAAAGAATTTAGATCGGGTCTAAAGAGTTAGAACCTTATCTAAAATCAGACAAAAACTTGGGAATATATTTGCAATGATATAGTTGCAAATAGTTATAAGCGTTGTTAGGAAATATCATTGTGTAAATATATTCTCAAATTGTTTGTTCTTGTCTGAAATGAGTTAGAACCTTGTCTGAAATGAGACAAAAACTTAGGAATATACTTGCAATGATATAGTTGCAACTAGTTATAAACGTTGCTAGGAAATATCATTGTGTAAATATATTCTCGAATTATTTGTTCTTGATCTATTTTTACTGACGCAGAGTCTGTCGAGTGGAACTGTTTTATTTAGATCAGTGTATATCTATATCTGGATCGTCCAGATGATTAATCTTAAAAAATCATGAGTTTAGTGGAAGCTCGTATAGATATACAAGTATTCAGTGAGGACTGGATACTGAACAAAACTCAATGAAGACCTCCAATAAATATCCCATAAAATCGTCAATGGAAGGTCTTCTCGAATTGAGTAGTATTCGTGGTCCTTTGACTTGAGCACCATGGTGGGCTTGTGAGTGATCTACCATACTTTGGTTCCACACATGTTAGAGACCTTTCATGGTCTGACTGTTGCACGTCGCTGGGTATGGTCCGATGCTCATGGAGTCCGATGAGTGTATATATGGGATCCTTCAACTCATATGGATGAATTAAATATCTAGATGCTCTAAGATTATTCCAAAAAGTCTTATAGGCATAAGCATTAATTTCGAAAAAGAGTTTCTCGTGGTTCAAACAATATTGCAAATGAATTTATGGATACTGTTTATCGGAATACTAATCGAAGAGATAAGTTTATGGTTAAACAATAGGGGACTTAACGGTGTTGATCTAAGTCTCCGCTCTTCATAATATTAATGACGGATGGGTTATACGACTATGAATTAATCTCAACTTGTGTGGTTTAACTCACCATTTTGTATTATCCATAACATGTGTGTGAAAGGCATCGGTTATGGACTTACAAAAATGTTCCGTGAGACAAAATTGGTACTAGCCTATGGAGTCTCATTATATGAAGTGTGCGCATTGAACACGTGAGTAGCGCACCAGATTGAATTGTTCAATTTGGGAAGTTTTCGGACAATATGAATTTATTTAAAAGTCTCTTGGGGAGTAGTTAAGGTTTAAGTGTTAAACATAAAATTGTGTCAAGTGAGACTTGACACTTTTATCTACCTAGTGTATTGTTAGGGTCGGTGCTCACGTGTCATCCCTGAATGTACATATACTTGTGTATTAATATAAGTGTACATTCCCATTAAATCGCTAATACCCATTTATATGATATTATGCAATATAATATTACAGATATTGTAGATCTGAAGGAGTTCGGATTAGATCTAAAGGAGTTTAGATAAGGGCTCATAGTCAGTCACGCTGAGAGATATAAATGCTAAATGTTAGATCAGCAGATCTAAGAGTTTGAGCCTTGTCTGTAATGGGACATAGACCTGAGAATATACCAGTAACTGCATAGTTACAAGAGTTGCAATCGAGTGCCAGAAAATATTAGTTGCACAAGTACGTTCTCAAATAATTGTCCCTGATATATTTCTGTTGATACGGGTCTATCAGTGGATCCTTTTTATATAGATTAGCATATGTCGTACCTATAGGGTATAGATGGTCGTTCCTAACCGACTGTGAGCTTAAAGCTCGTATTGACATATAGGTATCCAGTTAGGACTAGATATGGGACAGACTCATAAGGGCCTCTGATAGATATTCAATGTAAGCCGTCAATGAAGGGTCCTCTCGAGTTGAGTAGTATACGTGGTCCTTTAACCTGAGTGCCACAGTAAGCCTATGAGTGATCCACCATACTTTGGTTCCACGCATGTCACAGACTTTTCATGGTGTGACTGCTGGGTGTCTCTAGGTATGGTCCGATACTTATGGAGTTCAGTGTGTACAGATATGGGATCCGTCAGCTCGTATAAGGAGTTCGATATCCAGATGCTTCGAGATTGTATCTCAGAAAGTCTTGTGACCACAAGCATCAATACCAGGAAAGAGTTCCGCCAGGGTAGAATAATATAGCAAAAGAGTTTGCGCATATTGTTCAGTGAGATACAAGTCTGGAGATATGATATGGATGAGCACTAGGGGATTTGACGGTGATAATCTATATCCCCGCACATCCAGGATATCATGACGGAGGGACTATATGTATGCATTGTAACCTCAGCTTGCATGGTTCAACGCATTGATTTGTATATCCGTGACATGTGTGTGGGGTATTGTTCACGGACTCATAGAATAGTTCCATTTAACGAATCGAGCGTAGGACCTAGAGAGTCCCGCGATATGCGGTGTACTCGTTATGCATTGAGGCAACATGCCAGATTAAATTGTTTAATCCAACAATATTTAACAATACCATGGGAATACATGCATGTCTGTATTTAAGTGTTAAATACAACAATTAGTCAATAATTATTATTTACTAATTGTATAATGACATGTGGCACATTGTGGACCCTCGATTGAGTTTACCCAAGTGCAAGTTTGGTGGAACCCACTAAGGGGTAGACTTAGTAATTATTCATAAGGGGTAAAATGATCATTTCATACTTTAATTATTTAATGGTTAAATAATCAAAATATCTCTCTTATTTTATTATATAATATATTATTATATTATATTATATAATATTTTTATTATATGATATTTTATATATAATAATATTTTATTTAATAGTACTATATAATTGACATCCATTAATATATAATATTATATATTTTATTATTATTTATATTATATAATATTTTATTTTATTTATATATATATATATATAAAGAGAGACTGATTTAAAAAAGTGTTAAGTGTATGTACAAATTGTTATTCGAGAGAAAGATGAAATGGAGAGGAGAAAGAATAAAAAAAAAAAAAAAGTAGAGGAATCGAAGAAGAATAAAATAAAAGGGAGAAAAATAAAATTGTTTTATTTTTTTTTATGGTTCCGATTGAAGCAATAATGGATTGCTTCAAATTCTTTTTTTTTTTTTATCCTTTTGGTAAAAATGATAAAAACACACACCGCTCATATTGGGGTTTAAGAGTTAAACCCAGTGCTGCATATAGAGCTGTTGTTCTAACTCACAAAGCCCACTATGTTTGTGACTAAAATTACTCGCGAGTTGATCTCTATGCGAACTCCAAAAAATTACATGTATAACGTTACACGTTGAGGTGAGTTCTCTAACCTTCTAATATATTAATGTGATTAATATATTTATTTATTGTGTTTATTACAAAATTTATATGCTTTCATTGCGTTAGGCAATAGCACATGCATACACCCACGTGTATTAGATCCTCTGCCAACATGTATGTCTCAAATTATGCCAATAATTTGTATAGGTACTAAATTTGGCATTGGTAGATATAACTATCATTTAAATGAAATAATTATTATTTTATTTAAATTAAATCATTCGATCATGAATTTATTTCAGAGTCTCTTGGGGAGTAGTTAAGGTTTAAATGTTAAATATAAAATTGTGTCAAGTGAGACTTTACACTTTTATCTACTTAGTATATACCTCAAATTATGTCAATAATTTATATGAATACTAAATTAAATATTTATAAATATAATTAGTATTTAAATAAAATAATAATTATTTTATTTAAATTATATTAATTGATCAAAGAGTGTAATTGATATATTCTTTATAAATAATTTTAAAACCTAATTCATTTCCGTGAAATGTGAGAAATATGTTAAATTGGTGGCATCTTTCAATTGAATAAATGAATTAAAAATGAATAAATTATTTTATTTGACAATCTTTTTTGTTAAGCTTATATATAACTCATTGTTTTGCTTTTCTTTTAACATGACTTGACTGTATATTAATAATTTAAAAACATTAATTTGTTTCAAATTTTATTAACAGTATTTCATCTCTTTACCAAGCATGACAAGGTAATTTTTATGTTTTATCAGGCTTGTAATTTGATTGTCCATTTATTATATCTTTTTTAGTCCTATTGGTAGTCAGAAATATTATAAATAGGTCTTATTACATTTGAATCAGATAAAAAAAATGTGAGCAAATTAAAATAATTAAGTCTCAAGAGATTAAAAAGTAAAAGTTGTTTCATCCAATTTGAAAGATAATTTTTAAAATAAGAGTTGTTTTATTAATTTCGAAAAGAAAGCTATTATTTTAATTTGAGAAAACTCATCACGTTCTCAATTAAATTTGTTTAAAGTACGCTTCGAAAGTAAATTTTTTAATCTTATTAGTGTAATGAAATTATTTTAATGTGTATTAATTTTGTTGTGTTACATATAAATTATGTTATTATTTAATTATATATACAATCACCTAGCACGATGCACACGCACACAACATCCAACATTGTATACAAAAAATATGCACAAGCGCTTATTCAAAATCAATTACACTATCATAATCACTTTATGTCAGTAAACGATAACAATTAAATGAATTATGCATTCTAATAATATAAACGGTTGTGTTTAATATAAATAGAACAAATAACTATTATTATTCTTTAATAATATTCAACAAAAACTCAACTTAGACTACAATAATAAAGTAAATGATTATTATTATTTCTCTATTTGTTTATTAATAATTTTCTCATATTAGTTTCCCATAACCTAAACTAACTAGTCGAATTACATAAATTATTCGTTTTGTTTTATTTTCACCCATTTATTTTTTTAAATAATTTATTAGTTGACCATATATCTGCGGTCATTTTTAAAATCTGAAAAAGATGGACGAAAGAAAGGAGTGAACTCTTAGTTCTCTAATTTGAAAATTGTAAATGATATACGAACGCCCTTTACTTTGAAAAGAAAGGCAGGCGAACAAGAAAAGGAGATGAAAATAATTTTAAATTGACCATCCAGAAAAACGAGAACAACCAGCCCGTCTAGCTCAGTCGGTAGAGCGCAAGGCTCTTAACCTTGTGGTCGTGGGTTCGAGCCCCACGGTGGGCGCGACTATAAGCCCTTTTTTTTTCGCCGCCGTCCTGCAATGCATGGGACCACATATCCAAGTTCTTAACCACTCTCCCAACGCAACACTCTTATACCCCCAATGCCTGGCCGACAAGAGAAACAATACACATCGGCAGTCATCATGTTACATTAAAATTATATCCAACGGGCATCGTCTCTCCAACCCAACTAGAGTTGGCGAATTCTGTGGCATTTTTCGAATAAAGGACCTTCTAATTTTTGGTGGTCACTGTTTCCTTTTGAGGATCTTTTAATCACAAAAATCGAATGCAATCGCAATGGTTCCAAATATAAGCAGGCAGAGGCAGCACTAATCCGAACTCCAAAAAGAAATTGTTCATAACATAAACGTTGAAGATGGCAAAGTGTGAACAGAGCGAGAAAAAAAATACAAAAATACTAACTGAAACAACATTTTCTAGTTCTTTATGAAGCTCAAAATTTCAGTACAATCTTCCTCTGCTGGTGATAATAAATATCCCTCTTTTTTTTATCTGAATATTTGTCCTCACATCACAAAGAGTTCCTGCTCAACCTTTCAGGTATAAGGTCTATACTATGTAACCTCCTAAGAATAAGCAACTCAACTATTGAACCTGTAAGTATTTAGTGCTCAAAACTTCTACAGCATCTAAAGGCACAACAAGCACTGTCAGATCAGAAGCTCTTTTGAGCCAGGGCTTGATATCAGTGAACTATAAAGATTCCCTCATGATGAGTCAAGTGATGGCGCCACCCACAACTTCACTTTCTTGTCAACACTGGATGTTGCTAAAATCAGGACTTGTCCATTCCCTGCATAAGATAAGGTTATGTGAGTCACGTGTATAGACAACCAATTGTAAAACAATATAAACGAAGTTTGAGGTTGAAAGAAGAAGAAGATTCAAGCAAAGCCAACAAATCACATCCAAGAGCTGTGAGAGCATGCATTAGGATAGGCTATCTTTTATCATCCTCAATATTTAAGCATAACAGTCCAACAGAATTAGGTACAAAATGACAGAAGAAATTATGGATAAGTCTAGTTCAATGAAGGTGATTTACCCATTGGAATTGCCTTTGGCGCCCAAGAAATGCATGTGATTTCACCTGCAAGATAGACCTAATATCAACGCAAAATTCAAGCAGATTGTATTTCATGGATAATATATAACTTCGTAATATAAACCCAGATACAAATTCAAACAAAATCAATCAAGGACTAGGAAATCATCAATTAAGTTAATGCATACAACTATTGAAGGTGCAAAATACAGATATAAACAGATTAGCGAGTGGCATAGTCATTGGCTGGTCAAGATTCATGTCCGCCTTCACTTGTTACATATGAGAGTTACATGTTATGACTTCAGAGTAAGTTACACCTAGTGGCCTGGAAAACAAAAGCTCAGGCCTACACAGTGAGACAAATAAAGAGAACTACTTTTTCTCCAAATCTAGTGAACATAAAATTACAGTTGCTCAACCCTCCTTCCGTCACTCTCATGATAAAGATGTTTGGCTTGAGGAATGGGTGCATATTTTAATCACAGTATAAACCTATGCCAGAGAATTGAAAAATAATAATAACTTATGACTAGGTTTACAAGAGAGAATAAAGGAAAGGAAAATTTTCAAAATACAGCATGAAAACTTAATGCTTGGACATACCCTCATGAGCTTTATCAGCTGTGTCTAAAACCTTTCCAGTTTCAACACTTAACCACTGCACTGTTGAACCATGGGTGGCTGCCAATATCTTTCCATCAGGGGACAAACTAAGACGATCATAGTGCAAAGTAGCACCACTTGAATCCTGAAGTGGAATTGGAAACACCTTCAAAGTCTTTGGATCCTCATCCAGATGATATCGAACTACAGAAATGATAAAATCAGTTCGCATAATCAAAATTACAGTACTTACCAAACTAACTGATCAATTAGCACATTCAGATTATCTTAGACGTGCAGATTATAACTTCCATTCAAGCAAAGAATGTTCAATCACAAAGGAAAAACTTTGTGCAGGACTTTCATAAGCAATCTTCCAGGGGTAGGTAGAGATCTGAAGTAATGATCAAGAACTACAGCATGAAGCTGAAGTCACACCCATATGGTGAAAGATGCCACATCTCAACAGTCACAGTTATAACAAACTTTAATGTCATTCAAATATAAACAAGAAGATCATACTTAAGAAGCAGAGTAGTTGTTTAAGTGATATAAGCAGAATATGAATTACAACTGAACACCCATCATTCCACTGCCGCTATCACCAGCATCCAACTGACATGCACAATGTGAAAGGAATCTGTTAAATATTGATGGTAGATGGGTGTGTTTTTGTGAGTGTGCATTTATCTCGATCTTTAGGTGCAACATTATGTGGGTGGCAGAGGTTATGGATGAAATATGGTATATTAGCTCCAATACATGACAGAAACTTTGCATATTACTTACCATTGATGTTCCAAATTTGTATTGAACCATCCTTTGAAGCTGTGATCATTTGCTCTGAGTTTGGTGAAAAGCACAACCAAGTAACTGCACTCTGCACGTAACAAAGTAAATGGAAAATTTAGGCCACCAAACTTTCTTGCAACATATCTCACTGCAAGTAACTTTAATGAGAATTGAAAGGTCAATACAGATGGAAGAAGTTCAATCAAATAGATGCATCAACAAGTGCCTCAAACATGCTTTAGACATAATTTGCTCCACATTTGTTTTTCTTTATGCCTCTTAAGAAAATATACTTCACAGGCGGAAATTTCGAAGCATGAAACAGGGAAATAAATTAGAAAGAATTTTTTTTGAAAAAATACATGAACAAGAAGAACAGTCAAGAGATGACTGACATCAAGAAATGTAAAAGTTGATCAAATCACTAACCTTGTGCCCTTTAAGCTGCATAACTTTTGGAACCTCCTTGACTGAACCATCCTTTGAGTACACAATCTCCCACACCTACAAAAGAAAGCAGAAGAGTAATTAACAACCCTTCAGCACAATTACAATAAGTTACACACCGGTAGTTCCAGCATCAATCTTACAAAGTAATTCTTGAAAATATTTAATAATGCATAAAACATGGCAAACACGTACATGTTTCGATTGCAATCAAACTATGATACAGTGTGTGCAACAAAGCAAATCACATGCTCATTTCAGAGTGATATTAGCTAGAAACTCCAAAATAAAACTTATAAAGTCTAGAAACATCATTCATTGTATATGTTCATTTATCAGAAATATTCACCTTCACATCTGCTGTGAAAGCAGCAGCAGCAAGAAAACGCCCATTTGGAGATATAGCAGCCATGTGGTTTTTCAATTGATTTGTGTCAACTTTACCCAAAACTTTACCAGTTTTTCCATGCCAAATACTGATATCAGTCCCTACAAAGACAAAAAAGATGCCTAAGTTTCTTTTTTCATTTGATTTAGCACAAATAACCTTAAACAATGCAAAAAGGGATATAAGATTTATCAGCATAAATGAAGACCATTATACCTTCTGAACAAGAGGCAATGATAGTACTCCCATCGGCACTACCATAAGTAGCAGTAGCACCAAAAAGAGTCAAGATGGCTCTTTTCTCATGGACTTTGTGGTGTTCCCATTTGATTTCTGGACCAGGAAGCTTGGATTGTTGCTTAGAATCGTTAGATTTGGGTTTCTCTTCTCCATACATGTACAATGAACAACCAGACAGGTTATGAGTTGAGACAACTATGGAAGATGCATCATCAGCAAATGTGATAGCTGTTGGAGGACCTCCAGGTGGTAAATTAATTCTCAAAAACCTGCAGAAGCACCAAAAAAAAAAAATAAAGTGGACTTGAAAGCACGAGTAAACTATGTGAATTATTTAAGCTGATGGGATATCTAGAACAATGTTACAGAAACTTCAGGTTCATACTTGAAACTTTTACTTGAAGCATCATCCAACTTAAATACCCTGACCACTCCATCGGCACAAGCTGTTTGCAAAAATAAGAACTCGTGAAAAAGCAAGACATTAATGCGTCATACATATTGTATCAAATTAGTTAAAAACTAAACTAAGCCAGTAATATTTCGAACAATTCATGACCTACAACAGCTCAAGACACAAAATGATTATAAGAAAGGCAAAAATAAATGACTTTTCATTGAGATATCCACTGGCTAAAATATCATATAATTGCTTCGCCTCATATGAAAATAACTATCATTATCTTTCAATTAAAGAACTCCTGAAAAAAAAACAAATAGTAAAATCAATTACAAAGATTCAATCGATCTGTTAATTCGGAAAAAACAATTCATAATCACTGCAAACCACGTCAAATAATTTTTTTTTTAAAAAAAGAAATCCAAATTGCTTTGATAGTAATTTACCTGTTGCCAAACTCCGTCCATTGGAGGAGAAAGATAGTCCTGTGACCCAATCACCATGACCTTTCAAAGTATTCACATCCAACGGATGATGTCGCTTGTTTTGATCCTACGATTTCATTTCAAAGTCAAAATAATGGACCAAAACAAATTAATTACAAAAAAACTGGCTTTTTTTTTTTTTGCTGGGGTTCTAATTTATGAGTTAATTGTAAATGCAAACCTTGTCGGCGGCGTGAGAGTGAGTTTTGGGGTGAGACTTTTTGGAAAGAGGCTGAGAAGGTTTGGAAGGCTTCTTGTGATCGGTTTGGAGTTCCGGTTTGACGATGGATTGGGCTTCCAATTTTCTCTTGCTGAAGTAGCTTTTGAAGAAGGCGAAAGCGATCAGAGCTCCAAGTACAATCGTGACCACCGTAATTGGAAGAATCAGATCCATTTATGACCGGTCGATAAGGTTTTCAGTGAAAAAAACTTTTAAAGAACGAGGAGAAGGGGATGTGGAAAAAATGACGGGGGTTTAATGCTGCGTTGCTTTGGACTTTCACAGGATATCTATTGGATTAATGGATTCATATCACTAGGATTGATTTTTGGGATTTTTTTGGTAATGTTTTTTTTTCGAATAAAAATCCTCTTTAACATTCTGTTCTGATATCAATTTTAAGAAGTAGGAATTTTTTTTTTAAATAATACTTTAACTATTACATCAATGTGTATTGTTTTATTTTTATAAGATAATAATTACAATTTTAAGACAAATAAAAAACACAATTCTTAAACAATACAAATGACTCCATTGCTGTTTTTTTAAGGGAAAGAAAAAAAGAAAATAAGCTAATTCAAATTTAATTTATTATATAATCACCATGGTAATTATTGCGCTCAATCATTTTTATTAAATCGTTAACAAAATGCACTTGTATGTGTTGTCCCAATAATAAAATTTGTACACCATTTGACTTAAATCAATAATTCAAATTTTGATAAAAGTCAAAGAGTTTTTATTTCTCCAATTATATTAAGAGATAATTATTCTAATTGTTATTAGTAGTTACATAGACAGTTATTGTAATTATATTATTATTAGTAGTTACGGTAAGCAATTATTGTAATTATTTGATTGTTGTGCTATTATTTTAATTCTTTAAGATTTAAAAATTATAATGCAATACTTATATAAAACAAATTATACAATTAACCAAATTAAAAGATTATTGTGATTAAATAACTAAAAAATCATTTGAACCAATTCGTGTGTTGATGGGGTAGTTGGGATCAGTATTTTTTTTTTATCTACAAATATAATATTATTGATAAAAAATATTTATATTATATTAAATAATTATTAATATAATAATCAAAAAATTATTGAGATACTACATTATATTAACCCATTATCTTATATCCAAACTTAATCTATTATCAAAAAATACCCGATATAAAATCTTATAACAAAGAATCATCCTTACAGCTATAAATCAATGCTTCTATTGAGAACAAGAAATCCTACCCTCACATATAATAGACAAAAGATAACTTTCACACAAGAGGGGCAATATAAAATACATAATCTCATAATTTTTAAAAATTTATTCAAGTCCTCAACCTAATACCAACATCAAAAGAATAAAAAAAAAACATTGATCAAGTTTCAGGTGGCTACAATGAGGTTTGAAAGCTACTAAAGATTGATTACCTACTAGATCTAGGATTGAATAATTACTAATGAGCAATGTTTGCTTAGATAATAATGGTGTTGTCCGATGGTGAATGATAGCAAGTTCCAAAAACTTATAAGAGGAAAGCATGGCTAACAACGCTGACGGAGTCTAGCGAAAACACGATTGAGGTCGATGGAATAGTAGCATAGGCTAGCAAAAGCTTAATGGAACCCTATAGCGACTCGATAGAGGTCAATGAGCAAGCTCGACCAAAATGCCAAAACGAAAAATAGAACAAAACATAAAAGAAATAATTGTAAAATAGAGGAAGAGCAAATGAGAAACATATTGTGAGAAAAAGAAAAGTGTGTCCACCAAAAAAAAGGCTAAAAGTCCTATAAAATAAGTGAAATTTGGTACAAGCAGATAAATTTTCATTTAGAAAGAGTTTATAACACTTTTTTTTACGAGAGAAGGAGAGAGAGAACTCCCAAATATTTTTAAAGTTAAATGTACTAAATTCGAGTATATTTATTTATACGGACACGATAATAAATTTAATGGTTGGAGTTTCTTCATAAAATAAATAATCATTATATGAAAAAAATCATTATCATTTATAATAAAAAAATTATTTATTTTATAAGTAATACTCTATATTTTAAAAGTTACTTAAATTTTTAGCTAACTGACTGAATAGCAACTGATTAAGCGGTAATCATCAACAATATTTACAATACGAAAATTGAAGCAATAAATCATGTGTTAACGCATTCTATCTAAGTAGTCTTCTTTAGCACTTTTCACTTTTTATACTGCAAATTTAAATTCATAATTGACTACGCCATTAGTTTTTTTTTTTCCGAATCAAGTGAAATTGATTTTACATATAAAAAAAACTACTGAAATTTTGTTGGTCCCAACTACTTTTTGATAAAAATGTTAAAAAAAACTTAATTTTATTTATTATATAACCACACACACATATATATATATATATATATATATGCGAAACATTAATTCTATTTATTATATATCCACGTACATATACGCAACAAATGACTCCATTCTGAAATTTTTTGTTAAAACTTAGAAAAGAAAATAAATTAGGCATCAATTGTCCTCCCAACTTCATTTTTTTTATATATGTAATTTTGATTACAAAAAGATAATATATATATAGATACTTTTATCTTAGTTTGGCCTAGCATACAACATTAAAGAAAGAGAGAGTAATTATTACATTAAATAGCAATCAATTAATCATTAATCTAAAATTCTCATGATTATATTTTTATTGTCGTTTAAATAATTAAAATATTCTTAAAAGAATAAAGGTATTTTCATTCAAATTAGATGTGATAATATAATTATAATTATTTTCAAAATGTAATTTATATAAACTGCAGGGATAACAGTGTTAATATCCGTCAACAACATTTATAGTACGAAAATCGAAGCAGTAAATCACTTGTTTGTACACTTGTTTCAAAGCCCAATTATTAACAGACTTTATTTAGCAGTCTTCTTAAGCTCCTTTTTGTTTGTATACTACGGATTTAAATTCGTAATTGACTACACATATAATTGATTTTCTTTTTTCGAGTAAAGTGAAATTAACTTTACATAAAAATGGAACGCTGCTAAAATTTTATTGGTCCCAACTATTTTTTAATGAAAATGTTAATAAACATTAATTCTAATTATCATATATATACATATACATGCAATTACGGGTTCTCATATGTACTATCGGTATCGGGTAATTGATGACGATAATGTTGCAGTTACTCGACTAGTCGAATCAGTAACTGGCCTATGTGGGCTACGGGCTCGATAGATTCAGAATATGGAGCGGGTCAAGCGATGCAAAACCCCGACATTTCACCAGCCCCAAGGTTAAAAGCCAGAACAAGGGGAGCCCACGTCATGCTTAGATTTCAAGTCTTCACGGTAATGATTTTGTAGTCTTAAATTGCTAATATGTCACACGATTGGCTTCACTTTGGAAACAAAAACCCATATTTAAATGTTACAGGAAAACAATGAACTCATTCCAAACATATGGTTTTATTATTTTATACACAATAAACTAATTTACTCCGTTGGATCTTTCAAGAAAAAAAAGAAGAAATTTACTCCGTTGGACTTGGACATTCTATTGCCCCCTATGAAAATTTGGGGGCAAATTAGGATTTTCGCTTCTGACACAAAGACAATCACAAACATAGTGGGTTGGGAAGTAAAGTTGCGTCTCCGATTAATATTTACCTCCAGGCCATGATTTTTCAAAACCAATGGAGCCTCCTTGCCCACTTTATCCATATTTTCATCTACATAAAATTAACTCGAATGATTAAAGTTTGAGCCCACTCATTGGGATTTCTCAACGAATGATATCTCCTGTGGCAATTAGCTTCAGCTTCTGCAAGATCAGAAAAAATGCATAAAAGTACTGGTGGTGTGCTTTAATTCAAATATTCCATTGTGCTATTGAAACTGTCTTATGGAAATCTTTTTCTCATAAATATACTTTGTGATATTGTACTTTGTGAACGAGGTAGAACTAGCTACATTATTCTCTTTGTTTTAAGCAAATAGAGGATTATTGAAGAAAACAAAATAAAATTCTCATACCGTAATATACACCGGGGGATCATCAAAACTTGTAGAACCTAGGATTACTTCCCTGCTCAGTTTTGTTGTAAGCTTGTAACAAGCTCGCAGCTGACATTGACAACAGCATCAACCAAATGTTAGTCATTAGATTTAGGTAAATAAAAAATGGGAACATGGCGAAGTACATAAAACAATTAGATGAGATCCACAACTCTTGACATTAAAAAAGATCGCCAGAAATTTTACCTCAGAACGAGTTGCTCCACCAATGATAAATACAAATATACGCTGTCCCATCTTCCTGAGATCACCAGCTGCATGCTTCAAAATTGAATCGCTGCAAACCAAGTATCTTGAGATTTCAGTGTTACGAGTCATAAGTTATAGGTAAATATTACTTTGAGATATCCTTGTAGTTCACATGCAATAGCTGGGCCTGTGCCAGCAAATAACAAATAAAATCTGTAGGAATACCTTGAACTTCCGTCATCGGAAGTAGGGGCTTTTGCCCAGGAGGGGGTGCGTCTTGATCTCATTGAATGAGCAGGAGTTTTCCTCTCGGCAGGTGCATTACTGGCAGAAGCTGCCTTTTTTCGAGCTGATAATTCCTTGGCCGCTTCCTGTTTGGCTGGACTTGGATCATTCATACAACAATACTCATTCTTCGGCAATTCACCTTTGATTAAATTTTCAATAAGCTCCTGAGACAAAAATCATCTCATCTGATACTAGTCATTCAAAGATACACTACTCTGAATAATACTCAACTAGGAAATGTTAGAAAATTGAGGGGTGATATAGGATCACAATTAAAGTAAAATTGAGAAAAATAATAAAAATAAAAATAAGACTAAACATAAGAGTACGTAGTTCGACTTTTAGCCTATGTTCATGGACGAAGACAGAAGAATATTTTACTATTAAAAATGGAGAATACAAGTATTATAGTATTTTATCCTTATAACCCAAAATTTCAATACACCCAATTCTCTTAAATTTCTAAAATCTCTCTCAAAATTATATTGTAGAACAAAATTGTTAAGCTCTCCATTTTATAGGGAGAGTTGAGCAAGTAGACAGCCTTAATAAGGCTGTTCACCATTGCAAATTTGCTTCTCCCACTTGAAGATTTGATTGAAAATCAATCAAGTCTTCACACTATTATTTCTTCTTCGCTAAAGTCATGTTGCCTACGTGTCTACTAGGCCATGCAAGGATCTGCACCATACAAATTTGTTGATATGGTGGACTTGGTCAACACATCTGCTAGGTTATCATCTGTATGAATTTGTTTTTATATCTACACTTCCATCTTCTACCACTTCACGAACGAAGTGATATTGAACACCTATGTGCTTCGTTCTTGAATGAAAAGCTGAATTCCTTACAATGTGCAAGGCACTCTGACTATCACAAAACAATTGAACTTTCTCTTGCTTGTGCCCGAGCTCCTCCAGTAATCTTTGTATCCAAATTGCTTCCTTGCAAGTTTGTGTAGCTGCTATGTATTCTGCTTCTGTAGTAGATAATGCCATAATAGTTTGCAGTTTCAAAACTCAGCTTACAGCTCCTCCTGCAAGATTAAACACATAGCCAGTAATGAATTTTCTTTTATCAAGGTCTCCTGCAAAATCTGAATCCACAAAGCCCTTAACAATAAAATTATAATGTGCAAGGCACTCTGACTGTCATAAAACAATTGAACTTTCTCTTGCTTGTGCCCGAGCTCCTCCAATAATCTTTGTATCCAAATTGCTTCCTTGCAAGCTTGTGTAGCTGCCATGTATTCTGCTTCTGTAGTAGATAATGCCACAACAGTTTGCAGTTTCGAAACCCAGCTTACAACTCCTCTTGCAAGATTAAACACATAGCCAGTAGTGGATTTTCTTTTATCAAGGTCTCCTGCAAAATCTGAATCCACATAGCCCTTAACAATAAAATTTGATCCTCCGTAACATAAAGCAACATCTGAGGTACCCTTAATGTATCTAAGGATCCTCCTGACACAACCCCAATGCTCTCTACCAGGATTCGTCATGTATCTACTAACTGCTCCCACTGCTTGTGCAATGTCTAGTCTGGTACAAATCATAGCGAACATTAAACTTCTCACTGCTGATGCATACGGTACTCGAGACATCTCCTTCCTCTCTGCTTCTTTACTAGGACACATCTTAGAGGATAACTTGAAATTAACAGGAAGTGGGGTACTAATTGGCTTACAATCTTGCATGTTGAAGCGCCACAAGATTTTCTTTAAGTAGTTCTTCTGAGAAAGCCAAATCATCCTGTTATTTCTGTCTCGGTGAATTTGCATCCCTAGAATCTTGTTTGCTGGTCCCAAGTCCTTCATATCAAATTCCTTAGCCAACTGTGCCTTCAATTCTTGGACTCGATCTTTGTTGGGACCTGCCACCAACATGTCATCCACGTACAATAGCAAAATAATGAAATCATTATCATCTTCAAATGTTTTGTAGTATGTACAATGGTCTGAACTAAGTCTGTTGTATTCAAGGCTGATGATATAGGAATCAAATCTCTTGTACCAACACCTCGACACCTGTTTAAGATCGTACAGAGATTTGTTCAACCTGCAAACTAAGTTCTCTTTTCCTTCTTCTTTAAAGCCTTCTGGTTAGAGCATATAAATTTCTTCTTCAAGTTCTCCATGAAGAAAAGCTGTCTTCACATTTAGTTGCTCTAGATGTAAGTCAAATGTAGCACACATTGCCAAGACTATTCTGACTGTCGTGAGTCGAACCACAGGGGAAAATATCTTATTAAAGTTAATACCTTCTTTCTGAGCATAACCTTTTACCACCAATCTCGCACGATACCGCTCCACTTGGTCATTGCCATCCCGTTTGATCTTGTAGACCCATTTGTTACCAATGGCTTTTCTTCCTCGTGGTAGTGTAACCAGTTCCCATGTTTTTTTTTTATGCAAGGCTTCAATTTTTTCTTGCATTGCTGTCATCTATAGAGAAACATCTTGACTTTTAGAAGCCTCCTAGAAAGTTGTTGGCTCTCCATCCTCTGTTAGAAGACAGTATGCAACATAAGCCTCCATGACATACTCCGAGTGCTATGATGGTGGTCGTCTCTCACGAGTTGATCGACGATCATCTGTAGCCTCAGACTCTACTGGTTCTTGTTCTTCATGCTCTGGTACTGCTTCAGAAGAATCTGAATCTTCTTGTACTTGATTGTTTTCTATTTGTACCATTGTAGTCTCTGGATTTTCCTTCACTGTGTTATCATCTTTATCATTCTTTTGCAGTTTATCTTCTGCAAATATCACATCTCTACTGATGACGACCTTGTGGGTAGTGGGATCCTACAGGCGATACCCCTTAACTCCATCAACATATCCAAAGAAAATGCATTTTCTGGATTTTGGATCCAGCTTTGTTATTTCTTGAGGATTATACATCACGTACACAGGACTTTCAAATGTATGAAGGCGAGAATAATCAACTAGTTTCCTAGTCCACATCTCCATCGGTGTCTTCAACTCGATTGCTATTGATGGTGACCGATTTACTATATAACAGGCGGTTTTGACTGCTTCTGCCCAAAATGCTTTGGCTAAACCTGCAGTTCTCAACATAGCTCTTGTTCTCTCCAACAAGGTTCTATTCATCCGCTCTGCTACTCCATTCTGCTGAGGAGTGTAAGCTGTGCTAAATTGCCGCTTGATGCCTTCTTGTTGACAAAATGTAATAAAATCCTCACCAGTATATTCTCCTCCATTATCTATCCTTAAACACTTGATCTTCTTTTCCGATTCAAGTTCTACACGCGCTCTGAATATTCTGAAAGCTTCAAACAAATATGACTTCTTCTTGATTGGATACACCCAACATCTCCTGGAGTAATCATCTATGAATGATACAAAATATCTCCCTCCTCCTAAGGACATCGCCGGTGCTTGCCAAACATCAGAGTGGATCAATTTTAGAATTTCTTTACTTCTAGAACTGGATGTGCTGAACTTTAATCTATGCTGCTTACTTGTGACACAGTGCTCATAGAAAGGTAAATGAACCGATTTGAGCCCAGGAAGTAAATTTTGATCAGAGAGAATCTTCAAACCTCGTTCTGACATATGGCTCAGTTTGCGATGCCACTTTATCGTTGACTCTTCTGCTGAACTAATTGATGCAATAGATGCATCTCCTTCCTGCAGTGTTTCTCCATTAAGCATGTACAAATTTGCAGCAACCTTTTCTACCTTCATTACTACAAGCGAGCCTTTCAGAATTTTCATTGTCCCATTTTCAATTTGGGTTTTACACCCAGTGTTATCTAATTGTCCCAATGGTAAAAGATTCTTCTTGAGGCCTTTCACATGTCGCACCTCCTGGATAATACGAACAGTACCATCGTACATCTTCATCTTGATGGATCCTATTCCAGCGATTTCTAAAGCATGATCGTTCCCCATATATACAGATTCTCCAGAGGTAGGTTCATATTGATGGAACCATTCTCTCTTAGAGGTCATGTGCCATGTAGCTCCAGAATCCATGAGTTATACATCATAGAACTATTTTCTGCTTTCAACAACTGTTGCTGCCTCGCTGTATAAAATTTCACCATCATCTGAGGTGCTTGCAATATTCCCTTGCAATTTGTCCTCTGCACTTTTCTTCATCCCCATCAATCCTTCTTCAGATGGCCTTTCTTGCCACAATGGTAGCACTTGACATTCTTCTTACTTCTGGATTTTGGTCTACCATGATTTTGACTCATACTGGGGTCACGTTCTGTTGATCTACCTCTCATCATTGTCAAAGCTTCTGCTTGCTGCGAACATTCCTGTTTGTCTTCTTTATTTTTTCGTCTTCGTTCTTCTCCCAGCACAGCAGCTGTAACATCATCGAAGACTAAGAAGTCCGTTAGGATATTATTCGTCAAATTGATGATGAGTTGATCATACGAATATGGTAGGCTTTGAAGTAAAATCTCCGCACGTTCACCTGCCTCTATTTTATACCCCAAGGAAGTGAGTTGGGAAAATATAGTATTTAACGTGTTGATGTGCTCTGTCACTGAAGTGGATTCTGTCATTCGAAGAGTATACAATCTCATTTTTAAGAAAATCTTGTTGTGCAAAGTTTGACCTCATACAATTTTATGAAAGTATCCTAGATCTCTTTTGTTGTTTTCTTTTCCGCTACACTGGATAACACATTATCAGCAAGTGCTAGATGCAGATCAGCAACTGCATTACTGTCAATCTCATTCCACTTGATATCATCAGTGATACCAGCGGGCTTTTCATCAATTGCTTCTAAGCACTTGTTTTTCCTTAAAATCGCATTTATTTTCATTTTTCACAATGTAAAATTACCTTTATTGAACTTCTCAACTTCGTATTTTGCCGCCATTGCTTTTTACCACGGATTGCTTTCTGCTAGGATTGGCTCTCCACTGTTTCATGTGAATAGTACCTGTATGTATGAACAGTACCCATACGTATAAACAGTGACCGTATACATGAATAGTAACCTCCTTCAACCGGAAGCTCTGATACCACTTGTTAGAAAATTGAGGGGTGATGCAGGATCACAGCTAAAATGAAATTGAGAAAAATAATAAAAATAAAAATAAAACCAAATATAAGAGTACATGATTCGGCTTTTAGTCTACGTCCACAGGCGAAGACAGAAGAATCTTTTACTATTAAAAATAAAGAATACAAGTATTATAATGTTTTAACCTTACAACTTAAATTCTCAATATACTCAATTCTCTCAAAATTTTAAAATATCTCTTAAAATTATATTGTAAAACAAAATTGTTAAACTCTCTCTTTTATAAAGAGAATTGAGTAAGTGGACAATTTTAATTATATACCAACAAATTTGTAAATTTGCAAATTACAAATTTATCGTTGGCACTGTAATTTGCAGCTGGCACACGGTGCCAGCTGCTGAGAAGAAACTGGCATAAAAACAAAATAATGGTTATAAATGGTAGGCATCTCGTAATTTATATGTGAAAGCCCTCGTCTTTTCTTCCCCATCCCCACCTCCACTCAATCCACCCTGTGTGTCGGAACTTCACTGCTGTAAGTTTCAAATATCGCATTGACATTGGCTCAGCACGACCTTACTGACCGTCAATGTCCCTCATCAGTACCCAAGAAGGCGGTAGCAAAATAGTGTGTGAGCAACCACAGAAAGTATTAGCAAAAGAATTTACTTTTTTCCGTGCATTCTGTGGTCTAAAGAGGAGCAATATTCCGGAAAAATAAAAGCTAATATTCAATGTGAAGGTTATACATGCTCAACATATGCTATACACAAATTACAGAAAAACAATCCAGATTACTAAGATAATACGGCCAACAAAAACTAATTTAACATCTCCCTATAGTGTTCGCTTGTAGTCATTAAACCATGCTTGTATATTACTGATGTCATCTTCTAACAGACCATATTAAGAGAGCACAATCTGAAACTTGATAAATTTTACCAAATCATAGGTCAAACTAAAAGAGCTGGATGATAACAAACGGGTTTGTAACTTCAATGATGATTAACTTACACATCAGCTGGCTCAGATATTTCAGAGGTACAGAAATTAGAAATAGTTAGTTGAAGGCATTCATTTTCCAAATCAATCACAGAGAGGTTAAGGACAGGAAGGCATCAAAAGTTAAGGTGTAGGTGAAACTTGCTTGATTTACACCATACCTCTATAATAGGATAAAATTTAAACAGTGCCCATGTTTCTTCCTCACCAGTCCGTTCTTTTCTTGCAGCTTGCTTCGTCTATTGATCAAAAAGAAAATTATCAACTGTACCCTACTCTGACAAAAATGTTTTATAAAGGTCGGAAATCATACTAGTGGTCAAAATTCATTTAAAATATTCTGATCTTTTACCTTCTGGCCACTGAACTTGAGAGAGAAATTATCATTAGATATCTTTTTGGAACCTGACCCTGCAAGCATCCGCATATTATCCACAACCTTCATATCCTCAGATGATAATTTAGCCAACTGATTGATTAAAAAAAAGAATCTATGTTAATAGTTTCAATGTAAATTTCTACTGTTATGTGGTACTATTGATCTTTCTATTCCTTAGATACCTGCATAAGCTTCGAAGCTTTGTCACCCTCAAATTTCTCAGGATACACAGATGCATAAATCATCAATAAACGCAACTTATTTTCAGGGGATAGTTCCTGTATAAAGAAAGAAATGATGAAGAAACAAAAGATTACCCACTAATAGAAGAGAAAAAAATGTATAACAACTCCGCACAGCATTACCTGCTTCGTCCTTAGAAAACTGATAACATCTTTTGCCCCTGCATCACCAAATACAAGGTCCTGCTCCAGTTGCCCAAGTTCTCGAAGCCCAATGTCTCTAATTACGCGGTTAATTTTTCCAGCTATCTGCAGTGGAATAATCAAGTGAAAATAACATCATTTAAAAATACATAATCGTACTCATGTTGATCATTCCACCAAAGGTTTCTAAAGCTCTCAAACAATCATTTTAGCCACCAGTGCATATATTTCAAATCCAGTATTCAGCTTTGCATGTCTAGGGCACCAAGAAACTTCATCATATTTGTGCTCTTGTTTATTATCTTAATCATATAAAAAAAGATCTTAACTGTTTTCTATGGGTGCATAACAGTTCTTAGTAGTTAACTTCAAAACCATAAGGCATCACTGGAATTCTTGAATTCCAGAAAGGAATACCTAAACAGTAAAGAAGGTTTGATTCAGATTTATTTTTCTTGTATTTCTTGATTCTGTGTTGTAGTAGTAGCCACTTACAATCATAACTATGAAAACAACTAGAAGAGTAAATTCCCTTTATTACTTATCCTTGCAGATGGCTAAATACCTTGTGTTTCCAGTAGAATTATACATTAAAGCTATACCGTTGAACAAGAAAATGGCACTTATAGAAGACAAACAAACCTCTACATGCAGAGAAAGCTTGTCAACTTGTTCGGTGTATTGCGGCAAAGCTTGAACAACTTTCTGCAAGTCTCGTGTAGATAGTTCGCCGCCATCTCTGTACAAAATTGAACTTAACCATGTGAAATTTATGTAAAACAGCAGTGATTACATAATCTGGAAACACTACTATTTATTACAGTTTAAAACCTTATAACATGTCAAAGTTCAGCATATAATGGAAAATTATTTTAAAGAATGACAAATGGACTTCAGCACTAACCTTGAGCTTTGTTGAATTTGTGCAGCTTTGTTCTTTGATACGAAGTTCGTCATCTTGTCATGCAATCGTTCACTAGCCTGATATACCAGTTAGTGAACAGAGCATTCACACTTACAATGTATCCAAATCAAAGAAGTTTTAAAATGCATGAGACATACGTCAGCTATATGTGCGTGACGAAGCTCAAACCAGACTGGATCATGATCTTCTAGAAGCATCTTCTTTTTCTCAGGATTACCACCTGTTTTGCTAGGAACCTAAAAGGACAATATATGTCATTTGCATACAACACAGCAAAAGGAAGGGAAAGAAACCAACAAGTCATTGTACCTCAAGCACATATTTATTTCCATCCATATCCAGTAAATCGTGGCACATAGAATCATAAGTCCATTCGTGTATGACAGGAGCAATCTAAATAAACAAGTCATCACGGTTAGAAACAAAAATTGACAGAGTACAATAAGAAGGTCAATGCATGATTACTAAAAATAATGGTAACCTGGTCAACAGATCTATCTAAAATGAGGAGCTCGCATGTCTCCTTCTGCGGAAAATTGGGGATAGATTTATATTTATCAAGACATTTCCAAATACCAATAGCAAGCTTTGTAGATATTAAATCACGAAATGTTGTCGAAGATGTATCAGAAGCCTTGACAGCACGATACCACACAAATGGAAACTCCTGAAACCAATGGAGAACACTGATCTAAATACCAAGGAAATTACTATTTCCATGTGAAAATTGGTATGATGTAAACCAATGTTTACCATCATGTGAAAGCTGCCACAACGAGAACTACATTTGTTGCTTTTTTGCCATAATAATTAAGGCCACGTATTATGCAATATGTATACTCCAAATATGGTAATCTGAGAAACCATAATACAGCATTCATACCTTCATAGAAGCAAAAACTGTAGCAATTCGTGTTGCCATTGTGTTTAAGCAAGCATCAAAATTGTGAGTATTCTCAACATTTTCACCAAAGAGTTCCTCTAGTGCTCTTTCCTGGTCAGTAATAAAAGCCTGCATTTGAGGGATGCCAGTGGACAGTATATTTTTAGTAGGAATAACAGGGAAAAACATAATTGTAACCACATATAACTTTCGTGTATAGAATACGATCTGAAGTGCTAGGAAATTATGTTCTCAATAGAATTGAGCCTTAACAACAATCATTCGATAAAGGCATACATAATACACTTCTAGCTACAAACAAGTTCCATGACGTGAGATTAAGAAAATGTAGAAACACGAGTAAAGCACAAAATCTCATCTCTGTCACTCCAAATTGAAAAATAACTTGTTCTCAGTCGCACAAATCCAAAAACTAGAGGCAGCTTTCGTGGTAACGAGGATCTGTGTCTTCAAACTGTTGCCTCAGCATTGCTAAACACTCCAGATTGGGACAGAGGAGGCTCGATGTCACAGTGTAGTGCAAAGCTTGTCCAATTCATCGAATGACGTTTATCTTTAACACCTAAAAACCACATTTGAGTCCTAAGGTAATTACTAGTGCTATGAGGAATCTACAGCAATAAATAAACATTATGGCAAGTTAACAGCTCAAATGGCACATGCACTTTTTCCTAAATTCAAAACCATAACTCATTGCAGGAATTTAGATTACTTAAATTGCTTCAAATAATTTATTCTATTGAGAAGCCTAAATAAATCTTGTTATTACTACGGAGAGGGGCTTCTACATGACAACAATGTCGGATTATCATTTCAATACATGTTCTCAATATTCAACTCATCATTTTTTACTTCACAGCGAGCCTGGACCTGATGCAGTGAATAGCACAATACTTCTCCAAATAACCAGAGAGCTAGAATTAACCTAATGCTAATCAGAAATGTAAATTAGCCATTTTTGATCAATTTTCAAGACCAATAACATTGGCTTGAGGTTTTATGGGACAGCTAGAAGGTTCTCCCAAAGGCATTGCAGAATTTTCTATACTCATGCAGAGTTTGCTTACACCATCCCTCTGTAATTGTTGTCAACAACATATAAGGACTTTAAGAGTAAAAGATTGTCAACCAAGAATGCAGACAACATTGGAAAAGTATAGAGAAAAAAAGTATCACTAAATTTAACAAAGGGAATCTTTTATAAAACCAATCCTAAGAAGGTGGGGATCATATTGGGAAAGAGTTGAAATAGAAATACTAAACTAAATCTTGGGGATTTGTTTGAAATCACATTTTGTTGAAAAATAGTTGCAGGAGGAATAGAGATTATGACCTGTTCTCTCTTCCACTAATTCTATCACAAAAACCTAGAAACTTATTACAAAGTTCTGATATCTTAAAGAGAATTTTCACTATGTCAACTAACACTAGTTTGACTTTAGGAAGTCTAAATAATTGGTTGTTGGTTGTAATATCCTAGGCAAATCCCACATCGTCAAGGTACGGGAGAAATGCTGAGTTTATAAGAGGTGACCTACACTTTAATTGGCAAGACGCGTTTTTGGGTGAAGAACATTTGCGTGAAGCCTAAGAACAAAACCGTGCAGACTTAGGCCCAAAGCGGACAATATCTTGTCATGTCTAGGTTGGATCATGACAGATTTAATGACAGATTGTAACGACCCAAATCCCACATCAAGCAGACTCGTCCAAAGTGAAGGCGTTATAAGGAGTGATCACGCGTACCTGTGCGAGGCGCCTTTTGAGAATGGTGATTCGTTCCGCCTATAAAAGACAAAACCATGAGGGGGGAAAGACGCGTGCATGAACCCCAAAGCAGACAATACCTTGTACAGGGATGTGGGCTCTTTCATTTGGTATCAGAGCCACTCCCGGTGTCCTCTTGAACGGTGGTGGGGCAAATTTCAGCGAGTACACTGAGTCCTTAAGGGGGGATGTATGTAACACCCTAGGCAAATCTCACATCATGGGAGAGATGTTGGGTTTATAAGAGGTGACCCACACCTTAATTGGCAAGATGCGTTTTGAGTGAAGGACGTTTGCGTGAAGCCCAAGAACAAAACCGTGCAGACTTAAGCCCAAAATAGACAATATTTTGCCAGGTCTAGGTTGAGTCATGACATTGGCAAAACAGTATTAGACAAATGAATTAACAAAAATTTTCGAAACACAAATACAGAAGTACAAGAATTTCATTCCAGGAATTTATTGCATTATTTAGACTTACATAATTCTCTTTTTCTCCTGTAAGAGTGGATTTTTAATTCATCAGAAATTTGAAGATAATGATGTTCACAGCTTGTAGAGACCTAAAAGTAAATAGAAAATGGATCTCTATGGATCAATAAAACAAGCGTTATCAGTACATACCTGTCTATCTATAGGAAAATACTCCAAATTCATCTGCAATTATCAAGCCCCAAAAAAAGGGATAAAAAATGGAAGCTTAATAAAGTAAAAAAAAAATCCATGTACTCTGTGTATGAGGTATCAAGAAGCATGATCAAGATCCTAACCTCACTCAATGCTGCTATACGGGGCAACACGCTTGTATCACACTTGATGTGATTGAGCAGCTCCTTTGGAATAGGTGAACTGAAAAATACATATGCTCTAGAGAAAAAAAAAAGTGAGAGATAAATAAATGCATTCATAAAATAAAAACAATTGGGTTCAAAGCTGTATAAGATTTGTAGAGTAACAAGAAGAATCGTTCCATACTTCCTATATAAAGGCTCCCTTCCAGACATGTCAGACAAGAACATGACCACACTGCACGCTAGCAACAGATAGGGTTAAAACAGTTCCAGATTTTCTAAGGATCAGAATTAAGTGGGAGACAAAATCCAAAAGGATTTGCAAGGCAAGATGGATTCTAGTAAAATAGTAGATATAAAGAAACAAAGGAAAAACATGAAATAGTGGAAATGAAGAGAACAAAGTGAAAAATATATCTTCTAACTATAAAAGACATCTAACTGCAGCTGCAAATATGACTGGATAAAATTAAAATGCAGTACTTTTCTTTTGTTGGCTGGATAAAATATACAGCATCCATGGAAACCAATGGTTGTCTTCTCCTGAAGAGGTCTTCCACCACTGAAGTGAAGAAATATAATAAGTATGGACTAAAATCATTGATCAAGACCATAAAATTGAAGGAAGATGAATGACAATGCACACTTTAAACATTGCTATGAAAACATCTTTAAGGCTTAGAGAATCAAAACGCATATTATTCTCCAGCATTAAGTCAACATGACTTGTAGCCTAGAAAATATACTGATTACTCAATGTTACGAAATCCAAAGCAATATATTCGTTCTAACACTTACACGAAACACCTTGGTCTGTGATATCTGCCATTTTACATGAGTGAGACATTACTTTCACAGTGACTTTATCCATGATGAGTACCTGCCGGAAAACAGTTAAGATGACTTTCACGGTGAGTTTATTCAAAGCTATAGTGTTTGAGAGGAAAAAGGAAAGTTAATAAGTTATGTTGCATATTAAGAATGAGAGGAAGCTGAATTGTCTCCCATTATTGTGACTTTGCAAGAAAATCTCTACTCATAGCAATTAAAGTGGGAGACCTTTGTAAATTTACTTATCTAAACATGCAGTGGATTCAAATATAATATAAACTTAACACTATTCCGCCAGAAAGATATTTTTGTAGCGGGTGCAAAGACAAGAATTAATCAAACTGATTCCAGTAAAAATACAAACTTTGTATAGAAAAAAATAGAAAATAGAGCTCTCTTCTGCCACTAAAACAAACAAGTCAAGGGTAGCAACAGAACGAGTTATAATAATAAATTGAGAACAAAATATAAATTAATAACTGTAACATCAGACACACACCTTCCATGCTTTTGAATCTGATTTGGCTGATCCCAACATTTCGTGCAATAACCCTGAATTATGCCAACTCATAAATGAATGGTGTTACAAGAAAGCAGCAAATGTATATATCTCAAAAGATCTGGAAATCAGCAAGATCTAGAATATAGGTAAATTCAAGGTTCCCAATCCATTATTTACTTTTTCTTGTATCTTTCTTGGAAATAAAATGCTCTAATGGTCAAATTCGTTCAAACAGATACTACAGTGGACGCAATTAAATCTTGAAATTATTTGTGCTCTGCCGACGTCTTCTTTCTGTGATTCAAGATTCAAGAAAAGACAGATTTCTTGAAACTCTAAGAGAGCTTACAACAACTCAAAATCACGTATAAGAATTTAAATAAAAATCCTAATAGCCTCTTCTGATTTAATTTCTGAGCGCGAAATTTAAATCTTCGATTAATATGCCTTGGCTACATTTTCTCAGGAAACAAAGATAAAAACGAAACAACAAATGGAATAATGGTTCCAGAGAGAAGAAGAAGAAGAAGAAGAAGAAAGATGCTTACGGTCACGGCTGAATTGACGGCAGAATTTGTACTCCGCGCCATGGGATGACCACTCAGAATCCGAAAATGACATTCTCAAATGTTACGGGCCAATGCAACTGGTTAGATTACTAAGCCCTTACCGGGAAAAAAAAAAGGAATCACTAATCAATGAATTTCAGAAGAGAAAGAGAGAGAATTTTGTTGTATGTGTGAGGAGAGAAACTCTAGGCGCGGTCTGAGAACGGCCGTTAGAAATGCCTGGGAACGGCTTGTGTATTACGCGCAGTTCGCTCGCGGTTTGTTCTTTAATTTTGAAGTTAGTCAATTTACCTTTATACCCTTTTATTTATTTTTTTGTCTTGGACAGTCTTGTCCTACTGTAACCACCTAAATAAAGGTCAAGGAATTATGTCAAATTGACCGCTGAACTTTCGAAGATAAAATGCCAAACATAAGTATATTTTTTATTTTTTTTTAATTTGATTTTCTTTCTTTGGCTTAATTCTAAATGACTGTAAAAATAAAATGCCAAACGTAAAACCCATGACAATATTTATCTATTCTTCAATATTATAATAATGAGAATGAAAGTCTAAAACTAAAAAATAAACATAAGTTACATAACATTTTAGTTAAATACTGAGGACTGAGCAGTGAGGACTTTTTATTAGTTAGGGACTTCTTTAAAAGAAAAAAAAAAACAAATTGCAGTGTATCAAAATCATAATATCAGAACTACTATCACTTTAATGTAAGTTGTAAACCACTCTCTTTGCAACATTGAATTGCTTCGTCGAATATTTCATCGATCCCATACTTTTATGTGAAACCAGCATCCAAGAGTTTATTTGATGACAATTCAGGCACTATATAACCTTCAACCTCTGCTAAATCTCTGCAAAAGAAATTGAAACAATTAATTTTATTGTGGAATTTCTCAATTTTATAGAGGTATTATGATTTGGAAGTCACAACTGTTGTCACTGTGGAGTGAAAATGATTGGTGTTTGATAAATACTTAAATGTAAAATGGAAGAAATATTTACCGAACATTTTAGTTATTGCACATTAATTTTAAATAGAAGCATCTTTATATCAAATTTACACGAATACGGCAAATGGTGAAGAATATGCACGGGAAGGGGCTGGAGTTGGCATTGGATATTGCGGATATTTTGAAGATTTGTCTTTTGTTTTTAAATTGGTGATTTAATTTTAAATTAAAAATAATAAAGAGTTAACACATGATAAAAAATTACGATGTACAAATAAAAAAAAATGAAATAAAAAGTCAAATGTGAGAAAGGACGTGAAAGTATAAAGAGACATGCTTAGCGCCACAACGTCAAAGTTAGTAAGTGCAACACCACGACACAAGCCTTTCAGCACCACAACACTAAGTCAAATTGCTTGGCGCCGCAATACTATCTATTTGGAAAATTGCCTTTTTAGATTAATTGCAAGTTTAAGTCGGTTTTAAAGTTTATAAATACGTTGACTCTTATTCTAACTAGAAATAAAATTTTATGGACGTTTTAAATATTATATAAATCCTTATAACACTTTAAAATTAGTCAAGCATTAAAGCATCAATACCAAAGAGAATAGAGAGCTTAGATTATACTTGAGTGTCTTGAATGCACAAGATAGTGTGATATAAATCATTGGGAGTTTTGAGCTATTGAGTATTATTTGTAATCTCTTGTGGAAAGTTTTTTGTGAACCGATTAATAAAAGAAGTTAGAATTCTAAAATCCATCACGGACGTAGGTAGTTATTATCGAACCACTTATATTACTCGTGTTTTCTTTTTGGTGTGTGTGATTGTTTTGGTGACGTAAGTTTAGTTAGCCAATTCAAAACTGTATTAGTTGAATTTAACTCGACATCTGAACTGCACTAAAATGAGAGTAAGAGTTCTATATATTTTTTGACATGTTCCTGATCCCACGAAGGAAGTTATTTTAGATTATTCCAAGTTTCAGCATAGAGTGTTGCCGGTCAAATACTTGGGTGTCCCCCCTAATCTTTGAGAGACTCAAAAAAGAACACTGTCAAAACTTGATTAGTAAGATGATTGCAAGAGTCTCCAATTGGGTAGTCAAGAGCTTGTCTTATACAAGTCGACTTCAACTAATTAATTTTTTCCTAATAAGTATAAATGTATATTGGTGCTTTGTTTTTATCCTCTCAAAAATAGTTATTAAAGAAGTGAATGGTGTATACAGGAAGTTCTTATGGCATAGGCATGACTCTAAAAAAAAGGGGGGGGCTTAGTTGCTTGGTTTGATGTTTGTAAGCTCAAAAGTGAAGGGGATTAGGTGTAAAACCTTTACATATTTAAAATTAAGAAACAGTAACCAAACATATATCAGAGCTTCTCGCTATTAAATCCTCGTTATGGGCTAAACGGGTAACGGATAACAAACTCAAAAGACTAAGTTTCTGGGGTATCACAAAACCATTGGCTTGCAGTTGGGTGTGGAGGAATATTTTGCAACAAAACAACCAAATAAAAAGTTGTTCGATTATGAACTGAAAAATTGCTATACTTTTTCTTGGTACAACTCGTGGCTATAAGGTGCATCAATAAAAAAGTAATTCCCTCGTATCAACATTGAAGATTCTGACATTCCACATTATGCAAAGGTCAGAGATATCTAACAAAATAGAGTTTAGAACCTACCAGACCCTTTGAATAAACACATTGCTCAAGTTTGAGAATACATTCGGTCTAACTCGACCATCTCCATAGCTAATGTAACACCCTCCTCACTCGCCTCTTATCAAGAGACGAGATTAAGGGATATTACGACAGCATCAAACACAAACAACAATAAAAAATTATTCAAACTTATCAAAAACACATTTTAATTAAAAAAAATTTATAAACATTTACGAGAAAAAACTGAAAGAATTTCTCCTAAATATTGAATTTTACACTATCTGTGACAAAAGAAAACACTTCCAAATTTCTATATCAATTCTCAACTAACTTCCATTTTTTCAATAATTATCCACAACGCATATTACAATCTAAATACGTCAAACATTCACCAAATTATTTCAAATCCAACATATTATTAAAACAAATATCATATATCATCATAGTTTTTAAAAAAATATTTCTGAAGAAATACATACAAACACATACACACAATTAATGTCCATAATATAATATACAACAGTTTATAGGCAAATAAAATATCTACCAAATATAATTATATGTATATAGAGAATATGAACGACTCTGAGTTGTTGCAGACAGATTCACTCTTCAATCTTTAGGAACGACAACTCTATTACCTGCGCATTGTAAATCCAACGCGCTAAACATAACGGCTTAGTGGGTGTACACAAAAGTTGAAATAGTATAATAATGTTTTATTACCCTTATTGCAAATAAACCATATATATAAGTAATGAACTTTTTAATAATAACCAATGTTGCCATATAACAAAAATAATAAATAATTTATCAATTAATCAAATCAAAATATAATTCAATTTTTCATTTCAATTGATCAAATATATATATTTATATATATATGCATATCATAATTATAATATAATAATTTATTTATTTAATATTTTAATAAATTAAAATTAATCCAACTAGACGCCCAAAATAAACACTGACACAATACTATGGATTGGCTAATGGGCTAACAGATATCAAATAGTGATCCGGCATCGGCCACTTGGTAACTACCTACTGGATCCCGAACAGATAACAAATCAAATACACAGAGCGGTGTTATCAGACAAGCAAACGGCGCAGTACTGCTATAATACCTTATTAGCATGCCAACTACCAATCCTCCCCTACCAATGTTCAAGCTTACCTAAGGCGTCTCAATAATATTATTAATATATTATTTTCTTTTAAAAAAAATTTAACACAAAATTTATTATTATTATTATTAAACTAAATTATTATACAAATTCACATTTACTCAATTTTTCTGATTATTCATATTTAGACACAACTATTTTTCTATTATTATAAATAAGCCCAAATTATTTTATTATTTATTTTTATGCCCAAATTTTTTTAAAATTTTACACATAAGCCCAAATATTCTAAAAATTTTCATATAGGTCCAGAATATTCAAAATACCCAAATAAGTTTCAGATTTTCTAGATTTAACAATTAAGCCCACAATTTTCCAATTTTCCACTTATAGGCCTAAATTCCCAAAATTTACAATTAAGCCCAATTTCTTCAAAAAGTCATATATAAGTTCTAATTCCATAATAATTCACATAAAGACCTATAATTTTTAAATATTTACAAATTAGTCCAGATTTTTTTAAAATTCTCATATAAGTCCTATTTTTTTCAAAATTTATATTTATGCCCAATTTTTCTTTTCTTTTCAATTTTGACCACCAATTAATATCCAATGCTCAAAACATATTTAATACATTTAGAAACAATATAATTATCAATTCAATGCCATATTTCAACATACTCACCCATCATATTATTAAAACACATAAATATACACTAAATTTTCTAGAGTAAGAATTTAAGTTTCAAACTAAAGTGTACACCAACCTTATAAGCTTAATTCTTTCACTTGTGACTCACTTTCTCTCCTTCTCCTTCCCTTGGCTATCATTGGCCAAAATTTCACCTTAGTATGCCAAAATTCACAAATAATGAATAAAATTCTAATTTACCAAATTAAATGCACAATTCACTAATTCTACATGGCTATTTCACCTATTAACCCTTAAAACCCCAAATTTATATTCAATAGAATTTTTATCAATAACTCACCTTGAATAACACCTTATACCTTGAAATTGATCCTTGAAACTTGATGAAGAGGGGTTTAATTAAGGATTTAGGGGCTTAATTTACTAATGAAAGTATTGAGAATTGTTGAATTTGAAAGGGGGATAAAAGAAAATTTGAGAGAAAATGCAAAAGGGGGGGACAGCAAGGGTTTAGAATTGTGAAATTTTTCAATACTATTCCTCCTTTTATAGCCTTCATTTTTCTTTCCAAAAATACCCCCAACTAAACCTAAAATTTTAAAAATGCCATTGGTTAGAAATGGTGGCATTTGATTGGTCCAAAAATTCCAAGAACTATTCATAACTAAACTAAATAAACAAATCTAGTTACTTTCTAATTTATTTGGTGGCTAATTGCTATTGGTTCATGACTAAGTGTTGGAAAAGGGTAAATGGTCAAGGTTTTAATTCCATTAATCCATTTTTACCATACCAACACTTTTTCAACCAATCAAATTCTTCCATTTCCTATAACAAATAAATTTAATCCTAATAAAAAATTTAATTCTAATAAATAAAAAAAATTAATCTAATAAATAAATATTTCGAAGTATTACAGCTAAGAAGGACAAGATTATTTAGACTGGTTGCTCAACTATAAAATTTTCAATTGCTAGTGTATGGAGAAACCTGTCAAAAAAATGTTCAAAGGTTGAGTGGCATAAACTACTATAGGGACTTTAACATATTCTTAAACATAGTTTCATCATCTGGCTAACTTTGAAGGATATGTTATCTACTAAAACTAAATTGGCTAAATGGGGTCTCATCCCTTCTCCAATCTGCCCTTTGTGTGGTAATGACATAAAGATGGTATAACATTTATTTATTTTATTACAATTTCACTATGACTGTCTAGCAAAAAGTTCTAATGGCTTGTCAAATCCATAGGCGTCATGTCACTTGGAAGAGAGAAGTGTCTTATTTTTGTACAAAAATTAGAGATAAATCTTTACTTAAAAAAAATCAGAAGATTGCTTTAAGTGCTTTCATTTATTGTTTGTGGCATGAACACAACTGAGTGATGCAATATTTCTATATCTTAAAATTAAGCGCAAGTATACACTATCGTAACAAGTAATAAAGGGACTTATAAAGTCGGATGTCGAACCCATAGGAATAATTTTTCTTTTCTACCAAGTACTAAAATTATATCTTTCCTGTAATTATTCAGAAAAATCAAATCTTAATTTTGTAATAAATTTAAGTAAAATAAAAGTGCAGAAAATTAATGACACAACTCAAATAGAATAAGAAGATAACAATATAGAGAAAGCATAGCGTTAATTACTATCCTTCAATATATTTTCTAAAGATTAATCATTTTCATATTTATATCCCTCAATCCTTATTATTGGTCAAGACATTAATGTATTCACAAGTCTCTTCCAAGATCATGCAAGTATATCTTAATTTACCAAATACCTATATTCCTATTATATTTATAATAAATAAAGATTCATTAAGAATAATTCTTATTGACCATACATGCCAATTAGCTATATTCCTATCCTAATTCGAAACTTGTATATACAACATTGAATGTTACTCTACAATCATGCATCAAACTATATAGGTCTAAATACAATTATGCCTCTTTCAAATTTATCAAAGTATTACCAAATCAATCATAATATTGATCAGATATAATGAAGCATTAAGAATAAATAATTTGAATAATGAAGAATTGAGTTCAAATAAATATTAAAAAGATCCAACAATTAAGCTCACATATTGAGTTCATGTAATAACCCTAGAAAATAAATTTAGCTCATAATAATAAGAGAATTATAACTGAAAAATAAAATAAACATGATACAACCAAAAGCAAACTAATATAGACGTCAATTTCAGTTGATTGATACGCCAAAGATTTGTCAATAATCTCTTACTTCCTTGAATTCCCCTTTCTTCTCTCTCTAAAAATTGCTCTTCTTCAATTATTGTGACTCTAAGAGCCCTAAATTGTGTGTCTTTTGAGGTCTGAAATGAGTTATATAAGGATTAGTTGGAGTCTTGAAGTTGTATTTCTTTTAGGTTTAGAAAAAATTATACTATTTACTGTTACAGCTAACACTATTTATCGTTGGGGCGACACTACTATAGTATGGGTACTTTTCACGAGACACTGTTCCCCCTATACTGTTCATTTAGCGCTGCAGTGAGACATCTTAAGTGCTGGCGTAAAATACTATTCACCACTTCAGCGATGTACTATAACAAAATTACTGTTCCCCTTTAGTACTGTAGAGATTACTATAGCATTTTATGTTTTGTCTTATTTTTCTTAAATTTTCATCCCCAATTGCTTCATTGACTCCAAATATACAAAATAACAATAAAATATATAAAAGTCTAATATTCTTATTAAAATGAGTAATTAATCAAGTTAAAAGAGTGAAAATAATGGATATAATTTACGTTTATTATCAAATAATGTTTCAAAATAAAACTTTCAATGCTATTGATGCATTTCGCTATATTAAAAATGTTGTATGGATTAATCTGATCAACGAATGGATAATATTGTAATTAGTTGGTGATACCTATTTTCCAATTTCTTTATATGTGACTTTGTGACCTTTTGTATGGCTTTAGCATTAATATATTTTTTATTTGCTTACCAAAAAAAATATTTCTTGTTCATTTAGTAGGGCTTACAAGAGATATATATAATTTTTATATAACACCAAAAAAATTTATGTCATTTTGACCGAAAAAGAATTTATTATAATTTTATAATCATGTAATTTCTCTCTCATAATTTTTTTTACTGATCATCTAACTTATTTATATAATGAGTGATATTTAATATCTTATTAAATTTGTATTCTTAATATTTGTACAGCTTAACTTCTATTTTTAATAAAGTAAATTTATAAAGAAACTATTAAATTAGGAATTTTTTAAATTAACTTAAATAAGATAATTTAAATTTTAAAAAATTAAATAAATTGATTTAATTCAACAATCCTGAAATAATAAAGACTTTTAATTACTCCTATTAGTTAACATAATAAATAAATAAAAATTATTGTTCGTTTAGTAGGATTTACGACAGAAGATATATAATTTTTCCATAACACCAAAAGGTTTTATATCATACTGGCCGAAAAGTATTTGTATGCAAACTTCTGAAGAATTTGTGCTGGACATAAGCTAGGTATGCTAAAATAAGCCTTTCTCTTTGCAGCATTTAATAGCTCCATCCAACATTTCGTCGATCCCGTGCTTAAATTGAAAACCGTAGTCTAAGAGCTTCTTCGATGAGATTCTAGGTCTTTCATGAGCCTTAATTTCGTTCAAACGTCTGCCAAACGAAAGGGATCAAACAATTTTAACATCTAATAAAACAAAATTACTGAAAAAAATGGGGAGAAAAAGAAAATTACCAGGAGCAGAAACTCACTCTGAAGTCGGTAGCTCAAATTCAGGGTATTTTTGAGAGAAGCACGCAAACATTTCATCAATTGTCAACTCGACCGATGAGCAAATGTACCTCCCCTTTGAATTAGAATATTCAAAAAGAAAAATTGCTGCAGATGCCACATCATCGACATGTACCATTGTATATGAATAATAAAGACATTTATATTGATCCCGTTTCCCTGCATGCAAAGAATATAAGGAATATTGTAATTCTTTCACACAATGACGTGAACAAACAAATAACCAACGATAGAGAAAGAGCATACCCAATATCATAGTGAGAAAGACGTACACCGAGGCAGGCAGATTAGGGCAAATGAAGGGTCCAACAACTAAAGGAAGAACCAAAGACACAAGCTCGATTCCATGTTCTTCGGCGTAATCCAAGGCTGTCCTTTCTGTAATAATTTTGGAAACCATATACTGCGTGCATACGTTCTTAATGCTTCTACAGAATTCAATATCGCTCCACGTATTCTCGTCCAACACGCTTCGGCACTTGTCAACGTTATAGGCCGCCGTGACCAAACTAGAAGTGTAGACAACTCGCTTCACCGTCTTTGAATTGGAGCACGCTCTTAAAATGCCTAAAAGTCCCTCGACGGCGCGTTTTGTCACTACTTGTTCAGGCTCTTCGCCGTTTTTCATGGGGTGTGCTAAATGAAAGACGCCCACGCAACCGTCAATGGCTCCGTTGAAACTGCCCGGTTGGTTCAGGTCTGCGTTGAAAATTCTCAGCTTCTTCGATGCTTCCGGTAGGCTTGTGAGATAGCTGATGTCTTTCTTGCATCCTGGAAAATAATAAATTATATGAATACAAAGCATTATTAACGGCGGCAATATCTTGAACTGAAAATGAATCGATTACACAGGTGTCATAACGGTGGGTCCAAGTGTAACCAAAGACCAAAGTCTGTTTAAACAGAACAGTCTGGCCCCGGTGGGTGGGTTGAAAAAACTAAAAATTGTGATCATCATACGAAAAATTCAAGCATATTGATCAATTATACTCATACATGTCAAACAAAAGAAAAAAAAAAACAATTCAATCGCTCAAATATGGACTTGGGAGAATATTGTTCATCAACTTCCCAAATCCCACTTCTTATTTCTTTGTGATGAGAGATAATAAATTAAGAAAATAAATTTTCAATTAACATACCTTCAGCGTCTGATCTAATGGTGGCATGGACTGAGTAACCTTGACGAAGCAGCCTCATTATGAGCCACGATGCTACATACCCACTGCCACCGGTTACACAAACTGTACCTTTATCTTCTTCTTCTTCCATATCTCGATCTCTTCTCTTCTCTTCTCTTTCTCTCTCTCTGCGTGCTTCTGTGTGTCTCCTTGTGTTTGAGCATCTTTTAACATTTGTCTTTCTTAAATAAGCAACAGTTTCTATTAGTTAAGGGTCATGCAAATACTATATTCGCCCTTACGGCAACTTCGTGCGTATCCTCTTTGATCCACCTGTTTCACATCTCTCTCTCCTCTCTCTCAATTACTTCTTAAATTTGGAATAACTTGTTCCAGCCGCAAGTTTAGGGTCTTATGGCTCTTAATTAAATATGTCATTATTCTTGCATATATGTGTATATATATGTATATATACATATATATGACTCCGAACTTTCTAAACTTGTGTGTAAAACAAAAGAGTGGTTGTATGCATAGCTCTCATGTATGTCATAGTAGTTTATAAACTTTATAACAATCATAATTTGTTTTCATATGTAGTGTTTATTGGGCATGACGTCTTTACATTGATATTGCATATGTGGGTATGTGCAATCAATCGTGAGATAGATGGCTTTTAATAACTATCGTAAAAGTTTACAAGTTGTTTGTTCGTTTCCGCAAATAATCACGAGGTAGATGATGAGAAAACGATAAATTATAGATATAATAATATGGGCTTACGTACCCTTTACTAATATTAAATAAGCTGTTCTTTTCACGATCAAAATTAATATTGAAATGGTTGACTAATTGATGGCGTCTTAGTCCACATTGCACCTTGTAATTATATACCCATTGCTTCAGTTAGATCACCTGACCAGCTGTGGCCAGTGGCTAGTATTTGGGTTCAACTTTGGAGTGTAATTAAACAATTTATAACCATTTGATAATCCTTGAGGCTAATCCTTGTTCTGCCAAAATATTGTAAAGCCCTTTGCATTCACAAGCCACTGAAAGTCTAACCCTTTCTTTTTCTTCCCTTTTGGTCTCAATTCTCATGAGCTCGACTCCTTTGATTTCAAAATACTACAGCTAGATGCTACTCATTACGTAACATTGTAACACGACCATATACATTAGGATTAGGGTTCCGTCAAAATCAAGAGACGTGCCATTAGGTATGAAAGCATGTCTACTTTTGAAACCAAAGCTTAAGGAGATGGGTTCGTTCGTTGACTAATAGTTAATAAAATGGTCATTCTGATTCATAGTCCGCATATATATATTATACAAGTTCGACAAAAACCAAAGCTAGCAATGGTCAGCTTCGGCCGCATCTAAGACCGTGTTTATAGACGAATTAATGGTTGTCAGTTGTCACCAGAAAAGAGCAAAAAGGCCCGAAGACAAAAAGAAATTGAGAAGTAAGAGATATATGGCGTTGCTTCAAAGTTCCAATCAATACAAACATGAGAAACAAAATATTGGGCCAAGCTCAGTAGTTGTTTTGAAAAAGGCCCTGCTCTTTGCAATCACGTAGTGGTGCATCGATTACCGAAGCCCATGCATTTTATATGCCTTAGATGTCTGGAAGTGCGTCACTCAAGGTGAATAAACTTGTACATTATTTTGCTATTAAGAAATGAACGATCTCCGGTATTATTTTGATAATTCTCTGAACATTGTATTTTTGTACTCCTTTAATGTAATATCAGTATTTAAAAAAATAATATTAATTTTTACATGCATCATCCTCTTTGATTTACTCTGATTAAAAACAAAATCCCTTATATCAGAAAGTAGATACGAATTTCTGATACTTTCGAAATGATTTCTGATAATTATGAATATAAAGCTAATAAAATCGGTGCTTTATGTTAATTTCGAACAAATTTAACAGAAGGTTAGTGGAATTCTTGTGAAAGATGAAAGCCATTGGCCTATTGCTAGATACACGGGTAAAAAGAAAAAGAAAATACAGGACAAATAAATGGGCCGAGGACTGAAAGAATCTATAATTATTACAAGGTCCAGCCCATATCTCTATCTGTAGATTCCCAAATGCAGCTTCTTTATTTATTTATTTTTTTCAGAATCTACAGCTTATCGGTATTTGCTTAAACCCAAAAAAAAAAACTAGAAAATGGGAAATTCAAAAGTCACTGGTCAATAAGCATGCACATTCATTCTTCTTCTTTTGGGAAATTCAATCGGATCATTTTCACCTGGCTTTCACATTATCATCGTTAAGGTTCCCCAAAGGAATCATGTGCTAGAATTTTGTAATAGAGTTTTAGAAAAAAGACTCAATAATGTAATTGCATTTTAACCTCTAATTGCCTAGTTTTTAATCGTTGGCTAGCCGCAATCCTATTTTTATTTGTGCAATTTGGTTACAATTTCTTTTGCCCTTTTGCATTAAATACAAAATACCCATCACCCCAAACATCTTTATGAGTATATATATATATAAAACATGGCTTTAGGGGATGAACATTGCCTTGTTTAGGATAATCTATAAAAGATAAAGTGTTATCTTCTGTTTTACAATTCAAGCAGAAAGTGGAGTTGGCTTCGAATTGAGATGTGTAACATCAACAACATGACTTTTTGTGATTGAAAAATCCAAATCCAATCCAAATTCCTTCCCTCGAAATATATTATACGATATTAATAGAGTGTTTTTACGGATTTACCACTCATCTTTGATCCAAAAACTCTGAAATTGTGGTCAAATCTTACAACAAAAATCAAATTTCCACCTAACAATTTAAACTTCAATTGGTCTGTTGGAAAAAGTCATGCATATTTAAAACTCTAATTTCGGCTTGTTAGGTTGTCTTCCATTATCTACATGGCTTTACACTTACACTTACAATTTATAAATATTAGTATAGGGGTAGTAGAATTTTTTAGGAGCTTTGCGAGATTAGTTTTGGATGAGGCAAATTTTTAATTATATTTTTATTATTTTTTGGGAATGAAGCGGGTATAAAAAAATTAATTCTATCCTCAAATTATATTCGAGTTAGGGATGGAGGTGGTTTGGTTTCTCCAAACTTAATCCAAAATTTTAATTTAAAATGCAATTAAAAAAATTATAATAATAATTTTATTCCCTTTAAAAAAATTAAACATTATTATTAATTATTGAAATAAAATAGAGTTCTCATTCTTTAATGTTGACAAAATATAAACATTCTAAAATTTATTTTTTTTAATTAAACCTATTTAATTAAAACGAAGAATGGAAAAACTTATTTGGTCACATTTGGCCTCTTGTTAGCTGTTTCACAAATTTATTTATTTATTAAAAATTAACTTATTATTATATGAGGCTCTAAATCACGAAATGAAAAAGTTTACTTGCAGAAGTTTTATGATGTTAGTATTTTTTTTTATGAATTTTTGTAATTATCAAAATTTAAAGTTTGTAGAAAAAATTTTAATTTTAAAATAATTCATTTGGGATATTGTTTTTTAGTATATTATGATTATACAAGTGAAATATTATTTAACAAAATTAGATTGATACAAGTTAAATAATATTTTAAAATATTAATAAAAAAAATTAGGTATAAAATACTCATGAGCATTCTCATTCTCATTTAAAAATTTGTCACCCCGAACTCAAATTATATAAATCAAGTATGAGGCAGATATGAGAAGTCTCACCCTATACAAGTATAGGGATAAAAAAATGTGATTGATCCCTACTCTAACCCGCGTCATTGTTAGCCCTATATTAATATGTTATTAAATCCTACAAAACTAAATCTAGTATTGTTTACAAAAACTACATCTTTTTTTTATAAATATAAAATAAAATTATACTCTTAATTATATTAGTATGTTATTAAATCCTACAAAACTAAACTAAACCTATTCTTTAATGTTTTTTTAAGAAAATAATATATGAAAATTTCTAACATGTCACAAAAAAAGACAATCAAATTTTAATGATTTAAAACATCTCATTAATATTTTTGTCAAGTAACGATTTTTATATATTTTAACAGTAAAAAAAAATTAAATGTCTCTTTTCTTAAAATCTTAAAAGATCATATGTTATATTTTTTTATTAAAATAAATAAAAATTATTATCTAATAAAGGTATTGATAAAAATTTTAAAATTTTTAAAATTTGTATGTTTTATTTTTAAATGTTGGATATTTAAATATGTTTTACATTCAACTAATACCCATTTTTAATTCCATTTTGAATTATTTTATTATTAAAATCCCACTCAATTTCTAATCCACCCTGACATTATTCTTATTTTCCTTTCACAAAATTTATTTTATTTAAAAAAAGAGAAATTAATATTTTAATTATTATATTTTTGTTGAAATATTTATTTAATTTTTAATATTTTAAAAATTATTGTTTTTGTTATTATTTTTATCTTTGAAATAATTTTTTTTTACTATTATTTTTATTTATAAATTATGACATTTTTGTTTAGTTAGAATATAAAAAATTTAATGAATAATTTAATAAAAATATAAGGATTAAAGTGGTAATTTAAAAAAAAATAAAAGTCCGTAATTTTCTTATTTCAGAGTTCAGACAACGCGCTTTTTCTCTCCAACGAAATGGATTCCACACCCTACCTGGAATCCAAAATCTCGTAAAACCCAAGAATAAAAAATTTTCACTTCACGAAACTCAAAAAAAAAAAAAAAAATCCTCTAAACAGAAACAGGAACGCATAAATCACTTTGTAGCAAACCAAATCAATCAAAATCTTGATGCTGTTTGTGAGTCGCCATGCGCTTGACTCCCTCAACGGCCCCGATTGCATTGTAAATCTCGAACTGTTGACAATTTTTTGCTTCAAGAAATCTAAAGAACACGGGGGTGAAATTGTTGTTTGATGTTAAAATTTTTGTTTTGGGTCTTCGAGCATGCATAGATCTGGAGCTACGATGGCTTGGAATGTGTTCAAGTTTTGCACGGCCTTGCGAGGTCTCGGCTCGATCATGATCTTGTTGGTTCTTGGGGTCGTGGGTGTCACCTATTACGCCGTCGTTTTGACTAATTACGGCCTCACTTTGTACGACGGTGGTCTTGATTCCGTCACTGCTGTCGCTGTCTTGATCTTGTTTCATTGTTTGGTAAGCTTCCAAGAATCGTCGCTTCTAGGGTTTTATATGTTTTCGTAGATTGAATCGTTTTAAAATTGGTTTCATAATTTTTGGACTATTTTGTAAGTAGTTGGAGATCTTATTCGGTAATTTTGTTTTTGAAATTTAGCTAAGTTTTATAATTTGTAAACTTTTTTATTTGTTCTCAATAGACAAGAGCTAAGTTAGAGAAAGGATCGTCTTCCCAAACAAAAGTCAAATGGCAAACGACAAGGTTCTGTTATTTTAGTGTAGAAAAGAAATTTCAATATTGATGAGTCTTAGATTTCTTGGGTATTTGCACTGTGCTTTTAGAAAAATTAGTGTTGTGGGAAGTCTTCAAAAGTTTCATTTTTTATGCAAATTTTGGGAATAGTCGAACAAATTTTTACAGAAAAAGGTCTAGAACTATGAAAAATTAGCTAATGTAAACTTTTAATTCAAGAAAGTATACGAATCAGCAGTTGGATAAGTTAAGCATATGGATGACATTGTACTAAAAATGGAAAATTTGTTATCGTTATGTAGTTGGTGATGCTGCTTTGGAGTTACTTTTCTGTTGTTTTGACTGATCCGGGTAGCGTGCCTCCTAATTGGAGGCCTGCTATGGACGAGGAGAGAGGGGAGGGTGATCCATTGAATGGGTCAGAGTTCAGTGGTGTGCAAACCGACTCATCGAATCAAAGAATCAGATACTGTCGGAAGTGCAACCAGCTAAAGCCACCTCGTTGCCATCATTGTTCTGTTTGTGGGTGCTTGTCCATTTTCTTCAAAATTGTCCCGTGTTACCCTCTCATATAGGAATGTAAGTTGCATTAATTTCTTTGTTTCAGGTGGGAGGTGCGTACTAAAGATGGACCATCACTGTGTTTGGGTTGTTAATTGTGTTGGGGCATTGAATTACAAGTATTTTCTTCTATTCTTGGTATGTTTATTTTACTTGTAACCTTCTAAATGTTTATAGCATCCGTTTCTTGTACCTCTGAAGACTTCTTGCTTTCAATTATGTTTCCATTTTTCTTTCCTGATATGCAGTACTGAGGTCAATGACTATTCTTATCTCTAGTCTTTTGAGTGGACGTGGTTGTTTCATTGATTCGGTGAATGATGGTTGTTTTCTCACATTGTCTTCTTAGTCTAGACCAGGTAGAATGGTATTCATCTTGACAACAAGAAAGGAAAATGTAATTAGAAAGAGAGTTTCTTTTTTTGGCTGGGCTTCATAGTTAAAGTTTTTTGCAATTTCTAATAGTTGTTTCCACACTTTGGTCTGCTGTACAGCTGGCTGGATTTTGAATATGACACCCAGTTCTTGTTGGAAGAACACCATTATTCCTTTTGGTTTATGTCTAATGATCCAAAAATGCACTCCTTCAAGCTCATATCTTCATGTGACAATTATTAATTTTACTCAGAATGTGTAATGGAAAATGTATCTTGAATAACATTGTTTGAAAATGTATTTTTATGGCGAATATATGGTTGGATACAGTGCTTCTATGAAAGAGAGTTACTAACCTTAGAAAATTGATCCTTGTTTTGATTATTTGTATTTGTTGATTGTGCTTGTGTTAATTATCATACTCATAATTTGGAGGCCTATTATGTTGGGTGAGTTAATAATTTTGTTGATTATTGATTATAATGTTAATTTTGAATGCAGTTCTACACGTTTCTTGAGACAACTCTTGTGACACTGTCCTTACTGCCACATTTTATATCATTCTTTAGTGACGGAGAAATTCCTGGAACGCCGGGAACCCTTGCAACCACTTTTCTTGCCTTTGGTATAGCCTCTTTAAACTCTCTTTCTGGCCTATTTTCATTGACTTACATCTTACTTTTATACAACAATTGTGTTGCCCTGTACAGTTTTGAATCTGGCATTTGCATTAAGTGTGTTGGGGTTTCTGATCATGCACATATCATTGGTATCTGCTAATACCACAACTATTGAGGTATATTACCTTTTTGTCTTTGCAATTATTATCTATCACTAATGGTCTTTGAGGGTGAAGTAGATGCAGACTCATTTGCTGATGAATCTATTAATGTCTTGTTATTAGGCATATGAGAAGAAGACCACTTCAAAATGGCGTTATGATCTTGGTAGAAAGAAGAATTTTGAACAGGTTATTTCATTTTGCAATATGTTGCTGGGTTCACTTTTTTTCTTTGTTCGGGTAATTTATGTGAGATGGCAGATTAGGCTAAACAAACAATATCATTTAAGACCTAGAAAAGAATCAATCTTTCTGTTTTTCATATGCTAGATCTCTATTTAACGAAGATGATCTAGACAATGGTTAGGGCAAATATCAGAATGTGTTGGTAGTAGGTAAAGTTTAAGAGTAGCAGTGGCAGTCATACAAATGACTCAAAGCACTACTTATTGAAATGGTTATTTTGGCAATCATTGTTTGTATTCAGCACTTTCTATTCCTGATATTAAGATATGATCTGGGTATAATTACCTTTGCAAATGAATCTTCTTCACTCCCTTGCCTTTATCTGAATTTTTGGAAGGCAGTCAATGTCTTCAATCAACATACCTACCCCATTCCCAAAATGCCTGAAAAGGAACTCATGATCACTTAATCAATGTTTACTGAAACTTTTGATTCTTCTGCATTCTATCTGTAATGATATATTGGCAGCAACAGCAGTGACAACAAGAAGATTTACTATATCATTTATAATTTATTATTTGAGCACTTGGATTAATATTGCTGAGCTTGAAAACCTGGAATCCTTGCATTTTCCAATTTGAAAATCTGGATTTCCTTGATCCACATTTTGACTTGAGAAATTTGTCTAGGCCAATTTGTTAGAATTTTGCCCAGGCCAATTTAATCTGGATTGCAGAGAATTTTTATTTTAATTTTCTGTTTTGGATATAGATTGAACAATGTAACTGGTCGCTTTTGCTTCGGTTGAAATCTTGGTTTCCTATTTGCTTAATAGGTATTTGGAACAGACAAGAGGTACTGGTTCATTCCAGCTTATTCAGATGAAGATATACGACGGATGCCAGCACTTCAGGGTCTGGAATATCCATCAAAGCCTGACTTTGATTCTGAGGAGTTCTAAGAAATTCTTGCATGACGCCAAGAAACTCGGAGCTTGTAACATTAGATATGGCACCCACAAATGTTCCATTACATCCTAACTTAAATGATTTGCAGCCAGTTTGGGATCCTAACCATTCATTCCCACAGGGTTCTTTTTCTTCTTCTTGTAGAAAGAAAAAAACATGAAAAGACGAAGGAAGGGAGTTGGTAGAGTGTATTTGTATGGAGGCACAGTGCAGATCATGAAAAGCAACATTTGTGTTGCTGATGCTTTTATGGGCTGGTGTTTTTCTTTTTTCCCCCTTTTTTTTTCTTATTCTAATTATGTAATTTTGGAAATGTGGAACCATTAGATGGGAATGCAACTTTTTGACTGTTTTGGAATGCTGCAGATGTTTTTGTAGCTCATTGTTGTAAGATTTATTGGAAATATAGGAGGAACGAATCTCTGTGGACTTGCGCTCTCAGTGCAGTTTATCAAATCTTGTATACAGTGCTTGTATCTCCATTGAAAGTAGAATACTAGAATTGATCAATCTTCTGTACTATAAATCTTTCTTCAAATTGTCTGCTTGTTTCCAAAAATCACTATCACCCCTGCTTATAAATTTCTTTTTGGCCGTGCTTGACAGCAGGCCATGCCCCGTATATCGAAACAATATGTTGATTACTAAGGTGCTTTATGTTCATTAATTCTCAAAAGAGTCAGTCACAAAAGCCCGACATTGATGGCTGTAATTTTCTTTTACAAGGATAAAATTGTTAATTTTTTATCTCGGTTACGTGATCAGAAAAAAGGGAGAAATTTTTATAAATGACTTATAATTTTAGTAAATATTTGTTTTATTCACAAATGAATGGATTAATTTTATTAATTAAGAAATAAATAATTAAATAATTATGTATTTTAATCTCCACCAAATATTAAAACTTGTTATCTTTTACAAAATTAAAATTTTTTAAGTTTTTTATTATGATTGTTTTATAAATATATGAATATTTAAGTATAAAGTGATAAATTAAAAGAAAATAAAATGAATGAAAGAGAAATAGGATGAATTAGAGAAAAATATAATGAATCAAAAAAAATTTGAGAACAATTTCCATGATCCCATTCCAACAGATTTCATGTGAAATATATATATATATTTTTTATTATTAAATAAATAATTAATTAAAATAATAAGTTATTTATATATTTACTTAATTAATAAATATATAAATTAATTTTTTATTGTTTAATAATATTTTATTAAAAATAATTAATTATTTATTTGATTAATTATTATTTATAATTAAAAAGGACAAAATATCTAATTAAATTAATGGGATATGCGAATCACTTCCCTATTTAGTGAATCACTAATAGAATCTATAAAATTAATGGGATATGCGAATCACTTTATAATTTTTTGATTTATTCTATTTTTTTTGATACATTTTTTTTCTCCGTTTTATTATATTATACTTAAATATTTATATATTTATAAAATAAAATTACAAATTTTAAAAATTTTAATTTTTTAAAAAGAAATAGATTCAAATGTTTGGTGGAGAAAACTCAAAGTATAATTATATAATTATTATTTTTTACTAATAAAAATTTATTTATTTATTTGTGATTAAAAGAATATTACTTAAAAATATGAATTATTTATATTTGTTTTTAAAAAAATACAGGAGACGAGCGTTAGGAGGAACATTCTAGCTTAACGAAGAACATTGTTTGAATTTTAAACACGTGTCACATTCCCAAAGCATTTCTCTTTCTTAAATCATCGGCATGGAGTAACAATTTAAATTTGATTGTTAAAAATTACAAAAACAGAGGCCGATTTCTGGTTCCTTCACTTAGTCTCGCGAGTCTCTAAAATTCGTCAGGTAATTCTCATTCTCGCGCTTGGCTTGGCTTCTCCATTTTCATGAATCATGATTCTGTCATGGAGTTTTCTCGTTTGCGGTTTATCACAAAATATAGACGTTAAAGAATTCTTATCTATTCAGGAATATGCTTCAGGTTATCATATTTTCCCATTACATCTTCTCTCATCTTTCACACAGAGCATGATCAAAATTGACTAATTTCTTGTAAATTTATTCTCGCCTTTTTCTATTTTTTAGTTCTTTGTTTTGATGATCGTAGAGTGTTTCTCTATGATTATTAAAATTCCAAATATTTTTATGTCGTCCAATAGAATGGAGGACGATCACGTGCAACTTGTTTGAATAATCATTACGCAAACAAGCACAGCGTAGATATAATACGAGGTTTAATTTGTAATACGGAATTGATCGAAAATGTGATACCGATTAATCATTTAACTTGTAGTTTATAATTTTGAATTTACGATTCACTTTTCCTTCTTGTTGTTAAATGTGATTGCGGTGATTTCCTTGATTTGCTTGAACTGTTGGTTATTTTTATTATCATTTAATTGAAATTCCATTCCAATGCAGTTTCTGTTTTAAAGAAGGGATTAGCTTATACAAAAATGCAGAGGGAAATAAAAGGTAGAAATGATTTGTTCGATATGGGTGACCCATTTAGTATTTTCGGAGGTATGGGTGGCTTTGGATCCAATAGGAGTATGATGCCTGGCCTGTTTAGTGGGAGGGATCCGTTTGATGATCCGTTCTTTACTCATCCATTTGATAGCATGTTTGAAACCAGCGTGTTTGATCAAAATGCTTCACTCAGCAACACAGCACAAGACAATAAAACAAAGGGAATAGTCATAGAAGAACTGGATTCTGATCATGAGGGAGAAAAAGAAGATAAGGGGAACCGTGAAATGCTTTCTGATTCAAGCAAAGAACCTTCCATTGAGCATCCCGATGATGATGTTGATGGTAAATGAACTTTAAGCAATAACTGTTTATTAATCAATAACGATCTTGTGGTTGATCATGAGTTATAAATGCTTGTCAATCAGTAATGATTGCTGTGGTTGATCTAATAGATGGGAACAGCAATGGGATAAATTATAAAAATCAATATAGCAAGGTGGAAGGGATGCAGCCACAGTCTCACAGTTTTGGTTTCCAGACTTGCAAAGTAACATATGGAGGCATAGATGGAGCGTATTACACTTCTACAAGAACAAGGAGAACAGGCAAGGATGGTGTAAGTAACTCTCTAAGAGATAGCTGATTTGTTACTGGACTTTTTCTTGTTTTGATGTTGTGTTTCGTGTATTAGGTTGTGATTGAGGACAGCAAAGAAGCAGATAGAACAACAGGTCAGGCAACACATAGGATATCTAGAGGAATTCATGATAAGGTGGGTGCTTTTATAATGTAGCGCATCACTTCTCTAGCATCAACTGTAAAGTGTTCACTTCATATTTGTTTGAGTTTTTAATCTAGACCTCCTTAGGAGTTGTTTAAGAGATTTATTTGCACTGTTCTAAAATCTGATGGTATTGAAAATGAGCTGATTCATGCTCATTATGGTTCCCTCAAATTGGGCCTTGTTTGTATTCTTCATTGCTCATTGATGTGGTTTAAGGATTCCATATGATGCCATCACTTGCTGGTCTAAAGACACACAAACAGGGATTAAAGAGGGAAAAACATTGTGAGAAGAGAAGACCGATTGAATCGATCACAGGAATACCAGTTACAGTATCTGTCAGCTAAAGAAGAATCCTTCCAGGAGTATCGGCCATTTACCCTACTTTCCACCACATGTCATCAAGTGGCCACGCTAGAGACATAAACAGTCTTGGTCATGGATAATTTTGAGATAAGATCCTTCCAAATAGGATAAGAGGAATTCTCTTTCTTTCTTTTCATTTTACAAATAATTATAAAAGAAAACAGCCAGTTCGGCTCAAAGATGTTTTTTTAATCCTATACGGGAAATTGGTTATGTGGTTTCTATGAGTGCCGAGATGTTTGTTTTGCTGGTGCAGGGACACTCAGTTACGAGGAAGCTTAATTCTGATGGTAAAGTGGATATGCTGCAGACTCTACACAATTTGAATGAAGGTTTGTTGCTGCTGTCATTATAATTTTTAGGAAGCATTATGTTGAATGCAAGCGTACCAATTATGAGAACTTACATTCAAATCTATTACCAGATGAGCTTGGTGGTTTTGAAGAAGCATGGAAAGGGAATGCAAATAAGCATTTGCCTGGTTGGAGTGGCGGATTTGATATGCTTCATGGTGCTGGTAAGTGCTCTATCTCTTTTTTGTGATGGTTGGTTGACAATTTTCCTTTGATGGTATACACCAATTTTTTACTTTTCTCCTGGCTCTAGTATCTGGGGTCAAAAGGTATTTTGAAACTATTTGCAGCTGTATATCCCGATGATTCATGACATGCTTCCTGCCTTCATCTTTTGATGTGCTATGTGTAAACAATTTGAAGTACATGCTTATTTGATTTTGCTTTTGACATATGTGTTGTTTTGTTGGAACTTCTCACATGCAATGGAAAATGTAGGTTGTAGTGGAGATGAACAAAAAGGTGGGGCAACTTGGAGTGGCTGGGCACTTCCATCATCTGAGCAAATCCGAAATGCTGAAGCTACAACATCAGTTAATGAAGCCAGGGCTAGAACTTCTGGCCCTGCAGAAAGAACCAAAAAGGTGGTTAGAATTAATATAGAATGATTTAAGCACCACACTATGCCGGAAATAGTTCTTGTCCTTTACAGGGGACCTGCCCCCAAGTGTGAATTAACTAGTTGGAACAGGATTTGGTGTGTGTCGATTGGAACTTGTACGAATCTTTTAAACTGATGTTCTTTTTCTAAATCTTTAGAAATTTACGTGTTGGTTACATTCAGATAAGAAAAAAAGGGCGGTTGCTAAATGTCGTTTACTTTCTCTGTTTCAAATTATTAATGAGATCATATCAGATTTTGAAGTCTTGTTTATAATTGATGAAGTCTTGTTGTAGGTATTGAAGCGAATCAATTAAACAAAGCAAATATATAAGTATTATTATGTAAAAATAAATAATTAAAAAATTAGGAAGAAAAAGATAAAAAATAATACATAAAATTTATGTGATTAAATAAATTATCTATCTTTACGGCGAATTAAAATTATATATATATTTTTTTATTAAAAAGTAAATTTTTTATAAAAAAAATTTATAAAGAAATTATTTTTTTTTTTACAAATAAAAAAAAAAATTCACTAAGAATCATAAATAATATTGTGATCACAAAAATGTGTTTACAAGTTAATAGAAAATTTTTATATAGATTTTAAGACAATTTAAATTAATTTTAAATGTGTGGGAGTCCTGAAGTAAGTGGGAAACGAAACAAATTTGATCAAAACAGAAAACGCACCCACGCTTGGACACCTGGCGTCACAGCACCCACAACCTCGGGCTGCGATGCCCACACTTGGGCAGCGCCGCTTACATTTTTATCTCTTTTTGCGTTAATCTTCGATCCTCGAGCACCCAACACACTTTAACTTACTTTTCAAATTATATCATGATAATTTTAGATCAAATTTCTTATAAATTTCCTCCTTAATTCAAAATCATTCACAAAAGTATCTTAATCTGTCATCTCCGCATCTTCGTTCATCTTTACAAAGTAATGACTTCGGTTAAGTCTTTGTATATGATGAACTTAACCAAAAATAATGACTTAGTCAACATGTCAACAGATTATCTAAAGTAGTAAAATTATACTAAATTTATCACTTTGAACAATCTCTCAAATTTAATAAAATTGTATATCAAATTATTAATGTGATCCGATCAGATTCAGAAGTCTTGTTTATAACTGTTGCATCTCAGTCGACGGATTAGAGCCTGGCCTTTCTGAAAGCATCGGCGAAAGATGTAATGTTCGAATTAATTATTCTTTTTTCTTTTACCTTTAATGTATCAACGTTATGCACTCAAAATATTGCTTAGAAGCTAGTAGACCAATCATGGAACAAGTTGGATTCTCATGGACTCGAGTTGTCTTGACTATTGAAAGTTTTGCTTTGGTCTTTGAACATGGGTCGGCTTGATTGAATCACACCAAAAAAAAAAAAAAGTAACTGTTTTGTGACGTCGTTTTGATTCAGGATGGGAATGGGAGATGGTAGTATTAATCAATGTGGGTTGATGAGAAGCAACGTGATCTAAGTTAGATCCCGCGTGTTGCTAGTTGGGGGCAAAATAAACAATAATGTTTTTATTGCTGGGACGCGTCATTTTATCTTCATCGTGTTTCTTTTATTATTCCATCTTATTCTTTAATTTATAATTTCAATTAATTTTCATCTTCCATGGTAGTACCTATAAATGGAAAAAAAAAAATTTGTTACTTCTTGTTTGGTCGATTGGTATGGCATGCTTTCTTTCTTTTATCTCCTACGTTCTTATTTTAGGTATCCCAGATTATAGCTCATCTTAAATAAACAAAAAGCAAATGCTAAAGTGTATATCTTAATTGAGATATCATTTGATGTATTTGTTATTGATTAGTACGAATGGTAATCATTAATTGATGATACATAAATTTATATTTTAATTATATAAATATAATCCTACTCAATATTAAATAAATAAATATGAACGTTAAGCAACTGAGATTTGAATTTCAGGAGATTGAACATAATTGTGGCATTTGATTATAACTCTTTTTCTCTCTAACATTTTAAAAGTACTCTACTACTCTCTTTGATCATAATACAAAAGACTTTAATTTTTTTAAAAGCGATTTCTTACCAGCAAAGGTAATGAGTTGTATTGAAAATAATTAAAAAAAAAAGTGGGAATGGACAATGGTTTTAAAAAAGTTTATACTAGTAATTATTTTAAAAAGTATATCTTAAGGGTGTAAACGTAATCTTTTTGAAGAACGTGATTTGAATCTAACGGTATAGTTGATAAAGAGTAGCTATTTTTCTTGGTTATGTACTAGCTAATATATTGTGAATTAATGATATCAAAACCTTGGGCGTGGTGGACTGTTTTTATAGAAGAATTAAATCGACTTGTCCTTCTGCCCGAAGGAACATGGGCATCGCTTTGCTTGTCTTGGAGAAATGCTGACGAAATTGTCCAAACCTGGATGTGTTTTTGGTTTGGTCACCCAGTCGAGGACATCACAGCTAATATGTGTGAATATTTTTGGAACGATGAGAAACAAGAGAAATATAAAAATCCCACTAACGTTTAGCAAATTGTACAATTCTCATGAGTTGCATCGAGGAATGGTCAAGCAAAATAAGTATATTAATTCATTTTAAGTTGTCAAGGCAGGCTTTCGGTTTTTGCAGGACTGAGAGTGCTCGTGGCTTTTAGTTGTCAACATGTGCTACTGGTTGACGACATGTTCGATATCACTGCTTCCAAGCTGCTTCTCTGTTTATTTTGCAATTTATGTATATATATTGATGAAGATCAGACATTATCTTCTGACTGCAAATGGGTTCTTAAAGAGGTGCCTTTATATCTATGATAAACAAACACCTTTTTTTAAGACTCTTACAAAATATTGTGGCATAATCACTTGCTAGCTTCTAATACTTTCAGGGTCTCCATGACAAATGCAAGAGAGAAATTCTCAAGATTAATTGCAATATTTTTGGTGAATATAAGAATCTTTATCTAAAAAGAAAAAGAAAATGAATATTTTCTGCTGATGAAAATAAGATACCAATATCGTTATTTACTGATCAAGAGAAAAATTATCCCACCAAGATGTTATAGAAACGAAGCAGGAAATTGAATTAATCGGATGGTTTTATGGGGATGCATAAATATATTAGTCTTTGTTGTTATTTTTGCATGTAGCATATATTGTTTAGGACTCGAACCCATGTGATGAACTTCCAAGTTTTTAAATCTAATACCACGAATATGAACAAATCAAATAAATATAGGACTGACATATACTTCCCATTTACATTTCAAATTCCGCTAAAAAACAATGGTAGCTAGCATGTTGACAACAAAGAATTAATTAGAGTGATAATAGATGAAATGGGATATGGCAATGCAATTCGTTTTGGTCTTGTTTGAAATCTTTGGTCAGAACTCAGAACTGAGTCGCATGCATTCACATGAATGCTTTATGGGAGCATTATTTAGCCGACATGGCCGGCCACACGTGCATGCGAAATGGGGATTCTCTGGATTCATATTCGTGCAGGACGTATATATATATATACACACACAAATAGTTTGTCAGCATCTCTTTCAGATTTAAAAATAAATAAGTTAGTTCTAAGATCTATCCACGAAGAGCAAGAATACAATTTGACAACTCTTTTTTCTTTTTAAATATATACACACACGATCTATGATTATGAATGAATTCGATAAGTTTAACATTAATTTAGTCTCTCATTGACTAAAGTGACACACCCCTTTTTAGGCGAAGAGGATTATTAATGGTTAAATAAGAAGATCGTTAACCTGTTTTTGTCACAAAACAACTTTTCTTTTAAACAAAACATATTATTCAAATTTGCCAGTTGTACATGGTAGAATCTTTTCAATTTGAACCTCCCTTAGTTGTTTGCATGAAAATAATTTAATGACAAAGAGGGCTTGATTACTTCTCTTTTCGTTATATATTAGGCCTCCATCCACAACCAACCCCCCAAGAAAAATAGAGAAATGGCTTGTTGGTCTTCTGAAAATGCTACCGAAGCTTATCTCCAAGCTCTTAAAATGGTAAGCAATCTCTCTTATGTAAACCTTTCTTTAGCTTTGCTGTTATTATATATCTTTATGCAATCTCTTATGACTTTTCTGTTCTATTTTATAGGGTAAAAGAAGCAAAGAGCCTGATGTTGCCGAGTTCATCTCTGCCCTCGCAGGTGGTAATAATGCACAACTCATGGTGGTGGCGTGTTCTAACATCGTTGTATCCATCACGTTAGCACTGGTCGCAGCGGCACATCAAACTGGCGGCCGCGTAATATGTATTTCAAGTGGGCTCGACAATATCCATGCGTCGAAAAAAGCCCTAGGGCGTTATGCAAATTGCATTGAGTTCGTAACAGGCGATGCGGAAACCCTATTGAAAAACGACTACAAGGATGCAGATTTTGTGCTCATTGATTGCAATATCGACGGTCACAAGAATGTATTTAGAGCAGCAAAAGAGAGCGTAAAGCAAAGATCAGAGGGACTTATCGTAGGGTACAATGCCCTTCATAAGGGCTCATGGAGCGAATTCAGGACTCATTACTTACCCATCGGAGATGGGCTGCTGATGACTAGAATTGGTGGAAACAAAAAGGTCGTTGGTGGTGAATGTGGAGGCAGAAAACGGAGTCGTTGGGTTGTGACGGTTGACAAATGTACAGGTGAAGAGCATGTTTTTAGGATCATTTCATCCCCACGAAAAGAGATTGAAGCTTAAAGTTGATTCCCTTTGAACCAGATGAAATATGAGAAAAGGAAAAGAATTAAGTGCTTGTTCCTTAGATACATGGGGGTTGGAAGTTTCCGTTACTAGATTTTAGTAGTAGTTTCTAGCTAACTTAAGAACTGAAGCTGTATATAACAACTGATATGTTACAACCATCTTGCTCTACATTTTGAAAGAAGTTAGATGTGCTGTATATGTTATTGGAATTTCTCTATATTTGTATGGATTGCAATATATTGTTCCAATTCTATGCAATGTATAAGCAAAATAACTTAAGGTTCTGAACTGATAATTGAGCATTGAAGTTGGAACATATATATCCAGTATGCACAAAAAAATCCCTATTCAACTTCTCCAACTACTCGTCTGCTGTAAGGCAACAGGCTGAGGTTAATAACTTGTAAGAGATATGGATAAATGTGTGTTAATACTGTTCTGAAACAGAAATGGGCTGAGGCCCAGCCTACATTTTGCCTTTAGAAACATCTGATATTTGATCTGGGCCACTGTGTAGTTGAAGTCAAATCCAGTTGAATTGGTTTTTCTAACACTGCTTCATTAGATCTATTATTAAGTTGACCCACTTCATAATCTATATGTAAAAGGATTATTTGAGATCCATTGATTGTTATAGGCTTTCATTGTAAATCTGAATTGCCTATTGAATCGTTATCGGCTCGTACTATATACTCTTATCGGGTTTGAGCCTACCTTACTTACGAGAAGTGGCCCATTAGAATCATCCTAAGAGTCTAGGTCAACGGGTCTCAACCCCAGATACCAGCCATTGCTTACGGTGGTTGGGTAAAGTCAATGAGGTTATAGTTTTATCCGTAGCTTGGCCATTCTCAATTTCCATTTTTATATTGTAAACCCAGAATCTAAAGGACGTATGCATGAAAATGATAAGAGCAGCCAACTGATCTCTCGTATGAAAATACCAAATTTCAGTCATACCGAAGAGGTTTTAACTTACATATACAAATTTTAGCATAATCAGTAAGGAAATTGGCTAGCTTGATGGCACCTCTCCAAAAATTAAATAAAAAAGGAAAAAAAAACACCCATAAGTCTTCAAGGCAAGTAACTGAGTTAGCCAAAAAAAAAATTTTATATATAAGTTTTTATTAATTTACAAATAATTACATTATCGATATTAATTTTTCCGGCCAACTAGGCTAGTAATTGAAACCTGAAATACAAAAAACAGAAAACTCCTACTACTTCTTCTTCGTTTGACGATCCAATCGATTGTTGACTTCTCCAGATATGACCATCGAACAAGAATGTATCAGAAAGTTTCAGCCTTGTCCAAGTTTCAACTTACAGCCTCAAAAGTTACCTCGAAACACGTGCTCCTCACCCGATCGTTGATCAACGTGCTTGATCCAACGGCTATGACCCTTCTTCTTCAAGCCCTCTCCAAAACTGTTACTACTCCCTATATGAGCTATATCCAATCCTTGTCCGACCGGCAAGAACACCGATCTAGCCACACGTGTCCCCATCCCCAGCACCCCTTGCCATCTGAACCCAGAACTTCTTTGACATACATTCTTGCATGCTACAACAGCTCCTTTATTACTAAACCTAGCATGTCTCAAAACCCTAGCAGAATCTTTACGCTTACAATCCATAACCAAAAAATCCACCCCGTTCAATTCGATCATCGCCTCCTCTGCTGCTCTAACTATCACCTCTGTCGCGGATATGCCGCACTCGTACATGGCTTTAACGTAGCCTACTCTTGAACGTTCATCTGGGACTATGCACACGTGTCTTGCGCACGTGTGACGAGCAGCTACAGCCAGACCTACGCTAGTTGCTATCGGGCCGCCGTGTGTCCAGGCTTCCACGATCAGTTTGGCGTTCCAGCCGGCTGCCATGGCTGAGAGGAGCTCGGTCACTCCCGATTCTTGGATACTCCCAAACTGCAAAATTAAATAAAGGAAATTATTTTAGCATGTTATAATTTTTAACGAAAAATAACTTACACAAAATTAGCAAAAGAGCTTGAAAATGAAAGTGGGTTTGTGGATGAGGAGCTCACTGATTTTACAGTATCTATGTAGGCTTTTAAGGCAGTTTCTGGAGACCAAACAAGCTTCATCTTCTCAGCTCTCTCTATAAACTTGAGAAAGTATTTTGCAATTTGCTGTTTGCATAGAAGTGAGAGAATCTAGATGGTAGTGGTGGGTCAGCTTTTAAAAGCCTCAGAACAGTTGCATCTGTACAAACCGTTGACATTTGCATTACACAATCAGAACGTGTGACATAGACTCTGCCTTCACATAAAATAAGATATTAATTAATTCCCAAAGAAAATCTACAATTTGGAGCCGGTTGAAAAATAGCTGTGATGGGTTTTCTTCCTTTTGATAAAAGGTAGTTTAATTTCAATTGAATAGTTCTTATCTTTATGTCTGAAGTGCGTCACGTTTGGATGCCAAAGTATAGTGGGATGAAAACGAAATCTTGTTATTATGATATCTTTGAAAGGAAATTAATGAAAAAGGATTTACATTTGAGCTGGGATATGTGACGCACTTAAAAACATTTTGGTTTTGGGGGGTTGACTATTGATCACTATCACACTTTATGAGCATTTGTTGTCTCTGCTTGTTCTTACTTTTTTCCTTCGTTTCTTGGAAAAAGATAAATGGAAATTTATCGCATTGCTATAATCCCATCGAGCATGGAAAATTTAACACTGTCACCCTTGAAGTTTATACAAATTACATTTTGACAATAATCTTGATCTTAATTCCAATGTCATCCCTTTTGAATAATTTGAATGGTAACTATTAAAAATATCCTTGAGATAAGGTTTAATTATACAAAAATTTACGTATTTAAAAATGTGACATTAATAATGACAAAATATGCACGAATGCCTTATTGTTAAAATTTTTTTTTAAATTAATAAATTCAAGGATAATAAAATCATTTCACCTCCAAACTCTTTTAATTAATTTTAAAAATTAATAAAATAACACTAACAATAAAATAATAAAATATAAAAAATTCACTTTTTTTAAATAATGACTGACTGGCCTAATTTGGCCACCCAATCAAGGCTGTTACAATAGTGGCTAACTCAGGCCGCGACAATAGCAACTAGCTCAGGTTGTTGTGGGCAGACAGCCAAGTGTTACGTCTCAAATATTCTCAAGCAATTACTCAAACATTTGGTGCGCAACAAGACCACCATGGGAGTGCTTAGTCCATTTTATTTTAAATGGGCTAAAGCTTCTAGAATGCCTAATAGAGTTGGGTTGAGGCCACATTATTGTGGTAGGTGGGAGAATAATTTAGAAAAGGCATATTCCTTGGGATATATTTTTGGTAGTTGGCATATTTGAAATATTCCTTAAGATATTTTTTTCTTTAGATGTGGACCATTGAATTAGAATTAATCTTAATCATCTATTGTAAATAGCTTTAACTATAAATAGGTGAAGTACTAATTTGAGAAACAATCCTCCAAATATTCCAAATTGTAGTAATACTCATAACTTGTAATTCTATAACTTTGTAATTCTCTCTTTAGTAATAAAATAAAGAGCATTTTCTCAAACACTTGGTGTGCTTCTTCTTCATCTCTTTCTTTGATTAATTGGGGACTTGTAGGCTGCTTAGCGCTTGTAAAGTGTCTAAGGCCGTGTGGGTTCGAGAAATCAGTCTGTGACACAAGGCTATTGTTCACGGTCATATTGATTTGGCTGCAGCAGCAGCGGCCAGCCAAGGCAGTTGCGCACAGCCATTTTTGTGTTTTTTTTTTCATTTTCTTCTGTTTTTTTGTTATTGTTATGGTTTTTAATTTATTTTTTTATTATTGTTATTTTTTTAATTAATTTTATTCTAAGTATTTTAATTTTTATTAAAGGGTTTTAATTTTATTATTATTTTAATTCATTTTTTTATTGTTGTTATTTTTATATTTTATTTTAAATTTTTAAGTGTTTTATTTCATTAAATGTTTATTAAGATAAAAATTTAAATTTAACATTGGAAGGGTAATTTAATCATTTGATACAAATTGAAGGAGAATCTGTTAACTTTAACATAATATTTTTAACGGTAAGGTATTTGTGCATAATTTATGAAACATTTGAGTATTAATGTCACTTTTTTAAACACTTTAATATTTTTGTAATTAAGTTTTATCTCAAGAATATTCTTGATAATATTTTTATTTTGAAAGACAAAAATATATGTAACTTTTAATGATAGTCTAGTCATTTTAATAACAAAATAAATATAAATATGAAAATATTTTTGCCTTTGAAATTAAATAAATGAAGTAATAGTATAATTAAAATCAAAATTTGCATTAAAATATAATTTATGTAAACCTCAAAGAGTGACAATGTTAATACCCTACCCAGAATTAACTACACAGCCATCAAAGATAATGCTCAAGCGATAAGGAAATTGAAATTCACTCTTAATTCTGATTTTATTAATTTGTATATTATGTATCCATACAGATACCTAACCAACCGTAAATGTTTATAACCTTCAATTTTCTGATCCCTGAACAAATCTTCCACTGTTGTCCGAAATATTAGCTTTAATTAATACATTAATGACTTAATTTAAAAACATGTCAATTAAACTGAGTGAAATTGCTACTTTAGTCTTTACACTTTTATTGAATTATTCATTAAATTTTTAATAATTTAAAATTTAACAATTACATCTGTTAAAAATAAAAATAATTATATTTTAAAGATGAAAATAAAAGTAAGAAGTAATCAAAAATATCCGTAAAGAATTTAATTGATAAATTTTAAAATATTAAAAATAAAATAAATAATTCAACATAAATATAAAGACAAAACTGTCAATTTCTGTTAAACTTATCCTATCGTTATAGTTTATTGCATACAATATTATAAGTCTCCTATATAGCCGTACGCACGAATAAAAGTTTGAATCAAAGTGCTTAAAACATAAAGAATCATTATTAATCAAGTTGCCGCCGGAGGGCATTACTTGTCTGACGATTGTCAACATTGAGTTGCTAGTACTTTTGATAAGTTGAAGCTATTATCTTGTTGGCAATATGCCCCTAGCATTAATTTTTAATTTGCACATAAAACAACAAGTTGGTTGCCAAAACATGAGATAATCTACTTAAATTCTCGAAGGAAATTAATAATAAAAAAATGTATAGGGGGCTTTTCATTATGCAACTATGAGAGTGATCTCGTCCAACTTGCTAGCTTTTCAACTAAGTTATGCCTAAAGCGTATTTATATTAAATTATCATATATATATATAGCTTAATTTTAAGGTATTGGTGAGAAGCTAAATTGGTTTTAATATTCTATAAGGACAATTATTTATAGTGAAACAACTAATTGTCCAGCTTTTGCTAGTATACGAAATGTGTTTAAGGTGCTTTTTTTTTATGTGAAAAATACTTTTTTTAATATTATTTTATACCTATATTCATACTAATTAATCTTTAAAAATAAGCACTCGGAAATGCATTAGAAGGCTGAAGCCATGTACTGACTTTACGATGAAAATGTGTTGAAGTGAATATGATAAAATTCTTCCTCTCTAAATAAGTTGTTTCTCTACTAATAATAATGGACTGCACATACAGCAATGTCAGAAGCACTTAGTTTTGCTGATTTCATTTGAGACCATTTTTTTTTAATAAGCTTTAAACATCACCATCGAACTTTTCTTCTTCAACGGCTCATGCTAATCGTATTTGACATCACATTATCACTAATTCTAGTATTCTACACCAAGTGTTGCCTGCTTAAGCATCGTAATCTATACACTATGCTATTGTTATAAACTCATTGTTATGTCGTTGCTTGTAAATATGCAACCAGGGAAAATGATCGTTTTCTTTATAGTTTTAATTAATATTCACTTATTTTTTTTATAATTTTAAAAATGATAAAAATTCTCTTATTGTTAAAAATATTTTATTATCTTTTAATATTTTACATAATTTTATAATTTTATCCATAATAATATATAACTTAACAATTTTACTCTTAAAAAATTAAAAACAAAACAAAATTTGAGTGTATTGCCTGTTTTAGCATCGTAATCTATACATTATGTTATTGTCATCAACTCATTGTTATTTCGTTCATTGCTTGTACATATGCAATGACATACCCTCTTGTGGTTTCAGTAAACGTCCATTTATTAATCTATGATTTTAAACGATAAAAACTCTCTTACCGTCATGAATATTCTGTTATCTTTTAATATTTTACATAATTTTACAGTTTTAACTTTAATAATATATGATTTAACGATTTTATCTTTAAAAATTTGAGAATAAAACAAAATATGAGTTTGTGAGAATTTAAATCCTTGACCTTCAATATAAAATTTTTGAATCGGCCAAACTTATGATTAATAACAAATTTATGGAGATTAATATATATACTCTATATATAAATTAAATTAATTATAAACTATAAATTAAATAATTTTTTATATAATAGGTAAAAAAATTTATAGATTAATTATAAACTATTACAATTGTTAATAAAAAATTTATGTTATATAACAGGTAAAAAAAATGATAATTGATGACTAAATATAAAAAATATTTTTTTATATTTTTGTTGGAAAACTATTTTTTATAATTAATTTAATTATTAATAATTTTTATTTCATTTCAATTAACTTATGAATAATTAGAAAAGTTAGAAGATGTTTATAATGAATTTCTAAAACAAATTCATTTTTTGTATGTTTATTTGAATCAAACATTATTTAAAATAGTTTTAGACTTTTTATTATTTATGATTTTGAGTACCAATATCTTAATAACTTCTAGCTAATACTTCGTCTAATTATTTATTAGATATATATATATAATAGTGTTTATAAAATATTTATTAATTATAAATTTAATCAAGTAGCGAAATTTTATTACCTTTATCTTGAAAGTCATGAGTTTAAACTTTCATAAGTCTAAATTATAAAATTATATATTCAAATTATCGTAAGTTTAAATTGTAAAAATTATATATTATTAAGAGTAAAATTATAAAATTATATAAACAGTTAAAATTGCAAGGGATAAAGTTAGTTTTCAGATAAAATATAACAAAAAATTATTAATGTAAGAGAGTTTTGATAATTTTTAAAATTATAAAAGGAATAAATGAACGTTAACTAAAATCAAAGAGATAAAATAGTTTTACTTGTGCAGCCAAGTATTTCAAATCTCTCAAAAAAAAACTGATGGCTAGAGGAGATATTGCAGATGATCAGCAAGGTGGCGATCGATGAAAAAGTCAAGCTGCTGCGCCGTAAGTTTTTATTTTATTTTTATATTGTTATTGTTGAATAAAAGCTAAGGTAGTACATATATTGACAAAGAGGTTGAGAGGAAATTAAGAGGATAAGGGTAAATGGGTGTTTAGGAAAAAAATGTCAAACTCATTATCTAATTATACTGCCATTTAAAATTATGAATGTACGTAAGATCTGATTAGAGTCATAGTGGTAAATTGAATCGATCAAATTGCAGTACTGTACTTTAAAAAATATAACAATTTCAACTTCTGGTTGAATTAAATTAAGGTGTGAGAAAAGATAAAAAATTAAAAAAATTAAAAAATTTTAAAGATTATATTATTATTATTATAATTTTATGTATTATAATGTTATAAAGATAATTTTTATATAAACTTTAGGTTAATATAAATAAAGAAATATAAATACATAAAAGAAAATCACATATAACTTATTAATTATATAATATATATGACAAAAAATTAATATATTAATTTTTTATATTTTTAATATCCCCCTTCAAACTCAAGTAGAAGTTTAAATTTAAAAAAGAATATTTTTTTTATTGTAATAGTGAGCATTGAGAAAATCATTCACTTGTGAATACAAACGCGTTGAATGAAATTTGAAACCAATCGTTACTAGTGCAAGTATATTACCAACTATTGCGAGTGCAAACGCATTGATAAAAAAAAAAAAAATCAATCGTTGCTAGTGCAAATGTGTTGATAGAAAAAAATTCAACTATTGTGAGTGCAAGTGTGTTGAGAGATTATTCCACCAATTTATTTGAAAATTGTAAAAAAAAAAACCATAAAAATAAGAAATTATAAAATGACCCAAAACTTAGGTAAACTGTAAATTATTCATATAATTTTAAAAAATTTGCAAAAGACCCCTATTACAAATTGGATCACCGAAATTTCAAAAGAAGATCTGAGATTGATAGATCCAACGGAGGGGAGTTGAATGGAGCCAGTGGTGAGAAACCACTCGCCGAAAAATGGCGGAGATCTAAGATGGACGGTAGCAGACGGCAGCTCTGTTCAGAGGCGCGTAGGGACGTGTGTGACTTCGGATTGACAAGATTTCAGTGCCTTTGGAATCTTCGGTTGATTCTGAGTGCAGCCGCCTGGGCGAGGCAGACTAACGCGCCGAAAATCAATTGGAATCCAATACAAACAGTAACAGGGATGAAAAGTTTGGTCGACGCATAAAGGAGCGTGCAGCGATGGAGAAGCTTGATTCCGGTGGGATTCAACTGGCCGACAGCGTCTGAACTTTTTGGGTAGGGCAGTGTTGATTATTGTGAAATTCGGCAAACTTCCGGTGGCATTTCGGTGAAACTTCGACGAGCTTCCTAAGAGTTTCGAAAAAAATTCTAACAAATTTCGCTGAATAACAAAACAGTAAAATAATAGAACTTTAAGCCCTGATACCACGTGAAAAAAGATAAAAAAAATAAAAGAAAAAGACAACATAAATAATAAAGAGAAACTAAAAATCTTTAAAGACTACATTGTTACTGTAATTATGTGTATTACAATACTACAGAGATAGCTTTTATATAGATTTTAAGTTAACATAAATAAAGAAATATAAATACATAAAATAAAATCACATATAATCTATTAATTATAAAATATATATAGTAGGAGATTAATATATTAATTTTTTATATCTTTAATATAAGGAATGAGTATGTCTATACGTATTACAATGAGAAGCACGAGATATTTTAGAAAGTTTCGAGCTTAAAAGAGAAAGTTTAAAATTTAAGTATTAATAGAAAGAGAGATTATTTAATTTATAAGAAAATTAATTTATTTAATAATTTGTCTTGAATGAAAAATTTCAATTAACCCTTTTATTTTAAAAAAAAATTTTATTTATATTTTAATTATTAAGATTTTATTTCAATACTATTTATTAGAGAGAGATTGGACCTATAAAGAGGAGACATAAGATTTAAATATCTAACACAAAAAACTAATTTAATAAATAAATGAACTATCGTATTTATAAATTTAAATATTAATTAATTTTTAATCAATACAAAAAAAAATCAACTCACTCAACAAGATTAAAAAACAAATCCAAGTAAATATTGCAGTACGTAGCTGAAAAATTATTAACATGAATAATTTATGTCAAAATTTTGTTTATGCGCTAGTTGTTGGATGTATTTGTGGCCAGCTTTAGAACCAAAGCCGTATATAACAACCGACAAGTTTCTCATCCGGCTTTGTCACTTCTTCAAAAAAAAAAAGTTAGATTCTTTGTATTTCTTATTGGAAATTTATCGCAAATGTATATATGGGTAAATATATTACTAACAAAGTCTGATAGTTCGCGAATCATTATTAATTCATGGAGATTTAATGGGCAACTGTGTTTTAATTTAAGTAATTTCGAGAGTAGTGCAAGTCAACCCCCACATGATCTTATCTCATCAACCCCTTTGTAAATATGCAGTGCACCTCCAAATTTATAAAATTTATATTATGCCCTCTATTTAGTCTCAAAACTATCCTTATTATGTCTTGAACTTTCGGTACTTCACGAAGTTTGATCAAAATAATGAAGAGAAGTTCGTCTAAATTAGCTCAAGCACAGAAACTTTAAGTAAACAAAAATAAAGCTTTTGCTCATAGGATCCTTGTGTTAGTTTAATTAAACTATTGGGTTTATTTAAAAAATAATTCTTAGAGCCCAAACTATTGGGTTTTGATTTGGACTAAACCTTGACCAATATGTGGCCCAATAGACCCATACTAGCTCGATGATACATGTATGAAGCCCAGATCTTCAGCCTTGGAGTCCAAGAGCTACAAAAATAAAACCACATGCATATGAGAACTATAATTTACATTATAATTACAACTCCATTATTGTTAAGAGTGGCTATGCAAACCCTACAATCTCTCTCATCAGACCCCAATTTGTTGAAATAATTAATATTTTTTTATATATCTTATTTAATCCCAAAATTGTTATCCCATGATTCCTTATCATGTACTCTATAATTTATCTCATCTCAAAATTCTAGAATACAAATTTTCTTGCTTATTCTTTCATAAATTTTTTAAATCTCTAGAAATAAGGTAGTAGAGTTTCTTGGAAAGTAATTGCCTCCCCTCCTTGTGTTATAAAAATATTATAAAATAAATAATATTATACTTCTGAAGCAAAGCAGTATTCCAACATTTTTTTATTTTAAATAATATATATTAAATAATTATTATATGTGAAATTGTGTGGTGAGTGATTTTAAAAATTATAAAAAATATACATTTAATGTATATTTTACACATCACTTAAGATAAAAAAATATATTAAAATACTTACTTGAAAGTTATAATATTATTCTTACAAAATTATTTTTATATTAAAATTAGCTCAAAACCTCCACGTCAATTACCTAATTTTTCTTATGTACTTTTTTAACTAATGAAAAATGTACAGTTCTTTTGCAAGAAAAAAATAATGTGCAAGTTAGTATTTGTAAAAAAAGAAGAGGTGTTATTTGCGAAGAAGACAAGTAAGGTAGTAATATTTGTTGAATAAATAAATTGGGAATTGCTAATATCTTTATAAATAAATAATTGTCTTTATTTATAGTGTACGAGTTTTATTCTTTTCAAGATATGTATGAGTGTTCGTATTTAATTAAATTTAAATTAATGAAAATTTAAATTTATTCAAGTAATTTTTAATTAAACAAAAGAATTTAAGTAGGATTCGTTTACTTATAAGAAATTTTTATTAATACAAAATAATAATTAATCAATTAAAATTTAACTAAAACTCAAAGTTTAATTCATTTCAAATTATCTATCAAATTAGATTTGAAATCTAAACGAAGTCTTTTATTTTATGAAGTTAAGTTTTATTTTAATATAAAGCGACTCTTTTTTAAAAGATTGAACTTTGTGCGAATTATTTGAGCCTTTACATAATTGTCTAACACTACAAAATCTAATAAATTTTAATTTGTTCATTGTTTTGATATGCAATTTATAGAGGTGTTTACACGTATAACATTAAGTTTGCCACTTGTAATGACAACTTATGATTTGACTATCTTATTGGACAACTTCGTTACTTTTAGCATTTGAAGATTTATTGCAAATTCTTAGCGATTCGGTGATATCATAACCAAAATATAAATTAATTACTTTTAGCACATCACTAGTGTTATAGGTAATCGACCTTGATTAAGGGTGGGACTTACAACAGGGCTTAAGAGGCCACCTTAAGCCCTAATTTTTTTTTTTAAATTTAACGATGGCTTTCTATGCTTTATCTTCTATGAGGTTTTGTGTTTGACACTAGAACTTTACATAATTAAAATTTAACCTTATAATATTTTGATTTTAACATTTTAGACCCTCTATACTTTGAATTATGGGTTCATCCTTCCCTTCATCAATGTTTTTTTTTTGTTTTTTAAAATTACTATTAGATTTATTTTCATTATTGTGGAATCTATTTATTTATTTATTTACAAAACATGAGTGCATAGATAAGAGTTTTCTTTTTTACGAATGTTTGTGTAGTTTAACTCACGAATGAAAAGCCCTTAAAAAAATTAGGTTTTGGAACTATTTGGACATCTATAATAATTATATTAAGTACAGATTAAAAAATTAAAATAAATTTAGTGATCGGGGTTTGATGAAATTAAAAAATAAGGTCTAAATAGTCCCACTGTAATTTTTATAGAAGATTATTGAGCTTGATCAAAATTTTATCTACTAGGCACAATACGAGAATTTAAGATAAAATAATTGACGTGTGAAAAAAATCAGGGGTTAATTATTTTAAATTTTTTTTATTTGAATCTTATTTGTATTCTTTATTTTAGTAGGATTAATTATTATTTAAGTTATAATTTTAGAAAATGTATAAATTCTTTACTTATTAAGATTAATTATTTCTTTCATTAAAATTTAATTTTCTCTAGATTTAAGTTAGTTACTAATATAAGTATGCTTGATATTCATAGTATTTTAATAGTAAATCTATTAATAAATAACACGTGTTAAAAAAATTAAGAGTTTAAGTTAAACCTAATTTAAGAAAGATCCTACTATTTCTATGAAATCTTCTGGAATTAATCCAAAAGTTAGGTCACCACAAAGTCTTTAATATATTCATATTATTGCGATGAGTCCTCTCGGAGTATATAAAGGAAAATTCCTCCCACATGGCATCCTTTTCACTCATTGTTTAATCAATCGTCTTGATTTGAGTATCAAAAGCATATACCGGAATTTTCTATTTTCTACGTATTTTAAGTTTTATACTAATTTTATAAGTTATATATCGAATAAAAATTTAATGAATTTAAAATATATAAAGATTGGTGTGCAACATTTTTTAATAGACTAATCCTTTAAATAAATAATAAATGTTCGGCCTGTGATAAATAATATCATAGCAAACTTGAATCTGAATTTTCATTTGAATGTAAGTTTTTAAAATTGCTCAAATAGAGATTGTCACATAGGATGTGAGTCTTCCATACTATCAGGAGAATAGATAATGCATGTCAAGTGGGTCATAAAAATATTGTATCTTAAACCCTAATAGAGATTATTATGTAAGTAGTGAGTTTCGTATCCTTTGAGGGATAGATAATACGGGTTAAGTTGATCTTTAAATTTAAGTCACACCGTGACAAGAGCGTCACGTAATTGGACGAAAGAAAATATCTCATTTTACATTAAATATAAATTTAATAAATCTTAAACATATAAAAGTGGGTATGCATAATTATTTAACAGACTTATTTTTTAAATTAATAACAAACGTCCAACCCTCACACTCAAACATGTCTCAAAATTTATTGCAAAACAAATGCTCCTCACCGAAGCTCTGATCAATATGCTTGATCCAACGGCTACGACTCTACTTTAAGCTCTCTCCCCGATCATTATTCCCTATACGAGCCATCTCTCCAATCTTTGCCCTGCCGGAAAAAACACTGATCTTACGAAACGTGTCCCCGGATCCAGCACTTCTTGCCATCCGAACCCATATGTCTTTTGGCTTTGACATGCATTTTTGGACGCCAAAATAGCTCCCTTCTTATTGAACCTAGCAAGCTTCAAAACCCAAGCAAAATCATTACACTTACCATCTAATACCAAAAATTCCACACCCACCAATTCTGCCATCACCTCCTTTGCTTCTCTCACTATCACCTCTGCCGTTGAGATGCCGGAGTTGTGCATGGCTTAAAGGACTGAGTGAGACTCCATAAACATCATGATTTAATTGATAAATTTGACAAAATTCTCGTTTCTGTGGTTAAAAATAAAAATAAAAGGGACTAGGATAGTAATAATAAGCTGACAAAATTTGGAACTATTGAGAGAGGTAACGCCCTTCTCCCTCGTGAAGTTATGTTGAAGCGAAGAACTCAAGATTCAGCCTAGAACTCTAACCTCCTTGCGCAGCGGAATAACCTGTCAATCAAGCAAAACCAACAAGAATTCAAAGCAGAAAACAAAAGAGCACAACACAATCTACGTGGTTCGGCCAATCGCCTACGTCCACGGTGGATCCAAGGATCCTAGCCTCTCTTATTATAACTCCCTAGAGATTTTACAAGGAAACACAATATGAAGAACCCTTAAAAGGACCTAAACATTTAGTGAACCCTTACTCTACCACGAACAATGATCACCCAAACAACGGTTCCACCCTAGTGCACACAAGCACTTAGTGTCTACCCAACTCTTCCCTTCTCTTAGAGTCTCTCTCAATGCTTGATATGAAATCAAGGGTTTACAAGTGTTTATATAGAGTATATTTCATGCCTATTAACCCTATTCCTTGTTGGAGTAAGAGTCCACTTATTTTGGAAATCCAAAACTTCCCAAAACTTGAAATCCCGAATCAAAACGGACTTTTTCACGAGTTCTGGCGCTGCGGCGCTCGTCCTTGGGCGCTGCAGCGCTGGACAGAATCGCGCTCAGCGCTGCGACGCTGGTTTTACTGTCTTGGGCGCCGCAGCGCTGAGCCCTGTAGCTATCCGCGTTTTCTTGCTCCCTTCGCGTCTTTGAGTCCTGTTTCACTTCCCCCTTCGTGTCCCACACGTCCTAGACTTCTCTATACGTATCCCACACGTTCTAGACTTCTTGTAACTCTTCACTTTGATATTCATCTCAATTCTTGGCCAACTAAGATTGTTGAATCACCAATTTTTCAACAAACCCTTCCTTGATTCAAAATCTTCCAAATAAGAAGGCTTCAGGATCCGATCCACACCAATACTCTATCACCTAGAGTTGAGTCCAGTTAAGTCTCCACCAAGACTTAACTTTCCCCGGGCTAGTGACTTCGGTCTCCAAAGGCATTCATGCACCTTGCATAGGGTATGGATGCGTTGCACTCCTTTTCGACTCTCATCACCTCGGTGAGCACGGTTTGGATGTCGCATAGTGGTCTGCATTGCCCCAACGCCCCGCGTTGGGCCACTCATGGCCATCCCAGTAAGCACATAGAGCCCCCCATTGTGCTTCTCACCCTCAAACCCTATAGGTCATTTCTCTACCCTCAGTTTTTCTTTTTCCGCTTTAACCGAATACCCTTCCTCATCAAGCTTGCCTAGGGATATCAAGTTCCTCCTCAATTTAGGAACATGCCTCACACCATGTAATTCCCTAGTTTCTCCACCTTGCATCCTCAGCCTTATGTCACCAACTCCCATGATCTCACACGTCATGTCATTCCCCATTAGAGCTTTACCTCTCCTGGCTTTATAGTTGGTAAACATCGATCTGTCGGGACACATATGGACGCTGCACCCCGAATCTAGTATCCATTTGCCAGCGTACTTTCCCCTTGAGGCTACTAATGTGTCTACAACTTCGGTATCTTCCTCAGTACCAATTGCAGCCCACCCTCCTTGACCTTTTGATTTCGGACAATCCTTCACAAAGTGCCATTCCTTATTACAAAGAAAACACCTCTTGGATCTCCTCATTGATTAGTTGTTTTTCCTTCCTTGTGCAAGCAAAACTGCTCCATTCTCGGACTCCGATCTCTTTGTCAATTCTTTTGAGTTTAATGATGCCTTGACATCATTCATCGTTAAAGACTCTTTTCCATACAACAACGTATCCACAAAACTTTCATAGCTCTTCGGCAACGAACTTAACAGGATAATGGCTTTGTCTTCATCCTCAGTCTTGATGCCCAGTTGCTCAAGATTAATGACGATCTTGTTGAACTCGTCAATGTGAGCTCTCAATGAAGTTCCCTCGTGCATTGTCAGCTGATATAGTTTCTTTTTCACAAGAAGTCTATTTGCAAGAGACTTCTTCATGTACAATGCCTCGAGTCTTTTCCATAGCCCAAAAGCGGTTTCTTCATCACCAACTTCCCTTAATACTTTGTCGCTTAACGCCAGGAATAAGGTGCTGTGAGCCTTTTTCTGAATCGTGTCCCAATCTTTCTGCCCAGACTTTGAGGTTATCGCCTCATCACTAGTTGAGTAGCTGGCCTCCTCCAAAGCTGAGTCTAGCCATTCCTTCACTAGTAGAGCCCTAACCTTCTTCCTCTAAAGATTGAAGTCATTCATCCCATTGAACTTCTCTATTTCTTGCTTGATTGTAGCCATGGTTTAAATACCCCAGATGTGTATTATCGAACCTGGCTTTGATACCAGTTTGTTGATGGAGGTAACGCTTTTCTCTCTCGTGAGGTTATGTTGAAGCGAAGAACCCAAGATTCAGCCTAAAACTCTAACCTCCTTGCGCAGCGGAATAACCTGTCAATCAAGCAAAACCAACAAGAATTCAAAGCAGAAAACAAAAGAGCACAACACAATCTACGTGGTTCGACCAATCGCCTACGTCCACGGTGGATCCAAGGATCCTAGCCTCTCTTATTATAACTCCCTAGAGATTTTACAAGGAAACACAATATGAAGAACCCTTAAAAGGACCTAAACATTTAGTGAACCCTTACTCTACCACGAACAATGATCACCCAAACAACGGTTCCACCCTAGCGTACACAAGCACTTAGTGTCTACCCAGCTCTTCCCTTCTCTTAGAATTTCTCTCAATGCTTGATATGAAATCAAGGGTTTACAAGTGTTTATATAGAGTATATTTCGTGCCTATTAACCCTATTCCTTGTTGGAGTAAGAGTTTACTTGTTTTGAAAGTTCAAAACTTCCCAAAACTCGAAATCCCGAATCAAAACGGACTTTTCCATGCGTTCTGGCGCTGCAGCACTGGACAGAATTGCGCCCAGCGCTGCGGCGTTGGTTTTACTGTCTTGGGCGCTGCGGCGCTGAGCCATTGGTGCCGCGGCGCTGAGCCCTGTAGCTATCCGCATTTTCTTGCTCCCTTCGCGTCTTTGAGTCCCGTTTCACTTCCCCCTTCGTGTCTCACACGTCTTAGATTTCTCTATACGTATCCCATAGTTCTAAACTTCTTGTAACTCTTCACTTTGATATTCATCTCAATTCTTAGTCAATTAAAATTATTGAATCACTAATTTTTCAACAGAAATCGGTTACGACGGCTCTGTTGCTCCGGTAAGTAGTAAGAAAGCTATTATTTATCTTTATATATATGAAGCGTGTCACTTTTTGAACTTGAAGTAGTAAGATGAAAACGATATCTGTTCTGAGATGAAAGGAAATAAATGAAAAGAATTTACATTGCGGTAGAGTACAGTAGTTATTTGCACGGAGCATTTGAAGTGATATGTTACACTCAAACAAAAAAAAAAAAAAAGTTTATAGGTTGAGTTATTAACTGACTGTTCTGACCAAATCTTATGTTAGCATACTTTAAGACCATTTGTTGTCCTTGTCTTGTTATTACTTCTTTTACCACCTTTCTTTTTTCGAAAGAATTATAAATAATTTCTTACATTCCTATCCAGAATTAACTACAAGCCTGTCAAGTTATAACTCATAAAACCAAAGAAGAGAAGTAAAAAATTATTTTCCTTGTGTGAGCTCATTCATACATGAGCGACTCAGTGAGTTAATGCTCCCCTAATTAAGTTAAATAACCACGACTGTTATTATGAGCTCTGATCCCAGATGGCAATTTCCCGATTGTTTTCTGAGAAGACTGTAAGTTACAAAGCGCTTTTGATAGGTTATAAGAACGTGACTCTTGTATGAGAAAAAAAGAACCACACAAATGGTACATACTCACATGTGTTTAAAAAAAGGAAATGAAATGAAACGAACTACAAAATCAATCCACGTTGAACATTCTGAATATTCGACTGCCACCTTGTCTTTGGTGAAACTAATTTAGCTAGTATATGAAGGCATATAAATGAAGTTATATGCGTTAATATTTTCACTTGCTTTTCAGATGGGTTTGCACGGGCTTGAAGAGCAATATATATCTGTGCTGATGCATCAGTCTGAACACTCTGTCCTGCGTGATTAATGCTCTCTCACAACTTTTTTCCCTGAACAAAAGAAGAGTGAGCAAATGCGTTTATAACTATTTCATTGTGAGTTACATCCGCTTGAGAGATACGGTGATGGATGTAAACAATAGTTTGACAGAGCCTACAATACAACTAGGAAATTAAAGATAGATAAACTGGCCAAGGGTGTCAACATAGTGGCGATATATTGAAATTAAGTCAGGCTGATCTCTAAGGTTTTGCTCATTAATGATGTTTTATTGATGTATTTAAAAAAATAAAAAAATAATAAGTTACAACATATCAGAGAAAAGAAATATATATATATATATATATATATATATATATATAAGCAGATGACAATTGGTGGCTAAGAATCTAGTCATTATATTCCATGATTCCTCGCTTGTTTAAGAAATATGTCGAAGTCGCGAGCATGGGGGCTCAGTCAAGTTGGCTGAGTCCCTCAAGGTCTCACCTCTCTACTTGGGTTCGACCCCCCCTTTCTCTCAGGTGGTGCAAAAATGTTAATAAAATGTTATAATCCTCCTTTCAAAAAAAAATTGTCAGATTCTTAAATTATGCATTGCTGTAAGATCATCTCAGATTCTTAGCCGTACGTTGAATCGATCAATCTGCACTTTAAAAAGAACTAACAATTTCAACTCCTGTTGATATAATTAAATATGAGTGTGATATAAGCTTCAACTGGAAATGGAATAGCAAATCCAGTCAAATATGACTAATTTCTTTTAAAATTTTGTTTACGCATAAATGATGCTTTTAAGGTCCTTAATTAAGTTTTGTGGACTCATAAACAGACTTAAATGATGCATAAAAAATGTCAGCAAAAGATTGGAATTTATAGTCCTAAATTTGTGATATAGTGGTACTCTTGTTGATACATTAAATCCATTTAACTACATTAACGGTCTAGGTTTAGATGCATGCAGCATCAACTACCATAACTGGACAGAATACTATCTATTCTAGCTCAATACCTAATTATATTATCAATAATAAGATATTTGGATATTTATTTAAGGAACAGAAGCTTGCTCAGTTCATATTACGACTCCTCAAGGTAATTAGAATGGGATGTGATGACAGTTCATATTATTTAATTGGGAAATTGATAATTTAGTCAGTTATATTTTTTGTTGTATTACTCACTTGGTCCCATGTATTTCAAAAATTATCAATTACATCGTTAGGGATGTTTTTGCTACTATTTTTATCTTGAAATATACTTTATTATTTTTATTTTTATCTTTGAAATATGACTATTTTTGCCTCTATATGATGCAGTTAATAATTTTAAAATTGTTAAAAACTTAATGAGTAATTCAACAAAAATATAAGAATTAAAATGACAATTTTCTCTATTTAATTTTGATATTATGTTAATTTGCTAAGTGTTAATCAGTTGACAGGAAAATCTAGATTATTAAGAGTCCAACACTAAGCTTGCTGAACTCTGTATTGATAATTATAAATTAAGTTTCATAATTAACTAAGGATCCCTCTTAAATAATTAATTATATATAAAATATATATACACAATATAATATATTTATATGGTTTTTCAGGTCTAATTTTTCAAGCGAAAGATATTGCTAGAAACCTTGAGAAAGCTTTCAATTAGTTGTTCGAACGGTATGGTCTTGTAATTAAGCTAATGCGTAGCTTAATTATGAAGCATCATTCAGATAGAACAAAAAAAAAAAAAAAAACAGATGTGTTTAATTTGGTTGATGAATTAATGATATTCAGAAATTTGAGAAGATTGCTATTGCCTTCGCCCGACCTCATGCTTGAGAAGGATATAACTCATTTCTACCTATCCAAATAGTCAGCTGCAAATTTGTTTATATATGCACGACACTAAGGATCAAGACATCCAAGAAGAAAGGTTGAAGAGTTTTAATTTAAACCCCATTTTTCAAACACCAGCGTATATTTTTAGTTTGATTAACGTATGCAATTATTGAATTATAATGCCTATGAATGGATTTGATCATTTTATATCAAACACAAATCCGAATGTAGGACCTACCCTATGTACGTTGGTACTAGAATCCTAATCAGTTGAAACAAGCGTAATTCCACAAATTATTGGCATATATATAATGAATCTAATTGATTACGTAGTTCGATATTAATATTATCATATGTTATTATTTAATAAAATTTATAATTTTTTTAATTTATAATATCTTACAAAATATTATCACATGTTCAGAAATTCATAATATAATAAATTACGTAATTTATTAAATTAATTATATATATATAAATAATTTAATTAATTACGTAATTTATTATATAAAAAAATTTTAAACGCTTATTAAAATTTTATAATATATCATAAATTATATAAAAATTATAAATTGATTAGACGGACATTATTTGATAATATTATTCACTATATTATAAACTACGTAGCCTATATACATATATATATATACCAGTATATTTATTTTTATTGTGTAATGCATTTTCATGTTCTGAATGAAACCTCCTTAGTTGATTACATGCATATAATTAATTTAATGACAGGAAGATTGGTCACCTTTCTTTTCCTTGCATGTAAATTTTAGGCCCCATCACCCCAACTTCAGAACAGAGAAAAATAATCCACCAAGAAAAAGGGAAATGGCTTTTTGGTCCTCTGAAAATGCCGTCAAAGCTTATCTTCAAGCTGTCATAATGGTAAGCAAACTCCTGGAGATCCATAGTTCTGTTGCTTTCTCCTCTACAACTTAGGCTGGTGATGTTCTTAATAGTATTGGACTTTTGTTAATTATCTAGATGCATTCTCTTACGACTTTTCTGCTTTATTAATTTGTACAGGGTAAAAGAGGCAACGAGCCTGACGTTTCTGAGTTCATCTCCGCACTAGCAGCTGGCAATAATGCACAATTCATGGTGATGGCATGTGCTAGCATCGCCTTATCGACCACCACGCTAGCACTGGTCGCGGCAGCTCATCAAACTGGCGGCCGTGTAGTCTGTATTTTTAGTGGACTAGACAATATGCATGCATCCAAAAATGCCCTAGGACCTTATGAGAATTGCATCGAATTCGTGATAGGTGATGCACAAAAACTATTGAAAAATGATTACAAAGGTGCAGATTTTGTGCTTGTTGATTGCGATATCGATGATCATAAAGAAGTGTTTAGAGCTGCTCAAGGGAGTGTAGAGCATGGATCATCAGGAGGCGTTATTGTAGGGTACAATGCCCTTCATAAGGGATCATGGAGCGATTTCAATACTCAATTTTTACCCATTGGAGAAGGGCTGTCGGTCACTACGATTGGTAGAAATGAACGGGCTGGTGATAAATGTGAAGGCAGAAAAAGGAATCGGTGGGTTGTTATGGTTGACAAATACACAGGTGAAGAGCACGTTTTTAAGATCACTTCGTCCCCCAAAAAAGATATTGAAGCTTAAAGTGGCATTTGACATGAATTCAATGAAAAGTTTTTGCACTTTTTTTAGTTTTTGTTTCTAACTTGGAGTAACTGACATGTTAAGATCATGATAATCTGGCTCCACATTTTCAAAAAGAAGTGAGTCCTATATGCACTGTATGTGTTAGAGGAAATTTAATTTCCTATATATGTGACTATATTGTAAGGTTGTGGTGTGATAATTGTCCAATTGAAGTATGAACAGATCCTGTAAGGCCGAAAATCTATTCGATTTATATACATAGCACTCATTTTCTCAATACTCTTTCCTTCATTATTTTTTTTTTCTCTAAAGCACTATACACTCATTATTTGTCTAACTTTACATGCCCTTACTACACTACCTTGGTTTTGAATCAAATTCGGATTGTCTGTTTGGTCTAATTTCACCACCGATACGTTACCCATCGGATCAATCCTTAGCGTCTAGGGCTACGTGTCTGAACACAAGACACTTTGGCACTCTCGATTCTGCTTCTGCACGGGTGATTGTAGTGAAAAATTAATGTCCATTTTCACTACCCAGAAGAAGTTTTATTCAGTAATGTGCAAATATTTACATTATTGATAATGAATTCATGGCCAAGCAGGCTAGTCAGCTGAGACCTCTCGAGTTAAACCAATTTTTTTTTTTTTAAAAAAAAAAGGTATATAAACCTGCAAAGTGTTAAAAGAGAAAATTTTTAATTTTAGTAGTATTAAAAGAGAAAAGTTTTAATTTTAGTTGAAGTCTTGAGTGCTTGTTTTTTTAAATATTATTTTACAAATGCTGACAGCATTAGCATTAAAATGGCATGTAGGACTTAGCGAGACCAATTGGAAAACAAAGTGGAAAATTGCTACTACTATGTTGAGTTAGACCTTTCACATTTGGTGAAACTAGTTGGGCGAGCACTTAATGCACGAATATGCATTTTCCACTTGTTTGCAATGGCGAAAAAGTGACATATGGGTTTATCAATTCTTTGCTATTTCAATATGTGCTACGTACTCCAAATAAAATTAAACAACAATTACAGAAGAGATTGAAAAATCTTGTGATAGAACTGGACATGGTTGTCGTCATAATAAATAATTAATACAATAATAAAGGGCTGACAATATATATATATATATATCTTTACTCTAATAAAAATATTGAGTTGAAATCCATTTCTTTATAAAAAAAGAAAAAGAAATAATATAATCGGATAACTATTAATTGGAATCCTGGTCATTATATATATACACATTCTCAATGCCAGAAATTTTCAGTCATTATCTATCTAAAATCTAATTCTGCTTTTTAAAATATAATTCACTAGGTATTATCATTAAAATCTTTGCCGTACATCGAATCCGATCAATTAATCTTTACCGTACTTTTCAACATACTAACTATTTCAACTCTGGTTGAATTAATAAAGGGATGAGTACGGTATATTATCATATATACATTAGAATAGCAAATCCTGGCAAATATATTGGCCATCAAGATGTAGACCTAACTATTATTTTCTTTGAGAAAAAATAATAATAATTGTGGGCATAAATAATTATTGATTTCTTATAATTCTATACGATACAGATCATGATCTGTGACATCTCCTTCGTCAATGGCACTTTAATTAAATTGCAGTAGAAAATCGTTATCTGGATTTGTAAGCATACGTAAAATATTAAAATTTGTTGTAAAAACTGGCTGTTGATACATTAAATCCATCTGACATTCGTACCCCATTCAACCGTTTGAGGGCTTGATACACGCCGCATCAATTAGCGTATAATTGAACATCACTGCCTCACCGGTCTCTACCTCAAATTATTTATATTGTGAGTACTTTCATAGTATTTGCATATTTTTTTATAAAAAAATCTTATCGAATCTTTTAATTTTATTTAAATTTAAATAATTATAAACAAAACGTATTCAGAATCATATCATATGAGTTACGCTTAAGAAGCCATATTGCCGCTTTTTAGGCCGAATTGAATGAAATAAAATATTGAAATTTTAGACCCTTGCGAAAGCTTCAGATGAGTTGTTCGGACGCAAAGGTCTTGTAAGCTAATGCTTTGCTTTTTCCAACTTCCAAGCATCATTGTGATAGAGAAAAATATAGCAAATAATAATTTAACTAGTTGATGAACTGAGAAGCTGTTGCCTTTCGTACACCTCATGCTCGAAAAAGATTCCCATCCCTTGCAGTCCAGTGACCAAAATAGTATACATACGCATCCCATCCCTTTCAATACCGAGTTTTATTTATTTTTTTTAAATGCCATTATGAAATTACAATGCTTATGATTCAATTGGATTCGATTTTTGGATTTGATCATTTACCTCAATCAAAATCTAGATATTGGACCTACTGCAACTGCATGATACTAAATCTTAATTAGTTGGAACCATCGTATTATAATTAACGAATATTAAGGGATGAGTTACGTTGAAGTTAATAATATATAAAACGCTTGGGGGTGAGACGAAACGGAATTTGAAAGGCATAAGAAAATAAATAAAAAAGAACCGTTTACTTAGGGCGCAACACCATGGCGCTGGGAGATAGTAGCCATAGCACTGCAGTACTGACCACCTAGCATTGCGGTGCTGGATAGGGTCGCACACAGCACCTCGGTGCCCAATCACGGGAAAGTCCGTTTTGAACTTGTATTGACTTGTTTGAGATAGTTTTTGACCCTAAAATATATTGATTTTTATTCCAACTAAAATTAGAGTTTGTATGAACGTTTTAACTATTATATAAACTCTTGTATACCCTTTATTGAGAATGAAGCATTACAAGTGAGACTTTAGAGAGAGAGAAAGAATTAGGTAGACACTAAATATTATGCGTGCTAGGGTCCAAAACTACCTCAAACAAGAGACATCAAACTGTAGATCTTTTAAGAGTTTTTTGCTATTTTTTCCTTGTAAGTTCTCTTGAGAGCTAATAAGAGAGTTTAGAATCTTTGGATCCACGGTGGACGTAGGTAATTGGCCGAACCACGTAAATTGGTGTGTGTTGTGCTCTTTGAACTACTTTAGTTATCTTGGTTATTTACTTGATATTTGATTTTTCCGCTACACAAGGTATTAGGATAAGGGTTGAACTTGTTTTAGGGTTCTTCGCTTGACCTAATACTATAAAGAAAAGGCGCTCACCCTTCAACAATTAGTTTTTGTTGGAAGTGGTGATTTAAAATTATATTTGTGCATAGTGTTGAGTTAAAAATTGATGATGACAAATTAACATAAAATTAAGTACACATCGAACGTACCAGAAAAAGAAAAAAACAGAAAGTCAAAAGTAATGAAGGGCGAGAAGGCACGTGAAAGACTTACCAAAGTCTTGGCGCGTTGTGGCAAGACAATGCTCTCATTGTAGTACCACATCTAGGTAGCACCAGCGCTGCGGCAAAAGTCTTGTTACACCACAATGCTTAGTTTTGAGAAAGTCTGATTTTGGCTAGAAAAGACTTCTTTGGTGGGATTTGAACTCTTATATATATAGACTCTTATTTTAACAAGATTTATGGTTTTTAAAGACGTTTTGTACAATATATAAACACTTGTAACTCCATTATATTAGTCAAATATTAAAAGCATTAGAGAGAAACTCCAAAGAAGAAAATAAATATTTTGAGAGTCTTGAGCACTGAGTGTATAAGAGAGTGTTATAAATGGTGATTGAGTTCTGAGTGAAAGAAAAAGGTATTAATAGATCATTTGAGAGCTCTTTATTGATTGTATTCCTTGATAATATCTTGTGAGAGATCTTTTAAATCTGCGTCCTTTGCGAACTAATAAAAGAAGTTAGAATTCCGTAATCCACCATAGACGTGGGCATTTTTTGTCGAACCACATAACTTGATTGCATGATTATTTTATATTTATGGTGCTCTTATTCTTGTTCTTAGTTACATGTGGGTGAAGTGTTTTGTACTCGCTTAGAAGGTTTTAAGAGTGTGCACTAAAAACTCCAATAAGTGGTATCAGAGTTAAGTATGAGATATTATCTCTGTGGTATATCAAGAATATAAGTTGTTCATTCATGGCGACTCATAAGTGCAAAGTTGAGAAGTTTAATAGACAAAATAATTTCAATTTGTGAAAGATAAAAGTTATGACTCTACTAATCAATCAAATGTTAGATTCAGTCTTTGAAGAAACTCAAACAACTAAGTGTCAAAAAGAAAAAAAAACCTATGAAATCTAGATCAGTGTTAGATAGGGAAACCATTTAGAAGAGAACCCATATTCACATAGTTCTGTTATTGAGTGATGAAGTCTTGAGGGGGGGGTGGTTGGATAGAAGATGGCAATTGGTCTATGAAAGAAGCTTGACGCTCTCTACATGATGAAGTCTCTAATGAATCATCTGTATGTCGAAAAGAAATTGTATTATTTGTCTATAATTGAAGGAACTTCAATAAGAGATCACATTGACGCCTTTAATAAGAAAATCATAACTTAAGACAATAGGCATCAAGATTGAGGATGAACAAAAGGCCATCATCCTATTGTGTTCATTGCCCTCGAATTATGAGCACTTTATAGATACGCTTATATATAATAAGGAGACTTTAATACTGTCTGATATTAAAGCCTCATTGAACTTAAAAGAGTTGAGAAAAAGTTTTAAATCTAATAGTGTGATATGTTTGATTGCAAGAGGAAGAGATAGGAAAAATAATCAATCAAGGGGCAGATCCAAAAAGTGTTATCTTTGTAAGAAAGAATGACACTTAATGAAGGATTGTCTAGCAAGAAAAAAGGATAAAGATGTTGCAATAGTCTGTAAGAAAGACTATGAGGTTACAAAATCTTTGATAGACTCATATGGGAAGTGTGTTGGAAAATAGATACTAGATTTTGACTGTAGTTTTTATATATGTTCTAATAGGTCTTTGTTCACTATTTACAAATCCATTAAGAGTGAAGTACTAATAGATAATAATAAGATTAGTGAAATCATGGGAATTGGTGACATAAGGATAAGGATAAATGATGAAAATATTAAGGATTTACTTAGTATAAGCTATAACATTAGAGTTAAGAGGAACTTAATTTCTTTATGAGTGCTAATTAAATAGGGATATTCATTTAAAGAGGAAAATAAATACAGAAGGTAATGAAAGAATCCATTATGATAATGAAGAGTAAGAATCACAATGGATTATATGTGTTTGATAAAAATATTGTAGGCGGCTCAACATGGGTTATTGAGAGAATGCAAACCACAAGGAAGCAGATAAGAATTACTCACTGTAGTGATAGGGGTCGAAAAGAATGAGTGGTAAGGGTGCTAATGGAAAATATAAATTTCAACCATTGAAGATTGTAGTTATGGTATCAAAAGGGATATAAGATATCACAATACAAAGACTATTATAGGAAAGAAGCATTATTATATTTGGAGATTGAAATTACAAGCCCAAAAAGAGTTAAGTAGACAAAGACTTAATTAGAGTTACCGCAAAGTGATAGAGTGTTTGGTGTAGATAAATCCTAGAAGGCTTCTTGAAAATAGATTTTGAATCAATAAAGAGTTAGTAGAATTATTGATTCAAAATTATGTTTATGCATGATTTTAGGTTGAAAACTAAAAATGATTCAACACGAGATCAAATACACGTTTGACGTACAAGAAATAAAGTAAAATAAAAAGTCGAAAGCAATGAGAAGTGAAAAGGCATGGTAGAAGATCTGCCCAGGTCTTGGCATTGTAGCACCACGGTGAGACAAAACGTCATATTTGGGCAACACCAACGACATGACAAGAGTTTTGTTACGCCGCAGCGTCTAATTTTGAGAAAGTTTAATGTTCTAAGTGAATGAAAGAAACATTAATAGATTATTTGAGAGCTCTTTATTGATTGTATTCTTTAATAAATTCTTGTGAGAGATCTTTATGATTTATGTTATTTGTGAACTAATATATAATATTAGGATCCTATAATCTACTATAGACATAAACTTTAATTGTTAAACCACGTAATTTAATTGTGTAATTATTTTATCTTTTGTAGTGATTATGTTCTTGTTTTTAATTATAAATAAAATATTTCGTACACGCTTAAAAAAATTTTAAAAATGCATATTAAAAATCCCAATAATTTTAAATACGATGAAAACATTGTCATAAAATAATTGTAGTTTTACTTTCTCTTAGTAAATTACACAATTTAGTTTTTCTTATGGGCCTTCGAATTGAGCTCTTTAAGTTTTTGCTTCCTAGTGTCACGTCCCAAGTGCTCTCAAGCATTTCCTCGAGCACTTGGTGCGTGACTAGGCCTGCTGGAGGCCTCTTGGACCATGGAGCGCTACGTGGACCGGAGCTTCTAGAAGGCCCGCTGGTTAGGATGGAGAACCGGGCTTGGCCCGCAACTTATTAAGGAAGTTAACCCTAGTTAGACTTCCATAATAGGTAGGAGAGCATCTAGGAATATTCTAAGGAATATTATCCCATCTTGTATATACACCGTTAGATCAAATAGATCTCAACCATTGATTGTATAGGGCTGCAACTATAAAAGGGGGAGACCCTCACTTGTATTTTCACCTCATAGCTTGTTTTCTCTTCAGCAATATAGAGAGCATTCGTGCAAACACTTGGTGTGCTTCTTTTCTCTCCTCTTTGTGTGGTTTTTTAGGCTGCTTAGCACGCAACGCGTCTAAGGCCGCACGGTCTCGAAAACAGTCCGTGACACTAGTGTCACGCCCCAAGTGTTCTCAAGCATTTCCTCGAACATTTAGTGCGCGACAAAGCCTCTTAGAGGCTATATGGGTTGCTGAAATAGATCACGGGCCGGAGCTTCTAGAAGACCCACTGACATGGGTGAAGAATCGGGCCAAGTCCACAACTTATTAGAGTTGTTAACCTTAATTAGGAAATGAATATTCCAAAGAATATGTGATGGCATCTAAGAATATTCTAGAGCATACTTATCCATCTTGTATATACATCGTTAGATCATTTAGATCTCAGCCGTCGATTGTATAGGACTGCTACTATATAAAGGGGAGACCTTCACTTGTATAATTGATCTTATAGCTTTGTTTTCTCTTCAAGCAATATAGAGAGAGCATTCATGCAAACACTTGGTGTGCCTTTCTTTCTTCTCTTTGTGTGGTTTTCTTGGCTACTTTGCACGCAATGTGTCTAAGGCCGCACGGTTCAAAAATAGCCCATGACAGTCGATATCAAAGCAGGTTCAAAGATAGAGAAAGACGGCGTACCATCGGAGTTGACTGAAGAGAGGGGTCAAAATTCCAAAGCTAAGAGGCACGGCAGTGGACCTCGCGACAAGTCTGTTGATCCAGGCCATGAGTTCGGGACCATAGTGAAAACACTCGGTGGCGCTGTTGGAAAGGCGACGGATCATCTTGGGGAGTTGGAACAGCAAGTATAGAAGATCGAGGCGGGACTCGACACTCAAGGGGACGAGCTGCGCTCCCTCATCAACACATCCATCGAGAGTTACGCTGATCGGCAGCGTGACTGGATCAAGGCTTTCCAGGAGAAGGTATACGCCACATTTGACAAAGTTCAAACCCAAGTGGAGGAGCTGCGTAGAGGGTTTGATGCTGTCAAAGATGACGTAGTGCTATACAAGTGAGCAATGGCGAATGGGTCTATTGCTGATCAAAGGGCGCCAAGAGTTGAGGCTCCTAAACCGAAGGAGTTCAGCGGCAAGTGGAACGCCAAGGAGCTGGATAACTACTTTTGGCAGATGGAAAGATACTTCTACGCCATGGGCGTGCGGGATGAAGACAAGGTAAATACCGCGACCTTATATCTTTTCGACCATGCAATTCTATGGTGGCGCAGGAAAAGCGAGGAGATACGCAAGGGTACCTGCACAATCAACACCTGGGCAGAATTGCAACGGGAGCTGAAGCGCCAGTTCTATCTGGAGAATGTGGAGCATGATGCTCGAAAATGGTTAAAGGAATTGAAGCAAACCAAGTCCATCAGCGAGTACGTAGAGGAGTACTCCCGGTTAATGCTCCAGATTCCCAACATGAGCGAGGAGGACTTACTGTTTAATTTTTTGGATGGGTTGCAGACATGGGCGTCCAATGAACTGAAGCGGCGCGGGGTGACCAGAATATCTAACCCTCTAACATTGGCAGAAACGCTTATGGATTACCGCAAGGGTGACTCAGGAAAGTCCAAGCATTCGAGACCCAATCACAGCAAAGGTGGAGGAGCCAAAGAGTTTCAGCCTTCGGAGGATGAGGAGGAGAAAAGTAAGCTGCCCAAATGGAAAAGCATAAGCGCAACAGCTATAGAGGGAATGGACCGAAGACAAGCTGTTTCCTTTGCGATGGGGATCGCTGGGTCAAAGACTGCCCGAAGAAGAAGGCTATCAACGCCATGGTTACTACACACTAGGCTTACGAGCAGGGTCAAATGGGGTGTTTATAACTGCTCAACACAATGAAAGTCAAGCGGCGTACCAGCGCGCTAACGAAAAAGGCGCTTATGTATGTTGAAGCCTACATCAACTGCATAAAGAATCAAGTGCTGATAGATACAGGCGCGACGCACAATTTCATCAAGCGTGCGGAGGCAAAACGCTTGGGACTTTATGTAGAGAAAGAGGAGGGGTTCTTCAAATCAGTGAATGCTGCAGCCAAGCCACTGGATGAGGTGGTTCAAGGTGTCGATATCCACCTGGGTAAATGGCGCGACGAGGTAAATTTCTCTGTAGCACCTCTTGATAATTTCGATGTGGTATTAGGTATGGAGTTCTTGAGGCAGTACGACGTAGTGCGCTTCCTCGACATGACTACATGTGCATCATGCAGGGAGGGCCTTACATGATACCGACGGTAGACAAGCCCAAGGGTGGGCAATCTTAGCCGAAAGCCAACACTAAAATCCTTTCCGTCATTCAACTTATGGGAGTTACTAAGCGTAAAGGAGAATCACATCCAGTCACAGTGAGGAAGGTGGATGATAAAGCGACAAGGGCCGAGGCCAAGCTACCAACGGGGTTTGCAGAAGTGCTCGAGGAGCACAAGGGGGTCGTGCCAACTAACATACCACAGGTGCAACCACATCAAGGTGATACCGAGCATAGGAAAAAGTTGGAGCTGGAGATTACGCTTCCAACTATAGTGCAAACGCCTCCATTGGAGATGAGAGAGTTTTAGGGGCAGCTCAAGGAGTTGTTGGATGCGAGTGTCATCCAAAAGTCCAAGGCGTCACATGAGGTGCAGCACAAGGAGTGGGTCAAAGACAAGCAACAGCCTGTCAAGCCTAGTGCGGGAGACTTGGTGATGGAGACGATACTTCCACCACAACACAAGACAGCACGCCCACTTCACAAGGGCCTTGATCACAGGGATGATGGGCAATTTTCTGTTGCCAAGAGGGTTGGCAACGTCTTGCGTAAGGTAAGGATACCTTCAAGATAGCAGCTGCATCCGTTACCTTCCAAGAGCTGTTTGGAGCTATATCGAGGGGGTATGGAAGACATGGAGCAGAAACAAGGACCTTTAAGGATTTTCGCATGGGACGGCAATGGGGTGAAACTCATCTGCAACGGATGGACGGTGCAGAAGAAGAATCCACCTCCAAGGCGTAAGGACATTGTCAAGTGGAAAGAGGTACCCGATATTGAGGTACACTGGAAATACGAGAGCGCACAGCGGCAGATTGATGAACGAGGTGTGCAGTTTCCAGTGAAGACGCGACGAGGGCGTTGCGTGAATTTAGTGGGGGAGAATGTCATGCCCCAAGTGTTCTCAAGCATTTCCTCGAACACTTGGTGCGCGACAAAGCCTCCTAGAGGCTATATGGGCTGTTGGAATAGATCGCGGGTCGGAGCTTCTAAAAGACCCGCTGACATTGGTGAAGAACCGGGCCAAGCCCACAACTTATTAGAGTTGTTAACCTTAATTAGGAAAGGAATATTTCAAGGAATATGTGATGGCATCGAAGAATATTTTAGAACATATTTATCCATCTTGTATATACACCGTTAGATCATTTAGATCTCAACCGTCGATTGTATAGGACTCCTACTATATAAAGGGGAGACTCTCACTTGTATAATTGATCTCATAGCTTTATTTTCTCTTCAAGCAATATAAAGAGCATTCGTACAAATACTTGGTGTGTTTTTTTTTTCTTTGTGTGGTTTTCTTGACTGCTTAGCACGCAACGCGTCTAAAGTTGCACGGTTCAAAAACAACCCATGACACTAGGCTCATGAAACAGAGCTGGGCTCTATGGGCCATAGATATGCCATTTTCTCTCGTGTTGAAACGCACAAACTTATCGCCGTTTTGGCTTCATGATTTCCCTGGCTCCCACGCGATCTTAATCTTCGTGGGTGACACGTGGCTTAGCCGTTGGAGAACCGTTACCTGAACTAGCACAGAAACTCATCCAGGAAGTTGGTAGTTGATTCAAGAATTGCACAGCTGAAATTAATGTTTGTTTGTGCAAATTATAAGCAGCCATGGAACTCAACACTCCCAACTCTTCTCCTTCTTCACAAATGCAAAACTTTGAAGGATGTAAACCAAATTCACGCTCGATTGATAACAACTGGGCTCATCAAAAACACTACTCTCACCACCAAAATCATAACCACTTTCTCTTCTTCATCTCACACGCCTCTCATTGAATTCGCTCGCTATATATTCTTCACACGGCGCGCTTGTCGAATTTGTAAAAAACAAGATGACCCTTTTCTCTGGAATGCTATTATCAAATCATATTCTCACGGGTTTGACCCAGAGCAAGCTCTGGTGGTCTTCTGTTTAATGCTTGAAAAAGGGGTTTGTGTTGATAAGTTCTCGTTGTCTTTGGTCCTGAAAGCTTGTTCACGGGAGGGTTTGGTTAAAGAAGGAATGCAAATTCATGGATTGTTGAGGAAAATAAAATTTGGGTCGGTTTTGTTTTTGCAGAATTGTTTAATAGCGTTGTATTTGAAATGTGGGTATCTTGAATTTGCGCGTCAAGTTTTTGATAAAATGCCAATCAGGGACTCGGTTTCATATAATTCCGTGATCGATGGGTATGTTAAGTGTGGTGAAATTAAATCAGCGCGTGAACTGTTTGATTCTATGCCTATGGTGGAGAAGAATTTGATATCTTGGAATTCAATGCTTAGTGGTTACGCACAATTGAAAGGCGGACTCAATAATGCTTGGGAACTGTTCGGAAAAATGCCTGAAAGAGACTTGATTTCTTGGAACTCAATGATTTATGCGTGTGTAAAGTGTGGGAAGATGGACGATGCTCAGGGTTTATTTGATAAGATGCCAGGAAGGGATGTGGTCAGTTGGGCTAGTATGATCGACGGATATGGAAAATTGGGCAGGATTGATATTGCTAGGAATCTGTTTGACGAAATACCTGAAAGAGACGTTGTTGCGTGTAATGTCATGATGGCTGGTTATGTTCAAAATGGATATTACATGGAAGCTTTAGAAATATTTCAGAATATACTTTGTGAAAATTATTTGTGCCCTGATGATGCCTCGGTGTTGATAGTTCTTTCTGCGACTGCACAATTTGGTAATATTGAGAAAGGTGTAATAATACATCAGTATCTTATAAAGAAAGAGTTTTCTTTGAACGGAAAACATGGTGTTGCTCTCATTGACATGTATGCTAAATGTGGCAGCATAGAGAATGCTATCAAGGTTTTTGAGCAGATAGAGGAAAAAGGTGTTGATCACTGGAATGCCATGATTAATGGATTGGCCATTCATGGCTTAGGTGACCTTGCTTTTGATCTGCTCATGAAGATGGAGAGACTTCTCATAGAACCAGATGATATCACATTCATTGGAGTGTTGAATGCTTGCGGCCATGCTGGCTTGGTGAAGGAGGGTCTTTTCTGTTTTGAGCTTATGAGAAGAATTCACAAGATGGAGCCTAAACTCCAACATTACGGATGCATGGTTGACATCCTTGGCCGGGCAGGGCACATAGAAACAGCTAGAAAGTTAATTGAGGACATGCCCATTGAACCAAACGATGTAATTTGGAGGACACTACTTAGTGCTTGTAAAAATCATGAAAACTTAAATGTTGGTGAGCCTGTGGCTAAGCATCTCATGGTGTTGGATTCCAGTAATTCAAGTTCTTATGTGACTCTGTCCAATATGTTTGCTGGTCTAGGTATGTGGAGTGATGCTAAAAGGGTTAGGACTATGATGAAACAACGAAACCTAAAGAAAATTCCCGGTTGCAGTTGGATTGAACTTCAGGGAGTTGTTCATGAATTCTTTGTGCAAGATAAGTCCCATCTGCAAGTTACAGAGATCTATTCTATGTTGGATAATTTGTGGACACCCAATTCGGTAGGCACCCCTTGTAGACATGGTTGAGTTGGAAGCCTCCTCTTCAGTTGTACAAAATAATAATTAAATTTATAATGCAAGTTAATTTGCATTTACATAAGCATTTAATTTCTCCACAATATCTCTTCATGTTTGTATGAGACCAACCAAACCAGCCATACCATTTATATTTGGGATAAGGATATCTTTGCCTCTCGAATTTGGTCCGTTATTCAATTTTATTCTTATTATTTTAAATCATTTAAATTTATCATTTTTTATTAGTCAATTACTGTTAAGTTTGATAAAAATACAGTTATTTTGGTATATTATCTATTTTCTGACTTATAGTTATAGACATGTGCTGTAATATTTAAAGTGACTGACACATCATCAAAAAAATAATTTAAGTGTTCACGTATTAATAAATGATTGGTTATTGATAAAAAAAATGAACACGTGACACATTTGGATAAGTTCAATTTTAATAATAATTTTAAATTTTATTTTTAAAAATAAATTACTTAAAAAAAAACTTTTCATTGACATAGACATTCGGCGGTGGCTTGTCACCGCCGGCCATTGAACTCCGATGATAAAAATGATCAAAAATTATATTATTGAACTCTATTTTTTGTGATTTTGGTAATAGTAGAATCATTTTTTACCCAAAAAAAAAAATAAAAGACAACCAAATATGCAATGAGAGCATGAGAGGTGGCGGCCACCGACAGTGCACATTAAACGAGGTGATAGTGACATGCACTATCACTTCGGTTGACGTGCACTGTTGTGACCACCGCTGTTGCCCTCCTCCACGAGAACGGTGGTGCACTTTAAACAAAGCAGCATTGCACGTCACTGTAGCTCTGTTTAACGTGCACCGCTATTCTTGCCGCCTTTCATAACTCACATTATATATTAGGGCGTCTTTTGAATTTTTTTTTGGTTAAAAATAATTTCATCATTATGTAGATCACGAAAATTAAACTTAATAATATAAATTTTGATAATTTTTATCGTTAGAGTCCAGTGACCAATGGTAGCCCGCTACAGTCGAATGTCTGCTGCGAAGATGGTCCACAATAAAATTTTATTTATTTAATAATTTATAATTATTTGACACATGTTGTAGTAAATGATTTTTTTTTTATTAAATTACAATTTTTAACCTTTAACAATAAGATTTAATAGGAACTGAACGAATGGAGATAGAAAAATTTAAATAATAAAAATTTAAAAAAAATAAAATTGAGGTTCAAATTAGAGGTACAAAGATATCGTATCTCTTAATATTTTAATAAAAGAAAGACACAGACAAGAGCTAATAGAAGAGGAGGACAAGTAAAGTTCACAGGCACCGGAAGGAAAAGCAATAAGGCCAAACTTTCTTTTGTAAAGACCTCTATTTTTACAAAGATTGCTCACATTATAGATTCTGCACGTGATTCACTCTCGTGGCCGCGCATTACATTGCAGCATTATAGATTATGTTCCAGTGACGATAGTACTTTCCAGTTTGGTTTCTTTCTTTTATTTTGCACGCCAGTTGGACTGAGAGTAATGTTTTAGGTATCACATGTTCAATTTGTAACGGAACCCAAAAAAATTTGGTGTGTTGCAGTGGCACCATCATAGAAGTAGGTTTTGGTGATCATATGAAGAGAGAGAAAAGTAGTAATGTTTTGTCGTTTATGGGTCCTGCGACTAGAAACAATACTAATGTTTCGGAGACAAACAGGCCATACTGATAATTTTTTGTTGTATGAAGCCATAAACCTTCGTGTGGCCAGATTCTTCAATCATTTTAAGTGTTATCTGAGAGGAGGATTGAAATTTTCCTACAGTCGGTGTAAAAAAAAATTAGGAAAAAAAACTGTAGGCATTTCGGCATTAAACTTCAAATTTCATAAAAGTTCACATTCTGGCAGAAAGCCAACTTCTTACATGCCTAACCTTCAATTACCACAATTACAGGCCAAGTTCACATTGAATGCCCTCCACCAATAAATTACACTGAACCAGTACACAACATTCATAACTAAGGTCCACAAGAAAGGACACTGCAGTTATGTAACATTAGTAACCGAGAGCTTCAGAATGTAGTTAGAGCTTGAGCACTATCTTGCCTCTTGTCAGCTGAAAATTGAGGCAAAATCTCCGTCAAAACTAGGAATGGCTAATGATGCCATTCAACTCTAGCATTATGGTTTCTATGGATGGTCTGTGGCTAGGAGATTCATGGGTGCAAAGTAGAGCAATTCGCCCAAGTTTAGCTGCCTCCGATTCTGAAAACTTTCCCTCAAGATTGGCGTCAATGAAATCTTCTATCTTGGATAACTCTGCTCCCTGGCGAATGAACTGGGTGATTTTACGTTTTCCACTGAGAATTTGAAATACAATCATACCAAATGCATATATATCACTCTTTTCTGTGAACCGGCCGGTGGTGGTGTATTCAGGAGCTAGGTATCCCATAGCAGCACTGGCTTTGAGCATTGAGAAAACAATGTCATCTGCAAGAAGTTTGTGCAGGCCAGAATCTGAAAGCAAAGGATTAAATCGCCTATCAATGAGCACTTTCTCAGCTGATAAATTCTGGTGAACCAGACCAGGTCTTTTTCCATGTAAATACCCAATACCTGGTAAGAAAAACATGTTAAAATCCAGTCTACACAATAACATAATGCAATTTCTAATTCCCAAAAGTATATAGATGTCACTCGGACACAAATTAAAGTATTTCATCTGAAACGAAAAGAACAATCTCCATAACTCCAGCACATGAAGAACAAACTAACCTTTGGCAATGCCATTTATGATAGAGATTCTGGTAGACCATTCCAGAAGTTTATCACTGCCTGCCTTTACATCAAGATACTGCAACAGGTTTCCATTGGGGACAAAATCATAGATGAGAAAACACTCGCCTCTGCCTTTTGCACAGCAAAAACCTCTCAATCTCACAAGATTTTCATGTTTCACTGATGTCAATATCTTCAGCCCCTTCAGAAACTCAGCTTCATCAGACTTGCAACTTGTCTTGGCAATGCACTTTATAACAACAACTGAACCATCTCTGAGGATCCCTTTGTAGATGGAATAAAAATTACTCCGTCCTAACAAATTCACCTCTGAGAAGCACTGAGTTGCACGATCCACCTCTTCTAAATTAAACATGAAACTCTCAAGAAATTCTTGAGAAAACCCGCTTCCAGTCTGACCTTTGGCCAATGGATCCCACCCATTGGAATATTCAAGGCTGATAAGAGGAGAAGCACTTCTCCTGCAAACATCCTTCACCTGGTCAGTACTAAGACGACTATCTGAATTATCAGAAGCACTTCCAATTTTCTGTTTTTGCCGACGGTACCAAGAGAATGTAAAAAGTCCAGTGACAGTCAATGCAATGAACACTGAAATTACCCCAAAAATGACACCAGTATGGGGGCTTTTGGATGGATTGGAGCAGCGGGTTTGCCCACAATTAGATGGTAAGTTGGCTGACTCTGGAATATCCTTTGCAGGAAGACCGTTAGGCTTGAATGGTTCAGGTCTATTCAAATATGGACGATCAGATGCTGTGCAATTTTTCAAGCTAGAAAAGCCAACCCCGCATAACTCTGCATTGTTGTCATATTGGAATCCACTCTTCAGCCTCTTCAGAGCTACATTACAATTCAAAATGAAAAGAAAAAAAGATCAATTTAAATTTTGTGCATATCCTATATATTCTTTGACAAATAAAAATTCTATGCTCATATAAGTAAACAATATATAGGGAAGACCATATTACCTGGAGGTACATTTCCAGAGAGAGAATTATTTCGGATATCAAGAACTTCTAGCTTAGGCACGTTAGCCAATTTAACCGGAATTGAACCAAAAAGGCTATTGAAACTCAAGTCCAACCTCGCCAACATCCCCAAATCTCCCAGACTCGCAGGAATTGCACCGGTTAATTGATTGAATTGCAAAGCAAGGACGCTAAGCTTATGCAGAGATCCCAACTGCGTGGGTATGCTTCCAGTCAATTTGTTGTAACATAGCTGTAGAACTGTAAGCAAAAAAGATCCAGACTGAGGCTCAGCTGGTGAAAATTCACAATCTACTTCCGCCTATAAACACAAAGTCTAACAATGTACTTCAAACATCAGTTAGATAAGCCAACATGTGAATAGTTTCAAAAGAAATCAGAAAACATCTTTCCACCCAGATCAGTTAACAATGCTCGGACAAAACTAACGAAGATAAATACTCAGAAAAAAAAAAATGACCTCAAAGACCGCTTTAGGAATTTGAAAAAATGAAAATGCCACACCAAACAAACCAAACTTTAAAATGTAACAAATTTCTAGACTTAAATGCGACCCGTTATGATACAAGCGTAATAATTTCTAAAAGATGGGAAATTTTAACTCCTCTTTGCAGACCGATAAATCAAAATAGCAAACAGTAAATATAACAACCAACCTTGAAGATTAGTCATGTTTCCAATCTGAGGAGGAATCTCTCCAGAGAGATTATTCACATTAAGATACAAGTCACTGAGTTCACTCAAGCTTGCAATCTCCTTCGGAATCCCTCCGTACAACGCATTGAAATGCAGGTACAACCCAGTCAAGCTCTTGAGCCCGCCTACAGCTGCTGGTATCTTGCCGGAGAGACCTTTTCCCTGGAGGGAAATGTTGGCCACGCGACCATTCTCGTTGCAGGCCACGCCTTCAAAAGAGTCACTGCTACATGGGTCAGCGCCACTCGTCCATGAAGTCAACAGCTGGTTTTCTGGATCTAATGAGCCTTTGATTTGCATGAGGAGGTCTAGCTCTGAGGGTGAAGAGAGTGTGTGAACGATGTAGAGGAAGAGATAGAGGAGGTAGAGGAAGAAAGGCATGTTTGGTTGGTGGGAAAGTGAAGGAAAATGCGAGAGAAAGTTGTGTTGTGGGAAACGTGCTGGATTCTTTTTCTTTTTTGGGTTTGGATTTGAAGTTGAGGTGAGAGAGAGACTGTGTCCTTGTAAGAATACGAAACTAGCTATAGGTTCACTTTCAGATTCAGTTCAGCAGTAACTGCGCTTGTTCTACGCACACTGGCTGGCTAGCAAAAGTACAAATTTAAATCTCTCCAGTGAAAATTTTACAGTGCTATGCGGTTTATCTTATGATCTTGTTAGGTAAGCTATTTTGAATTTAAAAAGAAGAGTAACTGATTACCATTTAAGACAATGGAGGTCCCACTTTCAGTATGGGTCCAAACATGATGATGATCTCTGATGACTGCTAGCAGATTTTTCAGTTTTTTCTTTAAAATTAAAGTCATCACACAGTATCTACATCATTTTAGAATTTGAATTCTCCTTCTTCATAATTACGAAGAAGGGGTTAGGAGATGGTCGTTTTCAGAAAGAAAATTATCATGATGGCTTCCTTTGGAAGTGTTAATGATGTCCCTTGAATACAAATTTCTCGATGGAAACTAATGGAATGTCAAAAGAATTTGTATCAGAATTTGGCGTCAGTCTCCTACTGAGAGCTTCATAATAGCAATTTTATCAGCAAAGTCTGATACGGTCCATTATGACAAACGAAAAATTTTCAATGCTTGGTCCCCTACTTCCGCCATTAGTTTCAAATCATGTGAACTATTCTTATCCTTTTACCGGAATTGTCAATGATTGATCATTGAAAACCAACGGCCAATTTATTTGTTTACCTCGTGAATCAATGCTACCATATTTCACCGAGTGCGTAGTATGTATTTTTGCCTAAAGATAGAAGTTTGCTGAACCCGAACGGGGTAATGGTAAATGAAATTGAAATTGTATGTTTGCTCCGTCTTATACTTGCGAATTAGAGACCAGGTGGCTATATTTTTACAGGAACTTGTGAACCCATTAATACAGAAATTTCAGAAAGGGACAGGCTTTTGTGGGGTACATTACCTGCTGCATTATTGCCACGGCAATCAATTCGGGTGCTTTGGTAAAAAGCAAAATCAGTGTTTCATTTCCTGTTGAATGAAACTTATCCAAATATTTGAGCTGTGCCCAGAATTTTATATGGTTGGAAAAAAATGTTAATAAATAGATTAAAAAAAATGTTGACATAGACTTAACCATATTTGTTGTATTCGCACATATATTCCCATTTGTTTGGTACTTTGTTTTTTCTGTTGTTTGATAACTTTTTTTTCTGGGTTTTTAAAATCCAAAAAAAAAAAAAGATTAATTAGCAAAAATAAATTAAAAAAAGCAATTTTAAAATTCGTATACTCGGCTGAAGCAAGAATCTACACCAATCATGACTGGATTGATAACTCAAAACTGAGTGCAAAGTTATAATCATGACCTTTCTTCTTTCTTTTTTTCATTTTGCCCTTTTTTTATGATTCAAATTTTTGGCAAAAGATGGTGGGCATCTATCCAGCCTTTAATTATCTGAAGAAAGTTTGCTACAGTCTTACATCCTTCGCTGGTTTTCTCTTTCCATCTTTTCGGCTTTTACAGTCTCTTTGGTCTTTTTTTTTTCTATAACATTTTTGAAAAACAAAAAACCAAAGAGAAAAACAAACAAACAAACAAACTAAAAAAGAGCCCATTTGATAATAACTATTTAAATGGGAACGGGGGCGCGGCGGGGTTTTGATTCTTTTCTACAAACCAACTGTACAAGTCTGACAAATGATACTTTAAATTTTGTAGTGTACATAAGGAGTCATGCATCAACACAAACTAGGTTGACGCGAATAATGGTAACAAGACCCCCCTTTACAGTTTATATATTCACTCTAATTAGGGCAAAACTACCTAATTTTCTATTATATTTTTTTCAAGTTTCTTATTAACTTTATCATTTTTTTTTTGGGTAAGTCTGTCAAGTTACGAGCTGTATTTTTTAAGTTTTATGCTAACAAGGCTATTAAATTTGCTGTATTATAATACACAGGTTAAAATTTTTTAAGGATATTATTTTGAATAAGGTATAATTGTAATAATACTTGCATGTTTGAAAATTTAGTAACAATACCTAATTATTATAAATTTCTTATTAAATTTAACATATTTTATGTTAGAATGCTTAAAATAACTCAATTACTTCATAACAATAAATTTAACTTCACAATCATATCATTTTACTCATAACTTTTTTGTTTTGTTTTCATTTTTTGATTCTTTATATCAATAATGTTTAATAACATATCATCACAAAAATTTACTTCTTCAACATTAACAATATTAATCCAATGACATTAATCACCTCAACAATATCTACTATAAAACCTCTTTAAAATTAATTGATAATTAATCATCAGTTAGAACCAACAAAAAATAAAAATAAAGAAGTTTCAAGGATGGTGCAATGATCAAGGGTGCCCGTTGTGCACCCATTTCAAAATCTGAAATTTAGGGTTATTTGAGGAAAATTTTTGAGTTTTTAAAATTTGAAATACAAATTTTTTTTTGTTTTTTTTATAAATTATAGAATAGGATGTTTAAACACAGAATAAGATGATTTTGATCAATAACTACAAACTAAAATTTGATAAAATGTTAAAATGACTTTCTTACCTTTTTCTTGTTAATTTTGATAGAATATATTTCCTAATGACTGAAAATTGTTACTAATTTTTTTTAATTTATGAGTATTAATAAAATTAAAACTTACTTCAAAAGTATTTAATATAATATTTTAAAATTTAATAAAAATATTATAGAGTAAAGACATTTAACAATAAAATATAGAATTTAATATATTATGATATTATATAGATGTATTGTAGGGTTGACCTGACAAAATATTTGCTTCACTTATTATGAATGAGGGAATGAATAAAAATAGTTGTTTCCTTAAAGAGTAATGTTAAGTATCTAAAAATTTATTTTAATTTATATCTAAAGTGATGTGTAAATAAATATTAGGTATAATAAATAATTTTAAAATTTATATTATTTTACCACCTAATATTTATTTAATATATAAATTTTAAAATATAATTGAAAATAAAGATTTAGGATACCAAAATTACTTTTCTTTAAATAAATAGGAGACTATTTTTTTTTTTGTTGTTGTTAAGGTCCATCATTATTTCTGTGAATCTAAAACCATTCGTGCATTGGAAAAAAGAGGTCCAGTATTTACGTGCAAATTCAAAGCTAAAGGATTCATCATTCGCGCTTTTCGTGCTATTTTTAATTTATTTTCATTTTATTTGTTCAATTTTCAAGGCTGATACTCCTTTTCATAAATTTTCCAAGCCCTTGCATACTATGATACGAAAGTAACGGGCCTCGAAACAAAACATACCCCATTTAATGGGCCACTAGGCAAATATTGGGCCAACCAGCTTGGGCATGGAAAGAGAAGATGTAATTTCATTGGCTCGAAACGCAAACGAAGCAAAAACCAAGGGCTTCGGAGCAATTAAAAAAGCTAATAAAATCCCTAGTGCCCCCCCTCATTTTCAATAATAGGGTTTCTTCGGCCAAGTGAAGGGAGGAGCAGCACTTGAGAGGGCAGCAAAACTTCACACTCTGCCACCATGGGTCGTATGCACAGTCGAGGGTGAGGATTTGTTATTCTCCCACGATAACAATCTTGCAATGTTTGATGTGAAAGCTATTTAATTTACAAGCAGTCGATTTCTCTGATTTATCTTATTCTCTTTGGCTTAATTTTTCAGTAAGGGTATTTCGGCATCAGCTCTGCCGTACAAGAGGACACCACCCAGTTGGCTCAAGATCTCTTCACAAGATGTGAGCAGCCCTAACCGTATTATCTCAATATCAATCTTGGTTTTTTTTAAATCTTTTATTTTGGTTGCATGGGAAATTTAGAGATATATAAGAAAATAGTACTTAAAATTATGAATCTTGTGTCATTGTGCTACTTTTTGTTCGTCTATTATAAAATCTGTAGTCTGTTTTTGTGGTCATGTTGGTTTTATCTCCAATTAGTTTAGACTTTGTATTTTGATTTGTTTAAGTGTATAAATGTATGAATTCACTTACTGTATTTTCTTTCAGAATCCCTCTGTAATATTTGGTGGTGTTATTTCTCTCATTCTGCTTTGTATTGGGGATGTGTATCTGTTTAGTCAAGTTTTAGAAAATGTTTTTAGTTCTTGGCTCAGGGTAGATAGTGGTTAGGAGGTGTTTTACATGTAGATTGTTTGACTATGTGGGGCATGAATTGCTAGGAAATTTCTTAGGTGGTGACAATGTTCTTAATTGTTGGACACTGAGAACTGCAATATGCAACATTGCTAGGTTTGTAAATTTTGTATAACTACTGGCAACCTTCTGTTTCTTGATTTAAAGTTTAGTTTATTCTATTCTTTGAGTTCTTATTGTTATTTTCAATCTTTCAGGTAGAGGAAAACATTTGCAAGTTCGCAAAGAAGGGTCTGACACCATCTCAAATTGGTGTTATTCTTCGTGATTCTCATGGGATTGCTCAGGTGAAGAGTGTTACTGGGAGCAAAATTTTGAGGGTACTTAAAGCCCATGGTACATTTCACAAGAGGCAGTTTCTTTATGGTTTTGTTTCCCTTTCTTTGCTCTTGCTTTTGGATTTTGACGGAGTTGTCATCTAATATGTGGTTTTTCCCTCTTTGATTTGCATTTGTTGGTTAGGTCTCGCACCTGAAATACCTGAGGACTTGTACCACCTGATTAAGAAAGCAGTTGCCATTCGCAAGCATTTGGAGAGGAACAGGAAGGATAAGGACTCCAAGTTTAGGTTGATCTTGGTTGAGAGCAGGATCCATCGGCTGGCTCGTTACTACAAGAAGACAAAGAAGCTTCCACCTGTATGGAAGTAGTGAGTATCTCTACCCTATTGCATGATTGGCAGGTTGAAATGGATTTAGTTTTGAGTTAGTATTCACACATCTTGTGATTAGTAAGTCCTAGGAAGCTGTTAGATGCATGTAATGAAACCAGAATTATTTTGGACATGTATCAATTTTTATAATTGTTGGGCTGGAATATTCACTGCACTTATTGAGGAGCAGATGTCATTATGCGATTGAAATTTTTGGTACTAAGCTGACATATGTGCACTTACTAATTGCTTTTTCCTGCAGTGAATCAACCACTGCCAGCACTCTTGTAGCGTAGGTAAGATATACGTACGTGGTTCCAGCTTCGTGCAGTTTGGGATTGAGTACCCCAGACAAGCGGGACTCAGATTTTGTTTTGTCATTTATAAAAAGACTTCATCCTTAAGCGGGAGTTGGACTGATTAGGGAGGACAGAATGTTTGATGTATTGGACTAATTCATTAATTGTTCTTTTTGGACACTTTTCTTTGATCATCAAAGATCTTTTTCTTTTTTGCTTTCAGATTTTAAATTATGATAATGAATTGTTTTAGAAGCTTGATAGCATTTTGAGTATTGAAAATTTTCGGGGTTGACCTACAATGTGGTTTGCATGACCTCTGCTCTAAGAGAATCTCCTTGCTCCTGTCTGTTATTTTCTTAGATGCTGGTGGTTACTCATTTGCTATTTAGTTGAATGGCTAAGAGTGTTTTTTAATATTGAAATAATTGTTACCATAGTCGGAAATCCCACAATGCAAAGCTACTTATGAAATTTTTTTAGGGTGCTTTTATTCCTCGACTAACCATGTGTTGCTTATATTCCTCTAAACAGAATTTTCAAGGGAAGTTTCTGAAAATAGTTAAAATTGAGGGGTCTTAATTTTTTTAGTTATTATTTTAATATTTTAACTTTTTTTAGCTAAAGATTTAATGAACGGTCAAAAATATTTTTAAATTATTTAAATAATATTCGTTATAATAAACAGTATCAATGAATAATATTTTGTTAAGTGAATATTTTTGTTCAAAATAAATATTTTTATTAAAATTACATTTATTTTATAATATTTGTTCAATTATTTTATTACAAAATTTATATAAATTTTGGTAGAGGAAGAGGTTTGTTAATCCGGATGTTTAGTTATTTAAGAATGTTCCAAGTTCAATTAGGAACGACTTTCTTAGAAAATTGTGGGGAAAAAAAAGAATGATAATCCTATCTCATTTAGCCAAATGGTTGTTTAATCTTAGCTTGGGGGTAGTTTACGTTCTCCCCTGTCCCAGATGAACAAAATATTAACTTGCATTATCTCATGTTTCAATCGCCATTATGTGCACATTTAAAGATTTGCTCAAGCTGAACTTGAAAACATTTGCCCAAATTCCATAAAGATCGCACACAGTTGACGACATCAAAGAGGCTGGCCAACTAAATATTTCTCCGTCCACTATTTTTTCCCCTTGTCTACATTTTCAAGCAAATATTCTGTTTGATGTTCTGGAAAAATAAAAGTTAATCCTGTAAAATGACGCTCTTTTTGTTGGGCTACTGTTCCCTGCTGGATGCTTTGAAAGTTTATAGTCTTCTCTTTTGCTTATCTAATGCTCAAGTTCAGGCCGTCAAAAAGGATGATAAGCAGCGATTTTAGTCTCTCAGAGAAAATTTCAGTCAATATCTGTGTTATTTCTTTTAATCACAGAGGAGAGCCGTGTTAAAAAGCTCCTCAGCTTTATTTATAAATAAATTATATTTTAAAATATAATATATTTAAATATAATAAATAATTTTAAATTTTTTATTATTTAATATTTATTTAACGCATTATGTTTTTAAATATAATTTAAAATGCCTGTCAATACCACTGCTAAAAGGCAAAAATCGCGGGCATTCGTGAGCAACAAAACGCGGGTGACGCCTTGCGTTTCAACGTAACTCTGTTAAAACGGAGCGTTGTGGTAAGAATGGGCTGAATGGCCACGTGCAGCGAAAGAAACAATTTCCTCCTCGCTGCGACCCAACCAGCACCGTCACATTTTTAGTGAGCGCAGAGAGATTGATCCATGTGGGGTTGTGTGAATAGCATCACCAGCATTAGAATTCTACGCTACTGCCGTGTCTATTGTCCACCTGTCCCTGTCAGTGCCTCCTCGACCTCGACCTCGACCTCTCTGCTCTCCCGGTCTCTTGACCTAGGTTTCATGGACCGCTTTAATCAGAACCCGTCTTACGCTTCTTTCACTCAATCCAGTATAAGGTAATGCTTTCCTTAACTAATTCTCCTTTTGTCTCAGTTTGGTATTTTAAAGTGTTATTGTTAATTGAAATAGACTTGGAGATTTTCTAAATTAAATTTGTATTTGTGGACAGTGGTGGTGGTAGAGGAGGAGGTTTTGACATGAGAACTGATGTAGAAAGACCGAGAGGCCGTCGTGGCGGCGGCAGTGGCGGCAAAGATAAGATTGACGCTCTTGGTAGACTTTTGTAAGGCCAATTATAAGACTTAACTTACATTAGTGCAATATCCCTATTTGTTTCCTTTGTACATAATTGTAGTTGAGAAACACATTTAACATGTTTGTTAGAAGTTATTTTTGTAGCTCATTGCTCATTTTGATTCTGGTATGCTGCTTTATTGATCAATATTCTGATATTCTATCAGAAGAGGGTCTCATGTTCCATGTTTAATTAGAAATTACATTCTTTGAGAAATGTGGGAAGAGAATACTGGTATTTCGTTGGTTTATTGGCTTGAGAAAAACGAAAAAAGAGGGTGACAATATACCAATTTTATCTAGCGAACAAGTGCTTTAACTCGTAACTTGGTTGTTGTTTATATTCTCCCAAGTCCCAAATAAAGAAAAAGATATTAACTTTGAATATCCCACAATTTTTTTCTTCTTTTTATTACATTATGTGCACGTTATGATTTATTTATGTAATATGAACAGGACACGCATTTTGCGTCATATGGCATCTGAGTTAAATCTGAATATGCGGAGTGATGGATATGTCAAAGTTCAAGATTTACTAAAGCTGAATATGAAAACGTTTGCCCAATTTCCATTAACTTCACACACAGTTGAAGACATCAAGGAGGTTGGTCCACCTAAAATCTTCCCTCTCCATATTTTTTCCTTTTTAAATCTTTCCTAGCAAAATGCCTGTGTCTCATGTTTTGAGAAAAGTTAGTCCTTTAAAATGATGCTCTTTTTGTTGTTTATTAAGCCTTGCTTGATGCTTTTGAAGTTCATATCTTTATCCAGTCATTTGTATTTTGCTTATCTAATGCTTAATTCCAGGCTGTCAGAAAGGATAATAAGCAGCGATTTAGTCTCGTGGAGGAAAATGGAGAGCTATTGATACGTGCAAACCAAGGCCACACAATAACGGTGATATATCCTTATATATTTGCTTATCCTTATGTATTTCCTTTACAAATTAACATTCATGGCATGATGACTGTTTATCCTTCCAATTACATGTCTTATTTATAAATATATGATGGATGTTGTTGGATTTAATGAAGTCCTGTTACTGCAAAAATGAAATGGTTTTCTTTTTTGTGCTTGGCAGACAGTTGAATCTGAGAGCTTATTAAAACCAATCCTTTCAGCTGAAGAAGTTCCAGGTGCAATATTTTTGGCCATCCAACTCAGTTTTGTCTGATCTTCATCTTAAATGGTGTTTTCTTTGCTGATGGCATTTTTTACACTGCGGTGGTAGTGTGTGTACATGGAACCTATAAGAAGAATCTGGATTCAATTTTGGAGTCTGGTTTAAAGTGCATGAAAAGATTACATGTCCACTTCTCATGTGGCTTGCCAACTGATGGAGAAGTAATCAGTGGTAAGATATTTTAGGATATCTTTGTCAATATTAATTTAACCAATTATGATTTCTTCTTCCTTCTTATAATCTTTGAAAAAGTAGTAATAATAATAACAATAATGTCACTGCATCTGGCAACTTTTTGTTATTTTATATGTTACAACTGCTCCCTGTAAGCATATATAGAAGAACGTACCAACCATCGATCCTAGAGGGTGCATTAACTGCTTCTTATGTTGCTTCCAATGAATTCACTATAACCTATAGTAAAATTCTATGACCATGTTTGACCTTGCGTATGAGATTTCTACTGCTGCCTGTGACTTTAAATTGGACGCAAGAAGATTTGAGAACAATCAACTACTAAAGTCTTTATAATTGACAATTCGCACTCATGGTAATATCCAGTCATTCCTAATTCATCCAGACCCTGTATCAAAAAACATTATGAATATCCTATCATGAATTTTATTCAGTCATTCCTAATTCATCCAGACCCTGTGTCAAAAGACATTATGAATGGCCTCTCATGATTTTTATTTTTGTTTTTCTCCAGGTATGCGACGAGATGTCAACCTTTTGATCTTTCTGGATGTCAAAAAAGCTCTAGAAGGTATTGCTGCATGCAAAAGTTTGGAATACAACCTTTTATAGGCTTATACTGAATTCCATTTAACCCACTTGCACATTCTATTTTATGTGCTATAGTAATCAACTGACCTAAATAAAAATTGATGCCTTTTTTTGGTCTTGTTTTCTGTTTTCCATGCATAAAATCAGATGGAATTAAGCTCTACATCTCAGACAACAAGGTCATCTTGACAGAGGGTTTCGATGGTGTGGTGCCAGTCAAGTACTTTGAAAAGATCGAGTCATGGCCAGACAGACAGCCTCTACCTTTTCTGAACTGATATTTATTGTATGACCCGTGGATGATCAATTCATAAATTGGGTCGATGGTTTTTTTCATCAAACTTGTACAGTTTTGACGTAGCTTATCAGTTTTGATGATTTGACATGCGATTTCTATATCAATTTAAACCCGGCGAATTGTTGGCGAAACCTATTATTATGTTGCCTTTGCTTGTTGTAGCATGGTCACTTGCTCATTGCATACTGAATTGCATATTGAATGAGTGGGTAACTGTAGATGAAATTTCCTTTGAAAATTGTGTGACCGAACAAGGAATAAGAAACAACGATTTAGACTTCCGAATTGCCAACGAGTAATAGGCAAAACAAGACAAGGAAGGATCCGGAAAGGAGTCTTGCCTACCGTCAGGGGCTTTTTCTGCAAGTGTTTTTAAATTAACGGGTATTCAAAAAATTAAGGAAAAAGAAACCAGGGCTTGTCCATAATATAAGTGAAAAATACAGGTGTTTCTTGAAAAGAAAAAAGAAATTTTAGTTTGTGAGAAATACAAAACCCTAGATTTTATGCCCACAAAATCTTGATACCAGTCTGGTTGCTGTGCCGTGCTCTCGAGGTAGTAGAAAAGCTTCAGCCTCAGGTTTGTCGTCAACACACAGCTTCCTTTTCTCTGTTTATACGTATAGCATTCAAATATAACAACGTAGAATGAATTGGTTAGGATCTGTTCAGTTGTTTGATCTGTTCCTGGTTTTTAGACGCACCGGAAAAGATATTGTAATGAACTTGTTTTTGTTTGGTTGCTGAGAAAGCAAAGGAAAAGCCAAGAAAAATATCTTTTGTTTTAATTGGCCAAACTTGTAGGATCAATTCTCACTTTATTTTTAAAAAAAATTGTGAAGTAAATGTATTTTAGAGCGTACTGATTGGACGGTCTCTTAAATTCTCTTTGAAAACCCTATTGACATAATGGGGACCAAGTCAAATTTTTTTAAAGCTGTTCGAGTTCCAAAATTGTTGTGGGTTTTTGTTTTATGTTTTCTCAATTAGAACAGTACAATTTATTAAGGTTGTGACAATTTGTACTGTGCTAAATGTTTAAAGGAGTCCGTAATTTGCTTCTGTAAAGTGTGTCTAGAGATTGTGTTAACCTTGTCCTCGATCAAATTTCAGTCTGGAACTTTTAATTGAATTTTGTAGTAATGCACTCTGTATTTACTCATGGAATTTTAGATGCCGATGTTGTTCTTGTGTTAAATATTCTATGTCCATGAAGGGGGACAGTATCAGCAGCAAACAACTTAATCATGACGCATGCATTAGTGAAGCCTGCTAAACCTGGTTTGGAAGAATCCCAGGAGCAAATTAACCGAATTAGGATCACCCTTTACTCTAAGAATGTCAAGAATCTAGAGAAAGGTAAATATTTTTGCCTGTTTACTGGTGTTCTTATATTGACTGAATAGAACCTTGTAATGCTTAATTTAGTCATTGCCATGTTAATATTTATTGGTCATGCTTGGATTTGGATTTGTTTTTCAGTATGTGCTGATCTTGTTCGCGGTGCTAAAGACAAGAGATTGAGAGTGAAGGGACCAGTGCGGATGCCAACTAAAGTTCTGCACATTACTACAAGGAAGTCTCCATGTGGTGAAGGTATTGATTGCATATCGGATTCACTATGATGCTTTTCGTTTATGATTTATTTGAAGCCATATTGTGGATTTTCTTTTTCTTTTTTCATATCACTGATTCCTCCCAGTTTTCCTCTATCGATTTTATAATATTTCATGCAAATTTTTGTTTGGTTTCAAGGAACCAACACATGGGATAGATTTGAGCTACGCGTGCACAAACGAGTAATTGGTCTACACAGCTCCCCTGAAGTTGTAAAGCAGATCACATCAATCACCATCGAACCTGGTGTGGAGGTTGAGGTTACAATTGCAGACTGACGGTTCCTCATTACATTTGTGTTCTAAAATTTTTTGATTTGCCTTATTACCATGGAATGTGCCTTTTTTTTTAACAAGAAACGCACCTGTTAAATCATTCTTTCATTATAGTTTTTGATTAGTTTTTCCAATTCAATAACTCTTTTCTTGAGTTTTATCAGCTTACATGATATTTTGCGTCTTTGCAAATTGTGTTCAGATACGACCCTATCCCCTTGGTATTTGCCTTTAAACACATAATAGCTGCAAATACGCGGTTGAAAGTTAATGTTCTATTTGGGAGGGTGGACAGGGCCACCATGAAAATAATGACAAACAGTTAAAACAATGTGAATTGTGATGTAAAATAAACGGGTTCAAAGCGAGAAAACTTGGAAGCACAACAATCCTCGAAACAAAGATTGGATCAGAAACTTTCACTCTTGGATGTTACATTTTAACAATATTAAAAAAAAAAATAGAATATGAACCATGTAAAGCCGTGTAACTTGGTTCTTACAACTGCCACACTAGATGCAAGTCCAATTAAACCGTATATCACAGGTTGAGAACTATCCAACATGCCATCAAATGTATTATAGTGGAACAGAAATTCCTTGGCAATCCCACCAAGATCTCTGGTGTAGCACTGTCTCCAACTCAAAACATGGAGATTGCAATGGGCAAATAAGCAGATACACAAGCAGGCAAAAAGATGCATTAAACCAGAAACACATTATCTCTTTACAAGTTCAGTTAAAAGCAATCAAAAGACACAGGACACTCCAACGAACTCCAAAAAGTCTCAGTAATACTAGTACTTGATAATACTGCACTGGAACCCAGCATGTGGCAGCAGCTAGCTTCCACTTGCCAGGACCTGCATGAGCAGGAGAGTGATATATCCTTGTGGCTTAGATGAGGCACCTTTCTGGCATCTCGGCATTTATATCTGATCATATTACAAGCAAATATAAAGGGCAGCATAACTTGCTAGCTTGTGATGCATGATAAGAGAAACATGTGTCAGTAAGTCGGAAAAGCCAGAACTTCCATTATTATGTACACATATTCTAAGATTTCCACAGCAAGATATATCGTAAATTATCAGTCAAAATATTAGCAGCTCAAAGAATAATGGACATCGTTGATACAGCAACCGTTTTTCGTAAGAAAAGAATTTAAGTAATAAACACATTTAAATCAGCATACTTTCATCTAGTACGTGTGCTATTTTATTGAAATGCGTGGCAATGATATATGTCCAACAATCAGCATATGTTCTATCAGTCATGAATTCTACAAAGCTGAAACTATAACAATTACATTCAAAATGAAGAAAAAAAAACAAAGAAAAAGAAGGTTCTGGCTTTGTTTTAATACAGCTTGTGACGGCCGAGAAAACAATGTCCACCAACCACAAAAAAACTTCTTTGACGATGTTCCTAATATTGGCATCATCAGAAATATATGAAAGACACAAGGAACTGGAAATGCTAAAAAACAATCATAAGAATCATAATGAACAAGAATTCAAAGCGATCCTACCACAATCAAATGAATGAATCACTCAGCAGCCTTCTTCCCACCAGCATAGTAACTGAGGTACCACCTCACAAACTTCTTCAACCCTGTTTGCAGATCTGTGGTCGGCTTATATCCAAGCTCTCTTTGAGCCAAGCTAATGTTCGCATGAGTAAACGGAACATCCCCATTTCTCGGCAACTTCATAATATTTCTCTTGGCCTTAACTTTTAAAAGCCTCTCCAAAATACCCACAAGATCTGAAACTGGCACAGGAGAAGTATTCCCCAAATTGAAAACCCTCAATTGAGCCTGTCCCTTCTTCTTCTCCCCACTACCAGTACTTTTCTCGGCGGTATCCAATGCAGCCAAACAACCCTTCACGATATCATCAATGTATGTGAAGTCTCTAGCAACTGTACCGTGATTAGCTGCCTCAAATATCGGAATTGATTTCCCCTTCAAAATATCCTTGGTAAAAAAGAAATAAGCCATATCCGGCCTTCCCCAAGGGCCATAAACGGTGAAAAACCTCAAGCCAGTCAAAGATAATCCATATATCTGATTATAAGTGTGTGCAATCTCTTCACCAGCTTTCTTAGTAGCGGCATATAAACTAGCGGGCTGATCCGTTCTATCTTTCTCACTAAAAGGAACCTTAGTATTAAGCCCATAAACAGAACTCGAACTCGCCCACACAATAGCAGGCTGCGGATTAGCATTTTTACAAACTTCAAGCAAGCTAACAAGCCCAGCAATGTTACTATGTACATAAGAGCTAGGATTCTCCATTGCATACCTCACGCCAGCTTGTGCGGCCAAATGCATCACGTGCGTAAATTGTACCACGTCGAATAGCTTCTTCAACAGAGCCATGTCATTGATATCTCCTTCAACAATGAAAATTCCACTTCTCTCCAAAAGCGCTTGTCTTGCTCTTTTCAAAGAAGGATCGTAGTAGTCATTGAAATTATCAAGACCAAGAACCCCATCACCGCGTCTTTTGAGCGCCGCTGACACGTGGGTCCCGACAAAACCAGCGGCACCAGTGACCAAAACGGAGATACCGTTTCGGGCTCTGACCCGGGCCGAGGATTTGACCCGCTTCTCAAAAGCAGGGCCACCCCAGTTGAAGGTGCGAAGAGAACGGCGAGATGGATCAGATGGCAGAGGATTAGAAGATGGAGATCTAAAGAAGAAAATCAAGATGATGCCCAAGAAAATGAAGGACCAAAATGTGAGCTTGGCCAAGGACGAATGTAAGCGGAGTCTGTTCAAATAGGGTGATTTGTCCATCTTGAATTTGCCAGGGGTTGAAGGTATGTTATCAAGATGGGACATTTGTTTGAGCTGTAACATTCGAAAATTTTCTGGTTTAGTTTTGGTTTTAGGGTTAGGGTTTGGGGAGAGATTCTGATTCTTGCTTGTAGAGCTTGAAGATAATGAAAAGGAAAGTGAGGGAAGTGGAAGGGAGGAAAGAGAGAAAGGTGTTTGTTTTTGTTTTGTTTTGTGTTCAAGCTCTCTATTTCAGGTTCTTGCGAGTGAAAATGGGAATGGGAATCTTCTTGTTTCTTGGAGGAATGGGTTGGTGATGGGGTTGGGGTTGCTCTTGCTCTAATCTATTGGGGGGTTTTTATCATACTTGTACAGGTAAAAAAGAAAAATCAAGATTGAGATTTGATTTTGTTTCTGTTAGACTGTTTCTAAGAAAATGGAGTTGGAGAGAGAGAAAATTGGAAATGGATTTACTAAGTTGCATAATGTAGAATCAACAAAAATCAGAGGATTTGGAAAAACAACTGTAATTAATGAAATGGGCTAATTACCTTGCTTCTAAAAAATTACCTTGTTTAAATTGGATAATAGTAAAAAAGGAAAAGAAAAGAAAAAGCTTTTAATAAAAATTTTATCTGTGTAATTATGACTTTGATTGGCTGGGAGGCCTTGAATTTTGGGGCAAATTTATTAGGGTTAAAAATTGTATGGGAATTGTTTATTTTGGGATTTTCTTATGGGATTCATAAGAGGGAAGGATTGGGGGAATGGGTTGTTGAGGGTGGTGTGGATAACATTTTTAGGCCTTCATCACTGGTAGATGTGAGAGATTTGTGGGGATTTGAGTCTTTGAATAATTTAAGATTGAGTAATTATTAAGAGATTTTAGAATTTAGCTCAAAAAGAAAAATATATTAATCAAGATTTACTATGATCATTTGTCAAGATTATCATTTACTGTTGATAAGTGATTGTTTTATGTAATTTGAACTTTAAAGAGAAATAAGTTCCTGTTTCTTTTTTCTTTTTTTAAAAAAAACATATTGTATAAAGATCAAATGAGTTAGTTGCAAAATACTTTATGCTTAACACAATTATGCCATTACCAGTGCAGACCTACTTTTCCAGGCTTGGAGTATCATGTATTTTTCTTTTTCACCTTATATAGAATTAAGTTTAATTTTGGTAAGTGATAATTATTGTTATGTTATGTGCTGTGGGTCAGGATATCATTTCGTGTACAGAGTGATTCAGCCTACAATTATGTTGAATAATAGTGATATCAATTAATTAGTCAGATTTTGGGTTTAAAAGTACCCAAAACTTATCAAGTGATGTAATGCTTATCGCCTGCCGGTTGCATAAATTAGCAAATATGATAAGAATATCTTGTTGATAACTCCACTTTAAATTTTTTTTAAAAAGAACTACTAACTTTGGTTAGATTTTATTTATTTGTTTACTTAGTTTGATTTTCCTCATTTGTTTGCTTGAAAGAGAGTAAGAGAGAGAGAGTTAAAGCAAAAGGGAGACAATCTCATATGAGAAAAAGAGTGGAAAGAAGTCAGATTTGGTGAAACAAGCTTGCAATGAAGGCAAAAGCACCTTTCCCAAAAAACCCTTATTGATATCTTAGATTGCAATTTTGTTAATGATGGGCTAGAATCGTGTGAAGTGTGTGTTTTGAACAACTGCAAAATTCACCAAAAACCAAACACAGCTTTTTTCCCCTTCATTTATAAGGGATGCTGAAGAAAATTACACCAAATTTCTGTCCAACAACTCCCTGGAATATATACCACTCATTATGACTTATGGCTTATGACTTATGACCTTCATATAAATATTTTTTTGACTAAGCACCAACTCCTCTCTCGATCCTCCTCCATTCCCTGAAATTTAGCCTACCAAGCAGATCTAGTTTTTACCGTAAATTTGTGATAACCTCAGAACATTTAATTTCATAGCCCATATACCTATGATTCTTCTATTATTATTTTTGTATAGGTAGTCACACAATTTTGACTATTGAACATCAATTTTGTACCACAAATAGATGAACGACGACAATTTTTGCAAGGGAAAGCAGAAGAAATTAAATAGAATTCCCCAGTTCCCACCGCTAGCACTCAGCCCATGTGACTGATGAAAAAAGACGAGAGGAAAACGTCCTGCTACTGCTACTCCCCTTTCTTTACATTCTGGCCTGGCATCATGTTCCATGCCCTGCTACTTAATGTGTATAAGCTGGACCTATTCCATTAAAAAAGTTCTCAATAAAAGTACATGATTCATAAATATATGACTATATCTTATACATGTAGGTCCACTATATTGCAAATTGCATCTGAAACATATGCCACAAATTAAACAAATCTTATTTTGATGATCTCCAATAATGGACAAAGTGAGCGAGGAACAATCACTACTTCTATTCATTGACTATGACTAACCAATACATTGGAGTGAAACTCCTAGAATATTTGGTTCCCCAATTACTCTTACAAGAAAGGATCACACACCCGGGTCATAAATAGGTGAAACAAAACTTTTAAGTGTCTCTGAAAAAGTAGCAAACTCAACTTACACATAATCATTAACAATTACAAGGCCACGCAAATTTCAGTGTGTTTGCTTTGTGATTGTATTGTATGGCTGACGGTGGCAGAAAGAGTCTCCCAAAAAACAAATATGGGAAAGCAGTTTAGTGCTTTGTTAGCCTCTGGAGGACATCAAAATAGTCGGGGAAGGTTTTCCGGGTGCAACTAGGATCCTTGATGGTAACTGGAACATCTGCACAAGCTGCTAGAGAGAATGACATGGCCATCCGATGGTCATCATAAGTGTCAATAGCTGCCACATTCAGTTTCTCAGGTGGATTGATCACACAATAATCCGATCCTTCTTCAACCGTTGCTCCCAACTGAAATAACAAGCCCAAATGTTAATGAATCCCAAAATTTACATGGTCAAAATTTGCAAATGAGCATGAAAAGGCACTCGAGCTACCTTTCTGAGTTCTGTGCAAATAGCGATCATCCGTTCAGTTTCTTTCACTCTCCAACTTGCCACTGTAAAATACATGCAAGGGATTAGTTTAAATTAAAAAGAAAATTGATCACACGCCATTCTTGGATACTGACATATTATCTAAATTGATCAAAAAGTTTTAAGATGCTCCAAACAGGAAACAAGCATATTTCAGAATTTGCAGCTGGCTTAGAAAAAATGAAACTAATTCTTGCAAGTTTTACATGCTTCTCTAGATAAATTTGAATTTTTGTGGGTGAAGTCTCCCATTGACAAAGAGATCAAGCCATCAAGGGGTGAAACCTATAAGCCATAGTGGCCACTGGTTGATGGTTAATGTACCTAAATCACCCATTAGGTGCAAAGCTCATGAATTAATAATTGCATGATTCTCAACACGCACTTTCTCTTTTGTAGGTAATAAAGGATTAGGAAAGAATCGAACAGATGAGGTTGTTTAAGAATTCCTTAGGAGCAATAGAATGTGGCAACAGGAGGTTCGTGAATAAAAAACCTGAGGAATATAGTAACTGTAGTTTTATATCAAGATGGATTGCATTAAAACAAATAAGCCCAAAGCTGACAATTTGACCAGGTAATGAAATATAACTCTATGACAAGTTAAACTATAACCTCTAAGTTCAACAATTGGGAAGGCTAGACCATACTTCCAATCATTGTGATCTGGCAAATAGAAATAATTATTTTATCTGTGCACCCTGCACAATTTGCTAAGTCCACAGGCAAAATGCAAACTCCAAAATTTTAAGTACAATATTTCCTTCAGCAACTGTTGTATGATTGAAAGATTAAATAATGTCCACATTTTCAGAAGGATAGAACTATACCATCTCTAATGGCAGTGGGACCATCAGCAAATAGTGCAACTACAGCAAGAGTCATAGCAACATCTGGCATCTTGTTCATGTTGACATCAATAGCACGCAAGTGTTTCCTTCCATAAGGATCTCGTGGTGGTCCAGTGACAGTTACGCTGTTCTCCATCCAGGAAACTTTAGCACCCATTTTCTCAAGAACCTCGGCAAATTTCACATCCCCCTAGACCATTGAAAAAAAAAGGAAGCAGAAAGAAATGTAATTTCATTAGATTTAGTAGATAATAAAGATACATTGTGTAGACACATCCAAGACAATAATATAGGTGAAATTAGAAATTAGTCTAGAAGACATCATTGATGGGTTTAGAATAAATTAATAATAGACTGGGGAAGAGCAACAGCAGTATAAGTAATACCTGTAAACTACTAGTCCCACAACCTTCAACTGTAATGGTCCCACCAGTGATCGCAGCACCGGCTAGGAAGTAACTGGCACTTGAAGCATCACCTTCTACAAAAGCATGTCCAGGAGACCTGAAATTAATAGCTATTAGTACTTCCATTGCAACAAGGTTCCATAAGTACTGGAATTATATGTTAGAGCACCCTACTTGTACTTCTGTCCTCCCTGGATGAAGAACCGATCCCAGTTATTGGTGTGCTCAACAGTGACCTCAAAACGTTCCATCAACTTCAGAGTCATCTCAACATAGGGAATGGAAATAAGTTTATCGATTATCTCAATTTCCACATTCCCAAGAGCCAATGGAGCCACCATGAGCAAAGCAGTCAAGTATTGACTGCTTAATTTTCCAGAGAGCTTCACCTGCAAATGAAGGCACAATGTTGTCTTATGAATGGCAGAATAAGGTCAAATATTATATAGCCAATACATCCAGGCAACCAGCAAGTAAAAGCCAATATGCTGATACCTATTCTCTGGGACAAAGTTTTAAACATTGGTTAAAACCTCACAGCAGTCATGCAGATTGAAAATTTAACTCAAAATGTCCATTACATGAAAAGATGAAACATGAGGTCATCCCTTCAGATATTTATTTGGCGCATGGCAGTGCATATAAACACGAAAATACCTAATAAGAAATTAGACACTCAGTTGTGCTTCAATAAAAAGATGATCTCCCAACCATATCAACCCACAAAGGCTAATGTAAAGGAAAATGCAAAACCTCACCTTTCCACCTGGGAGGCCTCCCTTTCCATTGACACGAACTGGGGGGCAGTTTGTGCCTAAGGTGCAATCTACATCTGCACCAAGCTGCTTAAGACCAGCGACCAAGTCTCCAATTGGTCTCTCTCTCATACGAGGCACCCCATCAAGTATGTAGCTGACATAAGTTGAAAAAAGAAAAGATTTTAGTTCCTGTTATAAAACTTGAGAGGAAAGAAGAGATCCCATGCGATCCTCTTAAAGAGGCTCGATGAAAGCACATGTTGCCAATCACGTGCCTCTTACAAGCAATAGGAAGAAAATGAGTGGTTAACTCTTCCTCACAGCTCTATATAGATTTGTTTTCTCAGGGTATAATATAATTGATATAGACAAAATTGGGAAAACAAGGATCCATTCTGGCTGAATGGAAAGATTTAGGAGTCAAAATATATGATGTATTGACAGCCTTACAGATACAACCAAACGCCCTATAGTCTTGTGTCTGTTAACATAATTATATGTAAACAAAGATTTTATATATCTGATTGCACCCACAGACCACCTGTTAATATGGCAATGACTGAGAGAAAAGATGTCCTATATTGTACACAACATCGTAGCATTCATTTTCAAAGGGCAGAGTATTGAACATACCTCAAATTGCCACCAGCAGCAGTTACTGCGGCAGTCAATGGACGCATAGCCGTCCCTGCATTTCCAAGGAAAAGTTCAACTTCACCTGTTGATTCTCTAGCCACTGGAAACAGACCACCACAACCTTCCACAACTGCTCGTTTCATGGCACTGTCATCTTCAACACTGAATCCAAGTTTTTTCAAGGCATCAAGCATGTGGTGGATATCATCACTGCTCAACAAGTTGTCCACCACAGTCGTTCCCTGAAATCACAAACTAAACATTATCTATTTTTGACAAGTACAAAGTCAACATAACCACATGTGCGAACTATAAATTAGGTCTTTGCAATTGTAACTACAAACCAAACTCTACTATTGGCAATATAAAATTAAATTATCATTTTAATTTTCCTCTCCTCTCCTTAGAATCTGAGTTCCACGAGCAGTCTGCAAACGTATAATCATGGTCATCCTAAATCTAGAATCTGTCATAAATGTTAAGTTGGGCTCAGAGACTTCAATAGCAAAAGAAGAGCAGCCCAGAGTGCAAATTCTTGATTCATTTCACTTTCCTACATTTTCTAAAGAATCATGCAAACCTAACTAATTAAACAATAATAAATAAATAAATAGGAGCACAAACCTCAGAGAGGGCAGCGAGGAGTAGAATCCGATTGGACAGAGACTTTGAACCAGGCAAAGTCACCGTACCGGAAATCTCTTTGATGGGTTGCAATACAATTTCCGATGCTTTCGATGGCTTCTCCGCCGTACTAACTGAAGCTGAGACCCTAACTGTACGGATAACATTATTATCATTATTATAATTATTACTACCCAACCTCTCATTGTGTCTTAAACCCCACGAACTCGCACACCAACGCCCTTTGCTCTGTGATTTCACCGATATTGAAACGACGGATTTGGGTTGCTGGGGTTTCGTATGATTCGAAAAAACAAATGTATTTTGAGCTCCGCTACATAGTTTGCTAACTTGCGCCATTTCTCTCTCGCCTTTTTCCACCTAAAGCGATGGAAATTTTATAATCTTAGTGGTGAGAAAGAAGGAAGAAAAATATTATAAAGCAGATTTAGGAATTAGGAGTAATGCCGTGTTGTTATGCGGTGGTTGTTGTATTGATAAAATTGACTCAATTGTTGGGTTTCACCAACCAACTCCAACGGGACCTACTCGAAAGAGATGGTTAATATCCAAGACGACCTTTGTTAACGGAAATGGAAAATTATCTATATCCGATAAGCTAACCGGGTTATGCTTTGAGTGCTTGTACCTTGGGGCTGAAACTGGTATTTTACTATTACAGTCATATGCGACAACTCGGGATTGGTAAGGATTCGCACGTACCTCGTCTCCCCACCAACCCCGGTATGCGTTTTAGTGGAGAGAGCTGCTACCGTAAGGTGATCCCTAACCTAAGCAACCAATCAAATGTTTTTCCGCCAGCTAATTTGTTTGAAGTAAAGCGGCACTTTGATGACATGGCAAGTTCGTATTGGTGAATTATGAGTGTAATAACCCTACTCAATAAATTATAAGGATTTTCTTTTTTGAAGACGTTTAAACATATAGATAGGAAATTACGTAAAATTATACAAAATTCACGCTAAAAATACAAAATTTTATGAGAGATGTATTGTAATGATATTGAGGACCCACGAAGTAGGTTTGAATTGAGAGGAATGGAGACATTGGGTAGGTATGGGTTTGGTGGTGATAGTTGGTGCCTCTAATTTTCCTTACTATCTCATTTGTGGTTTTGATTATCATTACTTTTATTATTCCTAACCATGTGTACATTTTCCCTTATAAAAAAAAAAAAAAAAACATTGTACATTGGGATCCAATCCGGTTTGTTTCAATTTTTGCTTAAGCCAGTTCGGGCCAAGACTCTATCTATGCCAGGCCACATCCATGCCGTTTTATCATTTATGAATTTATGGGCCTTGGGTTTGACTACATGTACCTCAAAGCATTTTCAAGTCAGGCCCGCATGGCCCAAGGATCTGGCCTAGAGTGACTGATGTGTCCTCGGATCATAAATCATGATTTTTCTTTTTAATACGAGGAAAGAGAGATTCTAATTTAGAAATAATATACTACAAATTCTTTATTATTAAATTATTTGTACAATTGTTATAAACCACAATTTAAATCGTTAGCATAAACCATGATTTAGACTACGAAGTAAAAAAAAATTTAATTGGGTGGTCAACATTGCTACAAAAAGTACCAAATCTCACATTTGCAACGGTGGACCTAAGATGGGGATCTAGGAGAGTCATGGGCCCATTAAGCTTTTTATAATTTTTTTTAAATATATATTTTTGTAATTTACCCTTCTAAATTTTAAATTTAACACTACAATTTTAAAATAATTAAACTTTTATTTAATATAATTTTAGCTTTAACATATGATCCCTTTACCTTAAATTATGATTTCTTCACTGCACACGTGTGAATAAAAATATCAATTATTTTGATGGATTTCCCCCGATTTATGACTTCACAAGAAAGCTTTAAAACATGAATTATATTGCACATAAAATATATTTAAAAAAAAAAACTCAAAAAGAGTATATGCCAGAATCTGGATATAATGTTTGAATATGCCGAAATTCCTTTAGTCACCTGTCTCATTGAACATGGTGATGGGTCCAGTGCCAATGCCAAACATAACAGTCAATATTATACAAAAACCACCCTTTTCTTTATAGTAGAAAATCCATAGTTTCGTAAGGAAGTTTTGGTGGTAGAAGACAATACGGATCAGGGGGCTGAGATTGAGAACATAGGCTCCAACAACCACAAACTTATCAGCTATCAATAGGTCAACATCTTTCTTTCCACACCACTAAGTGGAGCTTGTATCAACAAAAAAATTTATAGCTTCAGTTTCGCTATTGCTAGGTCCCATTCTAAGCATTAAGGCCCAGGGGCACTGCATTACCATACTCTTCTTGAGTGGCTCGAAACCATTACGTATATCGAGACGCCTATCATGGTGTGGACATTGAAAGCCCTTTCGCAACCATCAATTCATTTCCGTTTTTCATTCACATCCTCCCCGTGTTGCTAAAGAACCAGCCATTCATTTATGATTTAACAAACCAAGAAGCACAAATCCAAAGGGGAAACGGTTTGTAATTGCTTGTATATTCGGAGCACACATAGACAACCAACTTGGCGCCAAATTTTGGTCACTGCAAGGGGTAAAGTAAAGAGAATACGTATTTGTGGCGGCAGTGATGATTACGGGTTGTAAATCATGAAATTACTGTTATAATTACAAAATAACAAAGACCAACACTCACAGAAGTACCTTAAAACATGAAGATTTGCAATGGTGGAGAATAGCGAACTGCATAAAAATCAACCAGAAAAATTACAAAACTCAAGATAGATTGGAGGGTTTTTACGAATTCATGAAATTAAACAAGCCCTACTCTCTCTCTTCAATCTATGTTGCTCTGTTGTGGACTTATAAGCAACAAAAGAAATTTACTCTTGCTTTTATTAAACAAACGAGACCATGCATCTCTTGGGAGTGTTCTCCGCAACGTGATCACCCATTCCCAAACTCATATGTGATAATAATTTGTTTTCGAGGATAACTACTAACCAAGCCTAGCTGATTTGTTTTGCGGCAGCAACAACAGCCTCTGCAGTGATACCAAACTCCTTGTATATTTTGCCTGCTGGTGCACTAGCCCCAAACCGGTCAATTCCGATGGCTTTTCCTTTGCTTCCAACAATCTTCTCCCACCCAAACGTTGATCCAGCTTCAATGCTCACTCTGGCTGTAACGGCGGCTGGAAGCACACTTTCCTTGTAGGCATCTGATTGCTCATCAAAGAGTTCCCAAGAAACAAAGGACGCAACTCTTACAGCCTTTCCTTCTTTCCTAAGTTCCTCGGCTGCTTTAGCAGCAATTTCCAATTCTGAACCAGTTCCGATCAAAATGACATCAGGTTTGTTACCTGAAGAATTGTCAGAAATGATGTAGCCACCCTTTTCAACACCTTCAACAGAAGTTCCAGGAAGTTGGGGAAGCTTTTGCCTAGAGAGGGCAAGGATAGATGGTCTCTTCCTGTTTTGGACAGCAACCTTGTACGCCCCAGCAGTTTCGTTTCCATCAGCAGGGCGGAGCATCAAAATGTTGGGCATGGCACGGAAACTTGCCAAGTGTTCAATTGGCTGATGGGTAGGTCCATCTTCTCCAAGGCCAATGGAATCGTGGGTCATAACATAGATAACTCCGGCTTCACTCAAAGCAGAAATTCTAATAGCAGCTCTCATGTAATCAGTGAAAACAAAGAAAGTTGCACAGTATGGAATTAGGCCAGGGCTGTGAAGAGCAATGCCATTGCAGATTGCTCCCATTCCATGCTCCCTAACACCAAACCTAACATTACGTTCCTCAGGAGTGTCCTTTTGGAAATCCCCAAACATTTTCAGCAAGGTCATGTTGGAAGAAGCAAGATCTGCACTGCCACCAAGGAGACCGGGAAGAACCTTAGCAAGGGCATTAAGACACTGCTGAGATAAATTTCTGGTGGCATCGGCCGCACTCTCTGGGGTGTATGTCTGAAAAATTGCAAAAACAGAATGCATTAACTGATGATCTATATGCACATTTAATCATGAGTGGCTATTTCACATGAATGTGAATCAATTGAGAAATTTAAGGAGGAAGAAAATCAATCAATGTCATTCAAAATGCTAATGCTAGAAACATGTTAATGATCATATATAGAATTTCCAACTGTAATGCCATCAAACAGGTCATTGAAGATAAGATCAAGAGCAAACAAAAACATCAGAGCTCTACTCACAGGAAGTGCTTTCTCCCAACCTGCAGGCAATTCACCATTGATGATAGACTTCAATTCTGCAGCTTCCTCCTTGTACTTTTTCTCATACTCGGCGAACTTTGCGTTCCATTCAGCTTCAAGGGCAGCACCATTGGGGACATGGCGGCTCCAATGCCTGCAAAAGAGTTAATGACTTCCTGAATATCAAATCAGCCTTGTAGCACAATAAACAGAGAGAAGATTTCTACAATTAATTACTTTTTTACATCTTCTGGCACATGGAAGGGCTCATGTGGCCATGCAAGATTCTTTCTAGTGGCCTCTACTTCCTTGGAACCCAGAGCACTTCCATGTACACTGTAGCTATTTGCTTTGTTTGGAGACCCATAGCCAATGGTTGTAGTCACCTGTCGAAGTGGAAACATTCAACAAAAGCAAAGTTCAATGCAGAGCATTGCAAAACCCAAATAATTTAGAATATTATACTAGCAATTTTGGTGAAGAATTACAAAAATGTAATAATTAACATGTTCCTAATTCAAGAATCATGCAATGAGAACAAGAAAAGCAAAAGACTTGCAGGGGAATAACAGACAGAATGATAAAACTACAGGATTCATCTATGAGTTTAACAAGAGATTGTCTTTTCCTGAAAAAGACTTCCAAATGCACTATGAAAAATCGAAGCATAAAATGAATATCTAACCTTGATCAGAGTGGGCTTATCTTTGACAGCCTTTGCTTCCTTAATGGCAGCACGGATATCATCATAGCCAGTGTTTCCATTCTTAACCCAGATAACATGCCAGCCAAGACCCTCAAAACGCCGGTCAACATTCTCCGTAAAGGCAATTTCTGTGTCACCATCAATGGAGATGTGGTTGTCATCATAGAAAGCAATAAGCTTCCCAAGTCCCCAGTGCCCAGCAAGGGAACAAGCCTCATTGGCAATCCCCTCCATTTGACACCCATCACCCAGTATCGCATATCTATTATAAAAAAACAAACCCATATAAACCAACCCAATCCGAATGAAAACAAGAATTTGAAACAAAAAAGAAAAAAGAAAGGAAGAAAGGATCTAGATAGTAATTATACGTGTAGTGGTCAACAATCTCATTGTCTGGCTTGTTGAATCGAGCAGCCAAGTGCTTCTCCGCGAGGGCCAAACCAACAGCATTGGCAATACCCTGGCCAAGAGGTCCTACAGAAAACATACATAAATAATCAAGCAACCTTAATTGTTGGGATTTTCCTTGAGTTGCAAATAAAAGATCAGAAGAAACTAACCAGTTGTGACTTCGACACCAGGAGTCTCAAAGTTTTCGGGGTGTCCTGGAGTTTTGCTTTCCCACTGTCGGAAACTCTTCAAGTCCTCTTCCTATTATACCATATTAAAAAAACACGAGAACAATATCAAAAATGAAATTTTACCGAACAATTAATTTAGTTCAACATGAGTTCGGTTTAACGCTTAACTACATCAAAAACATGCCTAGATATTTATTAACATAACAGATCCGATAAGATATACACACACCTTGACACTATCGTAACCAGCAAGGTGAAGCAGAGCGTACTGCAACATGCAGCCATGTCCGGCGGACAAAACGAAGCGATCACGATTGAACCAGTAAGGGTTCTTGGGGTTGTATCTCATGACCTCGTCGTACAAGATGTGACCCATTGGAGCACAACCCATGGGCAAACCCGGGTGGCCGGAATTCGCCTTCTCGACGGCATCGATAGCCAAGAATCTGATGGTGTTGACGGATTTCTCCACCAGAGCAGTCTCGGCGGTGGCGTCGAGTGTTTCCACGGCGGCGGCACGGATTGGACGGATGAGGTGGCGCGTGGGGTAAAGGCGGCGGCGGGAGTTGGTGGCGCGTGGGGTGGAAGATGAGGTGGATTTGAGGCCGGAGAAAGAAGGGAGAGAGAGCGAGGAGAGGGAGAGACGGTGGTGGTCGGAGGATTGACCGGAGGAGCCATGGTGAGAAATGGCTGGAGCCAGAAGGGCTTGAGATAGCGTCACAGAAGATGACGAAGCCATTTGCCTAAGAGAGAGTGTGTTTGAGTTAAAGATGAGGTTGTTAGTGATCGAACGAAGCTCTCTCGTTGAGTTGAGTTCCGAGGTTCGGCTCCCTTTTGTGGGGAGAGAAAAAGTAAGCAAGCGAGGGCGTTTTGGTCTTTTACGTAGAGAGCCAACAACTCTTTGTTGATCTTCTCGTCTTCACAAAGGGACAGGTAAGGATAGCTGACCGTTAGATCCAATGAGGAGACATCTTAGCCCTTGACTATGGGTATGAATTCAGAAAATGCTCTACCTTACATTGTTTCCCCTATCAATTTTTTTTGGGGACTAAAATTAAATCAATCTATTATTTTTTAGGTGTCATGTCATTAGTTTTCAATTTTTATTTCAGTAATTTTATTTTTGTCAAGGTCTTTATTTATTTATTAGTTTAAAAACAATGGAGACGGAAAATTCCAAGTTCACTTAACAATAATTTAATGATGACTAGTGATTACCAGCAAACGCAGTCGTTTTATCTGAATCTTTTTTCTTAACGCTGTTTTTCAATTTTTTTCTTTGGCCTGACAATAGAAGATCCTCATCGGCTAATTCATCTTCATACAAACAGCTGTAAGTCCACAAGCAACAACAACAAAAAAAAAAAAATTGCCTTTGATTGCATATCCATCGACCAATTAAGGCCGTCATAACTAAAGGGTCAAGCTGATCCAACCAACGCGCCCAAGAAAGGGCAACCGTATCCGACTTACCAAAAATTTCTCTTAAAAAAGGGATAAAAGTTGGAAAAGGAAGCAAAATTGCATTTACCTTAATTTTCTAAAACGATTGCATCCAGTGTCTCCTAATGCAATTTTGGTGGGTTGTTGGAAAGTTAGAAAGGAGAAGAGGTTGGGTGGCGATGGTCAAAATTCAAAAACATTGTCCAATAATATTAATATATGCTTTCAGTTGAAGATTTGTTCTAAAATACGGCAACTTTCGAATTAAAAATAAAGTCATTTGCAATTCAAACTTCAAATCCCCACAAATGCTCACAGTTAATTACAGTCTGGGAAGCTGAGGACGGCATTGTCATAAAACAGCATTACGCACCCCATCGCGTATGAGACTAAACCATAAACGTGGCAGCAAAGCACAGTTGTGAGAGTAGTGCAAGTAACGCTAAGGACCAAATCCTACTGTAAATATTGAAAATGATGTGAATTTGGTTGATTAGTCAAAACATTATTCTAAGCTAAAAACAATATTTCCCGCAAGCAAAATACAAAATTGACCTCACTGCCTTTAGGAGGTAGGAGAATTGAACTTCAAGTGGGAAACAGTCATGACCTTACCAGCATTTCCCAGGGTGAACTGATTATTCACTTGAGCTTTCTATATCCTATAAACAACCACCAGGTAGTTATGAACAGCACAAGTCTGATCCGAAAGCAAATCACACATGCAATTAGACCAGATCAATTTCAGATAGCAGATCCCAGTAGTTCCATTGTAGGTTTCTACCATTACTACTACTGTTATGATTATAATCATTAAAATGGTTCCGTTAAAATAAACACGGAGGAGCAGTAGCAAATATCTCGTCCTTTCAATTAGTTTAAATATCAAAGTAAAATACACCAGTGAAAACTGTATTGGAGCTTGTTTATCATGCTATTTAAATCTTACCTCACATCATTTTGATCCGTTTAGAGTTTGAAGCGGAATTTCGAATCCCTCTGCTGGTAACTGAATATGGTGCTGATGCTGAACGAAGAGAGGGTGACTTGTCGATGTATGCATAACGTTCATTACCATTCCAGTATAAGATAAGCCGATTTGTACAACAATGTGACCAACTATCACCTAGTCAGTGAGTTGAAACATGACATGTCAGAAGTGATGGAACTGGCACAAGTCACGGAGACACATGCATGCATCCACGTATGTGTGATTTCCATGCAAACTATGGCAAGGACAAAAAATGAGCAAATAAGTTGATATTCAAATGGGAGGCTGGAGTTGATTGAGTTTTGAATGTACCTAGTGCAAGAGTTAATTGGAAGGAACCGTCTGTGTACCTAGTGGTCACTTGGTTCAACAAAACAACCTGCAAAAAATAAGGTATGTGCAAAAAACAATAACAAAAGAAACCAAAGGCTGGCATCAAACTAGAATGTAAGATGGTAGCATATAAAGAATTAATGACAACAAAAGATTAAAGGTTGTGCTTAACATATACTTATTGAACATTTATCAGAGAAAAAAGAAGAAAAGAAAATCAGTCTTGTACAAGCAACAGAAAGGGTAAGGGAAAGAGAGTATTTCACAAAAAGTCTACAAGTTTCACTCTTTTTTCCTCACCATTAATATTGCTCTTAGATGGACAACCATGGATAATCTATTACAAAATTCAAAAGTTCAAAAAATTTATGAACACATCTAAATTTTTCTTACCGCCAAATTGAACTTTTTTGCCAGGTTCATCAACTTTAAAGCTATTCCATTGAGCACTCGAGTTCTGAGGGCCAAGTCATCAAAATCGTGCCGGAAATGGAATGCAACACTATCGATAATAACAACCTTAACCTGTTACGACAACAAATAGTCAAGTCAGCAAGAAAATACATGCAATGCATGACAACATATTGGTCAGAGATTCGTCTTTAGCACCACTACATAACAAGGCATCAAATACGATTCTCAGGAGAATTTTCACATTTACCACACCCCTAAGGGTGGGGGTAAATAAACTTTACCATCCACGTATGTTTGTTAAATCAGCCACTATTATGACAAGAAAACCAAATAAAATCTAATCTCACTTAGAATAGGAGTGAATATTGCTGGTGTATATTCTAAAATGACACATTAATGTTATACCTACATCTTTATGTTCTGAAACGAACTTGTCAAGGTAGTTTATCACCGCTATTTGCTCTGTATAACTGCAGATGCGGAAATAGAATATGTTTTCCAAAATATCCTTCGGTTGCATTTTAACTTGGCAAGCTTGAAAATCACATTGCATATTATTCTGCAAAAATCCACTGTATTCCAGCATGTCCTCTATGCATGCCTCAGCAATTTGTAAAACACGCTCAACCATAAAGCTACCTTCCGTATCTAAATATCGAGGCATTGTGTTATAGTCTTATAGCTTGATAGTGAGGTCAATTAAAACAACACGAGTAAACCTAATATTCATATCAACAATACTCGCCTATGTATACTGCCTTCCCTCCAAGCCCACCAAACTCCGCTGGAATTTGAACATTGACTGCAAGCTGAATCCTGTAAACTTAAATATGATAACTTTCAAGAGAACGTGTAACTTTAACACTAGAAGAAAGTTAGAAGAACAATAAACCTTACCCCAGCTGTGTTTTGCCAATGCCTGGTACTCCACCTGTAAATATGATTAAATAAATAATCTCATAAAACAAAGTCCAAATATTACAAGCACCAATGGCACAAGGTGATGATGTTAGCCCAAAGCTGAGAATCGATGACAAACCCATTTCAGTAACTTCTTTGCAACTAATTCCACCACCCAGTATGTTATCTAGATCTGCACAGGATGTAGTAATCCATGTCAACGGCTCCTGCTCCTCATGAAGCATATCCCATGCAGTCTCTGTACCTGCATGCAATAAAAATCAAAACAATCACAAATCAAGATGCTCAGTCTTATACTTGACATCAATTTATAAACAATAAATATAAAACACAAATACAGGTAAATCATCTAATATCTGTTGCATTGTGGCTCTTTCTGAGATTGTCATAAGAAAGACTTCATTGCAGAAATAAAGAAAGAGAATCAATGAGAAAATGAATTACAATTCAGAATTGATTGACACCAGCTCTTAGATGCAACCTTTACAATCTCAACAGCTTCGGCCTCTGATATTTTCAAATCTGTTTTAATCACAGCAAGTTTTAGGATACAATATTTGAATTCAAGCGAGAATTGAATTACCATTTAAATGTAACTTACAAGCATATTCGTTTAGCAATTATAACAAACAGTTGGTAGGTGCAATGCAATTCTTTATATTACCGTGCTATCACAAATTAAAAGGAGAAGAAAAATAATTACCACGAGCAAGATCAGAAGTAGAGACCGAACATATTGAAGAGACAGAATTGTAGCCCGCCGATATTAGCTTCTCTCTGTGTGTTGCTGAGATTGATAGTTTCCACACTTCCATTTCTCTGTCTCAGCTTCTATTGCGCACTCACCGCCTGCTTAAAATTAAGGCGGGATTTGTGCACTAATTTGGTTTTTAAAATAAGGGCATTACTCGTTCGAAGTTCTAACAAATATTCATTTATTAATAATAATAGTATGATATTAATATCTAATTCATTTTATAATATTAAAAAAAGGTTTTGAAATACAACTCACGTTTAATCATGTTTTAGTTTCCAAATTTTTTTGTTCAAATGACAAATTGAACAAACTCTAAAATACTATCAACAGAACAAAAACTACTCGGAAAAAGCAGACAAGACTAAGATAATTCAAATTAAATTATAAAAACAAGATAATAGCATTAAAAATAAATAATAGTTTTGTTTCTATATTCCATGAATTAACTTAACAGCTACATTTAATTAGAATTTAGAAGCAAATTGTTTTCACTTTTCATATCCTAGATTGGTGTACCTAACCAATAGTTCAAATGGCAAGTTACGTGGTCATTTGCAAAATATGCAATTACACATTCGAGGTCTCCAATTGTGACGAACTTCTATGTAGTTGGGCGCTATCAGAACAAATGTACACAATCAGTCTTACAAAGATGCTGCATATAAAGCTCCTGAGATTATACAACAAATCTTGGGCCATATCAGAACAATATGGCTCTCAATTGCCTGCTTGATTCAACTCATCAGTTTCAAAAATGGAGATACGCGTAGCAAACAATCACTGAAAACTTGATTGCAAGTGTAGTGGTCGACCATAAGAGAGAATAAAATTTGTTGAATTCGTACGAAGGTGAAGGACTCTGAGATGTGAGCTGACTGTTGTTGCATAGATGCTTGGATGATAGATGTAAGAGATGAATGAATTCGAGCCTTTCTCAAGGACCGAGCTTCACTTCTTCCTTCAGCATACTCCTCCCCCAATGGCCACCTTGGCCGCAAATCATACTAATAGCACAAGCATAAGACAAATTAATCCTACAATGACAGGAAGTGATACAAGATTCTAGTAACTCAAAATAAGGAGAGTCACAAGCAACCAGACTATTCAACATACCATAAAATCTTCAGGGTCATCTGCAGGTGGTGGAGGATCAAATCATCCCATGCAAAAATGCTCAATTCCAGTCCAGGCAATCATTACCCCTGTTTAGATGGAAATTAAGAGAATTATTAACCATTAGATGTCATGGCCAGATTACTTTACAAGAAAGAACTTTTTTTTCTTTATAGGAAACATACAAGTTTGCAGCAATATCAATCACTACATATTTAAACTAACTACATGGTTACACATACGACCATTCAGTTCTCATATTACTTTTAAGAAATGAAATTGAAGTTTGACAGGGATAGATTTACATGGGATTAGCAAAAAAACCATCGTAATCCTTCCTATCATCTCCTCCAGTACCAAGGAATAGTAAAGAGCAATAGGGATTCAGCAAGTTCCTTCTTGTAAGTAAAATCTAAAAACCTTTGCTTTGCTCAGATAAAACAAACTAGTAGTTTGAGAACTCAGAAATATATAACTTACCATTGTCAGTACAAAGGCTGGGAGGAGGACACACTAGTTGCAGGCTGTTCTTTTTGACAATATTTGAGATGAGCCCTAACATACTTATTTCATGCAACACCTCCAGAGACTACCTGCATGAAAAAGGCATCATACACCGTTGCAAGCTACGAAATTTGGAGGAAAGAGGTAGTGATGGTCAGATTATTGCGGTAGACATCACCAGATGTTTAATAGAAGGCTCGATCTTTAATGCCCATTCAATTGCTCGTTCACACCTTTCCTCTAGATGTAATACTGCAACTCGCTGCATGAAGCATTCTTTTAGGGAGAGAAGGATATCAAGAAATAAAATTGAAATCTATCAGTCAACCTTATGAATGCATAAACTAGAAGCACTTTTTCACGATATAAGTTATCATCCTCCTTTTTTAATTTTTCTTTTTCAAGGGCAAGTTCCTCAACAGCCGCCCCGCCACTCCTCCTCATATCCAGACCAAGCCATTTGGCTGTCTTGTCAAATGTCTCACCAATTGCATCGTCTATCGTGGTACCAAGCTGTGTATATTGCCCAAGATCATGTGCAAGAACAAGTAGATTATGACCGCCTAAGAAACAGACAAATGCAGCCAGCAACCATCATAAACTTTACAACTATAAGAATGAAATAAGATTGAATGATGGATCTTATATAGCAGTATGAAGTAATCACTGAATGACTATTGCTCTTATTGACAGAAGCATAACTAATTTGTGGAGGCTTTCACGGTGAACAGAGGCAACACTGAGAAGCACTCTCATAAAAAAAGATCAATATGACAGCCTCATAGAAAGGTTTTCATCAAAGACTTGAGTTGCATGTTTCCATAGGATTACCAGGAAGTCCCTCCCTTCTCATTCACCAAGAAATCATAAGTTCCAAAATTGCTCTTGTACATGTAGTGCACACTAATCAAGTGCCAATATCACAATCACTCATGGTTCTAAAACATACTGTTTGCCCAAAATGCCCATATAGATGGTTATATGGCATTTATATAAAATCTCTATCCTCACACATGAATTATTAGCTAAACCTAGAAAATAAAGACTAGTGGAGAAGCATAAATTCATACCTATATTAGCAAAGCTAAGAAAGGAAATTGCAACTCCCGGTCAAATAATCTAGACACAAAAATAAATGCATTAGATGCTTACAAGCAATAACATAATAGTTGTTAGCTCATATAACTGCCTGATACATCATTACTCAAGAAACAAACGTGTTTTTCTTTCCTCTTTTTATGCTATTGCATTGACTAAAGGTTTCCACTCTGCATTTTGTAGTCAGTAGTTAGCCCTTGCCTGGCTATTAAAGCATGAGTCTCCATGTGGTGAACACCAACAATGGGTAAATTGAAGAGACCAGCAATTTTCCTAGCCTTCTGCACACCAACTGCATTCCAATTCATACAGAGATAAACTTGTGAACACCATATTAATCCCTACTGACCCAAACCAAATATAAGTTCATCCAATTTATAATGAGAGCAAACATTTAAAACTTCTTTCACAAACAGAAAAGAAGCAAACATCACAATACTCCATCAAACCTGAATGCTTAGAGCAGGAATCTATGTTCAGAACCCACCAAGCATAAATATAATCATGTCAAAGGCTTATTACTGGGTGAGTATTTTTTTGCATTAGATCATTATCATGTACAGGTTAAACAGTCAAAGCTTTTTGAATTACCAAATTCCTATGATATGTATTTCAAATTACCACAAAGACAAAGGCTTAAACCAGGACCAATAGTGACAGCAACCGCAGAAAGATCTCTCTCAGTTAAATTAGCTTTATCTAGAGCTTCTTGCACAACCTGCATTTCATAAGCACAATTGAGGTCCATGTCAGCATTAAAAACATTTATGAGCAAGGCGTAAAGAACTTTCATATGTCAAACATTTAGAAGCAAGAATATATTCACAGATTATTGACAGAGATTGCATACAATAAAAACAATATTTAAGTATACTGCAATATAAAACATTAAGCATGGACAATGAAACTATTTGCGACAGAAACATGGAAGACATGTCACCACATGAAAACATCACTTGATAAAGTACCTAGAGCACTTTTTACCAAATATCACACCGGATCAATAGCTTGTGAATGTGCTTCTGCCATTTTCGGAACAACACCCCCATATTTAGCTAGCAGATCTGCCTTGACATAGTAAAGACTTTAAAAATCAGCATATGAAAAGTCGACTTTAAAAGTAGGCAGGATGAAAATGGACAATGTAGGCGGGAACATTTGTCAAATTTTCTTAATTCTGGATGGTGAGGGACAAGATTTATTACTTTGATATCTTTGCAGTCAGTTCCCTGACCAAATTAGCAGCAACAGTCATCCCATCAACAGTGTCACACTGTGGATTGAACTCTACCATATCCGCGGCAACAACATCAGCTTGGAGATTGTGGAGAATGTTGAGAACATCACGAAAAGAGAGACCTCCAGGCTCTATGTGAGATACTCCAGGAGCAAAGGCAGGATCAAGACAGTCCACATCCACCAAGATGTACACACCCTACCCAAGTTTCTGCAAAGGAACTGGTGAGTAAGAAATGTCTTTGAATTCATAAAGTATATAAGCATTCAACTTCTAGCAGTGGAACATTCCTAAAACCAGAACCATTATGCTATGTTAGATCTCAGGTTACAAGTTCATCAGACAGATACATAATGTATCATCTTTTTTAGGAAGTGGACAAATTTTACTTGTTTTATGCCTGCCAACAAGAAAGGCATTTTTGTTTACTCATTTATAGTAGTGTCACATACTAATTTCTTTCTTACAATTTTTACTGGTTTACATGTTTCTTGCAACGATTTACAAAAGATTCCACCAAGTTAAAATTCCTTTAGCAATTAACACTACTATGAAATGCAATTGTTTGGATATAAACATCAAAGATGAGGTACTGAAGAAGAAAATAATAAATATATGTATGAATGTTGTTGAAGTGAAAGCAATCAAACAAGCAAATATCTCAAGTAATATAATGCAAAAACAAACAATTAAGAAACTAGAGAGAGAAAGATAGAAAAACAACACACAGAATTTATGTGGTTCAACAATTTACCTACGTCCACGGCGGATTAAGATTAAATTCTCTTATTATTGAATTTGAAGGCACTCACAAAGTATGCCTTTTACAAGAAAGACTCACAAAGAAATCACTCTCTCTTGCAAACAAGGGTTTCTATCACTAGGAATCACAAAAAATACTATGATCACAAAGATTATTGTGTTGATCACTAAGATGTGTTTACAGACCAATTAAAGGCCTTTATATAGGTTTTAGGACAACCTAGGTTAACCCTCAGGTCGTTTTAGGGAGACCTGGAACAAGTGGGAGTCGAAACAAATTGGGAAATAACTTTCCCACACCGGGTGCACGGCGCCCATTCACTATTTGGGGCGCCGCGACGCCCACGCCTGGGCAACCGCTTTCGTATTTTCGCCTCCTTTCGCGTCTGTCTTCGATCCCTATGCACCCAACGCATTTGGCTTACTCTCTAAATCATATCCCGATAATCAACATTCTCACAAATGCACATATGGGTGTTTGTGATTGTGATGGCGTGCATGCATTTAAGGAGGAGAGAAGACCAAGTTCTCCAAAAAGTGGCGATCTCTTGAAAAGGTTCACATTTCATATTGCTCTACTCCAAACCTCTTGCCCTATTCTCGGCCTTCTTGGTTTATTGACCTGATTCCGACCTAAACAGTCAAAAATTGAGCGCATTATTCATGTTATAAGAAAATACCAGGCCTTACATATGAAAATGTAAGATAAACAAGAATCAAATTCTAGGACAATTACTATACACTGAGTTTGTGAAAATGTAGGAGGCAGAACATGGATAGCTTGATGACAAAAGTTCACCTGCAATAGCCGCCTAACATAACCACCTTCCAATATTCGAGCAAAAGACGATGCATGTGAATATTTATTTCCCTCAAAGGCATGATAGATATCAGGATGGGCGTCCAGATGAAGAATATCCACAGGTCCTCCAAGCTTCTCAGAGACAGCTCTTACAACAGGAAAAGATATCTAATGGTCACCACCTAAAACTAATGGCCGCAATGGATCCTGAAAGAGGTGAAACCTCATGAGAATGAAGCTTCATCTGTTTAAATTAGAAGGTAATGAAAAACAAAATATTTCTCTGGTCATTATAAACCCATTACATTCAGTTCAAATTTTGTCATAGAAGAAGCAAGAAGAAAATAATGCTTTATAGGAAACTTTTCTCATCAGTTAAAATATATTCTGTCTTCAATTCATCTTCAACATTCAAAAAAACTAGCACTGTTATACTCATCACAACCTATCATACATATAAGATCCCAAGAGCATTATACTCATCATCACCATATGTCCAGGAAGCTTAATCAGGAACTATTTCCAAAAATCTACGAGGATTAATATTGAAGTGGTAAACAAGGTATTACAGAAACATCAAGAGGACGAAATAAAAATCCTATATGATAGTTAATGACCAAGGTTTTTCACTTGATTTCTAAGACTCAGCGCAGCAGTTGACAGCCTAATAAGGTGTTAATTTTCAGATTTTATGACACATTTTCAGCAAATTAAACTCACCTCTTCCATGACTAGCTTGACAGACTCACCAATGACATTCATCAATCTATCATCATCCACCCCACAATCTCGTATTTCTTGCACAGGGACATCACCAACATCTGTTAGCACCTGGGGATCATTTAATTCTTTTCCTCCGTATCGCAATCACAAGCACAAAACAAAGAGTCAAAAATTATAAGATAGCTTACCCCTTAAATCTTAACAAACAAACAAGTTCTTGGAGAATCAATTGCAAGCAAAGCAGAACTACCTTCTTCAGTTGTTGAATTAGTGCTACCACACCAAATCGCCTCTCTAATACGGGGAGGAGCAAAAGCCGGCCCCTGAATAAATGACGAGTTATGTCCTAATGGAACTCCAAGAAGCGACGTGGACGCTACAGCACCTCCTAAAGCACGCACAAGCTCTTCCTACAAAAATTTTCATTACTTTGATTAGTTCAGGCTCATGTTAAGAAAAATTATCCCATCATAGTACACTAATAATAATAATTTTTTTAAATATTGGTAATACTTGAGCTTTGCCCTCTCACGAATAAGAGTAAGAGACGAGTCTATAACTCGATTCTGTCCCTTCTCTGTCAAAGCAGTTGAGAAATTTGCAGCGTTTAATTTCTGTTAGAAATGAATTCCTCTTTTCCCTACCACTGATGACATCTCTGCCAAATCAAAATCAAAATAAAAGATTTTTTAAGTGAATAGAAATTATCTAATTTAGCCAAAATTTTGACTTGAAAAATTAACGAGAAAGTGATAGTATTGTACCTTCCAGAGAGCCGACAACGTGAGATGGAACAATTGAGTGAGTCGATGGTATCAATCGCTCGAGTGAGCACAGGAAGAGGAATGTACTGGCGCTAATTCAAAGGGATGAAAACACACGCAGCTTTTTCAGTTGCGGTCGAGTCTCGAGTGAGGAGCCAAAAGATTAAATTAAAGAATTCAAAATCAGTGTTTAAATGGAAGCGGCATTATGAATAATTTATGATTATCTGATAATGACGGAACACTCCTGGGTTTTTTTGTTGGCATCCATTGGTTAAAGGACACACTTGTCATTTTGTCTCGAGGGGAAAATGTCTTCAAAACCAATGTTATCGAAGTTCAAGATGAGGGGTACTTTTGTCTATCGACTTCGTGACGGACGGCCCAAATGAAAAACTGGAAGGGCTGGCTAGGAAAGATTTTGATATGACACTATATCTTTATTAACTGAGCAAATCAGACGAAGCAACAATCCCGAGGAGGAAACTGATGTCACGCGCTCCAAGGTGAGTTCGTGACGTGTACGCAAGGCACTGGCCAGCGTGGCGGAAGGCCGGAGGCCGTATCTCTCTCCCCTATGCACCGTGACAAAGTACGATTCTTACGGGCTCAGCTCAAAATATCCGCTCTGCTTTCCGGGCCATGAATTGAGATAAACAACTATATGCACCCCACCTGCTTTTATGTTCACCCGATATGCGTTAAAACACTCCAAATCCCGATGAACAAGATAGGTATCAATAGTGATTATGCGGGGTGTGTTAAGTGTTTATGCAGAATAGCTGGGTCGATTCTGATGCCCATTGAAATAGTAATTGGATTGTCTCTCTCTTCTTACTCCAGAGTTATAGGAAGTAAAAGTAGGAATGACGAAGCAAGGAATAAATTATCAAATTTTGAGCCGGTTACCCGCACAGTCTAAAGTCTAGAACATGCTACAATGGCACCGATGGCCGAAATGAGTTGAAGAATATTAACAGGGGCACTAAAAAATGCCACAGCTTGCGTCAACATACTCTCTCACTCTAAACCCTGCTCGTTTCCATTTCCGCTTCCTTCCTTCAACCTCCGTTCTCCGCCCTGGCAAAAAAATAATACCTGCCATGTCTTTCTCTTCACCATCATCACCGTCGCCATCACATTCAACTGTCAATCCAAAAGAAGAGAGAAACTCAGAAAGCACGGACCCTCAGAAACTCTCACAAGTTCTAAAATACCATAACCAGACCAAACACTCCTTTACCAATTACGCACGTGGACCTCACGGGCTCGACTGGGCCAATCAACCCAACCCGTTTCGCCGTTACATCTCTGCTCCTCTCCTCCCTCTAGTGCACCTGCCCACGGACAATCAAAACCAAGCACCGTCATCGTCTTCAGATAATCACGATAATGCCCCTCTCTACTCTTCTCTTTTCACATCACTTCCTCCTCCTAAATCCGTCTCAATGTCTTCAATTTCTCAACTCTTTTATGATTCTCTGGCTCTATCCGCTTGGAAGACAACTGGATACTCTACTTGGTCTCTTCGGGTCAACCCGAGTAGCGGGAATTTGCACCCGACTGAGTCGTACATAATCGCCCCTGCTATTGCCTCGCTCTGCGACTCCCCGTTTGTTGCGCATTACGCCCCAAAAGAGCATGCTTTGGAACTCAGAGCCAAAATCCCATCCGAGTTTGACTTTTTCAACAAATTCTTTCCCAAAAATTCGTTTCTCATAGGATTCTCTTCGATATTCTGGCGCGAGGCCTGGAAATATGGAGAGCGCGCGTTTAGGTACTGTAATCATGATATTGGTCACGCTATTGCCGCCGTTGCAATGGCTGCAGCTGCGCTTGGATGGGACGTGAAGATTCTAGATGGTTTGGGTTACAAAGAATTGGAGAAATTAATGGGGCTTGATATTTTCCCGGAATTTGAAATTCCATCAAAACCTGTGAGAGGGAAGATTCCAGAGATTGAATTCGAGCATCCGGATTGTGTTCTTGTTGTTTTTCCATCTGGGAATGATGAATTTGATGTGAATTACGAGAAACTGAGTTCATTGGCAAAAGAGTTTTCAGCATTTGATTGGAAAGGGAAGCCAAATTTGCTAAGTAAAGAGCATGTATGTTGGGATATAATTTATAGAACAGCCGAGGTAGTTAGAAAACCGTTAACAATAGGAAGTGAGTTCGTAGTTGATCCATTCTATAGTAGTGGGGTTTGTAGTGAAAGATCTTACAAGGGTTTTACAGTTAGAGAAGTTGTTAGGAAAAGACGAAGTGCGGTTGATATGGATGGAGTGACAGCAATGGATAGAGAGACATTTTATCAAATATTGTTGCATTGTCTTCCTTCAGGTTCTAGAAGTGGAGAGAAGCAAAAGAGGCCATTAGCATTGCCGTTTCGAGCTCTTTCTTGGGATGCTGAGGTGCATGCTGCTTTCTTTGTCCACAGAGTGAAAGGGTTGCCGAAGGGGTTGTATTTTTTGGTAAGGAACGAGGATCATTTGGAGGAGTTAAAGAAGGCTACGAGGCCTGATTTTGTGTGGGAGAAACCAGATGGGTGTCCTGAAGATCTACCTTTATATGAACTTGCTAGGGGTGATTGTCAGCTGATTGCCAAAAGGCTTTCATGCCATCAGGTTTTCTGATTCTTTCCGTGGTTTTGTTTTTGTATTTATGTTTTATTTGCATATATTAGTCAAAATGGAAATTAAACAGTTTGTTGTTGTGATATTGTAAAATATTTAACAGATTGTAGATGATGAATTATGCCAGAGTTTCATATACTAGTGTAATTATCTATAGGAACCATAGTTTGACACCATTCTTAGATGAATAATTCATAGCTGACTTTTTGGTTGAAATAGAGATAGCAAATAGGGTAAATAAGCAAAATATCCATGGCCTTTTTAAAATTGTTTTCTCCTTCAATTAAATGCAGGACATTGCCAGTGATGGCTGCTTTAGCCTTGGTATGGTGGCTCATTATGAGCCTACATTGCGTAACAAGAATGTTTGGATGTATCCGCGATTGTTTTGGGAGACTGGTATTCTTGGCCAGGTGTTGTACCTTGAGGCACATGCAGTTGGCATATCTGCAACTGGAATTGGTTGCTTCTTTGATGATCCCGGTATGTTTATTTTCACTCTGACTCAATTATGATAAATTGATAATAATATGCATGATATCTTCAGTATTCCTGAGGAATACATTTTGCTTCCTTCCTTTGAAGATCTTGTGGAGAATGATCGCTGAATTCCAAGAAGCATAGATCAGATTGCAAAACCTTAGCAACATTAGGTCCAAAAAGAAAACATATCAGAAGTGAGCTAATCGTGAAACTTTAACTAATCCCCTCAGAAAAGATATGGTGGAAGTGGTTTACAGGGTTTGTGGAGGATTGTGGGATTATAAAAATTGGTGGCATCAGACCCTTCACCAAGCTAGTGATCGTGAATTGCCAAGTGGGTCTCCTTTATGTTACTGCCCATTTTTGTGCAACTTTCAACCATGATAATTGATAAGTACTTGAATATGTTGTAGGAAAACACTCTATTCAGATACGATATATAAATCCTTTTTATGGCATCGAATAATTTCAACTCGGAGTCTGAAGGAACAAAAGTAAATGTACTAGGCTATCATGGTGTCATCGCTTGCCTTTCACCTATCTGACAGTTCACCTATCTGACAAGTATAATTTCGAACTCCATTTGTTTTCTCTGCAGTGCATGAAATACTTGGTTTGAGAGGGTCAAACTTTCAGAGTCTCTATCATTTCACTGTGGGAGGCCCAGTTGTAGACAAGCGAATTATGAGCCTACCAGCATACCCAGGCCCTAAGATTGATGAATGATGATGCTACTGTTATGTCTATGACTTGTGCAGAAGTAACCTTTATCATCAATAAGAGATATATTACACTACAATTTTTTTTTCTTTTTCTGAAAGGGTCCAAGTATTATATATTTCAAATTTCAACATTACAATGTTGTAAATCAGCATAATATCAACCCAACACTTCAACGATCGAAATGCTGACAACAATCACAGGTGGTGTTGGCTATCATAAATAGTTTATACTCTAGTAGGTTTTTAATTGCAATCCCATGATTTTGGAAGGTCCCTACCTGTTATTAACGACAGTGTGTCTGTAACATTTTTCATTCCTATGATATAAAGATAAAATTCAATTGTTGTATGCTGTCCTCTTGCAGATTGATGTGATAGTATTGAATTAATGTTTTCATTTCACTTTATTCCATACTGTACAAGTGGTTCGAGTAAGCAGCAAAAGCAGAAAGGTATTGTAGCTGCAGGCTCCTTGGTGCATCCACCTACACTAACTGAGATTTTCTTGCCTGTGTTTCTTTCATGTATGTACTGCATAATCAAATCAAACGAGCATGCATATTCCACTCAAAAGATTTTTATTCAGCCTGTCTACCAAATCATTCGAACCTAATTCAAGACATTCTTTTTGCGTATCAGTTCATTTTAGGTGGCATCAATCATAAGTCCCATGCATGTGACTCAGGACATCAAGACATGGCTACATTGATAATCAGTTCGCCAAAAGTGAAAACTACAATGGTAAGACATGCTCCTTTTCTAGGCTTAGGGGAAGTTCATGTCTCACTTCCCACCAATTGTCAAGCGTCGATGAGCCGAAAATAGGGTACATGCTTATCTTAAAAAAAAAAAGCATTATCAAAGTGTTTCCAAATTTTTCTTATCTTTTCTTCAGAGGCACCAAGTCAATCCCCAAGATTGACACTATCTATTCTTTAAGAAGAACCTTCCATGAGATCAAACAAAAGTTCCCTTCTATCAACATGTGATTATGTATATGCAGTATCATCCTGTCTAAAGTAGACTGAAAAATCTTCGTTTTGTCAAAACACTATGTCCAGGCACAAAGATCATTATTTGTTGAATCATAAGTAAGCATTGTGCTCTCTGATGGGCCTCCATGGCTTTCTGCAACACTGCTTCCAAATGCACATTCAAGTCCCGACCCACACAAACCACTCACTTCTTCATGACAGTAGGAATCCATCACACCAAAATGTCAGTTAACAACATTTAGAAGAACCAAGATTTACAAGAACGAGCTGAAGATATCTGTTTCAAAATTGAAGGGGTTGCACGACCCAAAAATGTTATCCATTTCATACTTAAAGGAATCCAAGAAAAGACCAAGTGTAAGCCCAGCCTTCCAGTAATTAAACATGGTGATCAGACTCCTAATCTTGCTTAGTAAAGGAAGAGAAGCCCTATACATCAACCACCCAATCCCCTCCACAACTACAACTGCCAAGGCAGCAGAGAGAATGTCCCAGTCACCCGTTTGCCCAATAACAGTGGCAAAGGCAGTTGCACAATAAAATCCCACCAAGAAAAAGAGAAATTTTATTGGAAGGCCTTTCCTTATCTCCTGAATTCTAGCAGCCAATTTGGTTTGAAGAGCTTGGATGGCTCTAATTAATCGTGTCCTGCCATTACTGCTGTCTGCAGAAGAAGGATCAAATCCACTATCATCTACACTGCTTCCAACAGGCCACGACATTTTCCTGTTTCAAACACAAACTGTCTCCATTTTATAATTCATTCAAAATTTGAAAATAAATGGAAACATCAAATTGACAAACTACCATCACTTTTGCCAACAAAAGAAAATGCTCCCTGTTTGTATGCGGAGTAGCTAAATTTTGTTTAGCAGTTCATCAACTCCATAACTAAATGTGTTGTTACTCTACAACAACAAGATTCCACCAGATTAACTTGCAGCATCTTCTCTGAACAGGAAAGAACTTTTTCTGTACAGGGAAAATCTCCAAACAGCGTTATGAGGCATTAGAAGTTTTAAGCAATGAATGCCCAAATCCTTAATCAAAGCTAACCTATGTGTTCTACCATCATGCTGGAGGGTCTGAGTAAGGTGCCTAGTGGTACAGCTGCTGATTGAGGACCTAAATTATCCTCGCAACAGTAAACCATGCATCTTCTGATGCCAATAGTTATCTCAGCTAAGATATAAAATAGACAATGTGCAAGCTCATAACACCACTGAATGCCACAACTGCATCATAGTAAAATGCAAAGCAAAATCTTTCAACAAAGTCTTAACTAATGCATGAAAATGAAAACTTTCAGGAAATAACCCCATAAAATAGCTAGATACAAACAGTAAAAAGAAAAAAGCATAAAATTTGAGCATCGCGACTTGCTTGGGATTGCTGACTAAGTAAGGTTGAACCACGTGGATAAAACAGCACTGTGAATGGAAATTCTTGTCAAAAGTATAAGCAGTTTTGTGAAAACAAGTTGCAAGGACCATGATTGCAGCTCTTGATCTCCCCGACTTCGAAGCTGAAAATGAAAGCTTAGCACTTTTGGGATACTTGGGCAGAGTAATTGTAGCTGCCATCATCGTACAACAACCTGCAAATAAATATTAAATATATGTAAATGAACCAACAAATATAACAGCAAACACCTGAAAAACAATTAAGAAGAAGCATGTCATTATCATCATCAATCAAAACATTAAACCCGCCGTACCTTACATACAACTAGATTTGTGTTTAATTTTCAAATCGTGAAAATAATGAAAATATTCAGTAACATGACATCCAATTTATTCTGAATTCTATGTGCTAAAATTCTCTGGTCGTTTATTCACGTGAATAAATTCATTATCAAACCGGTTCTTCAATTAATTTTGTGTATTTACTATTGAGGAAAAGTAATTATTTAAAATAAAAACACACACAAAGCCGAAACTAAATTGTAAAGCTCTGACAAGCAAATGAGGTGGTTCAGCGGAGTTTTGCTAACAACTTACTAACTGGTTGTATTTCTTAATCGAAATTATAAAAGGGAAGAAACTGCAAATTGGAAATAGAAAATCTTACAATACGGGGATAATCTTTGGAATAGGCCTTAACCTTTGAAAGCCCGTTGCTTGTTCTTGCTACTTCCTCTTCAAACTTCAATGGCTTCGCAGTTTGCCCTTTCTTATATATTTTCTTTTTTCTATTTATTGAGTTTTTGAGGAGGATTTTCCTTTCGGAGAAGAAAAGGCTATAGGAATATATCCATTCTTTCGTTATAAAAAAACGCTCACACCAGCGGCCGTTTTAATTAGGCATTTTTTAAGAAGTGGGTCTGGAAATTTTTATCATTTGGATTTGAGCTCATTTTTAATTTTATTTTATAAATTTTAAAAATTTTATTTTTATTTTATTAATTTAATTCTATTAAAATTAGAATTGATAAAAAATATTTTTTAATAATATATTAATAATTTTATCATTCTTTATATATTAGTTTAATATAATAATATAAATATATTATATAATGTACATGTGTCAACTTTTAATAAATTTTAAAAAAATAAAAAAAAATACGTGATATACTGTAATAAGTTAAATAAAATAAATAAAAGGGTAGAAGAACAGTGGTCACCATCGTCCATCGTCAGTGACTAATTGTAATTTGACTCAAAATTAATATTATTGGACTCAAATTTTTGTGATCTACACGATGGTGGAATTTGTTTTAACATCGAAGCACTATAAATGTGCCAAAAGTGAGAAAGAACATGGTGGTTAGTGGTGGCCACCGTTGTTCGAAGGTGGTGTGCACCACCTTTATCATTGGACAGATCGACCTACCGGCCAGCTATTCATCAGCGATCGCCAACCCGTAGTGGTGGGCGGCGGCCACCGCCATTCGCCATCAATCTACGAGTGGTGGCGTACATCGCCCCCATCATTAGATAAATTAGCCACCGATCTGTCCAATGGTGGGAGCGGTGGCCGCCGACAACCACCGTGCTCTTCCCCACTTTTGACATATTTACAGTGTTCCATTGTTAAAACAAATCTCACCATCGCGTAAATAACAAAATTTTAAGTCCAATGATATTAATTTTGAATCAAATCACAATTAGTCATGGCGGCCAGTCGGCCACCAACGACGGCGACCACTGTTCTGCTATCCCATTTATTTATTTATTTATTTTATTCAACCTATTACAACAGGTCATGAGTCTTTTTTTTTCAAAACCTATTAAAATTTGACACGTATACATTATATAATGTATTTACATTACTATATTAAATTAATATATAAAAGAGAATAAAATTGTCAATATACTATTAAAATATATTTTATCAATTCTAATATAATCAAACTAATGAATTATAATAGAATTAAATTTTTTTTAAAATTTATGGAATAAAATTAAAAAGTAGGTCAAACTCTAAAAATAAAAATATCTTTATCCTTTAAAAAATATATATTTTTCGTCTATTAATTTGTGAAATAATTACTTAAAAATACATATCGATGTATCCGTTAACGCAGAGGGGGTTAATGTTTTTGTTTTTTCTTCTGAGCATCTATGAAGGTGTTAATCCTCTTCCTCTCCTTTTATTTTTTATATTTCAATTGAGAAAATATAATATGTATTACAGATAAAATTAGGATGAAGATTTTTTTTTTTGATAAAGGATTAAAATTATTTTTTAAATTTCATAATTATTAAGGTTAATCAAGTCGAGCATGTAAAAAAACCAATAAGACTAAAATTTAATTTTTACATATTTATATATTTATTAACGTGATACTAAATAATTAGTGTAAAATAAGTCGAGTATATTCATCGATCAACAAGTGCCGTGTGTAATTTTTTTATTATATTATTAATACTATAATTTATTAGTAAATATTATGTCATAATAAAAATATATAATTTATAAATGTAAAATTATTAATAAAGACATATATATTGTTAAAAAAATTACAATGACACTTAAACTGCTTTTTAAAGCCTACTTAAACTCTCAGACCCAATTTAATTTGAGGCAATTTCACCTAACTCGGTACAAGGTCTGATTTATTAACTTTTGTCATTTGACCTATAGGATTTAGGGAAATTTTTAATTCGTTTGACCTATAGGATTTGATAGGTGGGATTTGTTCATAATTTTATCACATCACTTAGTTTCACAACCCAAAGGTGAATTACTATGAGCACCTTCTATGTCATCATTAAATCCCATAATCGAGATACACATTAATAAAATCCAATTACTGTCTACATCAAGCAAGGCTCACCATTTACTTTATTGGGGTACATTGCATAACATAACATAACATTGTCCCTCGTACTGATAAAATAATGAAAAAAATTCATAAATAATCTTTAAATTATTTTATTATTTTATTTTAATTAAATATAAAACAATTATATTTTATTAACTAAATAATTTAATTTTAAACAAATTTATCCTTATATCAAATTTATAACTTCGTATTTTTTTAAAAAAACTTTAAAGAAATAGCTTATCGAATATTTTTGAAATTATTATTCTAAAAAGTCAAAGGGTTGCTGAGGATCGCTTCGAATCAAATCAAAGAAATAATTCGGATAAATTTTCTAAACTTGTTAGAAATTAGATAAATTTACATTTGAAGTTAAAAATAGTTGTTATTAACCAACTAAATGAGTTAGAATAGTATAAACGGCGTTGAAATCCGGCCAAAAATAAGTTATGGAGTGTGTTTGGCGAAAACCAGACGGAGGTCGCTGCGGCAGCCGTCAATTTAGTCATCGCGGGACACATCTCGGGCCCGAGATGGCCCCACGGCGCCCACATTGTGTGCATCTCGGGTTCGAGACGGCCCCGCGGTGCGCAATCTGTGGGCATCGCGGGGGCACGTCTCGGGCCCGAGATGTACCCCCGCGATGCGCATTTTTTTATTTTTAAATATTTTATCGTTTTAAAAATTTTTACTAAATTTTCCATTTGTGAACTTTTCCTAATCTTTTTTATTTTTTCAGGTCATATGGAGTGTGATGCGATAGTTATTTATTTTGGAGGAAAGTGGGAGAGTTCTAGTGACGGGGAAGAAAGTTATGTTGATTATAATAATTTTGGAATTTTGGTTCCAAAAGATATTAATTTTGAAGATCTTTTAAATGCAGTATGTTATACCTTGGGAGTCGACAATGTGAAGTGTAAGGTGACTTTGAAAATTAAAATTGATGCAACGAGGTATAACCTAAAGCCTATTGAGATTATAAATGACAATGTTGTTCGATTTTTTTTAAGCGCCAATAAAAGATCGTACTGTCCTTTATGTGTAACAGTGGATCCTAGAGCTCCTGTTTATGAAGATAATGTACAGCCCCCCAATCCACCATCAATTCATGGTCATTTTATGTCAGCTAGCGGTAGCAACCAAGTAAGTCATACATCTCTATCAGTTCCAGCAGTGGTTCCTGCAAACACAACGAACGAGTATCACAATATTTCTCCTATACCCTTTAATGAAGACCCAGCCTATACACATTACGCTTGTGATGACATTGAAAATGTTGGGGATGTGGAAGGGGACTATGATGATGTTAGAAATGTTGATAATTTAGAAGGGGATGATTTAGCAGAAGGCGGACGTTGTTATGTTTCGACAAGCTCCCTAAATGTTGAAGCTAGAAGAATAGATTTTTGTGAAGCGGAAAATTCCTTTGCGTTTATGCCTCCAATACCACCATCAGACTTGGTCATTTCAGATAAGATATCGAGTAGTGGATTTGACGATGTGTTTGTAGGAAAGTTGTTTGTAGGAAAGTTGTTTGATAGCAAAGACGAACTTCACCAGGCTATTAGTATGGTAGCACTTAAAGGTAATTGGAGCTTTAAAGTGTCAAGGTCGACAAAAGATCGTTTTGAGATCAAATGTGATGATGATAGATGTCGATGGCGATTACGTGCAGTGTCGACAGATGCAAGGAAACATTTTATTGTGCGCAGAATTGATTTAAGTCACGTGTGCCAATTAGATCGATTGCGCGATGGTCATCGACAAGCAAAGTCTCGGATTATTGGCAAATTTATAAAAAATAAGTTTGCATCTGCGAGTCAACTTTATAGACCGAAGGAAATCCAAGCAGACATACGTGAGGAGTTTGGTGTGGACTTAACTTACCCTACTGCTTGGCGGTCTAAGGAGCATGCATTGGTGTTGATACGTGGTACTCCAGAGGGTTCATATAAATTACTTCCTGCATACTGTCATATATTGGAACAACAGAACCCTGGTACAGTCACACATTTGGAGATTGACGATTGCAAGCACTTTAAATATTTCTTCATGGCTCTTGGACCATGTATTAGAGGGTTCCAGTCTTCCATCCGACCGGTTATTGCAGTTGATGGTACATTTTTAAAAAATGCATACTTGGGAACAATGTTTGTGGCTGTTTGCAATGATGGAAACAACCAGATTTTTTCACTTGCATGGGGTATTGCTGACTCTGAAAATGATGCTTCATGGAAGTGGTTTATGGAAAAACTCCGAGGAGTTATTGGCGATCTTGCGAACCTTGTATTTATATCTGATCGACATGCTAGTATCGAGAAGGCCATTAAAGAGGTATTTCCTAATGTATATCATGGTGTATGCATCCATCACTTGAAGGGTAATTTGGTAGCACGATATAAGATACCATCGCATACAACAAAAGGAGGGGGATACTTGGCCTCTTATTTTGTTGCTGCCAAGGCGTATCGCATAGCTGACTTTCAAAGGGAAATATATAAGATGCGAGAAATGAAACCGGAGGCAACGAGATACTTGGAGGAAGAGGTTGGTTTTTCAAAATGGGCTCGATCAGTGGGAGCATTCAGAAGATATGACATTATGACCACCAACATTGCAGAGAGCATTAACGCTGTTGCGAAGGATGCACGTGCCATGACGGTGACTGCCTTAATTGAGTGGATCCGAGAGTTAATGCAAAAATGGTTTGTTGAGAGACGTGAGGCTGCAGAAAATATTTCAAACTTCTTGACCACTTGGGCCCATAACAAGATTTGGAAGCACAATGATGATTCTGCTCGCATGACGGTGCATGCAATAGATCGATCTAGTTTTGTTGTTAAGGACGGAAAAAGAAATGGAATAGTGGACATCCCGGGAAAGTCATGTAGTTGTCAAAAGTTTGATATGCGGCAACTACCGTGTCCTCATGCACTTGCAGTATGCAGGCAGGTCAGATTCCAGTACCAGACTCTTTGTTCGCGATATTACACGACTGAGTGTTTGTTGTGTGCATACAGTGAACCAGTAAATCCGGTTGGTCATCCGTTAGATTGGATTGTTCCAGAGGAGTTGAGAGCTGCTGACATCCAGCCTCCTATAGTACGTTGGCAATCAGGAAGACGTCGGAAGAATAGAATTCTATCGCAAGGTGAGGCTCCCACGAAGAATGTATGCAGTCGCTGTAAGCAGCATGGACATAATCGACAAACTTGTCGAAACCCAATTCCATTACATGGTAGTTGATGTGTTCTTTATGAGTTATATTTGTATTTGTATTTTAAAGTCATGTAGTTATGGACTTTATTTGTACTTTATTTGTACTCTTATAAACATGGAAATTTTATTTTATTTTCCAAAAATTTCTGGATTAAAACGGACAGAGTTTCCCCTATTTTTTCTCAAAATCTATATTTCATAAACCTGCAGAAAATACACTTCAAATATTTCTCACATCTCTTAGCTGTAAAGGAAACCTCCCGTCCCTACCCAAATCAATCAACATCATTTTACAATCTTTATAAACATAGATAAAAACATACAAATCAATCAACATCATTTCACTACTTTTTTGCACATTTTCATAAGTCGGTCGCCATTTTGGTCCTAAAAAATGACCCATGCTCAGGACCAAAATCTAAGGGATGACAACACATCAAAAACTCTATAAACATACAAACATAAACCCCACAATCTCCACTATTCACTGTCTGTTGTGGCACTCCATCCTTTAATCTAATTACATGAAAAGGGGTTAAGTCAGGTGTAATTCGTCGTTGCTCATATAATCTACAAGCATCTAAGTAACGGGGTAACAACATAGCTAATGGCAGGACATGATTCTCAATCACGCCATCGGTAAATCCCTTGATGCTAGAATCGTAGATCAATATTTGCCGATGCAAGATGTCCACCTCAGCCGTTACCCAATGCTGTTGATTGTAGTTGACAGGAATATAAACCTACATAAAATTCAAATAAGTCTTAGAAATAGTACTACAAGTTATAAACAAAAATAACAACATTCACACAAAATAGTACTATAAGTTATAAACAAAAATAACAACATTTACCTTATCAACCTCAATCCACATACATGCACCGAGTAAATCTTCTTTAGCGCCTTGAGCATATGCCATCACTTCATCACTCCATACAATGCCAGTAATGTCATTTTTGTGCTGCTCATAAAGGAGTCTAAAAGACTCCTACAAATGCAGGGCCATCGAATAATCAATAAAATTGAAATAACAAAATATAAATAATTTAATTCATCACTCACAAAGAAGTACGAATCCACAGAAGTGGACAATTGAGGCAATGCATTAGTGCAACCGTATTGCCCAAGCCGAATCACCTTCAAATACTCATTAATATGCTGCATTTAGAAACAATAACCGTCAAGTGATTCTATAAATTTATAAAAAAACTGCAAGGGGATAATTATTGAATAATTTACTTACAAAGTCATCCAGCCAACTGTGTAGCAATTCCCGAAACCATGTCGGGTTAGCTTCTAGCCCAGGTAAGCTGACTACACCCTCATCCTTGTCCATCCAAGCCTGAAACTGAACCATGATAATCGAGTCTATCGGCTACAACGGATTCATGTCTGCTTGAGGTTGCACTTCAATTTCAAATTTCTTCTTTTCGTGTATCCTTTGTGGAAATGGATTTGTATATGGGGTGTGCAAATACCATGCAGGCCTATACTGTCTCCCAAATTGACTTACTCCCTTATGCGGGGCCGGCAAGATCTCAACACTTGCAGGACTGTTAATCAGTGACTGGGGCAATATATCATGACCAGTAGCTGGGGTCTGAAAATCATATTGACAGCCTGCCGGTGTGTTCTCTCCATACTACAATATATGTATATATTAAAATAAATAAAACTGCAATTAAGGTAATTGTGTTTAAAATTTATTTTACTTACCATATTATGGCTTTCGTTCTGTTGGAATGAGCATGACTGCCTAAACCACATCATCATTTGCTGCATCTGCTGTGTAAGATCGGTCCGGAGTTGATTAACACTTGTTAAAATTTCATTTTTATCCTTGTCCATTCTTTGTAGAAGTGCAACTTCAGTATGCTCAATTCTCTTAATCATCTCCTCCCACAGCTGCTCAATCTGATGTGTTACGCCATGGTCTGCAGATGCATTGTGTTCAGACTACAAGAAACATAATCATAGTTAATGACTTATTTAGAAATATTAGAAATATATTAAAATTTCTCTTTAGTTAATCACGTAAATAAGTAATATACCGTTGCTCCTGCCACTGGTGTTGACATTTGTGGGTTTGTCCATTCATATCCACCCCCCTCCACATCCATAACATCATCGTTAGGGTCGCTAAAATGGGCATAGGTCATGGGGCGCTTGCTCTCGCTGAAATCAGACATATTTGGTAAGTCACCAGCATAACTTCTGCTTGGAATGCCTACACGTCTAGCCAGACGCACAATTGCCTCTCTCTTCTCATGGTCTTTTGGTACTAATTTACGATGTACCGAAAGAACCTATAAATCAACCAACCATATTAAGTTACGCTTAAAACAAAATAAAAGTTATAAACCAATATATATATTTTTCATTCATATCAACACATACCAAATCATTTGCTAACATTGTATCCTGAACTTCATCGAACAATAGAGTCCCTCGAGTCGTCCAATTCAAAATACGAGGGAAGCGATCACCATTATGATAACCAAAAATCTCTCCACACACTGGAATTGCCTCGAAAATCCATACCTAATATAATTATATTTAAAATATAAGTTTGACATATACAAACAAAATATATAATTAAGATCAAAAAGTTAAGTACATATGGCGTACCAGAAATGCGTGCGAAAAGTCATATACGTTGTAACTCTCAAACTTCTTCTGTGCAAACTCTTTCCTTTTTATTTTCTCAAGTTTTTGGAATGCAGCCTTCTTAAGTGAGTTATGAAGTACGGTCCATGCAATATTGCCCCATGGATACTTATTAAACTCATCAAGGTCATCCACTAAATATAAAACAAAATTTTGAATTCCACTACGCTCGTCATGTGGAATCAAAACACGATGCACAAAATAAAATAAACTTAACTTTATTGCATCTGCATCGTCCATTTTCTCCAAATTTAGACGTGCGTACCATTGATCAAGAAGTATGTAAGATAATTTCTTTACCCCAGAAAAATATGTATCCCATAATCGAGTGCCCAATTTCCTATGTAGCTGCTGGGCGGGAGGGTAATCTCGCATTTGTAGTCCAGTGATTAGTGAAAACTCCTGCCGGCTAAAACGGATGCGTTTCCTCCCTATGTAAAACCACATCTCATCATCTACATTAGAGGTATGCACCTCACGCAACAATAACTCGTGCACCAAAATACCAGAGAATGTCAACTCTGACATATCTAAGAAATACCCCATACACGTCTGCCTAAATAATGTTTTCTGACTTGTTGTCAGTTTATCTTTAATGCAATTTAGACCCCACATCTTAGCATAAGCCGTCACTGATGCACGAAAAAACATATGCTCTGAAATTCTATATTATTTCGATACGTTCTCTTTCCTGTAACAATAAAAAAAAATAAACAAAATACATTAATATTAAGAAAAATAATAATCAAAAAAAGATTATTTACAGAAATAATTAATTTAACATACATAATACATTAAAATAATTAATTACTAACATATTAATCAACATATTATAATAATAAAATCAAACCAAACTTAATAATTAATTTACTAACATATTAATATTAATCAACATTAATTATATATTAAAATCAAAATAATCATATATAATTATAATTACATAAGGTACTCACAATAATAATAAAAAATGTTACAAACCAAAATTAATGAGTCATTTAAGCAAATTTTTCCATCTATTAGATCAATTCCTTCTAAATAGAATTTATGAAATCTTTTATTTAATTTAAATAAAATTACATTTATCTAAATTATTAATGTAATTTTATAAATATATTTAATTAATTTAAATATAATTAAATTTAATTTTAAAAAACCTAATTCAAAAAAATTCGCGCCACGTGGCGCGAATTTTGCGGCATCGGGGGCTCGCATCGCGGGCCCGAGATGGCTCCGCAATGCGCCTGTTGAACGCGTATCGCGGGGTCGTCTCGGGTCTGCGTTGTGCGCCCGCGATGCGCGTTAAGGGCGCATTGCAGGCGCGCATCGCGGACCCGAGATGGCCCCGCGATGCGCCTGTTAAACGCGCATCGCGGGGCCATCTCGGGTCCGAGATGGCCCCGAGATTGGCAACGGTGGCCGCCGTCTGCATCGCGAATATGACCCAAAAATCACGATTTTTTGCCCATTTTCAACGTTTCTTACACCATTCAAACCCATTTTTCACATAGAATTCAATAATTTCATCTATTGCTAGTTTTAAATATAAATTCTAATAATGTTATAAACAAATTTAAAATTTTCAAAACTTAAACAAAACTCACAAAAAATCGATCATTTTCTTTGTTTGAAGTGAAAAATCTGTTGTAAAAGCTCTGATCTATGCAGTGATAACTTCAAACTTTTCGATTTAACGAATTTTGATAATTTTTGATTTTTTTAATTGATTTTCGGGTGAGTGAAAAGTTAATAGAGAAAATGGGTAAATATGTCCAAAATATTTATATTTGATTAATAAAATATATTTAATTTTAAATTAGTTAAAATATTATAATAAAAAAATAATAAAATTATTTGTGAACTTTTCCCTAAAATAATGAAGTTTGTCTAAAAGAGGTAACACTTATAACCTCCAAATTTAAGGCTGATTATCCAAAAAAAAAAGTAATCAAGGATATTTTATACTTAGGGACACAATTATCTAAGAACCCTTAACTTTGATATTATTTCAAAATGTCTCAATTAGAGAGCAGACTATCTAACTCATGTGTCACCGTATGTCATTCTTGAAAAATTCAAAAATTCGCCATGCCAATTCCTTATAAGTTGAAAAAAAAAAATTTAACATCTTATCTTTTCACATACGCATACAGGGGAAACACGTGAAGTAAGAAGAAAATAAAAATATTATTGCACTTACGAATTCGTATTTTAATATATTGTCATTTCAAGTGATTTTTGTAAATGTATTAAATAATAACTTTAAATTTTGAAAAAATTAATATTTAATAAATGCATATCATATTATTCAAATAAAAACTAATAATGGCAAAACAGTGCAACTTCAGTCATTCAATTTAAAATACTCATTAGTAATTATGAAACGTAATAAACGGTTTCAAAGCATCTTCATTAGGGATGCTTCTTACGCTTATTCAAATTATAACTCATTAAATTAATTATTCCGAAAAAAACATAAATTAATATTTACACGAACCAAGACATTGAACTACCCAATACAAAATAAAAATAAAATAAAATAAAACTTGTGTTATTATCATAACAAATATATATAAATTTTCCAAATTTTAAATTATAAAAAATATTATCGACTTTCATAAAATTTTTAATGTAAAAACATATAAGTAAACAAATTTAATGAAAAAACTAAAAATATTAAAAAAAAACTTGAATAGTAAGAAATTTAGTTGAGGTCGAGGAGGTTAAACTGTTGAACTGTACAGAATGATTAGAGTTAGAAAATTTTGCGGAAAAAAAAAGTAGAAATTTCGAGAAAGGTAAAGCAAAACTTGCGAGTTAATTAAAGTTAAAAATAATTAACTAAAAAAATTGACGATACGTAACAAACAAAATTCACCTCATTAGTAGGATTACGGATTTTACCATCAACAATAACAATTAACGAACGATAGCTGCATCTGCACTGGGGTTTACTTTATCAGATACCTCCTTGAGATTTACCTTAATACCATGTTGGTAGAAATTTTTCCTAAAATATCAGAAACATCCCCTCAGTTTAACGTTAACAATGACCGTTGGTTGACTGTTGCATATGAATAATAACCACATTGTCTTATCACTGATGTCTCTTTTTTACTAGTATAGTTGCCGGTCTCTTCGTGTAATGCGATATTTTTTCCCCCTATTATTTTGCAAATAAGTTTGATTTGAACTAATTTTTAATCTAATTGGATTATTTAAAGTATAGTTGCTGGAAACAATTTCGATGACACATGTGCGACTCCAAAGAGGCAAGTGATTATTGAGTTCCACATCTTAAATGAGCAATTTGGCCTAAACGAGAATCATATAATTGAACTTAACGAGAGTTTAAACCCATCAATACTTAGTATTTATAATATGAGGGTTATTAAATATGGCCACTTGAAGACTCGCGTTAATAGAGCCTTATAGTCAAATGACACGCATGTAGAATTATGTTAGTCTTTATATCATTACCGAGCTTTCAGTCAAATGACATTTCGACAAAACTATGTCAAGTTCTATGTTACTATTAAGTCTCACAATACATCGCCAATAAATACATATTAGTGAATAATTAAATAAGAGGATGAAGTCATAAGTGATGTAATTTAAGGGCTATTGTCGTAGTATCATGTTAATATATCCCAATACTTTGTCCATTTAATAATAAAGAAATGAGACATGTCTATAAAAAGACAAGAGTAAGTTTATATTAGATAATGTTCAAGTGTCAATATTAAGGACCACGTATTGTTTACTTAACCTGTGAAGCTGATCATATGGTAAAATGTCTAATTAAATGAAAACTTATATTCAAAATCTCGAGAAACTCAATTATCAAGGAATCTCTAACCTCAACACTTCATAAAAACACCATTTGATTTTACATTGCCAAATATCAACTATTAGAAAAATTCTCCAAACCATTTTCTTTCACTTATAATGCATCTTCAATTTTAAAGACAAGGCAAGTCACTCAAAACTTAAACAAAAAAATTATATTCCCATTCTTTTTAAAATTATCTATGGGGTAAAAATCTAATAAAATTTCAACTACAAGACTTGTCATTTTATTTAAGCATCAGATATTCATTAATCATCTCACTAATGCTTTATCTGGCCAAATATTTTTTATACTTTACAAATCTAAATATTTCAATATCATTATTATTTTTTTTAACAACTCTTAACTCAATATTTTATGCTTCACAACTCTCCAACTAGTTTAAGTCCAACTCTTGACACAAGTCAACCCCAACAAGCTCAATCCCCTCCACACTTAAGCAAGTTCTTAAGTGTTGAAAGGCTTTGAAAGGCTAAATCTTGGACTCCAAATAATTGTTTTATATTTTATGTATCATTAAATATGACTAAATTGAAACTATTATATATATATAAAATAATATTTAATATAAATCTCAAATCACTTACCATTTATATAAGGCAATTTGTCGTATACTATTCAATTATACTCACCATTTCTTTTTACATCAAGTTAATTGTAATTATCTAAAAATAAGAAGTAAGAATTGGTGTTTAATGAACAAGACTTCTCATCCCGTTTAAATATATAAAAAAAAATTAATTACAGTTGCCTCTATGGGTAATGGTGAAAATATTTTCGAACTTGACCCAATCCGTCTTGAAATTTCAGGTCGGGACAAGAACAAAAATTAATTTAAGACACATTCATAAATTTTCTGTCATGAACGGATTAGGTTAGGTTTGAAAATTTTTCGACCCAAATATATTTTTTTAATTTTTTAATTTTAATTAAATTTAAAGTTGATTTTAAAATGACAACATTAAACATAACTGAATTTAAACTTGAATTTAACATAATTAAAATCGAAATAATATTTGAAATTATAATATTTAACGTAATTGAAATCAAAATAAAATTTAAAATTATAATATTTAATGTAATTGAACTTTAAATCCATAATATTGAACATAATTGAAATCGAAATAATATTGAATGTATTTCAACTCGAAATTAGATTTATACTTATAACATTTAACAAAGTTAGATTTAGAACTATTTTAAAATTAATCAAAATTATAATATTTAACATAATTGAATTTCAAATAATAGCATTTAATGTAATTCAAATCCATAATAGTTAACATAATTGAAATCGAAACAATAATTTAAATTATAATATTTAACATATTTCAACTCAAAATTTGATTTATATTTACAATATTTAACATAATTAAATTTGGAACAAAATGATTTTAAAATTAATCAAATTATAATATTTCACATAATTTAAATTCAAATTGAATTTGAAATAGTAACATTAACATAATTGATTTTGAAATAATAACATTTAACATAATTGAAATCTAAATTATTTTTTTTTTTATTTTTTTAAAAATTTAATTCAAAAATTCCCAATCCAACCCAATTCGTCTAAAAATCAAAATGACATCGTTTCAATGCTAAAATAAAAAAAGAAAAAAATTTCCAATTCGACTTGAAAAGTGTTTCGAACGGACACTTTTTAGCATCTTGATTGGGTTCAAAAATTTTCGAACCCAAAATTGCTCACCCTTGCCTCTGTGCACCCATCGACCTAAAATCAAGGGTTCAAGTCCTAGAAAGAGATAGAGAGTTTTGTTTTTTCTAATTATTGGAAGCAGTTATAGTTTAACAGTTATAATAAAATATTTGTACACTTTGTTTGTAATAAAATATTTTTTATTTGTGACGAGACTATTATAACCGGGATAACACTGGGGCGGGATAGGAGCGAAGAGGCCTTTCCTATACTCTGCCCTATTTTTTATTCTAAGTCTTGTCCCCACTCTATTTTTCATAAAAATTTAACGAGGCAGGAATGGAGATTCCTCATATGAAAAATGACTATCTCATCCCAATTTCATTCTCCATTTATATTTATTAATATTAAGTATTAATTTAAATTCACAAATTTTAATAATATAAAAAAATTATATTAATGTAAAAAAAATTAAACTAACAAATTAGAATAATATGACAATATCATTTAATAATGTGAATAATAAATAAAATTTAAAATATATATATTATTTTAAATAATTTTTTTGTGTCTAGTATTATTGATATTCATATTAATTACTTCATATTCTCTCGTTAAAAATCACAAGATGACAGAAAGAGCAAATTTGATGGGAGAATAAAATTAATGACTATCTAATTCAAAAATAAAAATTGTTATTATTAAATTTTAAGATTTTTATTAATAAATTATAGTATTAAAATATTTTACAGTAATATAGTTAAATACAAATGATAAAATAAAAATTGATAAATTATATAATATTTAAAAATATACTAAAAGTTACATTTAATAATTCATATAAAATAACACGAGGAAGAGAATGGGCAAAGAAGTTTAATCTTCTCTCCGTTTTATTAATAATTTAAAAAATAATTTTTTCTTATATCTTATCTCATTTTTTACAAAAAATTACTCTATATCTATTCAGGGGCAAGACCCATCCTTATACGTTGCCATTCTTAAATTATAACGAAATATTTGTATATTTTGTTTGTAACAAAATATTTGTATCAAAAAAGTTTACCGCTGACGAACGGACGAATGGGAGGTTTGTGAGAAGTTAAGAAAAATTTATATCTAACTGATATTATGGAAAATTTCATGGGAAGTACATGATAATATCCCAAACTTTGTCAGGTAGACTAGCCTGGATGCTTGAACTTTACCAAACTTGCTTGTCAATTCATCTTTTCTCTCCTCAAAGTGTTAATGTCGTAATTATTGAATAATCCCAACTATTTCGGAGACTTTCTGTCGACCTCTCTGATCAGGTAATTTTCTATCGCTTATTCTTTTTGGTTGCTGATAAAACTTACTAACGCAACAGCGACAACTTTGCTAGTTAGCTCTGCCGTGCTCAATTTAACTAATTGTAAATTCTCAGCCACTTGCGTTTCAAAATTATGTTAAATCTTAGATTCGCTGTTTAATGGTCTTTACATACAATAATTTCTTTGAAAGCACAATGATGTTGTTGATATGGAGAATTTTTAAGTTAGTGTGTGTTCGATTCCGCCTTTTCTCTTCCATGTTTTGATAGTTTATAGCTGAGTTGATTTATTAGTTTTTTTTTTGTGGCAAATTTAGTAAGAGCATGGGCACTTTAATTCTTAGCACATGTCTTTAATTCTTAATAGCTCAATAAGATGCTAGTTGAATACGACCTGTCCTGGTAGCTCTGCGAAATTCAATCTGAACGATCCAATATCATTAGAGGTCTGTGATGATTGTTAATTTATTTCTGTTGTTTGTCAGGTTGAAGGTTATTATGTTTATTGCATTCCCTCTGGGGCTGAATCGCGATCTTTATAGGTAGGTAACTGATCTTTAAGTTTTAGCCCTTTCTGGATTTTATATGACATGGGTTGTTTCTTTTGGGCTTTGTACTTTGCAGATTTAAGCATCATTATTATTTCAAAGGTTATGTTCATGAATACACTATCAAGGCAGAACTTTGGAACTGACACTTAGGCTTTTGTTTATCTGATTGAGTGGATTTCTTTCTGTACTTTTGCTATTTGTGTTGTTTTTCATAATTGTAAATGCAAGTACTAAATGACCAGTCAGTTCATGATTATTGGAACTTAAGCGCTTGAACAGGTTATTGGATCTTCTCTGTTGTAGAGAGATCCCAATAAGTTTGTATAGTTTAATTTTTCATTGAATGAAATCAAGCTTCCTCCCATTTATGTTTCCTAAGTTGGCTGAGGACTCAAATTTCATCTCAGTTCCACCTTGGTCACATATAAAAAACTGTCAGTCTGCCACCTATTATGGAAACTGCTCAGTTTATGTTTCACTATGAGGCTGATCTTATCCTATTTATTAGGAATAAACAAATTAAAGTCTTCATGTAATGTAAATTGGAACTGGAAATTAAATTTTGAGCGCATATCAAACACATCTGATCAAAGATTATGAAGCAAAACATGTGTCATTAAAATGTTCGGATAAATAGATTGGACAACTTGATTTGGGAGTTTATATTTCATTTGTTCAACTAGGAGTCTCATTTTGCGAGTGCGTTGAATTTAGGGGTTTTTATTTGGGAGAGTGTCTTATTTGAGTAGTTTGTCATCATATTTTTCAGAGGACTTTTGTTGAATTTGTTTACGAATGATGGTCCTTCAGTTCTACTATGTTTACTATGTGTGGTATTAAACTTGTATGAATTCTTCTATTTGAAGTTATTTTGTTATACTTTGGTATCTATTTCAGAAAAATTCTTCTAATTTATCCAAAATGTGTTGGTTTATTTAGCTCGGAAATGTTCATGAGATTGATCTCACACCTTTTGCAACTCTAGAAGCCTGAGCATCTTTTGGTTTGGATTTGACTTGTTACATGTAACATGCACAGATCTAATTGAGAACACTTACTGAAATAAAACCATTTTTAATTAGCATCCATAAACTGGACTTTTGTTTTCTGTGTCTGTATTTTATTACCAGTCAAGCATTCTTGTCTAATATCTATGAACTTTATGATTGTGGGAATTGCAGTTTGTTCTATATTGGTTTTTTATCTGAAGGAATCCAATCTAACTCCCCCTTTGTTGGTGGTAGCTATGCTACTTTCTGGGGTGAAAGATAGCCAACTGCGTGAGAGCAACAGCCAAAAGGTTCACCCTCAACCGATGGAAGAGGCCATGAATCAGAATCCAGAAGCTCTTGAAGCGCTGGTGTCCAAGATATTTACAAACATCTCCTCCTTGAAGTCAGCTTACATCCAGCTCCAAGCTGCTCATACTCCCTATGATCCTGATAAAATCCAAGCTGCTGATAAACTTGTAATTTCTGAGTTGAAGAACCTGTCTGAACTCAAGCACTTTTACAGGGAAAACAACCCTAAACCAGCATGTGTTTCACCTCAGGACTCTCGCTTAGCTGCGGAGATCCAAGAACAGCAAAGCCTGCTGAAAACCTATGAGGTTATGGTGAAGAAGTTCCAATCTGAAATTCAGAATAAAGATTCTGAGATTCTTCACTTGCAAAAGCAGATTGACGAGGCAAGCCAGAAGCGAGAAAAACTGGAGAAGAATCTCAAGCTTAGGGGTTTGTCGACCAAAGAGTCAGAAGGTTCTGGAGATGAAAATGGATTTTTTCCAGTGGATCTAACACCCGATCTCTTTATAATTAATGTTGAAGCTGCTTACAAAGCTATTCATGATTTTTCTAAACCACTGATCAACATGATGAAAGCAGCTGGATGGGACCTTGATGCTGCAGCTAATTCTATTGAACCCAATGTTGTTTATGCGAAGAGAGCACACAAGAAATACGCATTTGAGTCCCATATATGCCAAAGAATGTTCAGTGGGTTTCAGCAGGAAAGCTACTCCATTAAATCAGACAATGTTAAAGTTACTAAAGACAGTTTCTTCCACCAATATCTTGCTCTGAGGGAGATGGATCCATTAGACACATTAGGACAAAACCCAGATTCCATTTTTGGGAAATTTTGCAGGAGCAAGTACCCAGTGGTTGTACACCCAAAGATGGAGGCCTCGTTCTTTGGAAATTTGGATCAGCGGAATCATGTAATTGGTGGTGGACATCCTAGGACTCCATTTTACCAGGCCTTTCTAAAACTAGCTAAGTCGATCTGGCTTTTGCACAGGCTGGCTTATTCTTTTGAGCCTAATGTCAAGGTGTTTCAGGTTAATAGAGGCAGTGAGTTCTCTGAGGTCTACATGGAAAGTGTAATTAAGAACTTGATAATTGATGAAAATGATCAGAAGCCTACAGTTGGGTTGATGGTTATGCCTGGTTTCTGGATTGGAGGCAGTGTGATTCAGAGCCGAGTTTATCTCTCGGGTGTGAAAGTTGCTGAATGACAACCAGCTCCTTCAAATTTTCATCCTAATGTCTAAGCAGTGTGTTTAATTATGTATTGCTTATAATTGTTACGTATATGTTCTTCTTGTTGTATTATGTGATTCTTCTAAGCAGTGTGTTTATATTTGCCCTGTTAATCTGCCAAATTTTTTCATCGTCTAATCGCTTTTCTTTTTCATATGGCATCATAGTGAGGAAGGCTGGCTGTCAAAATCAGAACTGACCCACCAAGCTGATTAAAGCTAATCATATATTTCTGGCTTACAATAGCAGGTCAACAGGACCCGACTCGGTAGGTCAGTTTTGTTCTCTTAAGCGCAATGCCTATCTGGACAATAAGCTAAGCACCCATTTTGTTCTATGGGAAATACAGGGCCTCCTATTTTGCAGCATAGTTCATAGTGACATGTCGATTTAAGTAAACTTGCAGGATTTCCCTATAACACAGAAGCAAATATAAAAACCACATGCTTGAGCCAATTCTAGTGCAAAGATATTCCAAGATTGCTCCAACGGAAAAGGGGTTCTAGGTTGGATTTGCTGAAAGGTCACTCTGGGGTTCACATGATTGATGAGATGTCACAATAATGCTATGGAAATATGGAATTCTCCAGAATCTTTTAACCTCAATTAAGGGGATCTTGTTGGCAGAGCGCGCATAATCATAATCTCAATTCCCATGAGTGTCGCCGGACGCCCTCGTATATATTTTAATATATGCAATTATATGATAACCTTCATCTTATGATCGTGATTATCTAATGCCGTCAAAAAGGTCGACTAATGAAGCGTAACGTACCAGAATGTTGAATAATAAATCGCACGTGTTCTTTTCCGCTGTATATATGAATGGAATAATGTTACATTTTTTAAACAGTAACTTTAATAATATATTAAGTAATTATTAGAAATTATAGTTATACATTAATTTGAGATAATAAATTTAAAGTATTATTTTGAAATCATAACAGTACTAGTATGATTTACAGTCAAGTTAGGATCGATACAGCTAAGCATTAAATTTGCACTAAGATCTGCTATTTCAATATTATGCTTCAGCGATACATAATGCACGCTTAGTGCTAGGTTTATAGAATTTGACCGACCGTCACAAATAAAATACTTCCAATCATGGGGTGCTTTCCTTCTAGTTCCAGCATGGAGTGATCTGATCAAGATGAAGACCATCAAATTAAATAATCTAAGCAAGTGACAGCCTCTTCCTATATAAACTCCACATCCATTTCTCTCAACTAAGACTATCGTGTGTATTCAATTCAACTCTTCTATTATCAGCATAAATGGCTCAACTCAACGTCTTCTTGCTAGTCATTCTCTCCATAATTTCTTGTATGGTGAGCACAGTTGAACCGTCCATAGCTAGACGTTCCCGGGCCAGGACCTACATCGAGGAGTCCTGCCGATCCACCCATTATCCGGCCTTGTGTGTCCACTGCCTCTCAAGCTTTGCGAAGAAAACATCGTTCAAGAGCCCACAGGAACTAGCCCAACTCGCCTTATCAGTTAGCCTATACAGAGCCCGGGTCACAAAGGGGTACTTGGTCAAAGTAGCTAAAGAGCTCAAGGCAATTAACGCTTCCGTGTATCAAACTGTGGAAGATTGCAAACAACAAATAGAGAGTGGCATAACCCAACTCGGCCAATCAATCAGAGAGCTCCGTCGCTTAGGCAACGGCAAAGATGTTGTGACCGATGACTCCTTCATGCACATAAGCAACGTTGAGACTTGGGTTAGTGCTGCCTTGACAGATGCGAGCACTTGTGTCGACCAATTCCCTGTGCGTAACACGAGTAAGTTGAAGGCCACGATTAAAGGTAAGGTCTTGAACGTGGCGCAGGTCACCAGCAATGCTCTGGCGTTGTTTCATCGCTATGCCGCAAGGTATGGCGCCGGTGCCGCCAAAAAGCCATAAGAGGCTAGCCTTTGAATATGTAATTTAGCTTGCTCCTTCTGATTCATACCTGATATTTGTTGGGTCAATACGATTAATGTAATATAAACACATCAAGATGTTCAAACAAGGTATGTGATGTGAATATGAAGTTTTCTTGTCCTGTTCTCTATATTTGCACATGAGTGTGTGCCTATCAATGGTTAAATTAAAAAAAAAATTGACTGATGGACTCTTTTATTTTAATCTAATTGTCTAAAAAATTCCATTAATTTTAAAATTATATAAAAAACTTCTGTTTATTTTTATTTATTTTGACAAAATATTTTTAATAGTAAAAAGTTAAGAGTTTATCATTATTTTTTTTTAAAAAAAAAGCCAATCTACCGCATCATCGTCATCTTTATTCATTTCTCTCACATTTATTCATATTTTTTTTTTATATTCAAATTATACCCATTTGTAAATGAGAGAGGAAAAAATTATAGTTTACAAAAAAAAAAAACTCTCTGTTAAAACACTCATAACGTCGAAACCCTTAGAGGGACGCCGATCCGGCCTCTCTCCAAAGAATTTTTTTTCTATTTCTCCTTGTTTTTTTCCTTACTTTTATCTTACTCATTCGCCTTCTCTTTATTTGGGTTTTGGTTTGTCTTTTTTTTTCTTTCCATTTCTTCTGTTTTGATCCAGGTTTGATTCACCCGACGAGCCTCTGTATGATACCTGAGACCCCTGTTTACTAAGCCTCTTTGGCATGCCAAGATTCTCTATCAATCGTTGGCTGTTTCACTATTCATCCTTCGACTGAGCCTATTTTGGATGAACTTCTAAATTGCGTCAACGCAGTAAAACATTGCCCCCTCAATAATAATGTCCTCTGTTCAGCCCAATTGACTCGACCACCTACCTTTTCCTTTTTATCTCCGACCATGTTCTGACCCGTTGTCATCTTGTCCACCGTCAAACATCTAGCCAATTTAACTGAGCAGCATTGCTCCCTTAGCCCGTGCTTCCGTTTGGTACGGTGTGCAGCAAATTCGGCAAGTTTTCTATCGCATCGCACGCGCTTAGAGTAATCGGATGTATTGTGTCATATTGTTTTTCAGTCTATTGTTGGTATTGTTGATGCACTTGATAAAGTTATACGATGAATTATATTTAAATTATATTTATTAAAGGGTAGTCGTCTGTAACTTGTCGCGTGAGAGTAATTTTTGTTTTCGTTGTATAATAATTTTTTTTATGTGAGGTAAATATGCCTCATGCACGAGGTTAACTCATCTCTTTTTGATGGGGTAGTTTTGTCCCCACTTAGGAGGTAAGTAATCCCTGTTTTAAAGGGGGTAAATAATCTTCATCTTTAATGGATAAGTTTTTTGGTCATAAACAATAGTGGAGATTTCTATTAGAATAGTCTTCTATTAAAGTGTTTGTATATTTTGTTTGCTAGAGAATTATAAGTCCGAATAAATTATAATAAATATATTTAATTTTTGTGTAACATTTTAATAATTTTTTAATTTTATATTAAAAAATTTATGATATAATATTATTAATTTATTTAATAATATTACATTTAATAATATTCTTAAAAAAAATATTCATGCCCATTTAATGCCTTGGGTGTGGAAAACAAAGAATTAATCTTCATTCTTAATAAAATGATGAATTCATATTCAAATCATATTCATTTAACACTTGCCCCTGGTGTCCTTTAATAGCCTCGGTCTTTAAAAGAAAAATAGAAAGGCTTTTCGACTTCAGGTAGCTTACCTTTGAAGATGATTAAAATATCATTTTGTACATCATTCATAAATGGAGAAACTGGAAATTGTTAAAAATGGTGATTCAGTGCCAACTCACAATACAGGATCATGTATTTTCTTTATCCACTTTTACAGGAAATTTCTATAAAATTTTCCAAAATAAATCTAAAAAGTGATTTAACTAATTTATCCCATTTTTTTTATAAATTTTTTGGGAGGTTTTTCTGGTGCCAAAAATCATATTTTTCAATGGACCAAAAGTATATTTAAAAGGGACAAAATTTATAAAAACACAAAAGTGAGCTTTGTCCTGTTATTGCTCTTCTTCTTTTTCTGTTATAGTGTCAGCAATAGTTCATCGTAAGCCTAGTCACGTAACTGCAATTTCTCTTAGACAAGAAACTACGAGTTTTGAGTATCACCAACTCAATTTAAAAAAAAAAAAAAATTATTTTCGATGTATCTTTAATTGTTAGAAAAAAAAGAGAGAAGTTATTGATTTTTGTTTTTTGTTTTTATTTTTTTAGTTTTATCTAAATGAATATCCTTTATTTTACACGATTTTGCTTCTGAGGTTTTGCAGAATACCCAACTAAGAAATAATCAAAATCTTTTTTTTGTTTTATATTTTTTAGTACGTGAAAAATAACCCAGATGATAATTTGACTTTAAAAAGAAAATTAAAAGTTATTAATAACAGTATAATTAATTGATTAGTACAATAAATGTCAACATAATATCGCAACAAAAATTAAATATCGTTTTATCTTTATTTTTATCAAATAAACAATAACCACAATTTTTAAATAATTTTAAAATTAAAGAGGTCTTTTAAATAATTTGACTAAACTAGTTCATAAATCCTTTTCCCTTAAATAAATTCTTTTAAGATTAGATCAATTCCCGCCAAATCCTATATGCAGTTCCTTTTTCAAATTTTGTTCCCTCTTCACTTATGGGCGTGGCTTGAGTAAGGCAAATAAAAGTAAAAACTTCTGAGATACAATTATTCAATGTATTTTCAAATTATATATGTATATATTTTTTACGTGGGTCAAATTCTAATCTTATAGGTCCCTTAAATCTGTAAATTTGATCTGAGTGTTCGTTTAAAGTATATAAATCGAATCGTCAACTGCTTAACCACAATTTTAAAATCATCTGAGAAAATAGAAAATAGAAAATATAAACCATTGGAACGATGTGTGATATCAGACTTTCAGCCAATGCAACTTATAGGCATTCTATTTGGGGTCTGCATACACGCATGCACATTATAAATATTGTTGTTATTATTATTATTATTATTATTATTATTATTTAATATTGGAGAAGGGAGGAGTCCTATAAAATTAATTGCAAACCCATTTACTACGGTTCATTATAAGTAAGTGCAATTTTTTTAATTTTTATTTTAAGAAAAAAAACTTTAAAATACACATCATTATTTGTTTTTTCACTGGGAAAATGAAGACTCATTATATTAATCAGTCATTAATAAAATAAAAAATATAATTTTTATCACATCACCAACAACAAAAGTTATAAGATTTAATTTATGAATAATGTTATATATTTTAAATATTATTTCAAAATTTATCTATCAAATAATATGTCTAATAATGTAATAAGTAATTTTAAAAATTATACCATTTCACAAATAATTGTTTAATATATTAATTTGAGATGAAAATTTTAAAAGCATAGTATTACTCTTAATTTTGTATATTTCAAAATTTGTTTAAAATAATTTTTATAATTATCATTCGATATTTATTTGAAGGGAGAACTTTTGAAAATTTTGAGTTTTACTAGTTGATTTTATTTTTTATTAAATAATGCTTGAAAATTTAAGTTATTATTTTAAGTTATATTTTAAATAATAATATATTAAATAATTATTAAATAATAAAATAATATAATAAATAATTTTAAAATTTATATAATTTTATTTTTAATAATTGTTTGACACGTTATTGTTTAAGGTATAATTTGAAATGTATAATTTTACTGTTAAATATTTGTCTTTGTCCAATCATTCCAAGGTCCGTTGTAGTCTAGTCGGTTAGGATATTCGGCTCTCACCCGAAAGACCCGGGTTCGATTCCCGGCAACGGAAACTCTTTCATAAGTTTTTTCGACGCCGGTCGGCGTTCCTTCTCCTGAAAATTTAAGGTACAACCTTTATTGCGCAAGGAACAATCTTCCAAAGCCGAGAGCCGATTTTTCCATTTTTTCTTTTGGAATCTCGACTTCTAGATTTACTCCAGTGAGAGTGGCGGGAAATAAAATAAAAATAAAGAGTATTTTGCAAAAGATTGAAAGAACAGAGAGAAGAGAATGGAAGAAGAGATGATAGCGTATCAGGAAGAAGATGAAATCGATTGCAACAAGGAGAGAGTTCTACAGAAGTACTTCTTGCAAGAATGGAAGCTCGTCAAGTCTCTCTTAAACGGCATCGTTTCCAACGGTCGTGTTTCCGACCTCTCATCTGTTTACAAGATCCGATCTATTGTACTCTTTCCTCTCTCTATCTATCACTCACTCTAAATGTCTCATGTTTTTTGTTTTTCCTTTTTTTTCCATATAAAATCTAGTACGACATTTATCTTTTTACAAGTTGTTGCTCGATAGTTAGGGTTTTATGAGATTTATAATAGATTGCTGTTAAAATGTTTGCTTTTCAGATGGACAAATATCAGGAACAAGGTCAATTAATAGAGCCTTATTTGGAGAGCATCGTTTCTCCTTTGATGTTCATTGTCCGTTCTAAAACGATTGAACTTGGTGTAGCATCGGATGAAATTCTTGAAGTTATTAAGCCTGTTTGCATTATTCTATATACCCTGGTTACTGTTTGTGGTTACAAGGCTGTTATCAAGTTCTTCCCACATCAGGTTTCCGATTTAGAACTTGCAGTTTCTCTAATGGAGAAATGTCATGACACAGCTTCTGTGACATCTCTACGGCAAGAAAGTACTGGAGAGATGGAGGCAAAATGTGTGATACTTCTGTGGCTCTCAATTCTTGTGTTGGTTCCATTTGATATCTCGTCTATTGATACTAGTATTGCGAACAATGATAATCTTGGTAAAAATGAGCCAGCTCCTCTTGTAAAGAGAATATTAGGCTTCTGTAAGGATTATCTTTCGAATGCTGGTCCCATGCGCACTATGGCTGGACTGCTGCTTTCCAAGCTTCTAACTCGTCCGGATATGCCCACAGTCTTTGCCAGGTTTATCTCATAATTCAAATAGGTGTTTCCTTCTAAGCATTTACTTAAGTTAGTCCCCTGATGTTGTATGCCCTAAGTGTATAATCTAAGATTAGCATTTCAGTTGAATGATATACTGATATATTGTGCATTATGTCAATCTGCAATTTATTTATGTTGTTATCCTAGACTGAGAGAAAAGAGGTTGTAAGTTCATTTTTTTTCCTCTGGTGCTAGTTTTCATACACAAACATTGATTTTGTAGTCGTCTATTCTGATGCAGAGTTGTAATCTCTTAATTTTGTCAAATTGTATGTGTAGTAAATTGCTCTATGCCATTAAGCATTTGTTTTGCATGCTGAAAATTAAAGTTACCTTACATTGCTGGTTAACTTATCTGCTGTTTTATTGATTTATTCTATTCTCTTTCAGCTTTGTTGGATGGACACATGAAGTCTTATCTTCTGTTTCAGATGATGTCATGAATCACTTTCGGTTACTAGGTGCTGTAGAAGCATTGGCTGCCATTTTCAAGGTTTGTTTTGGCACTTTAAGTCTATGTCACTGCTAACATCATTGATAATAGCATTTTTTATACATCTGAATCAGATGGTGGCTTATTTTGGTCGCATTAGTTGTGAAAGGGTTCCATGGATATGTGTAAAAATATTAGACTGAAATGGAATCTTTGACTGCAATGATATTACAGACTTTCATTTCAATTTGCCCTACTAAAAGAATTTTTAACTTGAAATGTTTTCAAGTTACAGGTAATTGGGTTTTATTTTGGTTAAATCATCAGGTTTTTGGTTTGATGCTTGTCAAATAGTAGTCATTTCCTTTTATTGTGTGCTTTTTCAATGATTAGGTCTCTTATTTACTATTATTATAGTCAGGCTGGTAGCCGAAAAGTGTTGCTGGATGTGGTTCCGGTTGTCTGGAATGATGCATCAACAATGTTCAAGTCCAGTTCTGCAGCTCGGAGCCCTCTGCTTCGCAAATATCTGGTGAAGTTGACTCAGCGGGTTGGGCTTACTTGTCTCCCTCGTCGTATACCGTCCTGGCGATATGTGGTTGGTTCTATTATATAATATTATCACTGTTATATTCTGTTTACTTAAGTTCAAGTGGAAAAGGGTTGGCGAGGGTTTGGGATAGGTCTTAAGTTCCAATCTTGCTAGTTAAACAGAAGAGAATTTTATCTTCTGGCGGGTGGTTCTTTTAATAACTTAGTTTAGGCCATTAAATATAACATCACTCTGATGCTTTCTCTTGCCTTCTTGATATGCCTTACGTGCAGAGCAGAACCAGCTCACTGGGAAAGAATATCTCTTCGAATGCTGCATCAAGTGAAACAGATCATTGTGATCATACTGTGGTTGACAGCTCCAAATCAGAACTAAATTCAAAATGCACAGAAGATGAGGACTTGGATGTTCCTGACATTCTGGAGGAGATAATTGAAATTTTACTTTCTGGATTGCGAGACACGGTAGGTCTCAAGGTTGAAATCCTGTTATGGAGTGGTAGTCATCCTTGGATTTGCATCTTCCTAAATGGGCTGAAATTGTATGATTGGCCAGATCTCTCATCATATTTAGCACCTTTTAAGGCTAAGTTATAATCATCTTCCAGAACATGAGTAAATATTTGACTTGAATTATGGATAGTTCAGGGATGTGCCACTTCTTTCTGTTCATATTCATTAAAATCTGCTTCATTGTATTTTTTACACTGTTTACTTCCTGTTTGATGTTGATGTCGTTGTTAAATAGGACACTGTTGTGCGCTGGTCTGCTGCGAAAGGAATTGGCCGTGTAACTTCATGTTTAACATCTTCCCTCTCAGAAGAGGTCTTGTCATCTGTGCTTGAGCTCTTTTCCCCAGGCGAGGTATACAGCTGTCCCTCTTTTTTGCATTTTTTCTGCCTTTGTCACTGAATTGGCCAGAGGCAGTGTTGCAGATAATTTTAAGTCAGAGTTACCTGGAAATACCGTAACCATCTAATTCTCTTATATGTTAATTTTTAAACAATTTTGGAGGTGGGTCATGCTAACATGCCACAATTTTGCAGGGAGATGGTTCATGGCATGGGGGTTGCCTAGCCTTGGCTGAACTAGCCCGCAGAGGATTGCTCTTACCTGACAGTCTTCCCAAAGTTGTACCTGTTGTTGTTAAGGTTTGTAGGTTTTGTTGTCCTTTTCTTTTTCATGTGTAATATTTGAAAATGTTTTTTGTCCCCTCCCATATTAGCATGTTGTTCAGGCACTACGTTGTTTCTGTGTAATTAATCAAAAAAGTCTCTTAGATAATTACTTGGTTCTAAATTCAAATTTTCATTAATTCTTTTTGTTTACTTACCTGTTTTAGCACGTTTCTTTTAAAGAGAAATGTGACTTAAACATGATTTTAATTAAGTTCTGATTAAATGATAATCTTCTTAACAGGCATTGCATTATGATGTTCGAAGAGGTTCCCATAGTGTTGGGTCTCATGTACGTGATGCGGCTGCTTACGTTTGTTGGGCTTTTGGACGTGCGTATTATAACAGGGATATGAGAAACATACTGGAACAACTTGCTCCACACTTATTGACAGTGGCTTGTTATGACCGCGAGGTGCTAAGCAACCATTTTCTTCTGCGGTTTACTCTTATCTGCCAACCATTCTGTTATTTTCTTTCACCATGTTAAAAAATTTGATGTATGATTAGGTTAACTGTAGAAGAGCAGCTGCAGCTGCATTTCAGGAGAATGTTGGAAGACAAGGAAATTACCCACATGGCATTGACATAGTGAATACTGCAGATTATTTTTCACTGTCTTCACGAGTAAACTCTTACCATCATGTTGCTGTCTGTATTGCTCAGTATGAGGGCTATCTTTATCCATTTGTGGATGAACTGCTGTATAGCAAGATCTGTCACTGGGTATGCTCTTGACTTGATCTTCTCTCACAGTCTTCCTGTATCTATTTGAAAATGAACATTTGTATTCACTGGATGAAACACAGAGCAGCCTTTTAGTCATGATAGTAGTTGTATTAAACTTACTCGTATATATTTACCCACTGTATCTTGGTATTGGTTTTCGCCCTAGATTTACCTGTTTAACTCTTGAACTTCACGTGAACATAATCTTCTCGTTACAACTTTTGGCTGAATTTTTCACTAAACATTAGAATCATATTCATAATTTACTATATAGTGAACATGACATGAACTATCTGATATTCTTTCTTGTACATTTTGCATGCATAATCATCGTCCTCATTTTACTTCTTGTTCTATGTTAGGATAAAGGCTTGAGAGAACTTGCTGCTGAAGCACTTTCTGCTCTTGTCAAATATGACCCTGAATATTTTGTGAACTTTGTTCTGGAGAAATTAATTCCTTTTACTCTCTCAACTGATTTATGCACACGCCATGGTGCAACCTTAGCAGCTGGGGAAGTTGTTTTGGCTCTACATAAATGCGATTATGCGCTTCCTGCTGGTTGGTATTCATCCTTCTCCTTGAAGCTTATAGCTATTTGAATGGAAATGTCATGTTTTAGTGTGTGATTTTTTTTTTTTCATATTTAAGTATCTTCTCTTGTCCTGATTTCTCTTGACTTTATGAATGAATAAACCAATTTATAAGTAACTCCATTTTCCTTTTTTTGTAACAGAGAAACAGAAACTTGTTGCTGGTGTAGTTCCTGGTATCGAGAAAGCACGTCTATATCGTGGGAAGGGTGGAGAGATAATGCGTTCAGCTGTTTCCCGATTCATTGAGTGCACCTCTTTATCTCACGTGTCATTACCAGAGAAAACAAAGCGAAGTTTGCTTGATACTCTAAATGAGAATCTGAGACATCCTAATTCCCAGATACAGGTGCTTGTAATGTTAGATTTTCTGCATGCTAGCTTGTCTAATTTGTTTATATATTCTGATTTTGTGAATAAAAAATTCATGTGATGTACAGATTGCAGCTGTTCAAGCCCTGAAACCCTTTGTGCAAGTGTATCTTGTAGCTAACAACAATGGAGTTCCTGGTGGTATAACATTGAAGTACCTGGAACAGCTAACTGATCCGAATGTGGCTGTAAGAAGAGGATCAGCATTGGCTTTAGGTGTTTTGCCTTGTGATCTTTTGGCCAGTAGGTGGAGGGATGTGCTTTTAAAACTTTGCAGCTCTTGTGCTATTGAGGTGCATTATAGATTTTTTCTAATATCAATGCTTCTCACTCTAGTAATTTAAAAGGATGATTAACTCAAAGAACTTGATATTTTCTGGGTGCAGGAAAACCCTGAAGATAGAGATGCTGAAGCACGTGTAAATGCTGTTAAAGGACTTATATCAGTGTGTGAGACATTGACTCAGGCACAAGAACATTCCAGTAGCCATTCTGGAATGGATGAAGTATCTCTGTTTCATCTAATCAAAAATGAAGTGATGACTAGTTTATTTAAAGCTCTTGATGACTATTCTGTTGATAACAGAGGTGATGTGGGTTCTTGGGTTCGCGAGGCTGCTATGGATGGCCTTGAGATATGTACATATATCCTCTGTAAGAGAGATTCTGTGAGTTCCCCCAGAAAACTGCAAGGAGTTGAACCTATATCAGAGATGCCTAACAGTGTCCCGGCTGAAAACAGTGAGATGAACTCATTATTTGATGCAAATCTGGCTACCAATTTAGTTGCAGGAATTGTTAAGCAAGCTGTGGAGAAGATGGATAAACTAAGAGAAGCAGCTGCCAAGGTTCTCCAAAGGATTTTGTACAATAAAACAACTGTTGTCCCATTTATACCTCACAGAGAAAAGCTAGAAGATATTGTTCCAGATGAAGCAGATTTGAAGTGGGGAGTAAGTAGCAATGGGTTAGTTTTCCTCCAGCTGCATGATCTTTATCTTGAGTCTTTTAACAGCAAAAATTATGTGCTTGCTTGTAGGTACCCACCTTTTCATATCCACGTTTTGTACAGTTACTTCAGTTCAGTTGTTATAGTAAGGCAGTGCTATCTGGGTTAGTTATTTCAATTGGTGGGCTGCAAGATTCCTTGAGGAAGGCTTCAATTTCAGCATTGTTGGATTACCTTCAAGTTGTTGAAGCTGAAGACCTAAATGGAAAAATCTCCAGAGAGTACTTGCTATCCAATGACATCCTTTGGGTTCTCCAACACTACAAGAAATGTGACCGGGTGATAATTCCCACTTTGAAGGTTAACAAGCTCATTCTCAGAAAGATTACCATTATTTTATATGTTTTCTTATGCTTACACACAAATCTATATAGTCATTTGTTCTTACTTTGTTGAATGCTTTTAACCTTGATGATTTGCATTGTGTCTCAGACAATTGAGAGTCTTTTCAGCAAGAAGATATTCTTGAATATGGAGGTTAGTTTGGACTTCTCTGCTCGCCTTTCACAGTTTACTGTTGCTGTTAGTTTTGCATTGTTTTATCTTCTTCTTTTATCCTTACCATGAGTGCTGGAAATTTCATAATGTTTTTTTTTTTTTCTGAGTGATATCATATATATCTGAACTTTGAAAATTGTTTCTAATCCCTAGGAGTCTATATGTTAGATCACCTGCATTTTGTTTCCATATAATATGTTGCCTTTTCCACTGGATCCATTGTTGCTAAAAAAATCAGGTCTATCTACCTGTAATTTGTAAAACTTAAAATTATTGAGAGCTTTGTTTATGAACTATATAGATATATTTATTTTAGTTTGTATATTATCAATATTTTCAGTGAAGTGTTTGAACTATTGAACTCATAATTTCATATTTTAGGGTCACACGCCAATCTTCTCTGCTGGTATTTTGGATTCCCTGGCGGTTGAATTGAAAGTGTCCAAGGACTTCTCCAAACTATATGCAGGCATTGCATTACTTGGATATATTGCTTCACTTTCAGATCCCATCAACACTCGGGCCTTCTCACATCTTCTCACTTTCCTTGGTCATCGATACCCAAAGGTTTGTACTGGTCTCTCACCAATACTGACATTGGTAGACCAAAAAAGCATCAGCATCAGCTTTTGTCTAGAATTGAATCATATCACGATTTCGAAGAAAGCCAATCTTCCATTAGTCAAGTAGCTTATTTAAAACCTGTTGCAAAACATATACTAGACAATGGAGCCACGCTTTTAGGTTTAATACCCTTTTTCTTCTTATTCATACAGATTCGAAAGGCTTCAGCAGAACAAGCATACCTTGCCCTTCTGCAAAATGGAAGTCTTGTGGCGGAGGATAAGATAGAGAAAGCAATAGAGATTATTGCTGAAACTTGCTGGGAAGGTGACACAGAAGCCATTAAGCAACAAAGGCTAGAATTGTATAATTTGGCTGGTCTGGAAGCGGGACTGCTCTACAATTTTAACAAAATACCTAACAAGGATAGTGGAAAGAGTCGTACTGCAGCTGATGAAAATGCATCATATTCCTCTTTGGTTGGGTCGACCGGGTTTTGACTTGGTTTATGTTGTTGTGTATCATCAATCTCGTGTGTTATTTGCTCGGTCTACATTAAGGACTTCATTTTTACAATTTATTTAAGTCGTCATTTCCTTACTGAGAAAAGCGCGAGATTCACCCGGTTCACTGCTTTTGCTTAGAACGAAGATAATTACCGTCCGATGTGTCAAGTGTGGGCCCCTGTTACATTTGAAAGGTTGGAAACAGTTATTGTTCAATATTTTATCGCGTCGTCTTGTTAAGAAATGCCATGCTAATCTCATTTACTTTAAACCGACACGTCGTCTTCTTTGTGGCCAGTTGGCAGCTGACTGAACAACGGAGCACGTTCCAATCTTCTTTTTCTCAACCATGTGCACCAAAAAGCACAATAGTCTACAACTATCTATTTCTTTAGGATTGGTTCTTTATAAATATATCACTTTTTTAATATATATCATATTAGCCTTTATAAGAATAAAAATAATAATTGTTCAAGAATAAAAATAAAAATAATAAATTACTAAAAATATTCTAACATGAATTAACATAATATATATTAAAAAAATAAAATATAAACACAAATATAAGCTATTTGTCTTCCGAGCCAATGTAGAGATCTTGATTTTAAATCTCCTGCTCCTAAAGATGGACTTTGATTATTCAAACGATCAAACATATTGGGTCAATGTGTGGCCCAATTCGCTTTTTTGATACACAGCTTCAACGACAAATCAATTATTTTAAAAAACAATTTAAGAGTTGGATCATTTTTCACAAGACTTTTGAGCTACATAAAGTGCGGCCTTTCCTTGGAAGTCCGAAATCCTAACGCATTTGACAAAAACAATATTATTACTCTTGAAATAAGCAAACAGCAAGACTACTTAGGGGATGCCTCTAGTCGCACTTCTAACCTAAATCCAAAATTGAATAACTATTTTCTCACACAAATTACAAACATGGGATTCTTTTTAACCAAGTAGATAAGGACATATTAATGGCATAATAGATGATTTGACTTCTTGTCCGCTCTCCATCCAAATCAGAAATAGAATCAAAAACACCTATGCATTTAGCCAAGGAAACATGTTTGGAGATGAAGGCAGCCTTGCTGTAAGAACTTCAACGCCAGTTTCTGTGACCTGCATGGATGCGATTGACATGAGCAATTACATTTTTCTGCAACGTAAAATAAAGCATTTCACCTATAGATATGCAATATCACCTTACACTGCTAACAGTCTAGTTATTTGGGTTGATACTAAGTAGCTTGCCTATGACAATAAGAACAAGCCTATATGGGTTCGTATCAGCTATGTGAGCTTCCAAAGTACCTGTGCAATGCACCCTGCCGGACTCACATAGAGATGGGTCCCATAGGCAAGGGGATCAGGTGCAATGCAATAAGGGATCACCATGTCGGAGCAGGTCCTTAGAAATAAGGGGATGGACGAGGTTGGCCATATAGGCCCATGAAGGATAGGTCAATATCACCCAATAAGCTACTCTTTTTAGTTGAAAGTTGGAGCTCAGCCCTGGAAAATGATGCAGTTCGACTCTAGAGATTTCCATTTGTTAATGTAGGGCATACTAATTAATGGTACTTGACTTTAAGGGCATTTTAAAGTAGCTAACCATGTGTGTTCCTTTAATCTGTGGTCGCTCACCCAAACCCATGCAGGATTGGATAATTTTCCCTATTCCTGTCCAACTAAACTACAGAAATTGTTGTCTCTAACCCCAGTATACAAATGTATGATAAATTTACATAGCCCAACATCACAATTGCATAGGTGGAAAATGTGGAAGTAAGTATATGATGAATATGTGCGGTTACCAAGAGAGTGTGCTCAAACTGAGCGCTGCGTTTGCCATCTGCTGTAACTGCAGTCCAACTGTCAGGCCACATCCGATCTCGCCAATCCCCTATGAAGGAAATAGATTAAAATGCAGCTAGCAGGACAAGATCACTGATGGGTTCAAAAATATAAATAAGTCAAAAAAGTACCAGCATTAATCATTGGTTCAATTGTAAAGGTCTGTCCAGCTTTCATCACACCAACTGCTTTATTTCCTGATCAGGTCAAGGCAAATAATTCAGAAATTAGTTGGTATGCTACTTTGTCAAATCCTTGAAATAGGAGGATTTTGTATGTAGGAAGTATAAGGTTTCAAAGAACAGTATAGTACTTGAATAATGGGGAATATTTGGTGCACAATGGAACAGCTCTCCAATACCATGACCACAATATGATTTTACCTGTTTAAGTAAACAAGAAAAGGAAATTAATAAATACTTCTTATCATCATTGATAAAGCACAATGACTTACAGTCATGAACCCAAAATTTTACCACAGAGAATCCTGACATTGAAGCATGACGGTTAATGACTTCACCAATTTCACGAAATCGCACCCCAGGTTTCACTGCCATGAAAATAATAGAATCAGAAATCAAGGTTCATTCCAGAAACTATCCATTAGATGTTGAAAGTTGTTGAGTGCAAATACATATTAACTAACAGATACCTAAAACAACCGAAACACGAGTCCCATTGCATACCTATAGCTATAGCTTTCTCCAAGCACTCATATGTACATTGGACCAACTGACGAGATGCTTCATCAACATTTCCCACAAAATATGTTTCATTCAGATCACCTACATAATGAGTCAACCATTAATCAATCATGAAGCTTCTAGATCATACTTGAATTTATTTTAAGAATAGGTTTAGGACTATTTACCGTGAACACCCTTATAGTACACAGTAACATCAATATTTACTATGTCACCATCCTCTAATTTCCTGAAGCAATTAGAACAGGTTTTATGAAGGTCTCTCAGATGTTGTAAAATATTAATGGGAATATTTGAAAAATGAAGGATTTTAGAAATAGAGGAGAAATTAGGGGAATAATACTAGAAAACTGTTACCAAAAGGGAATACATGTTAAACAATGAATGACTTCTATTAAATCCTCAGAAAAGAAAAAAAAAATTGTCCCTAGCTAGTTCACAACTTACCTGGCATCAGGAATTCCATGACAGATTACTTCATTAATGGACCTGCATAAAATTGCAAATACATTCAGTTGACTAATATGCTGGAATCACATGCAAATTGATAAAATTATACACAAAGGAAGTACCTACGTGCAGCAGGACTTTGGGAAGAAATGATAATTGAGAGGAGACGGATATCCCCCTGCAGTGAGGTAAAATCCATAAATCCTTAACAAAACCAAATTATCATCCACAATGATAGACACTACAGTGATAAAAACTTAATGGAGCTTAAAACATATTATTATGGTGTGACTCTAAGTCTCCATTACATCAACTGCAAGCAGGCACCAACAATTACAAGATTATTAGACCACAAACACATGATCCTCAATGCAAGGCAGGTTGTTCATCATGCATGTCTTGAATACTCTTAAGCATCATAATTAGCCTTTTCCCCACTGAAAGACTTCTGGCCCCAGTTATGGTGCCATCAACAGACAGGAAAATTAAAAAACGGTATCCCTAGAGGCTAGAGTAGATTCCCCTCTCTCACAACTGTGTTGGCCCTATCCACGTGACCATGGGAAAGACCTTTAGTAAGCATCACCAGCAATAAAAGAACTTTCCACTTATGATATCCGCCACATAAATCACACAAATATCAAATCATAACATAAGAAAACAGCATTAGGAAGTTCCGAACCAGCAGCAATAGTTGCCTCATGAACCACTCGATCAATTTCATCAGTAGTGACACCAGTACGAATCATTCGAGCAGCTGCATCCAAAACCTCCCTTGCAATCTGGCAGTAAAGATTGTTTAAACTAAAGGTTTATAAATATAAACTTGAGAAGAGAGTGAACTATTTTCGTTAAAGTTTCCATATCATGTTCAAACATTGATACAGCAAGTGATGAAAGAATGCAAAATTTGCATGCAAATTAGCTACAACAATGAAGAAAGATAAATTTATTTCATGAGAATAGAGTTTTTTTTTTAAAAAAAAAAATGGAAAAAGATATTGTAAACTTACTTGACATGTTTCCCGCATTCTCTCAATTAGGTCTGGAGTTTTGATCTTCACAAAAATAACACATCAATTAGGAAAATATAGGGGGCACAGTGGAAAAAAAAAATAAAGACCAAAATTGGTCTTACAAAGAAAGTCCAATTCATTACACATCGGTCTATATCTAAAATACTAGGAATATTTTCAGTAAAAGATTTACCTCAACAACGTGCTGCAGATCACTATTGGGCTCAATTTTGGGTATTCCCTAAAAGATAGAAAAGGAAAGGGGAAATTGCATCAATGATCCTAGACACCAGAAAGGGTTAAGGAAAAATCAAGTTCCTCGACTCTTTGACGTGACAATAGGAAGTATGAGAAACAATGGCAGATTTTGCAAACCATGCTTCAGTAAACTGATGGTCAATTCTAAAAAATTACTCCACTCAGAAAGGTAGTAAGGAAATAAAATAAAAAGAAGCAACCACTAAAAGTTTACAAACAGTGTAAAGAACTCACATCTAATGCCCAATCAGGTAGATCAATGTGTGCAGGTACGGTACGCTTCCTAGATATGGGGTATGGCCTCAGTGGTCTGTATATAAGAAGTATACAATAATGAATTCACAATTTTATTAAAAACTTGAAAATATAGTTCAGAGTACATAAGAATTGCTATAATATAACAAAGTATATGGATAGAAAAATGGCTCTCACTTAAAGACAGCATATCCCAACTGACAGTGTGAGTTATAATAGAAAGCTAGTAGATACACTTCATGTAGAAAGCATATCACATCTTGTCAACTCAAGTGTGAAATCAGGATACATGTAATTGCCAGAACTGAACAAAATCAAAGGAACGATAAGTTTAAAAAAGGAAAATGCAATTGGAAATTAAATCCTTGATAAATACCCTGTCCAATCAAAATGGGGAAGTTTTGGAGTTCGACCCTGTCCTTTCCTCGTGCAATAAAGCCAACCTTCATTAACTAAGTCCGAATCATTTCCCAGTGCAGATAGCTTTGCCTTCAAATGAACATATTTGTGAGAACTCCAAGAAGCTTTAAAGCAGTCCTGAGTACTGTCAAGAAAGATAACCTTCACTGGTTATTAAAAAGAAGAGCTGGATTTTGAAATTTCAACTAACATATTCGAAATGCAACGTAATCAAAGAACCAACACTTTCAACTGGAAAGTTTCACAGGAACATCAAATTTCAAATTCAAATGGCGCACCTTCCTATCCTGATGAAATTTCTGAAGTTAATAACCTAGATTTTAAAATCATCGAAAAAACTTCCACATGTACCATTCATAATCAGTGATATAAGGCTAATAACTCAATAGCAAGCAATTGAAAAAGAAGAACTACTACCTAGAAAGAGCATGAACTTCAGCCAAATTCGCATATAAACTAACAATGATATCAATAAAAAAAACAAAAAGAAAAGAAAAACAAAAAATATTGAGTCAAAGAATCAAAGGACTACAAACCAGAAAGCAGCACCTTCACGCGGAAGCTTTAGCTCCAAACACTTGGGACACCTACAAATAACACAAAGTAAAAACCAAAATTAATATCGATTCTTTTAAAAGTGTTCATGGTCAAATAATTATTCAGTGGAAAATGAAAATACATACTGAAGATGAGCGGGCTTGCCACACTGAACACACAATAAGCTAGTGGTCTCCGCCGCATCTGATCCACCAGCCATCGTATCTGAACTCTCCCTTTCTAATTAACTCCGTTAGTGAAGATGAGTTTGAGGGAGAGTGAGAATGAGATGAAGAGGAAGGTGCAAGGGTTACAGAGGAAAAAAATTATGGCGGAATATCTCTATTTCGGTTTCTTATACGCATTTGTTATGTTACGTTAGCGAGTGACACGTGTTATGTCTTTAGATCTGATTAAAAAAAAAAGAACATTGGATTGCGCATCCAGTAAATTAACGGGGCAAATGGTATTAAATTTGAATTTATATCTCATAAGTCATACCTGACGTAAATATGTTTTAAGAAAATAATAATTTATTTTTAATATTTTTCATCATAAGAGATATATCATTAATTTAAAGAAAAATAGCATTACTGTTTTTTTTAATATTTTTCATCTTAAATAATATATCAAACGATTAGTTACATTTTAAAATTATATTTACTTTTAATTAAATTATCATTAATAATATGTCAAATTAGGCTGTTAGGACTTCAAAAAATAAAATTATGAAATTACTCTTTAAATTATATTAATACTTAGAATATTACACATCGAAACAATTACATGATAATATTTTAAATAAAAATATTTTAGTTTTAATAAAATTTATTTAATAAGGTAATGATATTAAAATGAGTAATGCTACACTTTTTAAATCATATTCTAGATTTAAATCTCAAATGAGATATAAAGTTATCATTAGATGTAAGAAATGGGGTAATAAATAATGTTAAAAATTATAAAAATTAACCATTCAATAATTAATTGACACATTATTTAGGATTTAAATTTTAAAATTAAAATTTAAAATATGTAGCATTATTGTATTAAAATATAGGAAATACCTAAGTTTTTTATTTAAAAAAAAACCTTATTTTGTCTTTTGATCTATAGACAATAAATACATAACAAACCAAGTGAAATTTTGAAAAATTAAAATGTTTCATTTTCAATTGCCCTTTTTCTTTAAATTAGTAATGTGTTGATTGAATCTGTCTTTTTCTTTAAAATTCTTAATATGTTGTTTAAATTGAATAAGTTATGAAATATTACAGCACTTATAAATAGAACTTTATAGTAAACGTATTATTCAATTATTATCAAAAATTTGAATTGAAATACCTCTCTAAATTTTAAAAATGAAAATAAAAATAAGAAATTTCACCTGTTAAACATTATACTTCACATTTTATTTTTATTTAATATCAAGTGACAGCATACACAAAGCTTATTCACGATCATCTAATTTACGCTGAGGCACATCATATAATGTGTAGGGTATAATATATTTATAATTAGTTAATAGCCCGTTAAATTCCAAGCGAAAATGGCACGCCGGTCACCGGAATCCAAGAGTCTCCTTGAATGAACCTACTAACAGTAAAAGGACTAGCCTGCTGAGGATTGTTAAGCAAATGAAAGCCAGGCCATTTCACTCGACTCGCAGTAGAAGCACCAACGCCCGTGTTGGAATACTCTGCATAATATAAAGTTGAAAGAGCAAAATTGCCATCCCATTCTGTCCACCCTTTTGGATGAATTATGCCATCAAGATCCGTCTTCAAAATCACTGTCCTCGAGTATTTCTTCCACGGCCTGCCCAAGTAACTATTGAACGAATCTTTAACAGCAATGAGATCAGCCGCTGGCCTAACTCGGGATCCGATAATTGAAATTCCTGTATTTTCATTCGGGTCGTCTCTTCCTTGTGCAGTTATCATATTGGATTGGTGATGCATTGGTCTCTTTACAAAGATGTCACAGTTTTGAAATACGGCCGTGGCATCTCCGAAGATGAAATCAACGGTGCCATGTATGTGACAATCGCGATAAAATTGTCTGAGCGAGAGCACAAAGAGTGTATCTTGGTAGCCTTTGAAGCTGCATCGATAGAAGACTGATAGATCCGAGCTCACTCGTAGTGCCACAGCCTGGTGCTTTTGGGGACCAGCAGTGTTCTCAAATGTCATATCCCTAGCCCAGAAACCATCCCCCGATACACCTGCCCAAGACAAAGATTGAAAAAGAAAATGCACATAACTCAGCTGCAATTCTGATATGTAGCTAATTGTGCTAGTTGTTACATTAATTTGAACTCTTTACCAAATGTAGCTGAGCTTGAGGTAGTGGAACCATCTGGGACATTTCTGCGGCCAGTGACGATTGTCTTATCAATGCCATCGCCAACAAACATTAGGTTCTTCATGTGATGAGGAATCTCCACCTTTTCATTATAAACTCCTGACTTTACGTAAATGATTACTCTTTGGGGTCGCCTATGACCCATTCTGGCAAGTGCAGCCAATGCGGCATTAATAGTTGTGTGTGTGCCTGAACCATCCTGTGCCACTACCAAGTCTGCCTTTGAAGTTGCTGGATTCCATGCTACTAACATTCCACCATTTTTAGTGTATCTTGGTCTGTTTGGTTGTCCTAGACAACCACCAATACTAAGAAAATGAAAATCTAACCTTCCGAATAAAAAATCTAATAAACAACAGCTAATTACAAAGGAGAGCCATTCATTAGCCGTAGTAAAAATATAGTATCCGCTAAAAAATATAGTAAAAAGAATTTTCGAAGTAAAAAGAGGTTCTAATAAATTAATTGACCCAGTATGGTATATAATGAAGTAAAAATATTTTTTCCTTTTTTAATACTGACCGTCAAGAAATTTACCATTCTGACACTATTACTTCAAACCCGTATATATATATATTACTATTACTTCAATAAAAATTACTATTATGTCAACAATTGTTACAATAACATCCCATTGACCCAATTCAATAACTTCTATATATTGGTGTTGAAGAAAAAAAGAAAGAACAATTAATACATTGTCCATCCAGAACACTACAAATTTCAAGTTATTATTCTTATCTCAAATGTTTTACTCTTAAGTGAAGTGTTTTACATTGATGAGATGATAAATATGTATAATTTTAATTTGCACATTGCAATTAATGAATGATACATAATTTGAAATGAAAATTTTAAAATTAATAAATTAAATTGTGTAGGATTATTCATTGATCACCAAATGCCTAAGTTGCTTTCATGCATGAATATAGAATAATAAATTGAAGCACTGAAACTATCGCAAGTAAATTATTGTGGAGAGGAGAAACTGTCTTACCCCTAGCCCTCCCATACAACTCCAAAGCTTCACTAAGCAATAGAGTCAAATTCTGAGCGCCTGCATACGTTTGAACAAACCCCTTCTCTTCCAAGCCATCCAAACAAGCCCTGTGGTGTGCGAGCGCGCTACTCAGCCATGTACGAGCATCGTCGACCGTGTAGTTCTCGGCAGCAAGCAAGCGTGCGAGCCGGGACTCACTCTCTTCATAGAGCTTAGCACATTCACCCAAAGCCTCGCCATGGTGATAATTCAAGTCTTGGACGTCTAACCCTTTTGGTGCAATATTATTATTATTATAAGCCTGAGCCCAGTCCCCAGCTAGCAGGACCGCGGCTCGGGCGGTTTGAACCGCCGCCAGTTCTTGGGTGCAAGAGGTGGCGGTAGCCAGGGCGAGGAAGAGAAGAAAGGTGGCGACAGTAGTAGACATTTCTTGGTATAAAGAGTGGTGATGACATGCACTGTCAGCTCATTGAGTTGGGAGTTTGTTGGTTTATAAAGCTGAGTGAAGAAGCAAACACATGGAATTTTGTAGCCAACTGTCATTGGCTTTATACCATCACGTATATGGAAAACTCGTAAGTGAGCTGGTTCTGATAAGGAGAAATTAAAGGTTATTAATGGGATGAAAGCGTCTACAGTTGGGGCCAAAAAATTATCTTCATGCTCCTTAACTTTTCTAACATTTTTTTAAACGCAAAATACTAATTTCGTATATGATTTAATTGATATATATCAATTTAATTTCTACTCTATTTTTTTTATATAAATACTTGATTAATTTTTAACTAAAATGGTCATAATTTAAAAATAATAATAAAATGTATCCAAAAATGTCCCTAAAAAAATTAACTGAGTATTTATATAAAAATATAAATTAAGTTGATATATATAAATTAAATAAAAAACAAAACAAATATTTTTCTTTTTTAAACCAAAGAGTTTTGTTTCAACATTAATTCGCATATCAATACTACAACAATTTCGCACTTAAATAATAATTATTAATAATTGAAACCCATACTAAAGTGAAAAAAAAAATAAAAATAAGAAATATCACCCACTAAATCAATATAAACACATCAGCTTTAATGATCATTCAAACTGCACCACTAAATATAAAACTGTTCAATTTAGAGTTTAACGGCGTGCTGTAAATATTTGACGTAGTAATATTTACAGATCTGTTTTACATTCCGGGGGACCTTGATTTCCCAGCCTAACATTATTGAGCAACTAAAATAATCAGTTAATTAAGATAAAGGTGATTGGTTATAAAATCAAATCTCAACCATAACTGTTTTAAATAGCCAATTAATGCAATTTATGATAGATTAAAACTGGTGTATTAACCATAAAATAATGTTCTTTTATAGCCCATTTATGGTCTATGTATAAAAGAATTGCAACTTTTCAATTTAATGATTAGAATTTATCAAAGACTCTTATGTATTTCGTCTCTTTTTTGGGCCATCACAACTAATAAAGTGCATAAATTATCAAAAACTCAATGATTATCTTTGTATGCTATGCCTTCGCATTTCAGCGCGACGAAATATCTAAGTTTTTAAGTTTCAAGTTAAAATTTTGTATTTATTTTTTAGAAACACAATAGGCGAAGTTATTTGAATCTATTAAAATAATTTTTGCACCTAATTTTTTATAAATATCTTTATTATTAAAATATTTTTATATAAAATAAGTCCACTTGTTTAAATTTTGTTGGTTTACGTAAAAAAAAAGTAATTCATATGTGGGTTTTAGTGAAAGATTGTAAATTATTAAAAATTTAAAAACAAATTGCTTATAACAAAATTTCAAGTTAAATTTGATTTTGACAATTAAAACAGTTACATTAAAAATAAAATAACCAAACAGATTACTACAGAGTATTGAAAGAAATATATAACTTTAACCATGGGAGGAACAACCTAACAAATAAAAAATAGAAAGGAAAAATTAATAAAAAAAAAGTTTGATAGTGTTAGGTTTGAGATATGAAAAAAATTTCGAGTAAAAATGTGAAATTTTAAAATTTTATAATAAATATTTGAGAAAGTGAGTATAAAAAATATTTTGATGCATTCAAATAGTCTTATTTTAATATCATGGATTTTTTTTATAAAAAAAACATAGTAACCCTTTTTTTTTATATTTATAGCAATCAATAGTAATTTTTAAAAATAGATCATTATAATTCATCCCTGCTTAGAATTAGATTAGTATCATAAATAGAGTCGAACAAAATTTTATTACCCAAAAACAAGATTTATTTGTTTCGTATTAGTTGTTTCTTGTATAATTTTAATAATATAAACTAAATCAGACCCACAAAACATAGCAAATTGACCACAAAAGAATTACCATTATTAAATAAATTAAGCTTTTCAATAAATCTTCTTTTTTTATTGATTAAAGGTTTAATTATAATAACGAGGGGGAGTGAATTTAAAAAAGAACTAGTGTGTTATAAACAAGTTACAATAAGCTGTCGGTTGCCGTCATACCGAGATACATATTGCGATGTCGTTTTTGATAACAACGTGTCATAAACCGGAAGTGAGGGGATGATGATTTGTCGTAACGAAATGACATACGTGTTAGCTTATTCACTATTAGTAACGTTCGTCTTCGAACCTCGTCTCGATTTACACATACTGCCATCGGATGGCAATGGAGCAGGTAGAAGCGAATTTTTTGTACTCTATTTTATTTTTTGTTTTAATTATTATTATTATTATTATATTAATGGGACGGAAATGAAGAATTTTTATGTAAAAAATTTATTTATTTATTTTAATTTATATTATGATTAAATAAAATAGCGAACCAAGAATTATAATAATATAATAATATTTTTTAATAATGTGAATAATAATTAATAAACATAATTTTAAATAACTAATAAATAAATAAATTTAAATAATGTTTCAATGCCTAGTATCATTAATTTTTCTTTTAATTATTTTATATTATCATTAAAATCAATATTTGTCGCTCAAGCAAAAAAACAAAAGTCTTTATGTTATTTATATTAAAAAAATAGATGTTAGGATTTTTTTATTATATATATATTTATTTTTATTAACAATATATTATTATAGCATGTCTTAATTAAATATAAATTATAAAATAAAAAATTTCATAAATTATTTAATATATTCATAAAAAAACGAATCGAGGATGAGCAAGTTAATCTAATTCTTGTCCCATTAACAATTTATGAAATAATTTTTTTTTTATTTATCTTTTTTTACAAAAAATACGCCATTCCCACCTTATTTAAGGTAGAATTTGTATATTCTCATCTCGTTGAGCATTTTGCCATCCCTAAATGCTTATTTGATACAAAGGTAATCAAACCGTTAATATTTTTCTCCCTTATTAATTTTTAATAAGTTGTTATTGGTTTGATGATTTTTTTCGAAAACAAAAATTACAATTGGCCTAAATTTTTGTTAGTTATAAACTAACTCTCTGTTTTTTTAAATAACATTTTTTAAAAATAGACACAATTACCTTCCTCACATTATATTTTCTCTATCATCCCTCTGATATTGGTTTGCTTTGAAAATTTCTTCAAAAAAATTATAAATATTGAATGCACACCAAAATCATTTCTATTTGATAAATTAAAATTGAACACTTGAAATCCGGTGATTGTCATTGAGAAATCAACGATACACTCAAAATCATCGTCACATTGCATATTTTCATAACTAATATGTGATAAATTTAATATTGATAACGTTAATATATTATTATTAAAGTGTTTGTAGTATAAAAACTTGTAAGATTATTATGTTTGATGTGAGAATAATGACTATAAAATGTGAAGAACGAGTATTGTAGACAAAAATGTCGGTTAACGAAGGTTTAAATCGAGAATCCAATAATGACTATAAAATTGTGTGCAATGCATGTTTAAAGGCACTATTTGTAGCGCTCATTAGAGCGCATACTGCATGTATGTGCTCTAAAGGGCTTTCAACTCAATATATTTTAGTAAAAATAAGTTTTTCGATTTCAAAAATGTTGGTGTTACCTATCAAAGAGCTGTGACAACCATTTTGAATGATATGATATATATATATATATATTTTTTAATAGCAGTAGTTTCTTTTTCTTATTTCTCACATCATAAGTTCACAAAGAAATTTGATACGACAGTGTTCTAATATGTCAATGAGTGCTTAGTTACAATCCCTATACTTCGATTCTTCGGACTGAGATAAGTCTCTACTTTTCTCTATGCTATATATTGTACATTATTGATTCAAGAAGAGCCTTCCAAACGAGATCATCCTGCTATAGAGTAGGAAGTTGTCACTGACAAAGCACAATTACACTATAATTGAAAAAGAAAGACTCGCAGTGGTACATTATATACAGAAGTTTAGACATTTGCTATTAGATTAAGCACAAAATATGGACCACTAGACCTTGTAAGGGATACTATTAGTCAAGCATGCAAGACGACATTGTTGAGTATGTGAAGACACGTTGGTGCTACATGAATGACGCACATAGGATTGCACGTATCATGCACAAAAATGAAAAAAAAATTAATTATTTGTATTTTATATAATTTAATTCTTTAATCTATTAAATTTATTTATGTATTTTAATTTGCTTATTTAATTATTTTTAAAATTATTTTTAATTTAATTTATTTATAATGCGCTAAAACTTGTATTGTGAATACTACTAGAATATGCATCTAACGACATTCTAGTACACTAAATTGTTGCCGATGAAAAAATTGTTTAATTATGTATTTAAAATTTATTTATTTATTTTAGTTTATTTAATTTATTAATTATATAGGTTGAAGGAATCATTATTCTTAAGTTAAAGTGAAGAACTTTAATTAAGTTCAATTTTAAACTCTAACTAAATTTAACTTTAAATTCTAATTTTTTTATACAGTAAAATAATTTGTATATAAAAAAAATAACAAAAATTAAAAGCAGATAATAAAGAGCATAACACAATCAATTACGTGGTTTGACTAATTGCCTACGTGGAGATTTTATAAAAATCTTAATATCTTTTATTAATTCCATGAAGATTTTACAAGAAAAACTCAATGAAAAATTTTCAAAATGACCAAATATTTAGTGTATTATTGTTATACCGCAAACAATGAACACCCAAACGATGATTTCACCCTAGCACACGCAAGCACTTAATATCTACCTAAGTCTTCTCTCTCTTAGAGTATCTCTTAATGCTTGATCTCAATTAAAGGGTTTACAAGTGTTTATATATGAGTTACTTCGTACCTACTAACCCTAACTCTTATTAGAGTAAGAGTCCACTTATTTTAGAAGTCCAAAACTTTTCAAAACTCATAAATCCGTGGTAGAAAAGGACTCTTTCTGCTCTGGTGTCGTGACGCTAAGTATGAAACATCCAGCGCTGTGGCGCTCAGATCTGTCACAAGCTCTGCACCTTTTCTTTGTTTTCTTCGAGTCTTCGAGTCCTGTTTTACTTTCTCTTTCGTGTTTTATAAATTTTAGACTTCTCCATACGTGTCTCACACTTTCTAAATTTCTTGTAACTCTACTATTTAATATTTTTTTCAATTATTGTCCACTCAAAATTGTTAATCACCAAATCTCCAAGAATATATAATGAATATATTTATTTAATCTATTAAATTTAGTTTTTTTTTATTTGTTGGAGTGGATTCTAGTTTTTTTTTTAAAATTTTGAATGTGCAGATTCTAGTATAAAATTACATTAAATTAATAAATTAAATATATTAAAAAAATTAAGACTGTTGTCAAATTCTCAACTTCATTTTTAAAGAATATTTATTTAATTTAAATATGCTAAATAAATTAATTATATATACACTAAATACACACATGAAGTATACTAAATAAACAAATATCAATTAATAAATTAAATAATTAAATCCATTAAAAATACTCAATAAATTAATAAAAAAATTGTCATGCAATTTAAAAAGAGAAATGTCCATAATTTAAATTAAAAAATTTAAAAAAATTATCATGTGAGTGGGCATCACGCACAACTGTTGCCTCCATACAGCATCATGCCGCAGTATTGCTGCCTTCGCGCGGCATCATGCTACGTGAATGATAGTGTGATGCTTTTTTGCAACGGTGTGAAAATGACCTCACGCAGCAATGTGTCACGACCCGATTTCTCGAAACCGTGCGGCCTTAGACACTTGCTAGTGCTAAGCAGCCTACAAGACCCCAATTAACCAAAGAAATAGATGAAGAAGAAGCACACCAAGTGTTTGAGAGAATGCTCTCGTATTTTATTACTAAAGAGAGATTACAAAGCTATACACTTACAAGCTAAGAGTATTTCTACAATTTGGAGGATTGATTCTCAAATGAGAACTCCACCTATTTATAGCTAAAGCTATATACAATGGACGGCTAGGATTAACTCTAATCCAATGGTCCAAATCCAAAGAGGGGAATATGCTAAGGAATATTCCAAAAGATGCCAACTACCAAAGTATATCCAAAGGAATATGCCTTTTCTAGAAAACTCCCCCACCTACCACACACATGTGGCATTAACCCAAATCCATTGGGCCTTCTAGAAGCTCTAGCCCATTTAACCCAAAACGGACTAAGCCCTCCCTCGGTAGTTCTGTCGCGCGCCAAATACTCGAGTAATTGCTTGAGAATATTTGGGGCGTGACATTCTCCCCCACCAAATTCACGCGACGCCCTCGTCGCGTCTTCGCTGGAACTTGCGCACCCCGTTCTGCAAACTCTGGCTGTGCGCTCTCGTGTCCCAAGCGTGCTCTCCCATCCGGCAACCCTTTCCACTCGACAAAGTACTCAAGACTCGTCCTAAGTTGCTCCCCTTTGTCATGGCGTGTGGAAATCTCCAAAGGTTCCCGGTTGTGTGGCTCAAATACTGCATCTCCCGTACCTCCACGGTACTGCTTCCAACAGCTTGCGGAATGCACCTGATGTCGCCACTGCCGCTGTCTCGAAGGTAACTCTACCTTATGCGAGACGTTGCCAACTCTCTTGGCAATCAACCTTGGCCCCTCGTCCCCACGATCAAGGCCCTTGTGAAGTGGGCGTGCTGACTTGCATTGTGGTGGAAGTATCGTCTCCATCCCCAAGTCCCCCGCACTGTGCTTGACATGCCGCTGCTTGTCTTCGCCCCACTCCTTGTGCTGAAACTGCACATCATGTGACACCTTGGACTTTTGGATGACATCCGCATCCAACAACTCCTCAAGCTGCCCCTGCAACTCTCCCATCTCCGATGGAGGCGTCGACCCCATAGTTGGAAACATTATCTCAAGCTCCAACTTGCCCTCAATTACATCTCTTGAAGGCGGTTCTTCCGGTATGGCAGTAGGCTTGACCCCATTGAGCTCCCCGAGCACTTCTGCAACAACCTTCGGTATTTCATCCTTGCCCCCATTTGCCGAATCATCCACCCCCGTTGTTGAGGCTGAATGTAACCCTCCTTTGCGCCCAGCATCTACCGTTAGTTGCATGGCGGAAAGGACCTTGGCGTTTGGCTTGGATCGCCCACCCTTGGGCATGTCTACCGTCGGTATCATTCGAGGCCCTCCTTCCAAAATACACATATAGTTGTGTTGAGGAAGTAACACCACATTGTACTGCCGTAAGAACTCCATACCTAGCACCACATCAAAATCATCGAGAGGTGCTACCGAGAAGTTTACCTCACCGTGCCATTTGCCAATGTGAATTTCAGCTCCACGAACCACCCCATCTAGCGGCTTGGCTCTTGCATTCACGGACTTGAGGTATCCCTCTCCTTTCTCCACATAAAGGCCCAAGCGTTCCGCTTCCGCACGCCTAATGAAGTTGTGCGTAGCCCCCGTATCAACTAACACTTGGGTCTTGATGCAGTTGACATAGGCTTCAATGTACATGAGCGCCGTCCCCGTTGGCGCATCTGCACGCCGCTTGGCTTTGAGGGAATTGACCAGCTGCATACAACCCATACGGCTCTGTCCGCCCTCCTCTTGTGCCTCATACATTGCATTGAAAGCCTTCTTTTTCGGACAGTCCTTCACCCAATGATCCCCATCGCAGAGAAAACAGTTAGACTTCGGACCATTACCTCTATGGCCGTTGCGTTTCTGCTCCTTCCACTTGGGCGGTTTGCCTTTCTCCTCCTTGCTCTCCGGAGGCTGAAACTCCTTGGCTCCCCCACCCTTACTGTGATTGGGTTTAAAATTCTTGGACTTTCCCGAATCCCCCTTGCGGTAATCCATGAGCGTCTCCGCCATTGTAAGGGCGTCGGATATATTCTGCACTCCACGCCGCTTCAACTCATTGGCTGCCCAGGATTGTAAACCGTCCAGGAAATTGAACAACAAGTCCTCCTCGGCCATGTTGCGGATTTGCAGCATCAGCAAAGAGTACTCCTCTACGTACTCCCCAATGGACTTTGTTTGTTTCAACTCCTTCAACCGCTTGCGAGCATCGTGCGCCACATTCTCCGGATAGAATTGGCGTTTTAACTCCCGTTGCAATTCATCCCATGTGTCTATGGTGCAGGTACCCTTGCGAATCTCCTCGCTTTTCCTACGCCACCACAGAATTGCATGATCGGAAAGGTATAAAGTTGCGGTACTTACCTTGTGTTCGTCCCGCACGCCCATAGCGCCGAAATACCTCTCCATTTGCCAAAAGAAGTTGTCAAGCTCCTTGGCATCCCGTCTGCCGCTAAACTCCTTCGGTTTAGGGGCCTCGACCCTTGGTGCAGCCACTGCAGTTTGAGTAGCTACGCCGTTAGCGACCGCTCGCTTGCACAACACCACATCCTCCTTGACACATTCAAACCCCTTTCGTAGCTCTTCTACTTGGGCTTGAACTTTGTCCATGGTGTTGTAGACCTTCTCCTGAAAAGCCTTGATCCAGTCCCGTTGCTTGACAGCATGCTCGTCAATGGAGCTTTCGATGAGGGAGCGCAGCTCGTCACCTTGAGTATCGAGGCCCACCTCGACATTCTGGACTTGCTCCTCCAACTCCCCAAGGCGATCTGTTGCCTTGCTCACAGCACCACCGAGCCTCATAACCATGTCTCCTAGATCATGGTTTGGATCAACGAACTTTTCTGGCGAAATACTCCCATGTCTCCTAGCTTTGGGGTCTCTACCCCTCCCTTGAGTAATCCCCGATGTTCCAGCAACTTCCTTCACCATCTTCTTTGAACCCGCTCTGATACCACTTGTCACGACCCGATTTCTCGAAACCGTGCGGCCTTAGACACTTGCTAGTGCTAAGCAGCCTACAAGACCCCAATTAACCAAAGAAAGAGATGAAGAAGAAGCACACCAAGTGTTTGAGAGAATGCTCTCGTATTTTATTACTAAAGAGAGATTACAAAGCTATACACTTACAAGCTAAGAGTATTTCTACAATTTGGAGGATTGATTCTCAAATGAGAACTCCACCTATTTATAGCTAAAGCTATATACAATGGACGGCTAGGATTAACTCTAATCCAATGGTCCAAATCCAAAGAGGGGAATATGCTAAGGAATATTCCAAAAGATGCCAACTACCAAAGTATATCCAAAGGAATATGCCTTTTCTAGAAAACTCCCCCACCTACCACACACATGTGGCATTAACCCAAATCCATTGGGCCTTCTAGAAGCTCTAGCCCATTTAACCCAAAACGGACTAAGCCCTCCCTCGGTAGTTCTGTCGCGCGCCAAATACTCGAGTAATTGCTTGAGAATATTTGGGGCGTGACAGCGTAATTGCTGCCTTCGCGCAACAATTTCACACGACATTATGTTACGTGAATGATAATACGATGCTTTCGTGCAACGGTGTCAAAACGATCACTAACTTGTTCTCAAACTAATTTTTTTTTTTTCACTACAAACACTTAAAAATCCCATTTCATGCACAATATACATTAAAAAAAAAAAAGTCATCAAACTATAATCTATTTTCATTTTTGCATAAAATCCTGAATTTTTCTCTAAAAATCCTAACTTTATCATCTTTATTTTCAACTTCCAATTTTCATTATGTATACCTAATAATTTAACACCCACAATTTGAGATGCTTTTAGTTTATGCTAATGAGTATTTGAGTGTTGATGTTTCACATTTCAAATAAAACATGAGTATTTGATTTTTGGTTTTTTTTGAAGAAAAATAATAGAATTTTTAAATGTTATAATGGCAAAACAAGTGAATAAAATTAAAAAATTAAATTGAGGGCATTTCATTTTTATCCATTTTTTAAAGTTTTGATTGTAAGAGAACAACAATTTATTTTGTGGCTAAGAAAGATGATAAGCCTAAAATTGGAGCTATTTTTAAATTTTTTTTTATACATTTATGTAGACCGATTGGTTGTAAATATGTAACGTTTAAACCGTTAGTTGAGTTTGAATAAAACTAGAAAGTAAACATTAGTATTTTACGAGTGATGTTTCTCATCTCTATTCATTTTTTTTAAATAATAATTTTTCAGAGATATTTTACATATTTTTCTTAAAAAAATAATGAAAGGGACTGTTTTGGATAAGTCATATTTATTGCTCTAATGGGTTAGTATCAACTCGTTACCAAATTGGGTATTGTTAATTACGTGTAAATAGGATTAGTCGTTTCTTTGAACTGATAAGTATGTCACCTATTTTTCGAAAAGTAAAAAATAAAAGAGAGGTTGGTATGAATGTGATAGTTGCAGGAATCTGAGCCACTATGTTATAATTAATGTCAACATAACAAATCTTTTCCTACGATCTCATTTTATGTTACGTTTTTAAATTTCAATTATATGAATGTCTTATGATCAATCAAATTGATTATTTATTTATTTTTTAAAATAAAAACCATTTTATCAACTGGTAATATATTCACCAAAATTTATTTTAAATTGTAACAAACTGAAAATTTTATATATGAACTGGCATTGAGTTATTGATGTGACATAAAATTTGAGGCCAACAAATATATATCTAATGCCTAGCATTTGAAAAAAAAAAAGGGGGTTCAATTATATCTACAATAATTGTACACATAAAATATTACAAAAAGAATGACAGATTTCAACTTCACATAAATAATGGGCAGGTAGCCTACGCACGCTATGCTCATTTCTTATTATTTATTGGTGATAGATTATCTCTTTGATTTTTTTAGTTCACAAAAAATCAACTTTACAAAACGTTAATGAAAATTGATCGACTTATTGTTTCTGTATTTATTTTTTTGTTTTCCTCTTATCTTTTTCTCGACGGACTAAATAAGTGTTGTTGATTTCTTATTAGTATAAATGAAGCAAAAGGAAGCTAGGGTTTTACTTCTGCGTAGCTTTCACTATATCGTCGGCTGACTTTATTGAATAATAAAGAACTTCGTGACTGTTTTACATACGTAATACGTGAAGGCATAAGAAACTTCATCGGAAAATTATGCTAAACCGCAGAACCAATTCTAGGTCAAAATCAACATATTCAATGTTGGTGATCTACCTTAACCATGGACGCCACCGTATTTTGAATGATATAATGTTGATGATCAAAACCAACAAGATGAATCGAGATCGATGATGGCATGATGGTGATTTTGTGAAAATGGCAATGTGGTATATCATATTGATGCCCGGCTACGTAATGTTTCATTTTAGTCGTTTTATGCATTAACTAACAACTTACAGCTGCAGCTTGTTAATCAATCAATTAATGTACTTAAATTTATTTGTGTCTGCTAACGACTTGCGGCTCAGTGCATTTCGATTATTGAGTTGTTGGGTTCAAGTTAAATTATAGCTGTTTATTTATTTTGGAGTTATTTATTTTTCTCTATTATATCTATTGAAAGGGTTGATGTTATTGTACGAAATTATAATATTATATTATTGTAATTATTTGAACTTTAAAATATAATACTTATATCCTTTAATTAAAAAAATTAATTTGTGTTCAAAATCCATGCTTAAATCATTCAAATGGATTTGAAATTTAATTTTCAAAATCAACATCAACTTCTTTATAAGCCACCGAATTGTACCAAACATATGTACTTTATATTAAGCACACACGACTCTTTTATTCTTAATTTGGCGAATTTGATTTATATTCGCCAAAATAGATATACACTTTTGTACGTAATAATACATATTTCCTCAACAATTAGCACCTCAGGTTGATCCTGAACCAAAGAGACAACGAAAATTCTGCTAACTAATTTTGTTGGTTTGAAATTAATTTAATAATAATCAATGTCCATGCAGAATATTTGATATGATAGAATGGAATCAGTTATTGGTTTAAGTTCTCACCAGCCAATCATGCTGTTTCCCAAGAAAATAGACATGGTTCACATAGAAATTTTATATTATATGTGGAGAAATTGCCACTTTAATTTCTTCATTTTTGTTGAATTATTCATGACAATTTTAATATTTTAAAATTTATTAATTAAGTCTTTTAAAAATAAAAACTGTCATATTTCAGAAATGAAAACGATAATAAAGATACTTTTAAAAAATGTAAATAATAATTTTTAAAATATTAAAAACTAAATAAGTAATTTAATAAAAATATAATGACTAAACTACCAATTTCCCTTATTTGCTATAGTTTTTGCTAGTTATAATGTGTCGAAGAATTGATCAGAAACTGATTCCCATTAATTGTTGAGTTATAAACAAATGGACATTATATTTAATTAAGCCATTTTCGTGTCTGTATTGTCTTTGACAATTTTATTAATTTCAATTTGTATTTTATAAATCAAACCAATTAGGTGTGGAATTGGGCTTCTTCCACGCCACAAAGTCTCTAGTTGATTTTCTTGACCAAGGATTATAGGACGTGGTTTTTGAATATTAAAGTTTAATTTTCCACAAAACAGTAAAAGTAAGATCAAGTTAATGTATCATCAACTTTGATTCAGATCAAAAGACAAACGTGAGATCATTTTTCTTGCCATTTCCAAAGGTGTAGAAAAAAATTTCAGAATATATATACAAATCGAAAATACATTATTCACGATACAATTTTAAGTGAATTATCAGGAGCCATCTGGAATGTATATTAACACTTTTAAGAATTATTTCGTGAGGCAAAAGGTCATGGAAATAGTTTAAAGAATTGTTCAGATAGGCCTTGGACTAAAAGCTTTGTTTAATTGTCAAACAATGTATTTATTTATTTTCTTCTCTTCGAATCTCTAGGCATGCTAGTTGCATAATTTGCCTTGCATAGTCAACATTTTATCGGATAAGTATGTTATTAGGTAGCAACTTCAATCGTAATCCCACTATTCATCTTATATAAAATAATAACATCCTCTTAAGATTATATCCCTTTTAAGAAATTTGCGAGGCCAAACATGATAATTTATGACAACCCACATCAAATTTATGGTAATACACGTAAAATTCGGACCGATACAACATACATCAGAGTCAATAATCTGTGAATTGGTTTTGGATTTGGAAAATTACTTAAATTTTACGTGGAAATGAAAACAGGCACTATGATTATAAGATCAAGGTTGAGAATTTTGCATCTAATACTTTACTTTGCGTCCAATAATTTACTTACTTTTTACCAGCCAGTTGGCAGTTAATATATGTGTATATATATTTATACTTTCAAACTGTTAGAATGGTCTGCGACGACTGGGTTATGTAATCCCAGTTTCAATTACAAATATAAGTTGAATTGTTGATGTTGTTGTCATTTCGGATGAGGCTAGCTATATTCTCTCCATCTTGTATACGTATTTTATTATATGTCTGTCACTATTTTCAAACTCCTACCAAAACTAATTTGTCGAGGCTTCACGTTCATATACATATATATAATTAAGGGACTGCATATAATAAATCATAATGACAATTAATTATTTCTCATTAGGACAAAAAATATATGTACCTTAAATGTTATGTTAATCATTATTATAGTTATAGTAGAATAGATAATAGACATAGTCACATAAACATGGGTCATGCATGACAATCTTTAAGTAATTTTGCGAAATTGACTTAATTATAATTTATACATTAACAACATAGTACTAGTTAGAATTGCACAGTTTGATCTAGCAATTACTTAATTCTACAAAGATTGTTTTATCTGTTTTATTTGGATAATCCAGGTTTTTCAAGTAATATATCCAACAAATACGTGATCTACATACATACACTGTTTTCTGAGAAACAATAAACAAAAGTTATCATTTTGTCCTTGGCATATGCTATACGATCAAAGTTAGTGAGGCTCAGTAGAGATATCATTTTTAAGTAATTACTGTGCAAAACATACCACCCTATACAAATGCTGCGTGAATGTGAACATGTCAACAACGCGTTCCCTGCCCATACAGCTTCCTACACAGTTCGTATTTGTCAAGTCAATATATATAAAAAAAAGTCAAATCATATTATTCTGGAAATAAACAAACTCAGATTGATGAGTGCATAAAAAAAATCAAACTAAGCAGCGAAAAAGAAAAAACTATAGGTGGTGCTATCCCATGACTATAACCTCTACGCCAACAAGTTCCCCTACTGTTTCATATCTATAATTCTATATAAAGTGATGAGTTTAGGGCTCATTCCCCACACAAACACAACTCTCATAGAGCTTAGCTTCAATTAAAACCATTATTCTTCTGCTATCCTGCACATTCAGTTCGCCATTTATGGCTCCTCGAATGCTCTTAACACTTTTATTGGCGCCTCTTTTTTTCTCTCCGATCATTTTTGGCTACACTACTGAGCAAGTGAAATCATGGTGCAGCAAAACACCAAACCCTCAACCCTGTGAGTATTTTTTGACACATGAACCTTATCACACCCCTATCAAAGACGAGTCCGATTTTTTCAAAATTTCCACGCAACTTGCCCTAGAACGTGCCTCGCGTGCCCAATCACACACGTATTCTCTCGGCTCAAAGTGCCGAAACGAACGTGAAAAGGCTGCATGGAACGACTGCCTTAATCTTTATGAATTAACAGTTCTAAAGCTCAACCAATCCATGGACCCTAGCCACAAGTGCACCAAAGTTGACAAGCAAACATGGCTCAGCACGGCTCTAACCAACTTAGAGACTTGCCGAACCGGTTTCCTTGAACTTGGGGTGCCCGATTATGTTTTACCCTTGATGTCAAATAATGTATCAAAGTTGATTAGTAACACTCTTGCCCTCAACAAGGTGCCATATAATGAACCTACTTACAAAGATGGGTACCCAACGTGGGTAAAGCCCGGAGACCGGAAGCTATTGCAGACTTCATCGCCTGCTTCTCAAGCAAATATCGTGGTGGCCCAGGATGGTTCTGGGAACGTTAAGACGATAAAGGAGGCAATAACTGCAGCCTCAAAGCAGTCAGGTAGTGGGAGGTATGTGATATATATTAAGGCAGGAACATATAATGAAAATATTGAGGTCAAGTTGAAGAATATTATGTTCGTGGGTGATGGTATTGGCAAAACCATTGTCACTGGGAGCAAAAGTGTTGGAGGTGGCACTACAACCTTCAATTCAGCCACTGTCGGTGAGTTTTATTAATCTCTCTCTTACGTTTCAATATCTTACGAAGTTACAGAGATTCATTTTCTATTCTATGAAGGACATAATCAAATGAAAGAATTAGAGTTTGATTGTTTTAAAAAATAGCACGAAAGAGACGTGCTTATTTTTGCATGTTAACAACTTAAACCACTTCTATCAGACTGGGGCCGTGCAGTATTTTAGCTGCCAATGGTTGGTCAAGGGTTTAGATATCTCGGGCCAATTGTATTATGTTCATTTTGCTTTACAAGCATGAAAGTACATTGATTGTCCAATTGGTGGAAGTCTTCGGCAATGAAATATTACTTAAAGATAATTTTGTTGACAACATATATTGATAATATAACATAACATTAATAATACATAAGTCATATCTGTTGCCAGGATTACTACACAATATTATCCATGTTCTAGATTTTGTTATAAAGTCATAGCTTCATAATGTTGGCAAATAGCAAACGCCTGGATTTTGATAGGAGTCTCAATGCGGTTCACACATTTGGGTAAAATTTTTCAATATTCCGATTCTTTAAATCAATTTAAGTTGATGCCAAAAGATTTAGTCAAAAATAGGTGTCTAGAAAACTAGGATACATAATTCAACATAAAAATTAATGCAATTAGAGTTCAATTTTTTGGTTATTGATTAGCTCATCATCGAATTAACAATAACTTTGAATCGGCCGGGCAATTGCATCAAAAATATAGCGAATTAAAATATTTACGAGTTCTGAATTGTTGTTGCTTTCTCTTGTGTAATACTTTCAGCTGTTGTTGGAGATGGGTTTATTGCCCGAGACATAACATTCAGAAACACAGCTGGTCCACGAAATCAACAAGCCGTGGCTCTCCGGTCTGGCTCGGATCTGTCAGTGTTTTACCGTTGCAGCTTCGAGGGATATCAAGACACACTCTATGTCCATTCTGAAAGACAATTCTACAGAGAATGTGACATTTACGGCACTGTTGACTTTATCTTCGGCAACGCCGCTGTTGTATTCCAAAACTGCAACATCTTTGCTCGCAATCCCCCGAACAAGACTAACACTCTCACAGCTCAAGCTAGAACTGATCCTAACCAAAACACTGGAATAATAATTCACAACTGTAGGGTTACTGCTGCTTCTGATTTGAAGCCGGTTCAGAGCTCGGTTAAAACATTCCTGGGCAGGCCATGGAGAGAATACTCGCGAACCGTTTTCATGAAAACATTTCTTGATAGCTTGATAAACCCCGCTGGTTGGATGGAGTGGGATGGTAACTTTGCACTGAATACTTTGTACTATGCAGAATATCAGAACACTGGACCAGGTTCATCTACCGCAAATAGAGTCAAGTGGCGTGGTTACCGTGTTCTTACTAGCGCATCGCAGGCTAATCAGTTTACCGTCGGCAATTTCCTTGCCGGCAATTCTTGGTTGCCGGCCACCAACGTGCCTTTCACTTCTGGCCTCTAATTTGATTTCTTAATTGCTTAAATAAAATAAGTTGTTCATTTGGACAAGATAAAATAAAACGAGGTAGCTAACAGCTACAACCCTCGTCAGTTTTTATATATTCTGTTTGTAATTACTTGTAATGTAATTTTTAACCATCAATGTAATTTTTTTCATTCTTAATGTAAGGATTACTGGGATGTGTAATTAAGTCTTTATCACAGTGCTTTGGAACTTGTCCATTGGGTCCTTCAATATTCCAAAGACAATGGGGGAGAGTTATTTTTCCCTTGGTTAGTTAAGGTATCAACATCAGATATAGAGGCTTTCTTGCTAGATGCATCTTTGACGAATGAAAAATGCCCATTTAATTTTTTTTTATTTAGTGTATTATATCCATCTCCTGTGTTTGTGAATCTTTTTGACTAAGATTCTGCTCACACAAGTATCTTTGGTGAATATATTCGATAATCCGGATACGCAATTAACCACAAGTACTTGAGCACGTAACTCACTTGCATCGATTCGCAAATATCAAATAATTTCACAACATACTTTGAATATCACTTTACAAGTAAGTGCACTTGGAGATTATTGAAGTCATTTAGTAATTATCCTTCTTAGCTGGTCTTATATCTAGGGCCCATCAAGAAAATGACCTTAGAAGCCCATATCCCAGTTTGTAGATCGGGGATCCGGTAAACTGCGTGGGCTAGGCCCAATCTGATAGATGATGTATTCGCGCGTTGGTGTATTGACTGGAAAGTGGAAACCCTAGCAAGTATTGGAGGAATAAAGTTTAAGGATAAAATACTTCCTGAAAGCCACTATTATTTTCTTTTATCTTCCCTGAGTTCTAAAAGTACAGAAATAGAAACTCTGCTCATTCAATTCTTTCTCAGTTCATATAAATTAAGGGATGGAAAGAAGTAATAATTATAAAGATATTCATTTTTTTCTCAAACAAAGGCATATGACTTATTTATCCTCACAAGCACAACTTTTGTTCGATTAAGAGAATTTAAATTTGTCATTATATTATTGATATCTTAAGAAAATAAAAAGAATAAAATTTGGCAAATGCCATATCATGAGCTTAGTCATATCAACGTGATACAGAATTCATCAATATCATAGTCGGAAAAAGTAATTCAAAATTTAAACAAAATATGAAAAAAAGAGGCTAATGTGTACAGCATGAAAGGAATCAATTATCTATCAGCAGCCCTTTTGATTTGGATACGATAGTGCTACTTTATACCAGAAAGATAACGATCGACAACGGTGCCCTCTTTGTGCAAATAATAATAATAGTGTATTAAATTGGACATAATTACATGATAGAGCTGCTACAAAAATATACCATAATCAACGTCTAGATCTTCAGCCATGACTCTCTCTACTACTATCCATTTAAGCAAGAAGCGACATGTACGTCGTTGTTCCTAACCTGCATGCAACATCACGTCGTGGGTGATTAGATTGGTAACAAAATTAATATAGGTGAGATTCGATATTTTGTATATGTATATATTTACCCATTGCTCTTCGGCAAATTGAGAGAATGACGATGAGAATGGCTAGACCTGCTATTACACCAACGACAATAGCGACTGATTTTCCCACTTGGTCCTCGTGGGAGGAATCTGCACAAGCATCAAAAGGAAAAGCGAAAAGGAATGGGAATTAGTACCTCTTAATAATTTAATATGGTTTGACAAGAGAATGAACCAAAGCTGCCACTAACACATTCATATGTTTTGTTAAAGCTTTCTCTCCCATCCTTTTTAATTTGATCTAAATATACAAGCTTTAGCAACGTTTTGTTTTATTTTTAGTCCATTAATTGTAGGCAAGACATGTTAAAATAATTTAGGGTCGCTCAACGATTGAAGTTCTTGCAAAGAACGTCCTATGGTTTCACCTTCTTTTATGTTTTCTTATGGTGGGCATCTGATTGGCATATTATTGCAGTTATTTGAATGAAAGTGGGTTCTAAATTGGTTTGTTGAAGTTTGGAGAAAAAAATAAAAGTTTCTAACTAAATAAAAAGTTTAAATAGAGAAAGAGGGGGAAAAAGAAATTAAAAGATGAGAGAGGAGAAGAAACCACAGACGGTAAGAATGGAAGTGCTTAAAAAAGAGAGCAACTAAAGTAGTCATGCACCTTAATGCTTTACTTTATAAAGAGAATACTCATCGACCCTTGGCTTGAAAAATTTTCGAATGCTCTCCCTCTTTCTCAAAAATATGAACCACATATTGGGGTCAAATTGGCAACAGCTTAATAGAATAATGTAATCTTTGTGTATCGATACTTTGGGACAAAGCTGACTGCAAAATAGCTAATTTATAACCGCAATGAATGAACCAAAGTGAATCAAGACCCCAAAAAAAAAGGTTTTATTTCTCATTTATGGTTAAAAGATTGCCCTAAACACAAGAAGATAGAGGTCTATGAATTGCACCTGAGGAATCATAGTAGCCAGGTGCCCAGTACCGGGCATAGCACTGTGCCAAGAACACATCGGCCGCGGCAGCAGAGCCACATAAATTCTTCAGCTTTCCAACAGCTTCCGCAAGGCAAGTTGTGCAGTCAGCTGAACTCAAGTCACCTAAACACTGCGCAAAACCCTCAACCAAGCCAGCGCTACTGACTTTAAAACCTATAGTTGTTTGCAAGTCAGCCAGCACATCATCTCTTCGCTTAAAGAACTCAACATCGTTGTTTACACTTCTGCTGCACTTGTTGTACCTAAGACCTGTATCAAGCTTCCCGAGAAAATCAATATGCTCATATCTAACATAACAGCCTTCTAGTTGAAAAGAAGCCCCTAGAGAGTAAGGACAAACTAAACCCATCTCATTAACAGCACTTTCAATGCATTTTAAACAGTCGTCGGTCTTCAAATCTCCCCTGCACTGATATAAGCCATATATGCTGGCTTCAGGTGGGGTTGAGCTTCCATTTCCAATAGCAAAGCTATTGTATGCAGCTTGAGAAGATGAGCTAACAACCGATGCTAAGAAAGAGTTGCGGTTACCTTCAAATAGCGAGTTGGGTTCGTACTTCTCCTTAGAACAGCCTGCATAGATAAAGATATGAGCTCGGACAAAGCAGGAAAAATAAACAAGAGGAAAGAAGAGAATGATCAAGAGTGAAGAGAGTCTCAGAGCCAGAATGGTTTTGTGAGAAGAGTGTGATTGAAGACTTCTCAACATTTTTATTTTGCCCTTGTTTATTCTGGCCTTGGCTTTCTTTTGTTTCTGTTTTGTGCTTTGATGTGCGATGGTGAGAGAGTATAAATTAGTGGTTGCTTTTTGGTTTTTATTGAATTCTCATGTATCGCTTTGTTATTAAGAAAGGGTCCACTTGGTCTTCATGCGTCTGCTTGTGTTTGTTGACGGCAACACGATCTTCTTCACTAAAATTTACCCTTTGATCCTGAGTGGTTAGCAATTAAACTTTATGAGAGTAATATTAGCCATCTCATTTTAAATAAATATTATATATAATAAATAATTTTAAATTTTATATTATTTCATCATCTAATATTTATTTAATACATCATTTTTAAAATACAATTTAATACCTAACATTAATCGCTTTAAAATATACTCTTTTGATTTTAATTCTAGCCAGCAACTTGAAATGCTCTTACATTATTCGAATACTTGGGGTTTAAAAATATGCTTTCTGATATTATATCCATTTGCTTTTATTATGGCATCTGCTTCCTTCCTTCTAGGTTATCGCAAATTCAAAAAGTTTTAAATATTTTATTTCATTCAGTTTAAGATACGTGTGTTTTTAATTAATTATAAAAAGTTAATATTAATAATTTAAATTAAATAGAAGAAATATTATACATCAATTTTGTGTATGATTAAAAAGTGAACATTGCTCATTTTGTGTTAAATGCTTATGGGCAGTGAGGCAATTGCACTCACAGCCAATTAGATCCTGATTCCTACGGGAAGCGAGTGAGTCTGTTTTTTGTTCTCTGTTCTCTTTTTTTTTATATTTTAATTTTAAAATGAATATTATAAAAAATTTCATAATTATATAATAGGTTTATATTAAAAAATTATTAAAATGTTTCATAAAGATAAAATGAAATTTGTATGGTTCGCTCAAACTTATTTTTTAAATAACAGGGATCCAATCAAGTCCGAAATAACTTATCTCAATAAAAATATCTATCTATATTATTGATAAAAGTATCCGACCTTCAGGCAGGAAAAATATGACCTCGCAGAGGAAAACTCTCTCATAAAAAAAAATACTACTTCAAATAAAAAATTATTATATACGATATTATTAAAAAAAATTACAACAAAATCCCTACAAAAATATAGTCAAAATATACTCAAACCCTAGTTTTCTACAGTATCTAACATATAAGCAACAATTATACTATATATAACTCCGAGAGGTGGCCGACGGCGGAGCTCGGTGGCTGAGCAATAGAAGCGATTCGAAGCTAAAAGAGGAGGGGCTAAGCAAAAACAAAGAGCTCATCGATGGCACGCCGGAAGCAGTAAAGACCCAAGCCTGATTCTTACTCGGATCAGTCGCCATGGCTGAAGAAGATGGGTTGCATGGCCGCCGGGAGAAAAAGCGGCGAGGAGACGTGATGCCGGCCAGATCCAAGCAAGCATCGACGCAAGAGAACCCGCTCACTAAAAAAAGATGGTTGTTGCATGATAGTGGAGACAAAATAGCTATTTGACTGCCAGAAGATGCGGCGGCTAAAGGCGCCAATCAGGGCAACGGCCAAGCGGGACAGCGTAGTAGCAACATGACTTCTCGACCATATTGTTGACGAAGACGGCCGCCGGAGGAGCGGAGAGAGAAATGAAAAAATGAAAGGAGATGGAAACCAGACCAGAGAAAGAAAATAAAAAACTGTAAGAAAAACCGAAAGAAATCAGAAAAGCTAACTATTGATGATGAGAATGAACCGCCGGAGAGGAGGCAGAAGCCCCCTCTTCAGCAAAATCTAGATCTAAAAGGAGTGCAACCCCTTTTGAAGTTAAAGAGCTTTTTCCCGTGACCTAATTATAAGGACTGGTTTTTTTTTTTTTCCACAAACGATTTTTCGCTGGCGAACGCAGTTAGACAACGCGTTTAGAGAGATTTTTGTTCTCTCTGTTCTCTGAACGAAGATAAACAAGTAAAAGAAGACATAGGTCAAAAGGCCTCGATCGTCACTCAGCCTGAGTGTTGGTGGTATTCAATGCTCATTTAATTTTAGACAAGTGTGGAGAAGTCATTAATCTAGTCCAGTATGGATACGAACTCCCTTAAATAAATGTGCAAGGCATTTAAAAAATATCGGAGAAGGAGAATGAACTTACAGAAATTAAAGAGAAATGTAAAAAGACGGGAAAATATGAGAAAAGAGTGTTTGGTTGCTAAAGTTCTGTCAAGCCGGGCAATAAATAGAGAGGCCTTCAAGACTACAATGTAGCGGGTGTGGCAGCCTCTGGATAACCTAAAAATTGAAAGAATAGGGAGAAACAGAATTTCTCTGCTACTTTGAAGGAAAACGTGATAAGAGGATCGTGCTGGCGTGAGAGCCATGGTACTTTGATAAGGCATTTATTGCTTTTGCAGAAATGGAAGGAATAGGTGAGATTACAAAGATCCTATTTCAATTTACAACTATGTGGGTTCAGATTTACAATGTACTAGTGATGTGTATGCATGAAGAAGCAGTCAGAATCCTGGGTAATAGTATTGGCCGAGTGGAGGAGGTAGACCTGGATAAGCAAGGGGCTATGTAGGGAAATTTGTTAAGAGTCAGAGTGAGAATAGATATAACGCAACCTCTCCAGTAGTGCAGTAAAGCAAGGATGGAAGGTCTAAATGAAGAAGTGATCATGCTATTACAGTATGAAATACTTCCAGAATTTCGCTACCACTGTGGACGCCTGGGACATTCTCTAAAGAAGTGCGAAGATATGGAAAATACGGAAAAGGATGAACAACATGACAGACGAAAGAATAAAAACTCAAATGGGAGGGGCAATAATGCGTATGAGGCATGGATGAAAGCTGGATTTATGGGAAATAGCCTAAAAACAAAAGCAACAACAAAGAAGGGGAGAAACATAGCAACTAATGAGGATCAGAACAATGGAAAAAACACTCAGCAATCAATAGTGATGCGAGAGAGAGAGAGAATTTGTAGGGGGGGGGTGGGGGGGGGGGGGGGGGGGGGGGGGGAGGGGTGGGGTGAGGAATGGGAAAGTGCAGAAGAAACGAAAGAAAGGCAACAGAGACAAGATCACCCTAATGGGAAACGGAGCGAAGGAAACCAGATTACCCGACTCAAGGACCCGAAATGAGTATGGTGGGAAAAGTGTATGAATTACAATTGGAGGATGGTTTAGCCCAGAACAATCCCCGGGAAGCGTTAATGAAGGAAATGACAGAGAGGTGATAGATATTGGTATAGGAGGTAAAGATGAATTAGAAAGTAGGGGTTGGCAGAATAGGGGTATGGTGGCTCACAAAAATAGAAAGGAAGTGGTAGTGGCAGGAATGAATGGAAAAAGTAAAGCAGGAGCAGATTTTGGCACCAAAGAATCTCAAAAGGGTATTAAGCAAATAATGGGCCTAATCCAAAAATGAAGATGGAAGCCCAAATAGAAGGAGAGAAAAAATAAGGCCTGAAAATGAAAAAGGGAAGAAAGGAAAGAAGGAGTGGAAAAGGCTAGCAAGAGGGCCAATCCCAGAGGCCCACATAAGAAAACAGATTGGAGGAGGTAAAAGAAAGGCTAAAGAAAATTTTAGAGAAAATAAAGGCCCAGATGGCAAGAAGGGCAAATACGAAGACCAACAATTTTTTGAAAAGATGAAGTGCTGAGAGAAGGTTCCTTGAAGACTGTCATGAACAATTGGCGGTGGCTGGATTCTAACCCCGCCAAGAGCTATAAAAACACTTAGTTGGAATGTTTGAGGATTGGGAAATATTCGAACATTCCGGGATTTCAAAAGAATTCTCTAAGAAAATGGCCCGGATATAGTCTTTCTATACGAGACAAAGCTGATCAAAGAGAAGATGAGCGAAATTGTGAGGGGGATAGGGTTTGAAAACTGTTTATCCGTTAGTAGAGAAGTGATGGCAGATGGTATTGCAATGCTATAGAAGAAGGAAATTGATTTAAACGTACTGTCATATGGTAAAATTCATATAGATGCTGTAACAAAGACTGAGAAGAAGGCAAGTTGGAGGCTCACCGAAATTTATGGTATGCCTGAGATGAGTCAAAGGAAGCATACATGGGAACTTTTGAAGAGACTATCCCAGATTACTACTATACCATGCCTTTTCTGTGGCGATTTCAATGAGATAATGAAAATTGAGAAGAACAATAGAGGCCGCTAAGAGACATAAGGGCAATCCAAGGGTTTAGAGAAGCAGTTGAGAGTTGTGATCTTACAGACATAGGGTGGGTTGGCTACCTATACATATGGTCGAATAAGAGATTTGGGCCAAGCCTAGTAGAGGAGAGGCTAGATAGATTTCTTAGCAATGAATGGTGGAAAGCAATGTTCAATAGGTTCCAGGTGTCTTATCTGATGGCTATAAGCTATGATCATTGTCCAATCTTACTGGAAGCATGGGAAATAAGTCACAGTAGCTGATCTCCAAGCTCTCTGGAATAACTATAAGCAGTATGAGGGACACAACAGAATCAAAAAGCTGGATAACCGATTGGATAAACTTTTGCAAGAATAGGAGATATACTGGAGGCAAAGATCTAGGATCACTTGGCTCAAGGAAGGGGATAGAAACACAAGATTCTTCCATGCCAAGGCTACTCAAAGAAATAAGAGGAACAAAATAAAGGGGCTTCTTGATAAAGTGGGGGATTGGACTGAAAAGGAGGAGAAAATACAGCAAATTATGTGCAGTTATTTCCAGTAGCTGTTTATGTCTACTAATCCAGGAGCAGAATGCAAAAAGGAAGCCCTTCTGGGGATGGATATAAAGCTGAATGAGGAGATGAAGGATATGCTAGCCAGACCATTCACATCAGAGAAGGTTGTGGCAGCAGCTTGGCAAATAAATCCCTATGAAGCACCTGGTCCAGATAGTCTTTTTACCAACTTCTACCAGAGACATTGGCAGCATGTAAGGCGTGCAACTACTAACACCTGCCTTAATATTTTGAATCACTAAGGTAATATTACACCTCTGAATGATACTCTTATTGTGTTGATCCCAAAAAGCCAAAACCCTCAAAGGCCATCAGACTATAGGCTTATTAGCTTATGCAATGTAATCTATAGGATCATTGCAAAAACTATGGCAAACACGACCCCAACAAAGTGCCTTTGTCCCTAATAGGCTTATTAGTGATAATATTATAATAGCCTATGAATGTCTTTACAGAATCAAAAGAAATAAAAAAAGGAAAAGCTGGACTTGCTGCCTTGAAGCTAGACATAAGTAAAGCTTATGACAGAATTGAGTAGGAGTTCTTTGGGGATGTTATGAGAAAGATGGATTTTAGTGAGGCTTGGATAGACTAGGTCAGGAGGTATGTATCCACCTGAGGATAGTTTCAGGTTCAGGTTCTTTCAGAGCTGAGAGGGGACTGAGGCAAGGCTGCCCTTTCTCTTCATACCTATTTATATTGTGTGCAGAGGCCCTGTCCTCCCTAATAAGAAAAGCTGAAGCAGAAAGAAAGATAAATGAGATAAATTTCAACAGGATAACCTCAGTGTCACATCTGTTATTCGCAGATGACAGCTTGATATTTGTAAGTGCAAAAAATTCTAAATGTAGTCAGTTGAAGTAGATTTTTTATTATTGTAGAAAAATCATCAGGCCAAGTATTTAATTATGAAAAATCTTCCATAATGTTCAGCCCCGATGTAGACAGAGATCAAGCTCACTAGATCAAAGACAATTTCCATCTAAGGGAATTCTCAAGGCATGAAAGGTATTTAGGTCTGCCCCCAATGATTGGGAGGAAGAGAAAGTAGTTTTTGAGGAGTTAAAAATAAGAATCTTCAAGGTGGTAGGGAGTTGGCAGGATAAACTATTTTCGAGTGGGAGAAAGGAAGTGTTGATCAAGGCCATTGCTCAAGCAATCCTAACATACACAATGGGTATTTTCAAAGTCCTTGAAAGCCTTTATGAAGATATCTAAAGGTAATTATCAAAATTTTAGTGCGGGTCCAAAGGAGAGGTAAGGAAAATCTACTGGGCATAGTGGTTTAAATTGAGCCATGGGAAATCAATGGGTAGTTTGGGTTTTAGATACTTGAAATGCTTCAATCAAGCCTTGCACAGCAATTTTTCGATGAACTTTTGACGATTTTTCAGTGAAACTCCGGTGAAGTCGTTAGAAATTGAGTGTTTGACATACAAGTGTATATGTAATTTTAAAAATTACTACATGCAGCAGAAGCATGTCAACATATACACTCAATTTAATAAATTTAACCACATATATCACATATATGATCAAGTATAATTATTATACAACAACTTTTACACGATGAACAATTCTATTACTTAAAACAAAATATAAAGAACACTTACTAATGAATGTAACTTTACAAATTCTTCAAGTCCTCCAAAAATCTAATTAAAGAGCTCACTTTAAAGTGAATTGTTGAACAATTCCAATCCATAACGGTTTGGTGGGATTATAGAGGTAAAATGATAGCTTAGTTTTATAATTTTCAGCACATGTATTCAAACTTTTTGAACACAAATTATTTGATTCTTAAATGGAGATGGTAAATATTTACGTACAACTCTTGTTTAAATGATGAAAATAATTTTTATAAATTAATTAATTTAGCACAACTTTTGTCTATAATTACAAATCTCTTTTTTCATTTTTATTTATTCATTTTGATCTAATCATGAAAGAAAAAGATGAAGAGAAGTTCCTTTTACTCTCAACACTTGAAAAACACAAAACCAAAACTTTCTCACTTACCTTGAATTGCTTAACCAAATCTTCTCCTCCAAAATGAATGAATTAAATTCAATTGTTAGCCAAAATTTTGTTTTTGTTATTCAACACTTTTTGATAAAATAGAAACAAGTGCTCTACTAATTTTATTGTTGGTCTCCCACTTAAGATTAATTTATTAAGTACTAGAATAATGGTCACCTAAATAAATCATTACCTAACAAGTATAATTATTTTAATTATATTAAGTAAATAAATGACTAACATTTAGGCTCTCATTATATTAAAATACAATGGTCATGATTAATATATTATCTAATAATATAATAATAATATCTAATTTAATTATTCAAAATAATTTTAAATAATTATTTTTTACCTTACTAGTTTTTACTACCAAGGTTTAATGGTAAATTTAAGGTAAACTCAAATCATGGACCAAATTGTGCTACTTGTCAACATCCTATTAATTAACAACTCTTGTTAATTAATTCAATGATATAATTAACAATTAAGTCTTGACAAATGCATATCCCAAGAGATCCCGAAATAATCATTCTATTTTGCTGAAATTTATTGGATCGAATTATTCAATCCAATTCACTACTCTAGTGCGCAATGAGTACATTTCATATTGTGAGACTCTCTAGGTCCACACCTGATTTGTCATATGGAGCTTCACCATACGTCCGTGAATGATGCCTTATACACATGTTACAAATATTACAAATCAACGTGTTAGACTATACAAGTTGAGATTATTACATATTTGTATAATCCCTCCATCATATATATCCCGAAAGAGCAGATATATAGATCATCACCGTCAAATCTCTATTTACTCAACCATCAATTTATCTCTAGACTTATATTTCCTTAAACAATATCCACAAATACTTTTGTGATATTGTTTATCCATTCGGAATATATTTTCTGAGGTTTATGCTTGTGGCCACAAGACTTTCTGAAATATAATCTCGAAGCATTTGGATATATAACCCATTCATACGAGCTGATGGATCTCATATCTACGAACACCAAACTATATGAGCATCGGACCATACTCAACGACACACAACAGTCAGACTATGAAAGGTCTCTAACATATGTGGAACCAAAGTACGGTGGATCACTCATAAGCCCATCGTAGCGCTCAGGTCAAAGGACCACAAATACTACTCAACTCGAAAAACCTTCCATTAACGACTTTCTGAGATATCTATTGGAGGTCTTTATGAATCTATTCAATATTCAGTCCTCACTGAATATATATATGTCTATACGAGCTTTCACTAAGCTCATAGTTTGCTAAGACTAACTATCTGGACCATCCAGATATAGATATATACTAATCTATATTAATGGATTCCACCGATAGACCCGCATCGATAAAATTAGATTATGAATATCATGTTTGAGAACATACTTGCATAATGATATTTCTTAGCACCATCTGCAACTCTTTATTGTTATGTCATTATAAATATATTATCAGGTCATTGTTCTATTTCAAACAATGCTTTAACTGTTTAGATTTTGCTAACTTTATTAATCTGCTAACTTTTAGCACTATTAACTCTTAAAACTTTTAACTATTAGCATTGCTAACTCTTAGCATTGATCTAAACTCCTTTAGACTATATCTGAACTCATTCAGATCATACACTTTCTGAAACATTATAAATATTTTACCATTTATTATAAATAATATTAACGATTTTATTAGAAATGATAATTGTATAAATACTATCATTAAATATTTATACACAATGGGATGACATGTAAGCACAAATCTCAATAGAACTTTCGTTGAGTTTTCAAAAAAAAATTGACCAGTCTATGACTAAACAAAAAGATAGTGAAAAAACTAAAACTCTGATGTCATGTGAGAAATATGATTAACTATATATTTCATGGTAGAAATAATGTACAAAGTTGGCCTTTATATAGGCTTAAAACATATACAAATAAAAAATCTATAACAATAAACGGTAAAAAATATTTACATTAATAACAATATATATAGTAAGAATATTAGGAGAATATTATATAATTGTTAAGGAATATTAGATTGATTTTAGAATAATTCATTAATAATAATTATAAAAACAAATTATAGTTTGGTCTTATAAGAAAAAGATTAAGATCCAGGTATCCAATCCAAAAGACTTGTCTAATAGGTGGAGGATTATTCTACTTATAAACCTAAGTATCAATCATTTTTCAGTCAATATGGGAGAACCAACTCACTTAATAATCTCCCCTCGAACGAATATTCTGCAAATGGTGGTCTAATACTTCACTTTCGTTCTGTAGCGAGTTTATCCACATTATAGTTGCTAAAGTCTAATTCTAATACTACTTATTAAAATTTTACATGTAGAAGTACTCACCCATAAGTATCAAAGAATTACAAAAAAGTACACATAATGAAATATAAATAATAATTAAATTGTCTACATCCATAGTGTATTATGAGATCTTATCTTCTTTTATTATTTAGTGATTATCAACGAATTAGTCAATGACCATAAAGACCACACAAGAGAGTACAAGAAATATTCAATACAACAAACTCTCCAAGGATCTTTACCAACACTTTTATATATTCAGTACTCAAGCGCTCATTAAACTTTTTATTTAGCACTCTCTTTGATGCTTCTTGATACTTGCCCCCTCTAATGGCTTTACAAAATTTTATATATGCTTTAAAACGTTCTTAGAAACTTTATATCGAGTTGAAATAAGAATTCATCTGTGAAAGAATCCAAAACTAACTTAGAGACCACAACCCCAAGGCCTGGAAATGTGCTTGTCGTGCATTTTGAATCCCTCACTTTCGCCTCTCCGTTTCGATTCAAATCTCGTTCGTTCATTGCGTTCTCGACTTTGTGTTATCTCCTTATTAATCTCTGACTCGAAATTATATTCAAACACAATTTAAAATCATCAAATTTTTAACGCAAATAATAATACTAATAACCCATAAAAATCCTTGTCTTTAAGAACATTCCCCAAAACTTAAGGAGTAAATATATAGGTTTTACATAGCGATATACACATCCAGGTGGTTTTCTCTTGAAAAAACTTGAGGGATGCACAACGTACCAATCACCTTAGGCGCATATGGATAAACCCTCTCACAACTGAGATATAGTTGTAGTAATGGCAATCAAGTAGAGAACACCTATAATCATATGATTTTTGAGTTGGAGGATACAAATATGTGCGCCATTTTTCTTCTGCAACTTATCTTAGGTCCAATGGAGGAGCACATTAAAAGAATGTGATCGTGCAACCATGGCAACGTACTGTCTTTCAAGTTCGTATTTATGTTATCAGTACCTTGTAAATTGCCATAAAAACTTGCCACCAAAGTCCAAACAGCTGTGAAAGACATTAAAGAGAGCAGTTCATTCCTTAAACCACATAATATTCTCTCAGTAACTATTGGTCCCAGACGAAAAGCTCTACAGGACTTCTTGTCTTTTGGCCAGTTGTATATAGTGACTGTCTGTAAATTGATACATATTTTCCCCATCTTCAACAATATAGTAGACAACTCCATTATTGACGGATGCTCAAGTGAACGAATTTGCGTTGCTCTCTCAGCTGTAGTATTATATATATCTGCAACACAGAATGCAAACTTGAATGTTTTTCCCATATAGCTTTGACAGAATAACAACCTCAGATTGTCACTATAGATGCCAGCAAAGGACGGTTCATTAGCAAACTATAAGCTTTGGCAGAACCAGTAGCATTATTTCAATGACGGCTCTCGCTTCTACCACTTTTACATTTTGGTAGAAACTTCAATACCTTAGATACCTTATCTTGATTTCTAAGCACACCAAGTCAGCCTAAGTGATAAAATTATCATACGTTTCATTTGTCCTTGAAGAAAACCTGTTTAATAAAACAGTGAAATCGATCCAATCGATTGGAAAGGGATAGGCCTTGCATAGTTTTATAGGTCCAGCTATTTTTATGAATCCAATTACATAACAAAAGAAATGGGTTAATGTCAATTTCATTTCTCGTCGTCATTGGGCCCAATACGACCTAGTTTTTTGAAGGCAGATCTAAAACCTCGCGAGGAATTCAATTTAACCCTCCTCTAATGGGACACTATCAGAAACCCAAATGATGTATAATTTTGTTCCAAATGTGGAATAAAAATGAGAAATTGTTCGAAATAATTAAAATTGAAGGGTGTTATTTTTTTAGTCACTATTTTAATTTTTTTAAGTTAAACAAATTACTTTTAAGTAAAAATATTCTTTTATTATTTGTACAATAACCGCTGTATTAGCTATAATAATCGGTGCCTGCTACATTTTTTTAATTTAATTTAATTTTATAACTAATTTATTTTACTTAAAATTATATTTATTCATATTTAAAATTATATTTATTTTATTTTATTATATTATTTGTTAATTATTTAATTTAATCACGTTATCATAACATTTAAATAAATATGTAGTTAAACTATACTAAATATATAATATAATCAATTTAAATAATTAATAAATATAATTTTAATATACAAATATTTTTAATAAATAACATAACTTAATTATATAAAATAAATAAAATACCAATAAAAACACACTATTTATTATAAAAAATAATAAGTAAAATAAATAATAAAATTAAAATAAATAATAAAAGAAAAAAAGTCTATATATGTTTATCACGCCCATATGTAGGTTCAATAGGTTTTTATTACGCCCATATTTGTATGTGATATTTTTTTAACATTTTAATTTAATTTTATTATATATGACATAATTACTTTATATTATTCATAAATAATTAAATATATTTTATAAATTTTATTGATTTATTGTGTTCATTTGGTTTATTTAATTATATTAAATAGTTATATTATTTATGTAAATTTTGTAATAATATAATTAAAATAACTAAATAAATAATATAAAATAAATATAATTTCAATAAATAACAAATATTTAATTTTAAATTAAACAAAATTATAACAAAAATATTATATATTATAGTGAATACTGTTTACTATAGCGGTATTGTATAAATAATGAAATAATATTTTTGTCAAAAAATAATTTATTTAACTAAAAAGTTAACAAAATAAAATAATGACTAAAAAATTAAGATCACTCAAATATGGCTATTTACGAAAATTAAGATACTAAACACTCGGCATTTTGTTGTTGCTTTAGTTGCCATAGCAGATTGTGATATTTTGATTTTGTCAATTATTACAGTTGATATTGATCAAGTCCACCATACTTTTAACTGACGGGTATACACAATACACAACCATTTCCTACATCAAGTGGAATCTCTTTTTGAAAAGAAAAAAATGCTCATGATATAGATTGATACTATTTTCCTTCTTACCCAAACTTCTTTTTCAGTCCATAATTCGCATTTCCAAATTCTTTATAGTCTCTTAAAATTTGACAACATGCATGAATCTATCTACTCCAACAGGCCAGGATCTGACTATATTATTATTATTATTGTTGTTGTTGTTGCTGCTGTTGTTATTGTTTTTGAAAAGAGAGTTCGAAATTTGAAATCTCAACGATTGTTATCACTAGGGGTGGGCATTTTTGGTTCGGTTCGGTTTTTGAGAGAAATCGAAAATTGAACCGAACAGTTCAATTTTTGTAGAGTAAAATCGAAAACTGAACCGTGGGTAGGTGAAACCGAATCAAACCGAACCGGGTCGGTTCGGTTCAGTTTCTTGGTTCGGTCCCCCAGTTCGATTTTTCGGTTCAGTTTCTCAGTTTTATTCTCGGGTCAGATGTCGGTTCGGTTGGCGGGTCGGATTTCTGTTCGGATCAAATTTTAAACTCTATTTTTCTGGACTTTTTTGGCACGGTTCAATTATTAGCAAAATATAGATTGCGAAAATTAAAAATAAAGCAATAGCAAAAGAATTCAATTCATATCCATAATAGTTTAACGCATTAACATGAAGTAAATACAACAGAAAATAGAATTCAACACGAATTGTAATAATAATTAGGGAAAACTGGGAAAATTGAATTTTAATTACCTGAGAGAAAGATGATTAAATTCAAAGTTTTGAGTAGAGACTTGACAATTTTTATGCAGAGAGTGAGGGAGAAGAGACGGAGACCGTGGTCGTCGAACGTGGCTGGTGGACGACAACGTGGACAGCACAGCAGCGTGGACAGCGGCTTGGAGGGCGGCGTGGACAGCGGCTGGGACGGCGGCGTGGATGCAGACCGAGCGGTGAGACCGTGGTCGTCGAACGTGGACAGCACAGCAGTGAACGGCAGCGTGGACAGCGGCTTGGAGGGCGGCGTGGACAGTGGCTGGGATGGCGGCGTTGATGCGGACCCGAGTGGTGAGACTGTGGTCGTCGAACGTGGACAGCACAGCAGTGTACGACAGCGTGGACAGCGACTTGGACGGCAGCGTGGTCGTGGTCGTCGAAGGTCGCCGGTGTGGTTGACAAAAACAGCAATGTGGACGGCGACCGGTGAAGCAAAGGCCGAGCCGCCCAGAGACGAGAGAATGAGATGATTTACAATTTGGAGAATTGAGATTTGAGAGTAGGGTTTACTGTTTAGCCCTTATATATTATAGAGTATAGATTTAGTGCAACCATGATCATTATAATAGTTTACACCCTCTAATCAAAATATGCCACGTGGCATTTTAATTTTTTTTTTAAATAAATTTTGGTTAACCGGTTCGGTTCTCGGTTTTTTAATTAGGAACCAAGAACCGAACCGAAAATTCAGTTTTCTATTTGTTGAAAACTGAAAACTGAACCGAACCGAACCGGTTCGATTCGATTCACCCGATTCAGTTCAGTTTCCGATTTTTATGCCCACCCCTAATTACCACTACTAAGCTTAGCTGCCCTTACAACCCCAACCTTACAATTACTACACCCATGAAAAATGATCCCGCTATCACTAGATATATATTTTTTGGTATTATCGTTAATATCCTTAGAATATTGACTAATATCACAAACATCTAAAACTTTAAAATATTATTTGTAAAATCTATTTTTTTTATGAAAATATGTAACAATGTTCGATTGTTAGATAATTTTTTATCAAAATAAATAGATTTTCGTGTCAGTGCAAATTAAATAACTAAATTACCTTATACACATTAAAAAGTTAGGGTGGACAATTTCGGGTTGGGGTCAGGTTCGAAAATTTTCACCCTTACTCGAATCTTATCGAGACACACTTTGGGTCGAGACAGGATGGGTCGAGTCTAGAATTCTCAAATTTTTAAAAAAAATTATTTTGAAACGACGTAATTTTGATTTGGGTTCGGGATAGATCGGGACAATTTAGAACGATTCGGGTTGATTTTGGAACAGTTCCAGGTGACTCGAGTCAGGTTTGGAACGGTTCGAGTGAGATTTTGAACAAGTTCGAGATGGGTCAAAAATTCTCGTTTAGGTTCGAAAAACTTTTGAACCCATTTTCGTTCCCGTCCCGACCCGAAATTTCGAGACGGGTCGAGTTTGAGAATAATACCCACCACTATTAAAAGGTGATGATAATTATGCCTCCACGCAACTTATAAAAATTCATTAATAATATTCACATCATTTTATATTTATAATACAATTTTTTATCACAACAATAATAAAAAAAAATTATTATTATTTATTCACATTTCACCCTATTTCATAATCAATTCTAAAAAAAATAGAAATGAAAAAAAAAAATACATGTTCTACGCCTAATAAGGGTATAAAATAAATTTCTCCAGTTCAAAATTTACAAAAGCTTAAATCTTTGACAACTACTACCATAATACGTAAAATTATATTATCTTAAAGTCTAGCAAATCCAAAAAACCGAGCCGATTGAAATTTAGTTTCATGTCACCGGCTCTCTTTTCAAATCAACAAGAGGTGATGAGTGATAGGTCAGTGGGTCGAACCAAAATGGATGCTAAGAGATGAAGGATGAGGGCATTGGATTTGCAACTGGCTTTTCTACTAGGTCGATCTTTTAATGTTGGTGTTAGGAGAGTTCGACAAGTCCACGATGAAAGATGACAAAGTTGAGAAATCGAAATTTTGAAGTATGAGATTTATAGATGAATAATGATTAGAGCAAGTAGAAAAAGTTTTGTTGTTGGGAAATTAAAGGTTTAACGAGAGATGATAATCCACTTGGATTTAGTTGTTATGTGAGTAGATGATAGAGTGATTATTGCCTGAGTCATGGGTGAGTCCTTTGAATCGGAGAGGCAGTGTTGCAGCAGTTAAGAGTAGGCAAAAAAATTTGGTCACGGCAAAATTGAACCAAATTAGTAAGTTCAGTCATTTTTCTTTTTGTTATGAAAAATCGGTTCAGTTATATTTATGAGAAAATTTATCGGTTTGGTTTGATTTAAAAAAAATTTAAATTTTTTTAATAAAATATAATGACATTGTCGACACTAAATAATTTGAAATTTAAAAATAAAAATATATATTTATCCACACATAATTATACTCACTTATTATTATAGTAAAAAATTTATAAAAAAAATCATAATTGTAATTTCATTGAGAATTTTATTTTATAAAAATTGTTAGAAATTAGTATATTATTAATAAAAAAAATTAAATTTATTTCAAATTAAGCAAATTGTAATTATGTTAATATGAAATACACCCAACAATTAGGTCAAAAAATGATTTATTAAATTATTTAGACAAATGAATTAAAAAATCTTACAATTTAAAATATAAAAAATAACTCAAAAAATAACTCAAATTTTTAAAGACTTATATAATATATAAGGTCAAATTTGGTAGTTTATGTAATGTGTAATGAATTTTTTTATTATATAATGTATATATATAACGTGTAATCTATATTAATTTAGTTAACTTAATTTTTTAAAGACTTATATAATATATAAGAACAAATTTAGTAGTTTATGTAATATGTAATCAATTTTTTTTATATAATATATAATGTGTAATGTAACGTGTAATATATAATGATTTAGTTAACTTAATTTTTTAAAGATTTATATAACATATAAGAACAAATTTAGTGGTTTATGTAATGTGTAATGAAATTTTTTTGATTATATAATATATAACATGCAATGTAATTTGTAATATTTATTAATTTAGTCAATTTAATTTTCTAAAAACTTATATAATAAATAAGAACAAATTTTGTGACTTATGTAACGTGTAATGAATTTTTTTATTATATAATATACAATTTGTAATGTAAAAATCAGTTGAACAAATAATTAAAAAATCTCATAATTTAAAATAAAAAAATAGCTAAAAAAAAAAAAATTTAACCGAGCCGAACCAAAAAAATCGGTTTGGTCCGGTTCAATTTTTTCCCTTAAAAAAACAGTTTTAGTTTTACTTCTTCAAAAAATTGAATCGATTCGATTCGATTTTAAAAAATTGAACGGAACTAAACCGTGTCTGTTCTTAACAGCAACGACCAAGTAAGATTGATGTTTTTTTTTATAGAGAATTAGATTGATAGATTTTTTTTTTTTAAATTTCTGCTTGAGTGAAATTGTGGTGTTGTTTATAAACTTGGGTTGTGTTTGAAGACTGTTGTTGAATTTTGTGAATTGAGAGATTCAAAGTAATGGTTATTTTTTTCTTTGAATTTTTGGTTGAGTTAGAGATTGTTTTGTTGTTTATGAGTTTGGTTTCACGTTGTAAAATCTAAGAGCATAAATAAAGAACAGAAATTAAATTTTTGTAAGAATTTAATATTTAAAAATATTTATTTAAAATTTAAATTATAAAATGATTTTACTACTCTTTTCAATTAATTTTAATATAAACTTTTTTAATAGTTGAATATTATTGTACATTTTTCTAAATAAATTGATTTTGTAGACTATTTTCTAAATTCTCAAATATTTGTAATATTAATCAATAATTTGATATTATTGATGATAATATCATTTTTTTTCTTCATTCTCGACACTAATTATTGTGGAAGATAATATGCCTAAAATGGGGTCCAAGGTTAAATAAAGATCATAAATATGCAGCTCAAATCAATTGTCTAGACAAAATAATAACATAACGCGACGTTTAAAGACGATCGGGTGGCAAAATACACAATCAGATGATTAAATTTGCCCCGCAAAGTTGTGGTGGGACTGACTCCACAACCGTGTGAATTCCATTGAAAGATTCTCCACTGACTCCACTAATATCAACTTGGACGACAGGGACACTTATGGCGGTGACCATCACATCCTCCGTAAAATTATCATTCTCCAAAATTTTATAAGTGAAAGGCAGCCACCCAAAGAAAAACCAAAACAAAAAATTTGTAAATCTACATTCGTGCGGAATAAAGGTACCTAATGGTCATCTAAATTCTACCTGAAAATGATAAATTTTTTATTCTTCTAATTCTAAAGGCAGGTATACCTCCACAACATAATGGATCAGATTCTTATGCAAACATTTTTTGAGTATTTTTTTATAATTTTTGTTTTGGGAGAATACTGTATAATTTATGTTTTTTTTTAAAATTTAAGTATAGAAATTATCATATAAATTTTAATTATTAAATAATTATAAATAATTACAACGGTTAAATAATCAATAACTGATTCTCAAATTATTAATACTGAATGAATAAATTTTTTTTCATAGTGATTAAGGGTAGATGTTTAGAGGTCTCTATGGGAGATACTAAGGGGTTTTGTGGGATTATTGATGATGTAAGAAGATACTTTGTGATCTATTTCAATGGAAAGAAGCTAGATCATGGATCCTCTGTGGACGTGGGCAATTTGGGTCGAACCACGTATATCTTGTGTCTTGAGATTGGTTTGTTTTCTTTATCTTTATTGGTGTGTTAATCTTATGTGTTCTTGCTTATGGTGTGAGTTATGATTTTCCACTGCGCATAGGGTATCAAGGTTGTGGCTTAGTTGATGCCATAAGGGTGTCAAATTGAAGTACACGGCTTGATATCCCTCAACAAACTGGTATCAGAGCAAGGTTAAAGCTACAAACTGCTATCGGAGCGTATGTTGAAATACAAACTGATGACAGAGCTTGAGTTGAAGTCCAAACTGATATTAGAGCTATGGGTTGAAGTCCAGATTGCAGAGCATAGGCGGTAGAGTCAAATTGCAGAACAAAGGTTGTCAACCATGGGGACTCACAAATATAAGAGAAGAACAATAAGGAAGATGATTATCTGAAAGAGGAAAAGATGATGGCCTTACTGGAGAGTTTTAAAGTAGAGATCACTCTTGAAGAAGACTTCCAAGAAGATGGTGTCATCTAGGTCCTAGTTAGAAGAATCATTCAGATTTGACACAAAATAAAGATGGAAAAAGAAGAACAATCAAGATTGAAGGGCAGATCCAGGGCACTCAAGGAGATAGTCCTAAGAGGAAGACAAAGATATAAGGAAAGTGGATTTGCAAGTCTGTTGGATGACTAGGCAAAGACCTTGATTGCATGAGAGATTCTGAAGGAATTAGTGTCTGATGAACGAACTATTTTTGGGATCTAGGGTAGTGTTTTCATATGAGTCGTGGAGAATCGTTATTTACCAATTGGAGTAATATGGCTTATGGTAAGTCATAAGGGATTGGTAGAATAAGATTGAGATTACATAGTAAAAAAGACAAGGGAGGGACTAGGTATGAGATTTATTCCTCATCTCATGAAGACCTAGAGGACTCGGGACTGCTAGATCGAAATAGGGAGATTCATGGAAGGCATACAGAAGGAACACTAAATGGGGAAGTAAAAGGATCGAGGAAGTGATAAAGCACAGAGGGAGGCTATGTGCTTGTAGGAAAGTACTTAGAATGGGATCAACATAGGGGTTGATTTGAAACAGACCATAAAGCAGCTTTCGATATATCACTTTGTGGCAGGGGTCGAAAGAGAATGTGTGAGAAGAGTAGCAATGGCGAGAATGATTTTTTTCACCATTAAGGGTTGTGGTTATGGTGTCTTCGGGACATAGAAGATCACAACATTGAACTACTCTAAACATCAGCATTCAGGAATCTTTGGAGACTGTAGTTGCAAGAGCCTTAGTTAAGTCGGGACTTGACTTATAGATCATGCTAGTGAGCATTAGTCAATGAGGGGTGACGGTGATTAACTTCATGGGAAGAGATTTTGAATCAATGAGGGGATTTGTTAGAAATTTGGTGATTCAACAATCTTGGTTGGACAAGAATTGAGGTGAATACCAAAGTGGAGAGTCATAAGAAGTCTAAAACGTGTGGGACACGTATGGAGAAGTCTAGGACGTGTGGGACACGAAAGGGGAAGTGAAACAAGACTCAAAGACGCGAAGGAAAAGAAGAAATCGCGGGGAGCTTCCAGCACCACAGCGCCGCAGCGCTGGACGCGAGAAGAGCCAGTGCTGAGGCACCCAGGGACGGGCGCTGCAGCGCCAAAACGCGTGGAGAAGTCCGTTTTGGCTTGGGATTTCAAGTTTTGGGAAGTTTTGGACTTCCAAAACAAGTGGACTCTTACTCCAACAAGGAATAGGGTTTGTAGGCACGAAATATACCCTATATAAACACTTGTAAACCATTGTTTAAGGTTAAGCATCTAAAGTTTCAAGATGTAATCATAAGAGAGAATAGAGGAGTTAGGTAGGCACTAAGTGCGTGGTGCACTAGGGTGTAACCTTGGGGGGTGTTTTCTTCTTTAGGTTCTTTGAGTGAATAAAAGAGAAACACCATAGATCCTTTAGGCTTAGATGCTCGGGCTATTCTTGTGTTTCTTGTAAAAATCTCTTATGAGGAGATACGAAGAGGTCTTAGGGAGTCATAGTGATCAAGGGTAGATGCTTAGAGGTCTCTATGGGAGATACTAATGAGTCTTGTGGGATCATTGATGATGTAAGAAGATACTTTGTGATCTATTTCAATGGGAAGAAGCTGGATCATGAATCCTCCGTAGACGTAGGTAATTTGGGCCGAACCACGTATATCTTGTGTCTTGTGATTAGTTTGTTTTCTTTATCTTTATTGGTGTGTTAATCTTATGTGTTATTGTTTATGGTGTGAGTTATAATTTTTCGCTGCGCATAGGGTATCAAGATTGTGACTTAATTGATACTATAAGGGTGTCAAATTGAAGTGCACAGCTTAATATCCCTTAACACTTTTTAACTTATGTCAAGATTTGAGCTCTTTAGTGCACATATTTATCATAGGACCAGCATTTTAGTGCATGTAATTCATGTTTTATAAGCAATTACTTTGCAAAATTAAAAAGCGGGCTACGAAAATATTCTTCAATTCTTAAAAAAAAAAAGAAAAAGAAAGGAGATATATTACAAACGTGCGGCTAAAGTAAACTCGTCGTGTGATGTAGATGAACAACCGTATCTTTAGATCAAAGCATATCATTCCATTCTACTTCTACCGAATGACTTGTGACAAAGTCTAAGCATGTTTTCCACGCACATATTATTCTAGTGACTGCATTTAGGTCTTAAAAAAAAAAAATCCATTAATTTTATTTTTTATTTTTAATTGAAAAGAAAGCAAAACAAATATATATATTTATTTAGACAAAATATTCAAATTCTGAACTCTGATATTAATCAAAAGTTCTGATTGTTATAAAATTATGCTTATCACTAAAAAGATTGAGCAAGGAAATATTATCTAAATAATTAATATTAATAAAATAAATATATAATACTAATTAAAATATAAATGTTACAAGTCTAACATTGTTTGTATTAATATAAATTATGTTTTATTCAAAATCTCTTTTTTTTTTAAGAATAGTTTAATTTATTCACATATTGAAAAGAGTAATTGAGTTCTTCCAATATAAGAGTTGAAAATATTAATAAATTATAATATTTATATTAAAAAATATATTAATTTTCTTTAAGAGATTGATATATTCTTTTTATAAGAAATTAATAAATTTGAACGAGTTATAATAAATTTATGTATAACGTTTTAATTATTTTTTTAATTTTATATAAAAAAACTTATATTATAATATAAATAATTTTATCAATAATATTACAATTGAACTTTTAAAAAAACTAAGAAAAACATTATTCAGTTGAACTTAAAAAAATAATAAGAAAAACGTTATTCTTATTAATATAACGTATTATCATTATCAATTTATCATCGCTATTCTCGCTAAAAGAAGAAAAGCTATCACCAATTAAACGACTGAACTTCCATCCCAACATGTGCGGGTCCCGAAAATTTATTAATTATCAACGTTATCATCAAAGACAAGATATTTATTAAGAGTAATATTATATTTTTGTAAATAATATTTTAAATTAATATATTAAATAATTATTAAATAATATAAAATTTAAAATTTTTTATTATATAATTTTATTACTTAATAATTACTTAAATATATTATTTAAAATAAAAAATTAAAATAAGAGAAAATGTAGCGTCATTCATCTATTAAAATGTACATCCAAAATTCTATTACACCATATTTTTATAATAATAATAAATAAATAAAAGTGAAAAAGTAAAAGCGAAGCACTACCCAACTAAAATTCAAAAACAACATCATCACAATTGTATCATGTAACATTATCGTCATCATCATCATGAACAAGAACAACCCTCAATAGTGGCGCTTCCATGTCAGCTTCCGGGAACGTGAACCGGCAGCTATACGGGTCTGGACCTGCTCGAACTCCGAGTACCGGCAAGGGATCGTTATACCACCTTGTTGACTAAACCCGTACTCTTCCTCGGCCTCTCTCAAAAGTTTACCGAACAAAGGATGGTTACAGTACATAACCGGGACCAAAACTCTATGAAAGTCGCCGTCTTTTTGGCCCACGTAAACGGCCAAGTAACCTTTCGGTACCGGGACTGGTTTCTCTTTAATCGGCTCCCGATCCATTGGGATGTAACCCGACCCGGGTTTTGCCAAGCAGAGAGATTTCGCTCCATTTGTTAACCGACGACCCCAGTCGATCAGTTTCGATATCGGCTTGCACTTGCATGATGTGTTTGGCGCGGCTAAGCGACGGTATCGGGATCTTATCCGGGTCTTTCGCAAGATCCATCGAGTGACCCGGACCAAGCGTTTTCCGATCTTGAATCCTCTAATCTTCCCCATATTTTCGGTTAAAAAATTTTACAGCAAGAAAAAGAAAGAGGGGTCTTTTGAAAGTGAGCTGATTTCGAGTGCGTACAAAATGGAATTAATTTAAAAAGGGAATTTGTTAGAATGAGATGGGGTTCACGAAAAAAGCCATGGGTTTGCGATGGACATAATAAGGCGAGAAAGAGTGAGGCATACTTCAGAGAGAGAGGTTGGAATATTGGACATCTTGATTCGCGTTATGAAACGATGTCGTTTTCATCCGAAATCTGGCTGATCCAAGCAAGTTTATGCCCTCAGAAATCAAACCCCCGGCTGCCCGCGGCCTGCCTCGTAAGTTTATGGTTTTGGTGGTGATAGCGCTGGCGGCGTGGCGCTGAGTGGAGAATAGGATTCTCGGTGGAGGCTTTTGTGGGAAAACCCTGATGGTCAAAAGTGGACGAAGTTTAAAAGAAAATATGCGTGTTTTTGATATGGTCGCACGCAATTGTGGGAATGGAGCAGAATGAGTGTTAAATAAGAGTGAAGAGAGACAATTGACAGTGAGTCAAAAGTCAGATAATAAAGTGATTGCGGCCAGATTGACACGATGGTACTTCGTATGGAAATATTATAGCGATATGGACCGTCTGATTAGAAACTCACTCCCGGCCGAATAATTCAGTTTACGCCATAGAAAAATATTTTTAGAGTTGGACTTTTAGATATATATTGCCGGTTTCGGTCAATAGATGAATTAATATTCAAATTCGGCTTCAACCATGTGGCTTCTAAGAAATTGTTTGGCTGGCCACATACACCCTTGAAGAAATGTTATTTATTTTTCGATTGTAAAGACAAAACAACCGAGTCTGATGCAGTTACTGGTGTTGCACGGACTAATTTATTATCTTGAGCCCGGCATTGCAATGAACAGGTCAGTTGTCCCAAGCATGCGGGTGTATGTGCTGCTGCCCTCCTGTGACTTCGCCTGGGGATCATCGTCTGAGTTCAGCAGGCCCAGGTACAATTCATTTTATTTCATGGCCCCATGGGATCTGACGATTGAGATGCTGCTCTCATTTGCATGCGATGGATAAAAATTTAACCGATCATACCCGAACTGACGAACAGACTCTTATGGTTTCACCCAAAAGCACACCAAAATTGATTATCTAAATGAGATTACGAGAATTGTTTTGGCACTCCTGAACCATTTATGCCTGAACTATTCTATATTTTCTAAAAAAATTTTCCTCCGAATATTTGTGAGTTTTAGCAGTAATTTTTAGTCATATTCACAGTAGTACAACGCAAATCTTGTATTTTTTTTTTATATCAATTGTGGTACAAAATTTACATTATTGTTAGACATACTGACATGCTTCATCAATCAACTGTTCAAGATTGCATTATTATTTTTAGACAGTTTCATCAATCAACGGTTGACGCTTCATAAATCAAAAGGGAGATTGTTTTGGGACAACAGTGTTAACACGACACGCCTATACTTCTGCAGAAAAAGGACAAAAAAAAAATCGTTGAGGATTTCATCAAGCCCTGGGGCCCAACAAAAAGGAAAAGTCCAACAGTCCGTACAGGACGGGGAGTACTTTGGCCGTATCCAATAATTTAGTGGAGCGCTGAAGAATATTTGTGGGACCCGTCTATTATGGTGGGCCCCTTCTAGCAAACGTGGACAAGTAGAGACAAGTCACGTATACCGTTATTCTAAAGTGGTGGGCCAGGTCGGTGAGATTACCAAATTTCCCTGGCGAGAATCCCTTAAGTTCTCCGTTTCGGTTCCCTATATCATCAGTTATTTCCATCTCCAACTTTGACTTGGATCCTGAAAAGCAACCAAACACAGCCTTATTTTTACGCGATTTTTCTTTCGAAATTTTTGGCTGTTCGTTTCGCGTGAACTTGCCACTTGATACTAGAAGTTTCGTTTCCCACGTAAACTCTTCATCACAAAATTTTCTTGCTCTTTCTTTTTTTCAAAAAATAAAAGAGAGAGAGATTATTAACTTTTCTTTGTGATTATTATGGGTAATTACCACCTTGTTGGAAGATGTAGCTGATTTTATAATTTGATTATAGCTAATTTCAATACTGTTATTGTCTAATAATTTTTTCCTTACTAGAAATATGTCTTCTTCACAATTTCTTTTTTTTTAATAATATTTCTTTTGAACTTTATATAAGACTAACCATTTTAATACAAACAGGAAAACACAAGTTCGGGTATTTTTATTTATACATGGAGTTGGTGGGAGATGATTATTATGGCTTCAACATAAACAATGCGTTGAACAGGAGAGTGGTAGTATTTATATATATATATATATATATATATATATAAATATATATATATGTGTGTGTGTGTGTGTAATGGCAATGCTTTACCAAGAAGAAAATGATTTTGTTTTGGCTGTTTTTGCTTTCAAAATATATAGAAAGCGCAAGTTTCCAGGTTTTCATAATAAACTTGATATCAACTCAAATCTAAAGTTGATAACTTTGATATGTTATCCAACTTTCGAATCTCACACAGTTAACCTTACGATGAATTTCAATCAATGTCTAATCTATTTTTTTTTTGTCTCGTAATTGTCTCTTTTACATTTTTCTGTAGATGGATCGCATCTCATCAACTTTTAATTAGATTTTTTTTTCTAATGTCGACGAACAATGAACATTAAAATAAAAAAATAGTTTCCCATTGTTGCATTCTTATCTCCTATCTTCTACTCTGTCTCTCCACTATATATTACTTAGAAAAAAATTCCTATAGTTACTATTTGTACGGACATCGGCTGTACCCGAGTTGTGCGAGCTATTATTGCTTGACTATGAAAGCACGTGGTATAATATTTGCTTGATTACGTTTTTTATTTTTTTATTTTAGAATTTGTTTGACGAAGCCATACAACGTTAATTGCAATTACATTTCTTTTAGTTTGTTTCATATAAATTTTGATGGCTGAATACGAGACTGTTGCGTATATCGTCTCTCTTATGAATATTGAAGGCGTTTTAATTAGAAGGTATTAAAAAATTAAAGGGTGATGCAGGTTGACAATTAAAATGAAATTAAAAAAAATAATAAAAATAAAAATAAGATAAAATTAAAGTTGACGTGGTTCGAAAAAATAATAAAAATAAAAATAAGATAAAATTAAAGTTGACGTGGTTCGACTATTAGTTTATATTTATCGGCGAAGATAGAAGAGTCTTTTATTATTATAAATGAAGAATATAAGTATTGTAATATTTTAGCCTTACAACCCAAAACTTTAATACATCCAATTCTCTCAAATCACTCAAAAGCTCTCTCAAAATTTAAATATGGAATGAATTGTTAAATTCTTCCATTTAATATGGTGGACAGCCAAGAAATGACTATCTACCATTGTGTAATTGCTGGCACCGTGTGTTAACAATTATGTAGCTGGCACACGGTGTCAGCTATTAACAATTCTCCCACTTAAAAATTTGATTGAGAATCAATCAAGTTTCTATACAATTCTTTATTGTTCGTCAAAATCATGTTGCCTGTGTATCTGTTAGGTTATGTAAGGATCTGCACCATACAAACTTGTTGGTATTGGTGGGCTTGGTCAACACATCTGCTAGGTTATCATCTGTATGAATTTTTTTTTCATATCCACACTTCCATCTTTTACCACTTCTTGAACAAAGTGATATTGAACACTTATGTGCTTCGTTCTTGAATGGAGAGCTGAATTCCTTGCAATATGTGAGGCACTCTGACTGTCACAAAATAATTAAACTTTCTCTTACTTGTGCCCGAGCTCCTACAGTAATCTTTGTATCCAAATTGCTTCTTTGCAAGCTTGTATAGCTGCCATGTATTCTGCTTCTATAGTAGATAATGCCACAATAGTTTACAGTTTCGAAACCCAGCTTACAGCTCCTCCTACAAGTTTAAACACATAACCAGTAGTGGATTTTCTTTTATCAAGGTCTCCTGCAAAATCTAAATCCACATAGCCTTTAACAACAAAATCTGATCCTCCGTAGCATAAAGCAACATCTGAGGTACCCTTAATGTATCTAAGGATCCTCCTTACACAACCCCAATACTCTCTACCAGGATTCGCCATGTATCTACTAGCTGCTCCCACTGCTTGTGCAATATCTAGTCTGGTACAAATCATAGCGAACATTAAACTTCCCACTGCTGATGCATACGGTACTCGAGACATCTCCTTCCTTTCTGCTTCTTTGCTAGAACACATCTTAGAGGATAACTTGAAATTAACAGGGAGTGGGGTACTAATTAGCTTACAATCTTGCATGTTGAAGCGCCACAAGATTTTCTTTAAGTAGTTCTTCTGAGAAAGCCAAATTTTCATGTTATTTTTGTCTCGGTGAATTTGCATCCCTAAAATATTGTTTGCTGGTCCCAAGTCCTTCATATCCAATTTTATAGTCAACTGTGCCTTCAATTCTTGGACTCGATCTTTGTTATGGCCTACCACCAACATGTCATCCACGTACAACAACAAAATAATGAAATCATTATCATCTTCAAACCTTTTGTAGTATGTACAATGGTCTGAACTAAGTCTGTTGTATCCAGGACTGATGATATAGGAATCAAATCTCTTGTACCATCACCTCGGCGCCTGTTTGAGACCGTACAAAGATTTGTTCAACTTGCAAACCAAGTTCTCTTTTCCTTTTTCTTTAAAACCTTTTGGTTGAAGCATATAAAGTTCTTCTTCAAGTTCTCCATGAAAAAAAGTTGTCTTCACATCTAACTGTTCTAGATGTAAGTCAAATGTAGCATACATTGTCAGGACTATTCTGGCTGTCGTGAGTCGAACCACAAGGAAAAATATCTCATTAAATTCAATACCTTATTTCTGAGCATAACCTTTCACCACCAATCTCGCACGATACCACTCCACTTGGTCATTACCATCCCGTTTGATCTTATAGACCCATTTTGTTACCAATGGCTTTTCTTCCACGTGGTAGTGCAACAAGCTCCTATGTTTTGTCCTTATGCAAGGCTTCAATTTCTTCTTGTATTGCTGTCATCCATAGAGAAACATCTAGACTTTTAGAAGTCTCCTGGAAAGTTGTTGGCTCTCCATCCTCTGTTAGAAGGCAGTATGCAACATGAGTCTCCATGACACACTTCGAGTGCCATGCTGGTGGTCGTCTCTCATGAGTTGATCGACGATCATCTGTAGCCGCAGACTCTATTAGTTCTTGATATTCGTACTCTGGTGCTGCTTCAGAAGAATTTAAATCTTCTTGTACTTGATTATTTTTCATTTGTACCGTTGTAGTCTCTGGATTTTTCTTCACTGTGCTATCATCTTTATCATTCCTTTACAGTTTATTTTCTGTAAATATCACATCTCTGCTGATGATGACCTTGTGGGTAGTGGGATCCCACAGGAGATACCTTTTGACTCCATCAGCATATCCCAAGAAAATGCATTTTTTGGATTTTGGATCCAGCTTCGTTGTTTCTTGAGGATTGTACATCACGTACACAGAACTTTCAAATGTATGAAGGCGAGAATAATCAACTGGTTTTCTAATCCACATCTCAATCGGTGTCTTCAACTTGATTGCTGTTGATGGTGATCGATTTATCACATAACATGCGGTTTTGACTGCTTCGACCCAAAATGCCTTGGCTAAACCTACAGTTCTCAACATAACTCTTGTTCTCTTCAACAAGGTTCTGTTCATCCACTTTGCCACTCCATTTTGCTGAGGCATGTAAGCTGTGCTGATTTGCCGCTTGATGCCTTCTTGTTGACAGAATGAAATAAAATCCTCACCAGTATATTCTCCTCCATTATTTGTCCTTAAACACTTGATCTTCTTTTCTGATTCAAGTTCTACACGCGCTCTGAATATTCTGAAAGCTTCAAACACATATGACTTCTTCTTGATTGGATACACCCAACATCTCCTTGAGTAATCATCTATGAATGATACAAAATATCTCGCTCCCCCTAAAGACATCACCGGTGCTTGCCAAACATCAAAGTGGATCAATTCTAGAATTTATTTACTTCTAGAACTGGATGTGCTGAACTTTAATCTGTGCTGCTTACTTGTGACACAGTGCTCACAGAAAGGTAAATGAATCGATTTGAGCCCAGGAAGTAAATTTTGATCAGAGAGAATCTTCAAACCTTGTTCCTACATATGGCCTAGTTTGTGATGCCACATTATTGTTGACTCTTCTGCTGAATTAGTTAATGCAACAGATGCATCTCCTTCTTGCAGTGTTTCTCTATTAAGCATGTACAAATTTGCAGCAACCTTTTCAGCCTTCATTACTACAAGTGCGCCTTTGAGAATTTTCATTGTCTCATTTTCAATTTGGGTCTTACACCTAGTGTTATTTAATTGTCCCAATGACAAAAGATTCTTCTTGAGGCCTTTCACATGTCGTACCTCCTGGATAATATGAACAATACCACCGTACATCTTCATTTTGATGGATCCTATTCCAGCGATTTTCAAAGCATGATCGTTCTCCGTATATACAGATCCTCTAGAGGTAGGTTCATATTGATGGAACCATTATCTTTTAGAGGTCATGTGCCATGTAGCTCCAGAATCCATGAGCCATACATCAGAGAACCGTTTTATGCTTTCAACAACTGTTGCTGCCTCGCTGTATAAAATTTCACCATCATCTAAGGTGCTTGCAATATTCCCTTGAGGTTGTCCTCTGCACTTTTTCTTAATCCTCAGCAATCATTCTTTTGATGGCCTTTCTTGCCACAATGGTAACACTTAACGTTCTTCTTACTTCTGAATTTTGGTCTACCCTGATTTTGACTTCCACTGGGGCCACGTTCTGTTGATCTACCTTTCATCATTGTCAAACTTTTTGCTTGTTGCGAACATTCCTGTTTGTCTTCTTTATTTTTTCGTCTTCATTCTTCTCCCAGTACAATAGCTGTAACATCATCAAAGACTAAGAAGTCTATTAGGATATTATTCGTCAAGTTGATGATGAGTTGATCATACGAATCTGGTAGGCTTTGAAGTAGAATCTCAGCATGTTCACTTACCTCTATTTTATGCCCCAAGGAAGTAAGTTGGGAAAATAGAGTATTTAATGTGTTGATGTGCTCTGTCACTAAAGTGGATTCTGTCATTCGAAGAGTATACAATATCTTTTTTAAGAAGATCTTGTTGTACAAATATTTGGCCTCATACAATTTTACGAGAGTATCTCAGATCTTTTTTGCTGTCTTTTTTTCCGCCACACCGGATAGAACATTATCCGTAAGTGCTAGATGCAGATTAGCAACTACATTATTGTCAATCTCATTCCACTTGATATCATCAGTGATTCTAGCTGGCTTTTCATCAATTGCTTCTAAGCCATTATTTTTCTTTAAAATTGCCTTTATTTTCATTTTTCACAATGTAAAATTACCTCCATTGAACTTCTCAACTTCGTATTTTACCGCCATTGCTTTTCACTACAGACTGTTTTCTGCTAGGTTCCCACTGTTTTATATAAATAGTAATTATACGTATGAACAGTACCTATATAGGTAAATAGTAACCGTACATGTAAATAGTGACATCATTCAACCAGAAGCTCTAATACCACTTGTTAGGAAATTGAGGGTGATGCACGGTCGCAGCTAAAGCAAAATTGAGAAAAATAATAAAAATAAAAATAAGATAAAATACAAGTTTATGTGGTTTGGCTATTAGCCTATATCCATAGGCGAAGATAAAAGAATATTTTATTATTAAAAATGAAGAATACAAGTATTATAGTGTTTTAGCCTTACAACCCAAAACTCCAATACATCAAATTCTCTTAAATCACTCAAAAACTCTCTCAAAATTCAAATATGAAATTAATTTTTAAACTCTCTCATTTATAGGGAGAGTTTAGCATGGTGGACAGCCATTGACTGTCCACCATTGTGTAATTGCTGGCACACGATGCCAGCTACCAACAAAAAGCTCATAGATTATGATAGAACAAAGTTACCTAATCTGAAAAAATGTCACACCATTAATTATTGAATCAAAAAAATTTCACCATATTGCATCGAGCTGTACAAATTAATTGTGCGTACGTAACATCAGTTTTAGTGAGTTGTTCTTCGTATTAACTGAAAAAGAGTTGATACTTATTAATAATGTTAAGTATTTTAAATTATATTTTAAAAAGTAATGTGTCAAATAATTATTGAATGGTGAAAGTGTAAATTTTTAAAATTATTGATTATACCCAATAGTTGTTTGACACATAACTTTTTAAGATACAATTTAATATATAATTTAGAATGTATAGCATTATTCTTTATAAATAAGACAATCACTTCACCTATTAAGATAATTATTTAAATTGGACATCTAGATTTTAATATTCTCTTTTATAAGTTTCAAACTCTTCAACAAGTGATATTATAGTCAAATCCTAATAATTAGAATGTAGATAGATTTATTGTCGAATGAAAATGTTGATATTAAGCTACTACTGATAACCAAAATGTAGATGAATTTACTGTCAAACAAAAGACTCGGTGTTGACCTACCATGATTTAATTCAAAAAGATATTATTAAGTAAGTTCTAATAATCAAAATATAAATAGACTCATCGAATAAAAAAAGTCAATGTCAAATTATTGTCACCAAAAATTTTATTTAAAGAATTATTAAATTAATTCTCTCACATTAATTAAAAAATAACTTTTACTTAAATTTATAAGTAAGATGATTACTTCCCCAATCTTTTAAATTAAAAACTTGATCCTAAACTTCTCCGCTCGAAGCTCCCAAGAATCAGTCTTGCATGATCAACAATTTGGAAAATTATATTTGTTCTACAAAACCAACGCAAGTGATCATGTCAGCAACTAGTAGTTTTAAATAAAATACAACCTAAATACTCGGTGTCATTCAAGAAGAGACAAAAAAACCAATAATTTTAAACTCGTTTTATTCAAAACCGTGGTACTTTAATAAAGACCCACGACGTAATGGAGATTCATATAACCTTTACCGTGCAAACTCATTTTGTACGTAAGTAACAGTGTCGTCCTTTGCGTAATTTATAAATTTCGATTATAATAATCGCAATTGGGTAAGTAAACAATCGTTGCTTTCAATTTTGATAACGTAGAAGAAGTTCTCTAGAAGGTTCAACTTCTCTCCATAGCCTAGTGGTTTAACTACGTCGACATAAAACCTTTTCAATTCTTTACATATAGACTTGTCACTTGTGCATCCATCGCTTCAGCGATGGATAACGATGTTACTTAATATATATATATATATATGTATATATATTTGATGATCTTTTCGGCTAGATTTGGTCGAGATTTGGAGTAGGCGGCTTTCACTTTGGTTTTTGATTGAACGAGTTTCTTCTGTGACACAACGAAGAAATTGGGTTATATAATTTACATTTATTTCTGCTAGTTCCCGTCAAAAGAACAGTTTTAGAAAAATAATTAGGTGAACCAAGGTTTGTATTTTATATGATATTTTACAATATTGCATCGTTATCGTTGATGCAGTAAACATAAGTTGATCAACCAACTCATAATAAATATTGGAAATGACTTCAATTTACGAGTCACTACCCTGCTGGATAATGTAACAGATGAAGAAACTTTTACTCATTTTTCTTTCTTTTTTTTAAAAAAAAACAAAACTCTCTGTGATATTTAAAGAAGGGTAGGGCAACTCTTATGGCATTTCCCTAAGCTAGAATCATTTGAATTTTAGATAAATTGGACAATAAATTTAATTGTCTTTTAAAAAATAACTTTTAAAGTGCATTAAAAAAATAAAAAATTTAATTAAAAATGAAATTAATTATCATAATTATACATATTAATCTATCTTATTGTCATTAAAAAAATGCACTTGAGACCGTTATTTAAAAAAATAAAATAAAAACAAATGATATATATATATATAAAAGTACCGACAAAATAATTCAACTAAACTTCAAGTACGAGACCGGCAATTTTTCTTTATCTTGTTTCCTATTACAATTTATATCTTTTATTGTCCCTTTCCTTCGTAATTCAACCATGGAGAAAATAGAGGCAAACTTTTGATTTCAGATCACGGATAAAATATAAAAGAATAGGAAAAGGAAAATGAGTTTGACTAGGGAGGTTTTATAAGTAAGTTCCCATACATATAATCCTGAAAACAATCTAAAGTTCTAAAAGTGATTTTAATATTGTATGAGATGTGTATGTGAAATCCATTAAAACACAACCGTTTTCAAATTTAACATTTTCTATGCTTTGCTAGTGTTCAAACGTCGTTAAAGAAAACGTAAATAATCTTTTTGCCTTTACATTGGCAGCAATATAAAACTCCGAGGAGAAACATTTCATATGATGAAGATCAGGAAGATGAGGAACAGCCCAATTGAGAACTCATTGTCCTTGGGCTGGAATTAGGCTTTAAATTGATATTGAAATTGGGCCTATAGCCCAGGTGTCAATTTATCATAAGCCCAATATTTGAATGGCTTAATCCATTTGAAAAGACAATCAGGTCTTTGTTTGGACCCGTGGACAAACTCAAGTTCCGGTGTCCGCAGGTGATCCTCTCCCCCTGTTCCTTCTGAACAAAACAGAGACGACAGAGTAAATAACCAGCCCTGGTGGTGGCATTGCATGAGAATTTCAAGTTTCAACTGTAATAACTGAATCAATCTCCTTCGTGGGATAAAAAAACACAACTGAAATTTTAAAAAATAGAGGATCGGGAATTGAATTGCATCCAAAAGATGGATCCGAATTTGTATCTACAGGAATCGGGCTGGGAGGAACTGAGGAAGGAGGCACGGAAGATCGAGGGCGATCTCGACGTCAAACTCTCTTCTTACGCTAAGCTTGGCGCTAGGTTCACCCAAGGAGGTTTGTCTTTCCCGTGCTACCTTATTCTCCATTTTCGAAATAAATTTCTTTAATTTTGCAGTGCATTTTGGATCCGATGTCGATGAACCGAAGAAATGCTTATGTGAAATGTTAATCATTTCCATTTTGTTTCTCGCTAGTGTAGATTAAGTTAAATTGTATTCTCATATGAATATGAACTCGCTTGACTTTTGGATTTGAGCGTTGCAATTCAATGATACCGTATAAATTCTAATTGGGAACAAAATGAAAACAAGTAGCCATGAACTTCTCTTACTATTAATAAATATCCTGTAAAAATTGCTTAACTAGCGTTGGTGCTTCGGTACTTTCGCTATTAGCCACAATAGAAGTGTCTTTTTGAGGATAGATCTGTCCAGTTAAATAAACTGGGTCAGATAACTTTGAATGGAAAACTTATGATTGTTAGATATTTTCCTTTGAACTGAGTTTTAAAGCATTTTACGAACTGTGTGCTTCTCTTTGCTTGCTCACATTCTGACTCCTACATGCAGAATCATACTTGTCAACTTGTGCAGATTAAAAGTGCCTGCAGAAAAATCCATGTTATTTAAGCATGGATCATTTCACAAAGAGTAATGACATGAAATAGAAAGCTTTTCCATGAATTTGAAGTTCCAAAATTTACTGCTCTAAACATTCTATTGTTTGTGTGTGACTGATGAAAAATGATAGGTTGATTCTTTTTTGGCCGCAGATTTGTTCTATAATTGACTTATTTTTTGAGTTATGATTATGCTGTTCAATTCTGTGGGTGATTATGTACCCATGTGAAGCTTTGGTGTCAGGGTTATTTCCCTTTCTGATGATATCCGTCGTTTTCAGGTTATGTAGATGCTGGATCGCCAACTGTTGGGTCCGGAAGGTCATGGAAGTCCATGGAAATGGAAATTCAATCATTGCTCGAGAAGCTACTTGATATAAATGATTCAATGAGTAGATGTGCTGCATCCGCTGCCCCAACTACTTCTGTAACTCAGAAACTAGCAAGGCACAGAGACATACTTCATGAGTTTACCCAGGTTTATGTTCTGTTACTCTGATATTTTTTTTCTGGCTATGAACTATAAGCAAGGAATATCTCTCCCATTGTAGGCGAGCATAGAATGGAACCATTGACTATATATTTCACACAGTTTAATGGACAGACTTACTTTGTCGTTGAGCATATCTGACGTTCTATTCTTTCAACAAGCAGAAGAAAATCATGGGAACCTTCTCTTTTGATAAATCCCTGTCCCTTCACATGCTCATTACCTTGCACTTTTGAAAGGCTAACACTTTGTCTTGTCAGTTATGCTCTCAATTAATTTTCAAACTGCAATCTTAGGCCTTATTGAAAAATTTGTTTTATGTATTGATATTTGTAAGACCATTGTATACAGATGCATTCTTAATTCATATCTAATTATCGTCTGGACTGGTGTTGATATGGTCACGTCTTGGAGGTCTCCTTACAGTTTAAACTCTAATTTATCTTTTTCTATGACTCCCTTGTACCTTATTGGTGATTCCCTAAACTGCTACTGGCATTAGACTCATCCTGTCTAGTTCTTTATCTTAAAAAAGATGCTATTATTGAACAAATGGAACATGTTCTATTAGGAATTTAGAAGAATCAAGGGAAACATAAATTCAATGAGGGAACATGCGGAGCTTCTCAGTTCTGTAAGGGATGATATTAGTGAGTACAAGGTGAGCATGATTGAAACTTTTAAATAATCTCACAATCCTTGTAAGTATGGCTTTTTTTTTCCCCTTCAAATCTCACTTTGATATATCTGTCTTCTTGCAGGCATCTGGGAGTATGTCACCAAGAATGCAGTTATTACGAGAGAGAGCTGCCATTCACGGAAGCGTATCTCATGTAAGACTTAAATGCTCTTTTACAGAAATATATCAGGATACAGTGCTTCAGAAGTAATTTGTATTCATTCGGATATTGCTGTATTTTTTTCTTACAAAATTTAGATCTGTAGGTTAAAATAAAAGGATGTAAAGTGACAAGGTTGGAGCCAAGTATAGGCCTGTATTAAGATGAAGCTGCAATAAAATCTTTTCTTTATGATTCTTGCTGAAAAGAAGTTTTAGTTGGGGCATAAAGTTGCGCTCTCTTACACAATCCTTCTTTTCATTGGACATGTGGATTGTTTATTCAACAATCAGCTATTTTTCATCTCAAGATCAACTTTTTTGATGGTTGTGGCAATCTTATACTATCAACTTCTGCAGACTTTGTAATTTAAGTGAAACCTGAAAACAATGAAATGGTGGATATCTGCGATATCAGCTGATGTGAAGCCCAGAAATAGTGAAAATCATATAACATTGAAATTCAAATGATCTGTCTCACATGCAATTGTGCATGTAAATGTGCAGACACATGGGCATTCATGTGTGATCAAATATCTATTTTGATGTTTTTTCTAGAACTGATTTATGTAGTTTATCTGATGTTGCTACAGTTCATTTCATTTTATCTTTTGGGAGAATGTCACTAGTTCATAGCTTGCTGTAGTACTCCCCTCATTTTCAGCTTCTCTTTCACAGAAAAAAATGCCTGAAGCACGTAAAATGTAAAATATTTTGTGGTATACCAAAATCTCATTTTTTTTATAAAAGAACTTTTGATCTTTTTTTGTTTTTTAACTTTAGTATTGTACTTCTCATGATGAAAAACTTCTTTGATATTCATCCATATGAAGATTCTGGGTTTACTTTCGTGTAGATAGATGATGTAATTAGTCAAGCTCAGACAACAAGAGCAGTCTTGGGCTCTCAAAGAGCTTTGTTTGGAGATGTTCAAAGGAAAGTGAAACTCCTGAGTGACAAGTTCCCCATTGTTCGTGGCTTACTTGGTATGTTATAAAGCAATTTATGATTTCAGGTTTACTTGTGATGTATCATTAATCCCATATCTTTTTTCCAGGTTCCATTAAAAGGCGGCGTTCTAGAGACACTCTTATTCTGTCTGCAGTCATTGCCGCTTGTACATTGTTTCTTATTGTCTATTGGCTCTCTAAGTAACAAGATATGTGATTTATTGATACACAGATTCTAAAACGGTGTTCTTCAATAGGAATTTTGCTTATGCAATTTGTTAGAACCAATTAAGTTTTTTGTACTGAAGTTTTTGGCACCACAAACCATGCTGTGGTGCCATTACTGAGAAAAAAAAAATCTGATAGCATTTCATATGTGATTACTCTTCCATAACTCTTAGCAGTCTATAGCTGTAACTATTGCAATTGCAGAGGACGGTCATTGGAGAAATTAGGTGTTAGCAAAAGAAAAATGTGAGTGTGAACTGCACAGAAACAAACCATCTGTTTGAAAGTAGGTCCCCTGTCATGGGTCAACTTCGCTAGGGGTCGTAGGTTTTTGGCCCAGCATGAGTTGCCTTTACCTTGTTGCATAAGCTGTTAGTCAAATTAAATTTATGATTTGCATGTGCCACGTGCAATAGCTACCTTTTTATCATTTATTAGAAGTGCAAAATAATGGCTTTTGTGGTGCATGTGAATGATAGCATTGTGCTTGCGATGATTTCTTGTCGTGTTTTCACAGCTGAGTTAATGGTCCATCCATGTCTTTGTTTTGTTGTGGTCCAAAATGGTAATACCACATGCTCACTATCTGTAGCGCTGTCAAACTTGCTTTTGGCAGAGCTATGTTAGCATGTTAGTGCTGATTTTTTTTCTTCCCTATAATAAGCATAAGATGTAGATGTGATAGTGCTTCATTGTCGTGCTATTTCTCAAATTCTGGAGGGTGAATTGCTCCGAGTCACCTCCTCCTTTTTCATGTACTGTAGAATGGGTACAAAAACAGCACTATACACGGCGGCAATGAACAATGATAGACACAGCTAATAGTGTCCTTCCATTTCTACATGGGCAAGCCGGTTGGTAAAAACAATTTAAAAAAAGAAAATTAAACTCAAATTCAACTTCCGCTTTAAAACTGGACTGCGGAGGCGATGGCCTAACGGTAAAAATTCCTCGGTAAAAAATATATACAAAAAAGCAGATTCATCTTTGCACTAAAAAAATGTTGTGTGTACTTAACGCAAAAGGGTCCTTTTCCTGTAAAAGGACAAATGGGGAGTTGTACGTTGATGCTAGCTCGTGTGGACCCTTTGAAGCACTTGGTTGGTTAAGGTTAAAATTTAAGCTGCTGAGACTTGAATCGTCAGGGCCCGTCACTTGACCTGCTGCTGCTGGATTCATCAAAGCGTGGGCCGGGATTTTAATGACAGACATTGATCATTAGTCTAATCTCGCGAAGTTGTAAATTAAAAAAAAAATGTAATTTGATATTGTAAAGTACACGTTAATTCAATTATTGATACGACGGTTTTTCATGGTATTATAGAAAGTACCCTGATAATTTAATGTCCATCAGTCGATTTTTTTTTTCCTTTTCTTTTGTCTTCAATATTATTACGCACATGGTAAGAAAATGTTTTCAGTACAAATGGTAGTTGACCTGCGCAATACACAACCGACACGATGCTATTTTAAACGAATGGTATTTAAACTAAGTACGCTCTTTAGGTTTGAACTAAATTCTTGCATAAATTAATATATGTTATTATACAATATAAATATATATATATATATAATCGGTTATCAATGTCACAACTACAATGACAACCAACAAAATGGACTGTTTAAAATACAGAACTTTTCAAAATCCATCAACTATACAAAACCCTCGACGAAACGTTAGTGTGCCCTTTTTCTTTTTTCTCCGTAATATTAATTAAAAATAATAAAAAAATATTATAATATTATATTAATTTATTATTTAATTCAAAATTTTAAACTAATAAGTAAAAATTTAATATTAATATTAAAAATAAAATTTACATAATCACTCTCACAGAAAGCATAAATTCGAATAAGTCTTAATTAAGTGGATCCTCTATTTTGTAGGCTGAAAATAAAGATATAAGACCTTGAACTCAATGTTGGGTAAATTTAATTTAAAAAATAATTAAACCATAATTTAGAATATATATTATTAAATATTTACAAAATAAAATTTTCAACAAACAAAACAAAAATTAAATATAGAAAAAAGAGTAAATAAAGATAGAACATGACATTTAGCATAAAGAGGCATATTATACAGTATTATCTTAAAACTAAATAGTTTTCTCCTGGCGTGGGTAGTGACGAATTTATATGACTTCAAGATTCAACTTTATGTTCGCAGCCACTCTACTCGATGAGTACAACCACCAAAAGATCATACTAAGTCTTCATTGTCAAAGTTGCTCAAACTACAAAATAAAAAGCGTATTCTTTTAAAAACCATACATATACATAGAGAGCTTTTATTTTCTTTTCTCTTTTTCACTCACACTCACACACACCCACGCACACTCTAATTCTTAATGAAAAATTAGCATTTTTTATATAGTGGTAGGTGGTCTAAATAATAACTCAATAACTAATAAAAGTAACTTAATATATAGTAACCCTATATAATAAAAGCACATAAATATTATAACTTTTATAATAATAATAATATTATTATAAACAAATATTTGTAACTCTCTAATATTTAATATATATAAAAATTTTAAATTATAATAATTCATAAACGTTGTAACTCGCACATTTAACCTAAGTTTAATGATTAATTAAAAATATTATATCCATATGTAATGATAATATTTTATTATTAATTACTATATGTAAATTATGTAATTTATAAAATATTTTTAAAAGTTTTTAAAACTTTTCTCCAACAAACCCTCATAAAAGATTTAAAAATCTTTTATATATACATATAAATTTTAATGTATAAGAAAATATAATGCACAATTAATAATAGAAAATATATATATATTGGAGCAACATTCTATTATATAGTGGGTATAGGTATTTTTCGAACTTGAACCTGTAATTAGTGTTATATAATCTATTTGAGAAACTTGAGTGAATTATATCTTGAACTCGACCATTTGACCAAATTTCAACTATAATACACATAATAGTGACGAAGACTTAGTTTTACAGATTGACACATTAATAGCCATGCACTCTATCTTGGTTTTAGTAAGAGCTTTAAAGAATAATGCAATTCTCATAGTCACGACCCATACTACTCTAATATAGATAAGTCCTCCAAAGGCATTAGTGACCCATGCCTTGTAAGAATATTCTTGTCTCGGACTCATTCAGGATAAATACCATTCCTAATGTCATATAAATTTAGGACTTTTGTCATAGGAATGAGCAGAAGCATATCTCCTCTAGGATATGTCCATAATATAAATGCTAAATAAGTTGTGCAATATGAATTATTTTTACTTATTGAACCTTCTTTATGAGATCGCCAATCACATAGGTTGAGTTACTACCAAAGTTACTCCATTGTGGGTTTAAGTATACCCTCATTGACAATTTAACAAAACCTTTCTCAAAAGTCTTTTATTTATAATTTTCCTCGAAAATCTTTTGTTTGGGATTTTAAATAATTTTTATTTTATATACAAATGAGTTTAAGCACATTCTCCTCAATAATTTATAACATTTTTCTCAAAAGTGTTGTATTTATTATTTTTCTCTAAAATCTTTTATTTATGGGATTTTTATATAATTTCTATTTTATATAGCATACTAAAGAACTCTTCATCGGTGCGTATTAAAGTTGAATTATTCTTGAAAAACTTTCTCATATTTGACACAATTTACTTACTCAAACAAAAATATTTGAAAAGATATATAATATATGCATAATAAAATTTTCAATTTCAATAAAAAAAAAGGTAAACATCCTTTTTTTACTTTCCCATAATGACACATGAAGAACAAATAATGCGAATAATTAATAAACCCCACATTTCAAAATATTCTCAAGACTACTATTTTTTATATAATTTCTTGAAATAAATAATTTAAGCAACATCATGCTCTCATAGTAATAATTTTATTACCACTAAAAGTTATATTTATATGCACATATATTTACGTGACACATATTTGTCACCAAATTAAAATATGAAAATATAATAACTATGCATAATTATTTCACAATTAAAAATAATAAACTTGTTATCAATGTAGCATGATATGCAAAGAATAAATACAACTAGTTAATATATAGCCCCTTTAAAATGTATAAAATGACCAACAAAAATTAAAATAATTAGACGAAAGATCAAATACACTATTTAAATTATTCAATAGCTCAAAATAAAGCTAAATATAACTTCTTAACTCATTTAGATTAACACGTATTCTTAGAAACATTAATTTGTATAACTCTTGCACATGTAACTCTTATCAATCATAAAATATAGTAACATATAATTTTCTTTACCCTTAATAAATATTTATATGCATTTTTTTTAAGTTGTGCTCACTAATAATTGGAGTATTAAAGCACAAAAAGATATAAATAAATAGTCATAATTCAAACAACTATGTTATATTAAAATTTAAATAAATATTGAGTGCATTAGCATCAAAAGTGCTAATATGATAGGTAAAAATATATTCAATTAATTGTATAGAAATATATATAATAAGAAGTGAATCAATCGACATTGATATATAATAAAACAAGTTTCTTTTAAATTATTACAATGCACTAAAGAAGTATAACCTTGTAAGGTTAATTTCAATCTACCAAACACCACTTATATATATCGATGCCATGACATTTACTGATATGAAAATAAATATGCAAAATCGCTTAACATCAAAACATGAAATATATCTAATACGCTTATATAGTCTCTCTCTCTCTCGCCCAAACTAAAATACTCTATCTAACTAGCAGTATATACATTCATATGTATATATATATTATAAAATATATTTCAAACATTCACTACACAAATTTTATCTTTCACAAAGCACTAAGATTAGTGCATGTTGTGCCAATTAAACTCGTTATTTAATACCAACAATTATAAAAAAATCAAATTGTAAATACTTAAATACATTTTATTTAATGACTAGTATGAAAGATAAAATATTAAAATATAAATTAACAATGATATTATCTTCAGATAATAAAAAAAATTGATGTATACAACTACAAAGTATATCATCATATCCAACTAAGATAACTAATCTTTTAAATAGACATTAACCAAGATACATCTTGGTTGCTAAATAAAAAAGTATTAATAAAATAAAATAATTTTTTTATTATTTTAACTCATGGAATTGAATGAAAAAATATTTTTATAGCTAATATAAAATTACAATTTAAATTTTTTTTTGTCAACACTCCATCTCTTACATGCTTAAGAAGCTACAAAAATACTCAAAGATATAACTGGATGTACAAATTAAAGACTTAAGATATTGTAAGATATTCCAAAATAGAGTAACATCAGTATATTATACTATATATACTCGAACTAGATGATTTGAAACCATAAATACATAATATTAAAATTAATACATAATAAAATTAAAATTAGAGAGCCAATACATATTTGACATATGTCAAATTGATATAATTACAAATTAATCATTTAACAGATAACATAATAATCTTTTCATGTTCTTTATTTATACTAAAAAAAAAATACTCAAATATAATAACAACCAATAAACATACAAGAATTATTTGGCTTTAGATTGTTGGGTAAAATTTATTCTAAATACTATTCAACCATATAATATAATATATATTGTTAAATATTTGCAAGATAGGAATTATCAATAAGTAAAACAAAAATTAAACATAAAGAAAGAGTAAGGAAAGATAGAACTTGGCCTTGAGCATGAAGAGGCATGTCATATAGCATTGTCTTAAAGTCAAATAGTCTTCACCTTGTGCGGGTAGTGATGGATTTATACCATATGCTCACAACCACTCATCTCAATGAGAACAACCACCGAAAGATCATATCAAGTCTTCATTGTCAAAGTTGCTCAAAACACAAAATAAAAAACGTATTCTTTTAAAAAGTATACATATATATAGCATACTTTATTTTCTTTTCTCTTCTTCACTCACACAAACCCACACCTACTTGCACTTTAATTCTTAATGAAAGATTAGATCCCTTAAAATAGTGGTGAGTAGTCTAAATAATAACTCAATAATTAATAAAAGTATTTTAATATATAGTAACTTCATATAATAAAAGTACATAAATATTATAACTCTCATAATAATAAATCTTTATAAATAAATATTTGTAACTTTCTAATATTTAATGTATATAAAATTCCTAAATAATAATATTATATAAATGTTGTAATTCACGTATTTAACCTAAGTTTAATTGTTAACTAAAAATATTATAATCATATGTAATGATAATACTTTATTACTAATTACTATACGCAAATTATATCATTTATAAAGTATTTTAAATTTTTTTAAAAGTTTTTCTCCAATACTCAAGATCTTAACTCTAATATCATATTAAAAAAGATAAAAGAAAAAATGTTCTAATATTATGTGAGAAAAATTAAAGACAACAAAAAATTAAAAAATTTTAAAGACTACGTTTTTACTATATTATATTATATATCAATGATTACATAATAATTTTTTATACAGGTTTTAGGTTAACGTAAATAAAAAAATAATAAATAATAAAGAAATAAAATATATCGTATTATTGTAAAATATAAATGGTAATTATACAAATATAGTAGGGTTTAATTATCACATTTCTTTAACAATATTATTTTACAGCATCAACATAATTATTCATTAATATGAAATGAACAATTAGTGTAAACAGTTTAATTTTCATTTCCTTTAACCATACATGTTCGTGCCCGGTATTTTATGAAACTCTTGAAGCAGTGTTTTCTTGGCTTCGAGAAAACGCTCTGTAGCTAATCCAAATTCTAGCCACGTATGAGTTCTTGCATGAGCATGCGAGCTATAAATAAATGGTTGAAATTGAAATTTGAACTTGGATGAAGTTATGCGAGTTCAGCAAAAGTGGCAGCAGTCTACATAAACGAACAAATGATGGATCTTACTTCGATGTGTTTAGCAACGTGTTCATCGAGGCCACAGCTTGAGCCTTGAGGCATCCGTAACGACGTACTGTTACGGCAGTCAACAGGCTCATAGCTAATAAGGCTATGCCTCTCAACGCCAGCACGTAATTCTTATCTTTTTGTTGATAGAAACTCAGTGTGTATTTTGTTGCCACCGTGAAATTATACACAGAGCTTGAAATGCCAGAAGAAACCCACTGCAATCTATAAATATTATATCATCTTTATTGGGTTTCTAACCAATGAATCAAAGAGGGTGCCTGTGAGAGAGAGAGAGGGGCTTGGTTCTTTCACATACAGGCTTTTACAGTGTGTCATATTTATTGTTGTGCATGTATATTTAAAGACATGCTCAGCTCTCCTCTCAGCTCGCTTACATGAAAGCCAAAAAAAAAAAAAAAGATTTCACGACTTTCTTTTTGCTTTTTCCTTTTCCGAATGATATCATAAGGACTTTTTCTTGATTGGACAAATTTCATTTTCGAAAAATGATAAAATTGTAGTGTGTATGTTTAGAAAGTTAAAGATTTTTCTGATTAATGGTAGATTTTTAATGTGGTAGAATTAGTTAATGCAAGGGAAAGAGACTTTCATGATTGGTAATGGATATCTTTACCATTAACTATACTAATAGTCATATTTTATTTGAACCAATCTTCAAATTTGTGTAGAATGGAGAAATTAGTTGAAGTTCAAATAATTTACCATGCATGCATGGATGTAAGTATTAAGAAATATTACCTGCTAGCACGTTGAAGGCTAGCCCAAAGATTTTCAAATAATCAGCCTCCCAAATTAATTATGCGTTATAATCTAGATATTTATAAATAACTATATATAAGAATACATTTTTCCTTGTTTCAGTTTTAGCAGTAAAGAAAGATTTAGGGCTATCTCAGGTCACTATCACTGTCACGTAAGCTTTCGGTACACTTCCATATTTATACTATCTGAACATAGCATCACTGGTCAAGTGGGACAAAAACGGGGTTAAACGTAAGATTTATCTCCCTAAGAAAAATCTACTTTAATATGGTTTCAAACGAAAATTTTACTTCATTCTCAATCTTCTTGTAATTTTATTTTTTTTGCTTTTGTACATAGGGTGTCCTTCAAGTTGATTTGAATGCTTGCGTTTATCTTTATCAGAAGGACTCATATGCCAACGCGATCTAGTGTTGTAGTAACTGATATGTCATCTTCAAGCAATGCTGTATGCTCCATTATATTGTCAATTTGCTCATGAATCCCCCCAAGATGCACAGTTCTTTTCGGTCACATATATGCAAACAATTAAAAATTTGGCCAAGCAAGAGAAGCGTACAATATATATGATGATCATGTGTCTGCTCAAGCCAACTGTATGTATTAAGGTCAGACAAATACGGTACCAATCCATATAATTGTAACATCACGTATCCATTTTGTTTTGAAACGTCATGAATGATCCTATAGGTACCCATTTGCAGCATCAAATCGTCAACCAAAATAAATCAAAAATATATAGGAGATAAGGTGAAATGTACTTTAAAAGCTGGTCATTGGCTTAGAAAGCTTTTCTATCGGAAGGTCCTCCTTAGCAGGATGCAATCAATTATGTGACCGAGTCCGATCAACATCTCTCTGTCCCACTACAATCTCCTACGTACGAAGACGCCGATATGTCGATAACAATCTCTCGGGTGCTATAATATGTCTCTTGTCTCCATAATCAAGTGAACTTGTTCATTGCTTTGGACGTTTTAAAGAAAATTGATCAGGAAATCTTTGTTAAGTTGTTATCAGCAACAACTAGATAAACACAAATCAATGGACAAATATTCATCATCGCTGAACAAAATATATGAAATATTGCTAGCTGAATTAAGAGCATGTTACTTTAGATAATTTTTTTATAAAAATTACCAATCAATCCAACAGTTCAAAAAGTTCTGGCAGACTAGCTATGACCTAATTCTAACTACAGACATTCAAGCTGGAAAAAATTACTACACAAGACCCACGGTGATTTGTAACTGAATGACTGAGCTCCTTACCTCTAACGGCAATTTTTGGGGCAGAGAAAACCCTTTTGCACACACGAGGAAGAATGGTGAAATGACAGCCCTTTTTTCATTATAAGTTAGGTTTTTTTTTCTCCTTCTTTTTGTTTTGCTCAATATTATTAGGGTTACGAAGCAACATTCTTATAATAAAAAGAAACCCGCTGGAATAAAAAAAACCGATAGAGTGTAGGTAGGGGCTTAGCTAAATCAGCTAATGCTAGCCAAAAAAGAAATACATATCTATGCAATGCAAGGACAAGTAAATTTAATTTAATTTAATTAAAGGACTTCTGCCTTCTGTTGCCCTGATAACTACGTATCTCTGTACATATTAGAGGGAGGGAGAGAGAGAATGTCTGAGTGGTCAAATCGGCCATAAAAATGTAGTTTTTTTTTTATAAAAAAAATTAGTGCTGGTAGTACTATTAAGGCTGCTACAAACCCCTTATAAGAGAAGATTTATTTTGTTGTTCCACAATTCCTTAGGACTTGAACCTCCAAAATCTTAGTTATGGGGAGTGCATGCAATACAAGCCACCACTGGATTACTGTTTATGCAATGATAATTTCAGTGAATTCCGACGACGGGAGATGGTCCAGGAGGGTGCTAATTATAATAATTATGAAAGAAGCCACATGTATGTAAAGAAAAATGTTTCCAACTTTACCAATTATTCAAAATAACAAGTAATTCTTTATATGATCAGCTCACCGACACGCTGAACTTAAGGATATGACAACTTGGTTTTATAATATGGTTGGAGAGTAAGTTTATGCAAAAATGGCCATGAAAACGTAAGAGACTTGTATTAATAATTGGCAAAAAAAAACGTCACAAATAACTATATTACCCATGAAGAAAAAAGGGAAAAAAAAATCAAAGCACACAACAATTATCAGGTATTTATGGAATAAAATGTTGTTGCTACTTCCATTATTTGAATTCTAAAATATATATTAATGGTAGATAAATTTTTATTTTAAAATATAACATAACTTATCATATAATAAAATTTTAAATTAGTGACAATTTTATAACACATCATAAACACATGTCCCACATGTCTTACCAAAGGATTTATCATCTTTCTTTTATAGAAGAACTTCCATTTTTCAGGAGCCCTCACCTATTTAAATATAATAACATAATAGTGTGGAGCGATGAAAAGACATAGATGAACCCCAATAGGATTAAGTGGCAGACCAGGATTGGAAGTTCAGGAGCTAAAACAAAGGGCACTAAATCCATGGTAAACAGAGGATAGGTGCCCGGCATTTCTGGCTTTATAGTTAACCACGGGAGTCAACAAAGATTTGATTGATAATGTGGCCTGGCAAGCAGTAGCTACTGATGTGGCCGGGTTGGGTTCACAATGGAATTGTAGAGAACCAAGAAAATGCATCGATCAGAGCCTAGATTTAACTGTGAAAAGAACAGATGAATGAGCCAAAAGCTAATCACTCCCATGCACACGTCCCTTTCTCACTTCCTTTCCCCCACCTCTGCCGCCTCTGCTCTCTCACACACACTGCCATTGGGAATGCTCACCATTCATTTTTTTTTTTCTCTCTCTTTTCTTTTCTTTTTTCACCTTAATTTAACCTCACCTATTTATTCACATCTTCCTCCAACGTTGCCCGTTTAAATGGTAAAATATTTACAAATTCAAAAATTATTCGTTGGAATATGCTCATATTAAAAAGAATTTAATACACAAAATTAAAAATTATATTAAATTTAAAATGAGTATAGTATTAATGAAATATCATGTAATACTTGTTTGGACATCTACAATATTTACATGTTTTTTTAAAATCATGCAATACTTGTTAGAACATTTGCGAATATTTACATATTTTTTTAAAAAGAAAATCAAACAATATTATTTTGATTGTAACTCTAAATAAAAAATTAAAATAATAATTTTGATCTCTTCTTCAATTTATTAGTTATTCTCAACTTATTTGTTATACAAATATTGGTTGTTTATCATCTTTAATTCTCTATTCTCATTAAACTATTTACTTATGCTCATCAAGTATTTTTATTTAATTATCAAATGATATATTTTGATCTCTCTTTAATCTTTATTTCTTCAACATTATAGTGCTTAAATAAATAATATAAATATTTTAAAAGAGACATGTTAATTTTTTGTTTATTTTCTCTGCATGATGAAAATTTATAATTATTATGTTTAATTTTTTTATTTTATTCACATGATGGATATTGATAATTATTTTATTTTACTCTTTTAATTTTTAATAAATTATTGGTTTAGTTAGTTGGCAAATTGACTTCTCTTAAAATTATAATCAGCCAATATAAATTTATTTATAAGATTTATTCTTAAATTTTGAGTTAAGCCTGTGAAAAATAATTTTTGTTTAATTGAGTTACATTTTAATTATATTGTTTAGTATTTGTATCTATTTATGAATTGTTTTTATTAATTTTAATGGAAAGACTTTTATTGAATTTAAATTTTTGATATAATTTTGATTGCTTTATTTTATAATTTTTTTTTAAATTAACGTTATGTTTTATATCTTTTTTATTAAATTAATTTACAATCGCTTAAAATTCATAAATAACCAATTTTAAGTTTGGTAATAAGTTTATATCTATTAAAACAAATTTAATAATAAAATTTTAAACTTACAAAAGGTTTAAGAAGAATCTAATATGTAACTTTTAAAGTGAATGCAGATGCGAATTTAGAGGTATTTGCATCAAACGTTACCTGTTTTCAGGCCCATTAATTAATATTACATCAACAACTTTGTACAAACTATAGACCATGCAAGTAATTATACTACACAGCTACTATACGTTAGAATTCATTAACATTTTTACTGTATATCTCAAATTTTTGTTTTATTTTAAAATTTTAAAAATACAATAAATTGTGACCATAATTAAAATGTTAGAGCGGCTCGACCAAAAAGATTTTCATGAGATAAATTGTATAGTAAAAAAGTATTAAAGAGAGAAGAAAGAAAACGCTTTCTGGATCAGTTCCATCTCTTACTATACTAGTGGTCTTACTCTCTCTCTCTCTCTTTTCTCTATCTTTTTCCTCTCCTTTATATCAATAACAACTCAACAATTAAGAAGATCAGATCAGGTTGGGATTTATCATCCCATCAGTCCATCTGATCAATCAATCCATCAATCAATCAAATCAGAACTTACAAACAATCAGAAGAATAAAAAAAGGATGTCATCCTCAACAGCTGCTTTTTCACCGGACCACCTCTCTTCCTCCGAGCAGCTCTGTTACGTCCATTGCAACTTTTGCGACACTGTCCTCGCGGTATAATATCAATTTCTTTGTATCCCACGTCCCCGCCATTTTTTGTTTTTTTTTATTCCTTTGTTCGCATAACATAATGCTCCTTCTTTTTCTAGCTACTTCGTCTATGGCGCTGCCGCCCAGTTTAATTTGTATGTTTTTTCGTGTGTGGTTTTAGGTGAGTGTTCCTTGCACTATCTTGTTCAAGACTGTCACGGTTCGATGCGGTCATTGCACCAATCTCTTGTCTGTGAACATGCGTGGTCTGCTTCTTCCTGCGGCTAATCAGCTTCATCTGGGACATGCTTTCTTTACTCCTCAGAATCTTCTGGTACGTAGATGAAGAATTAGGAGTCTCGAGCATACACCAAAACTATCTAATTTTTCCTAGACGTTATATTCTGGCTTGAAAACCATTTAGTAATGTTGCGTCCTTGTGACTTTCTTTTTTAATCTAATAATGTTGCTCATGTTTACTGGGGATATACAAGGAGGAGATCCGAAATGTGCCAGCGAATATGTTGATGATCAATCAGCCAAATCCAACTGCATCGCTTATGCCAGTTCGTGGAGTTGATCAAGAGATCCCAAAACCTCCTGTTGCTAACAGACGTGAGACTCCACATTTATTTCATTTATTTTAATTTAAATATGTTTCACATGGCCGGTGGCCAGAACAAGCCGTATAAACCACTGTCTTTCTAGGTCTATGACTTTTCATGCTAACCCTACTCTCTCTGGAGAAAGAGAAACTTGGCAAAGCGCAAAGACCTTGAACGTAGCCTTTCGAATTTACAATAGGCCTTTTGCTTATAAAGATAAAAAAGTTCGAAAAGTTCAATTTATGATTTCTAGGCTTGTTTCTCTAAACAGTATTTTGGTTCTCACGTGGCAAGAATGTTTTAGGGCATTATAGCTAATGCCTAGCCTTGTTCTTCATTTTATTCCAAATCCACAAAGCCCACTTCAGATCTGCGGCTTTAGTTAAGTTGCAATACTTTTCGACACTTCAAATCGGAAAAACAATACAAAATAATCTGACTTTTTGCTGACTTTAAGAACTCCCATAACTTTTTCTTTGAGAAAACTCAAATGAACTTTCTCTTTTGATTTACTTAGATATATTAAATCTTTAATTTCTCTTGAACTACAGCTTGTCTTTGATTTTGCTCAAGTGTAAGTAAGAAAGGAGGAGATCAATATTATACCCGAAAATATAGACACACACACATATATATATATATATATATATATACACGGAATCCATATTGATAATAAGATACTGAAGATGATGATGAGGTGATGATGAAGTGAGAGAAAAATAAAAATGAAATATTGCAAATCTTACAAAAAGTCTGCAAAGTGATTTTAATGTGTCTTGTCTGTTTGTTTGTCTGTGTTTTGTCTTTCTGTTCCATATTATTGTCCAGCACCGGAAAAGAGACAGAGAGTCCCGTCTGCGTACAACCGCTTCATCAAGTAAGTGTTCATCATCTTATGCATATGCTTATGAATATGATCGATCTTGACATCAACAAATATATGTGCAGGGATGAGATCCAACGGATCAAAGCTGGAAATCCTGACATAAGCCACAGAGAGGCCTTTAGTGCCGCTGCAAAAAATGTGAGATCCAAGAAAATTTTGAAGGCCAATTCACTGTCCTTAGAGTTTCTAGGGTTTCTATTCTTCTTCTTCTTCTTCTTAACCAAAAAAAGGGGTTTAATATAAATTTTTTTCTGAATTAAGCTTTTATATTATCTCTTTGTTCTTTCAGTGGGCCCACTTCCCGCACATACATTTCGGACTTATGCCGTCTGATCAACCCGTGAAGAAAACAAGCATGCGCCAGCAGGTACTTTAAACCCTAATTTACCTCTTCTTGTCACATTGCATATAGGCCTACTCACTTTATTAGTTAAACAAGTAATTCAAGGGATACCGATTTTTGGATTTTGGAAAAACTGTGTTTTGGTTTGTATAGGAAGGAGAAGACGTGATGATGAAGGATGGTTTCTTTGCTCCTGCAAATGTGGATGTCACTCCCTACTAATCAGTGACATTGCTAGGGTTTTCTTTTTGTACTTCTAGATCTCTACTTCTGTCTGCTCTGTTTAATTGTTATTAGTAATATCGCTTTAAGTCATTTCTCCTTAGGAGCTACTGTTAACAATTTGGGTTGCTTGGCCTATGTTGTTGATGGTGAGCGTGCAAGGGAGAGGATTATGTAGTACCTGCAGCAATGTTTGTGAAGCTATTACTAGCTAACAACTAATCTCCCAAGAACCCATATCAAATGAAGACTTAGTTTTATGGCGTGACAATTTCGAATGTCATTTTCTGTGTTCTTAGATATTCTCTAGTTCCTTAAAAAACTTATAAGAGTTCTCATTTGCTTGTTAGCTGATCAAACACGTAGAGTGTCACGGATTAAACTCCGATCCATCACTAAGAGCAATAATAAACAAAAATAGAAACAAACCAAACGGAACACACAAATTTATAAGAGTTCTCATAGCAATGTTTAAGAGCTATGTCCAGTTACTTTGTTATTGGAGCTTTCAACTTCACTAAATAAAGGATTACAAGACAATTTCACGCTCATGCATTTCTTTACTATGTATACACACAAAAGGGGGGAAAAGTGTCTTCCTATTATCTTTTATATAGTAAGAAAATTAGTGTAACCTAATTCATACATAAACAAATTTTTTAATTTAGTATGGGGGGGGAGAAATCTACTTCTATCCTCTAACATGGTGGAGTGACTTCCACTGAACTCGAACCAAATTAGTGTAATCTAATTCATATATGAACAAAAATTTTAATCCAGCATGGGGAGGAACTCTACTTCTATCCTCTAACATGGTGGAATGATTTTGACTTAATTCGAACTCAACACTTAAACTTAATTTAAAAGCACTGGCACTAACCATTAGGGCAATGAAGTGGTTGGCTCGAACTATTGATTCTTTACGGGCATTAATAAATGCACGTCATATTTGGGGAGGGCTTATGGCACCCACCGTTTTACATATATTCCGACAATTTTCAATCATTAGATTATTTAGATTTACTGGCTAATGTCTGTTATGTAAAAATAATTACCCTAAAAATATGACACATGTTAGCGATGTAACCTCAATAATTAAATTTGAATATGCATGTTTAGTTTTAAGTTTTAACTATATAACTCCAGGACTTTATCAAATTTTGTATAAGAAAAAAAAAGGGATATGTAATCCTAACCCTAAAATTTCTTTTATATCGGGAGCCAAAAGCGAGATTCTATGATTTACATATGTTAATGTCTTGCTGGGTCTTTGGATGCCCCATTCTTAGTGACATTTAGGGCTGCAAATTATGCAATGATTAAAGGGATCAGTTGGCTTCTAAAAAAAGGGTTCATTATCAGCCTATGGAATCATCGATCGCCCACTTGCTAGTACTTACATTGATTCGATAATATTTGGCATTCATTTGCTGTGAATTTGGTATAGGTAGCTTTCGGTCCCTACTGCCTATGAAACTATTTGGCTTGAATATTTAGTGTATTTAAGACTGCGAGAAAAGTCCTTTTTATTAATATTTTATATTCATATTGATGTATGAGAAAATAATTTTTTTTAAAAATAAATAAATAAAATAAACACTCTCAAATGCACTATAAATCCTAATAATCTTCGAGGTCTAATTAATTGAATTCTTAATCTCTAATCATTCTCCCCTTGTTCTTGCTCTTTCAGATTTTCTTGTTGGATATTTACACGACAAAAAATTGCTGCCCCAAAGGCAGGAGGTGGCAATAGTTTTGTTATTGACCCTTGTTGCTTGTGTTTGCCATTATAGCAACACTACAGGTCCTCGATGGACTATGCAAATTCAAATAATCCGACTTTTGTTTTTACACAATTCGTATTCGTTGATCACTTTGATAAAATAACATATTTTGTTACCACCTCTTTTTGTCAAAATTTTATATTACATGCTTCTGTTAATCTAGTTTTGTTCATCCCTGTTACAAGCCCATGGTTAAATAGTAGGCTCGTCTATTTTGTTAAGAACCCGTGGTGTCTGCTCATTAATTTATATTTTTAAATCCTTTAACTGCCTGTCACAAGTCCTTCTTGTTGTTGTTGTTGTTGTTATTATTATTATTATTATTTAAAGAGGAGGAATCAAATTTAGGACCTCCATTTTAATAGAAAAATACACTATAAATATTTTATTATGAATCATTTAAATAAGTACATATGTTATCATTATTATTAATTTACCGTTAAATTAAAAAAAATTAAACTATTAAGAGAAAATTTAATATTAATATTAAAACTTTTTATATATTTTTAAGTCCGTCAACTATCTATCACCTACACTACAGCTCGAATCGAGTCAGTCAAATAATAAGCCTAAAAAAAGATACATGTTAGCAATGTAATCTCAATATATAATTCAATTTCAATATGCATGTTTAGTTTTAAGTTTTAACTATATAACTTAGGACTTGATCAAAATTTGTGTAAGAAAAAGAAGTAAGGATTATGTAATCCTAGCCCCAAAACTACTTAATTGTGTCTGTCACATGTGGTCATTATTATCATTCAATTAAAAAACTTAAGTTATTAGAAAAATATTTAATATTAATGTTAAAGAGAAGTCTTACCTCTCAATTCAAAAGTTTATGCTATTAAGAAAAGGCGCTATTAAAAAAAATATCTAATATTAGTATTTAAGACAAATTTTAATAATTAATTCAAAATTTTAAGCTATTAGGGGAAGACCTAATGTTAGTATTAAAAATAAGTCATACTACTCAACTCAAAAACTTAAGCTATTAAAAAAATGTCCAATATTAGTATTAAATACAAGTCTTAACAATTCTCTTCATGTGAAATGCAGATTCAATTTTATAGAGTAACTTTGATTTTATAATGTTTGAGACAAAGTGGATCTCTAGAGACTGAAATAAATATAACTCAATAAATTAACTAAAAATTTAATATTAATATTAAAGGCAAATTTTAACAGACAACCAAAAAAATTAAACTATTAGGAGAAGACCCAAATTAGTATTAAAGACAAGACTTACTGCTTAACGTCTTAACCCAATAGTTTTTACATAAAACTATGAATCCAATTTAACAAAGTGGATCTAATTTTAAGGTTTCAGATAAAGTGGATCCTTAGAGACTGAAATAGAAATAACTCAATAAATTAATTAAAAAGGTTCAATATTAATATTAAAGATAAATTTTAACAGTTAACCCAAAAATTTAAACTATTAGGAGAAGACTTAATATTAATATTAAAGATAAGTCTAGCAACTCAACTCAAAAACTTAAGCTATTAGGAGAAGACCTAATATTAGTATTAAAAATAAGTTTTAATAGTCCCGTTCACATAAAATGTGGATCCGATTTGACATAGCAAATTTGATTTTAAAATCTGAGACAGAATGAATCCCTAGAGACTAAAACAAAGATAACTTGAGAAATTAACTAAAAATAAAGACATAAAGATTCAAACTCAAAGTATCGGCTCTAAAATTATATTAATTTACCACTCAACCTAAAATTTTAAACTAATAAAAAAAATTTTAATATTATTATTAAATACAAGTCTTAATACTTATATTTTCACTACGCTTGCATGTCCGCACGTTATCCCATGTTCAATGTTTTGCTCAATATTGTCTCATTCCCAACCCAAACATCCCGTCATTTATATATCAAAGATCAACATCTTTCAAAACCTGCACCAACTAAACATGTAAATCCAGATTTATCAAGGAAGAAGTTAAGATAATTTATGTGTTAGGTTTATAAAGTTTGTATATCAATTAATTAATGTGTTATGTAATAGTAATGATTATATGCGTCGCATAATTATTAATTCTTATATCTCTATTAACATGTAGTTATACAATACTAATAATAATTATCATATGAAATAACACATCATTTAAGATGCAAATGTATCCCAACTTTATAGATCCGGTGTTGTTATTTTCGTAATCTTTCTCAATTGGGTTCTGTTGATAATTTCATTAGGAATGGGCTGGTAATTATCTAGTGGGCTTTTTCTCCATACGAGTAAATAGCCCAATTCATTTTCGAATCACTGAAGAGCTAAATAGTTAAACATTTTATGGTTTCAAGTAGATGGGCCGGGTTATAAACAAAAGATTCCAGTCTTTAAGACCCATATTTCAGACCCAACATGGACTTCATGATGTGTTGGGCAAAAAGCGACCTAAAATTCACCTGAAACTAAAAAAATCGAAACTGAAAGTTGGCCATTCAGTCTATTGAGTTTACTATTTGAACCCCAAATTGCATTTCCTTTGCATAGAAATTTCTACAAAATTCCGTTCGTTATTGATTGCCTAAGGTAGTATAAATTAAATTATTGAGTTAAAGGCTGCAAAAGCAAACTTAGCAAAGTACTTTTATAAAGTTGCATTGCACATACAGATGTGAAAGCTAAGTGGCATGGCAGAATCAAACAAAAGCACGAAGCCAAGAGAAATGTTAAAAATCCTAAACTACAAATAATTGATGATTAGCCAAAGACATTGAATACTAAAATATGGAATGGTCCACTAACAAATGTTCACCGACACCAGTAATAGAAAACTATATCCACCGGGGACAATGCAAACGGTAGAACAAAATTCCTGTCATTTCAGAAGAACCAATCATAGGGAATGTATATTTTAAGGTAACGAGTGGAATCCCATAATCCACGCAAAATCAGGTTTCAGACTTTAGTCCTCAGAAAGGAACAAGATCATATTTCAAGTCATACAGCCAAGCAGCAAAAGGACAGCTCAGAGTAAGGGCAAGAATCTCATTTGGCTCAAGCAAGCCAACGAGGGACATCACGAGCAAAACAAAGTAGCAAATATTGATTCTATGCCAAGGTCTGAAGGCATCTAGAGGCCAAAATAGAAGTAAACAAATAAAATCCTTTGGGAAGCGTTTGTGATATTACAAAGTTAGCAATATGGATAAGGTTACACGAGCAAAAGGAATTTAGATTATTACAGCACACCGGCAAATAACATTCCTACAGTATTGGGAAATGATGCCAGCTATCCTGGCACATCAAGAACCGTTTACTGATAAAATTATTTGCACATAAACTAACACAGCCTACAGCAAGTATGCAAGATACACAAATATAAACCGAACACACTGCAAATGCATGAAGATTGAACAAGCACTGCAGACCGCTAGATTCTGAATCCAATCACTTGCAGAAATGTGATGGCCCGGTTAGTGTGTTGAAATGAGATATATAAGACAAATGGTATTTCATAAAATAATGTAATATAAGTTTACAAAATAGAAGTTTCGAGACAACTTAGAAACATAATTACGCATTGAACAAGCTTCAATCAAAGGCAAGTTTTATATATCAGAGCACTTTTATGAATACAATTTGGTAAAAGTATTTCTTTTGTCAATACAGCTTATAAACCAACAACGAAAAGTAAAAGAAGAAAACTTTTGTCCAAAAAAAAAAAGTAAAAGAAGAAAACAGCTTTACAGCCATTTCTACATGGGACTCGGCATGAGAACCCTTAGAAAGGGAGCCAAAAAATAAACCCCAACATGGCAAAGGATCTAGCTCACAGTATGACAAGAAAGCCAAAGAATTGCCATCCAGTCAGTCCCAGTGCCCTGCCTGACAAGGAGCTCGCTTTCGGTGGTTAGATGTTCATTTCTCTCTTGAGCTCAGTAATTCAGTATCCTCTAGGATTCCAACTTGAGCTTGCTATGGTTTCCCAGGAGTCCCTGCCCTTTACAGATTGTACAGCCAAGATTCAGACCATAACCTCTTTTCCTTTTACCCGATTTTCCTTTTCTCCTATTTTCACATTGGAGGAACTTCATGACTTCTAATTTATACACAGCCTAAACATGGCCAACTACTCTGTACACTTCACGCCACACAAATAGACCTGAGACTGAAACACTGTCCTTCCAACTTTAAAACCTGGAACCACTGTGAACCCGACCTTTGCCTTAGTTTTCCCCGTCAAGTTACTCCTCCTTGTAACATCTTCCATGTACACCATAGAAAAATCAACCCCTCTTTCAACTTGAAAGATATCAATCACGGGATGAAATGCAAAGGCCAACTTATGAAGCATCCATATTGAACTTGCCATATTAACAAACGACTCATAGAATACACTGAGAGACCTCCATGAATTCAGAACCACTTCATTTTGATCCAAATTGCTAAAAATTGAAGACTCCATGGTTGGGTGGATAAGTTCTTGGTACTTCCCTTCACAAAATCTTGAAAAGTCACAGTTGTGATTCCTACTTATCATCTCCAAAGGATTGCTCGATGCATGCTCAAGCAACTGCTTTAACGAACTACTGGTTTTAGCAGAATCCAAATCATGCCCATTACACACCACTTCATTCTCAACCAAACCAAACCCTTCTAAATCAAAACCTCGAAGCATCCCTAAACAAATATAAGAGAGAAGGGCATATCGATTATGCCCTTTTTTGGCATAATCAACATCCGTATAAAGAGATTTTGCTGCTAAATTCAAATCCCACCCAGCTTTTCTCATCAAATCAATCAAAACCTTAGTAAACTTATGCGTTGCTCTACAAGCATCATTTAACATAGAATCAAAAACCCTAATTGTCAAAAGAACATCAAATGATGATTTTAAATTACAGGATAATTTCTTGGATAACTTTGAATTACACTTACGAATCTCACCCAATTGCTTCCTCAAAGCAGCAACTTCACTAGCCTTTTCATCAATCTCTTCTTGTAACCGATTTGAAACAGTTTCTAGTGTTCTTAACTTGTTCTGATTCTCTCGTACCTGATGTTCTAAACAAGAACCAATGGACAAATCTTCCTCGGTACCAACAAAATCAGGATTCTTGCAAACATCCATGTAAAGTTGCTTGAAATCAGATAGCCTCTGAAGATGCGAAACCAAAGCCCTATCAGCCGCCTTTATATTTTCTTCAACAAACGGCACGTGCGCCGTTTGTAACTGAAGATACGAGGCTTCGAAGGATGAAACTGTAGCAAATGTCGAAGAAATCAAGGTCTGTGTCAACTGGGTATTCACCAAACGCTTTGTCACCGTTGATTTTTGCAGCTGATTGTGATTTTGCTCAGGTTTCATAACCTGGGTCTCTGTCAACGAAGACTTGGCCGGAGATTTCGGGGGCGAGTAATCGTGTGGCCGGTCAGGTTTAATGACGACGACTTTTTGGCCGGTGATAAAATCCTCGGCAGAGTCGAGAAGGGCGAAGCCGTCGGAATCGGAAGGATTGTGATCATCCTCATCGGCGAAGAATTCGAAGGTTTTGGTCTTGAAAGCAAGAGCGAATTTCTGAAACATTTCGGAAATTTGTGGGGGTTTTGCTGCCGCTGTTGTTGTGATTAATGAATTTGAGCCATCCATTATTTCCGGCATGGCAAATGCAAATTCGAAGCTGCTAGTTATTGCTCACTCGATTTTGTTTTTGCTTGAGAATCAAACCAAAGATTTGGTCTTGATAGAGAAAGAGATTGTGTAAAGTCTTCAGTTGTACTTCTGCTCTGCTTTGATGCCGTGTTATGCTTCGGATGTCTTGCAAGGAAAGTATGCGGCTTTTCTGTTGGTAATTTCCTACTGATTACTTTTCTTTTATTTATTTATATTTTTTAATAATTAATGTTTAATATATTATTATTCAAATAATTTTTTAATTTGAATATATAAATCTTATATTTTTTAATTTGATTAATATTTAAATATTATTTTATGTTTTTATTTTAATTTATTTTAATTAATGAATAATAAAACCTAAGTATTTTTTTGTTCCATATAATTAAGTCCAGTCTAACACTATCAAATATAACACAGTATAATCATAATTCAATCAACTCAATACAATTCTAATATTTAATTCAATTCAATTACGCGCACCAAATGTATCATGAAGGTATTGATCCTTACATGTAGGAATCTTGTTTGTTACAATTGATAATAATCATTAATTACTTTAATGAACTTTTTTTTTTATTACAAATATAGAAGTTACGATTGATAATAATCATTCATTACTTTAATGAAAAAGATAAAGAAATGTGTCGAAGTATAAAATATTTTTTTTACACCTTACCTCACTCAGTTCGATGGAAATAATAGACTACTTTAATAATTTTTAAGATGACTCAAATTTTAAAAAGTAAAAATAAAAAAATAACATAATAAATATTGTTATATATTTAGTATAGTTATTTAAATAAGTTTTTTTTTTAAATTTTAATATTTAAAATTTTATTTGAAAATAAATAATGTTGCACATTTTAAATAGTATTTTAATTTTTTTTATTTAAAATAACGTATTAAATAATTATTAAATGATAAAATAATGTAATGAGTAATTTTAAAATTTATACCATTTCATTACTCAATCAAGACCCTTCAAGAGTTTGGACAGAGCTATAAATAAATTACTCTTAAACAAACTAACATCCTAACAAAGTACAACTGCATAGGGAGCCTAAGCCCTAACCTAAGGGTTTCAGTATTAATGGCCACCTCTCCGTACAATGGATTGCTCATGTAATCATCCTGGTCAGGAGCCTTAACGTCACTGACTCAGGATGTTATACTTAATACTTAAATTATTTAGGTCCTCTCGAGTCATCTAAGAATGTTGGTATTTTTGGTTCAACTTAAACTCGAGGGCATCAAGGTCAGAATCCTCTGAATCCTTATCCTCAATCTCATATAAAGGGTCCTCCACATCGTCCTCTCTACTAATCTTTATTGGCATGTCCTCTCTTATGGCCCTACCTATCCTTCTAACAAGTGGGCCCTTCTCTACATCTAGTTCTTCTTTCGCAAGCATATTTTTAAAGAGCAAATCAATATTCGAAATATCTCTATCTCCTAAAGCCATTAAATTTAAGTTTTCTAAAAACTAAAAGACCTAAGTGTTGAAAAGCAACAATAAGACAATTACACTAGGAAAAACACTAAGTTTTAAAAAAAAAGGTAATGGTGGCAAGAAGATACAAACAGAAACAATAAAAACAATACAAGGTACAAGTATGACACAATGAAAGTAAGAAGAAAAATACTAACTTAGTATGGCGCAGAATCAAAGAAGCCCATAAGAAATAGTCTTCCCCCCTCAACATAGCAACATAACAATATAAATATCAATTTTTCTCTCTTGCATAGTGAATAAAATGGTTAAGAATGGAGAGTAAAATTTTGGAAATGCTCTAATGGGTTTTTATAGCCCTATAAAAAATCAATTTCAATCACTCATAAACAAATTTTGCCTAACATTGTCATACCCGACCCCCAGTATAAATTAGTTTCCAATCTCGACAAGTCAAAACTAGAAACTAGTGAACTTTTGTTCTCCCCTGAAAATCAGAATGGCTATAGACCTAGGCCTATCTTCAAGTATAATTGAGCTTATCCCCAAGTGTAGCCCTGAATCAAAGGCCTAAATCACCTTAAGGTGATCCTAGTTGAACCAAATGTTGCCAAGACAACCTCAAACCGAGTAAACCTGGTTCCTCTTTAGGTTGCACTAGTTTCTTCATAATCTAGTAAACTCTAAGTAACCTCTAAAAACAGAGACCATGGCTGTCAACAAAATAAGCCCCAAATAGCCTCAAGACTCATGCATCATGAGATCAACATTTAAACCGTCATATTTTTTCATAAAGAAAATCTCGAGATTCGAGGAAGAAAATCAAAACACTTCCCTATAAGACAAACAACCATGATTTTCAACACACATTACCTTTAAAGAAAGTAGTACTAAATTTAGAACACGATCACCCTGACCACGTCAATAATCAAAGGAGCAATGGCATAATCCTCCGCTTATGAATCTCAAAATCACATAAAGATAAATATATTGTAAAAAGAGGGAGAAGACAATAGAAACGAGTAATGCTATTCTAAAAAATCTATACACTTTAAGCAATTCCCTACTTTAAAGATACTAACTTAAGCATCAAAGAGTCATTGTCGGCACCACCACCAGTGGGATCATAACAAACATTTTTTTCATTTTTTTTAAAGAAAACATTCGAGTAGCCATTGACAACACTACTATTAGCAGAACCCAATTCAACAAGGCCTAATGATGTTCTCTCAAACAAACAAATTTAAAACTCTTTGGCGTATAAAACTTGTTAGATATGGTATTTACTATTCAATATTGATTATTCTAGGGTGTATGCATGTGGTGTATGTATTCATCATACAAATATAGATATCTCATACATATATAAGCACAGTAAAAGATTAAAAATTATGCAATGAACACATAATTATATAATTAATTAAATTAATTACAGAATTAAAAAATATCACCTTTAAAGTCTTTGGATTAAATTCTTTGGAGTTTACATGAAAGAAACTTGTTGACAATTCTAATAATCAACTTGGGTGTGTTTGATTAGCTAGAATAACAGTATAATCCAGTAATTGTGTAACACTTAAATTAATTATATTAACACTTAATCTAATTAAATTAATTTATTTTATCTTTTGTTCAACTCTTGAACAATTAAAAAAAATCTAGTTTAGTTATTATAATTAATAGCCCTTTTATTTTTGTTTTGATGTTTTAATACTTAAAACACAAAATTAACAATTTCAATTTCTCGAATTGAAATGGCCGGCCATTCTAATTATAAAATCTAAAAATTTATGAATTTTAAATTTCATTTCACTTTATATACTAATGTATAAATTTAAAAAAGAAAAGAATTTCATTTACATTTAATTTAACTATTCACTTAATTAAAGTTAACATTTAATCTTAGTTAATTTAAATTAACTTAATCTTTAAGTTAATAAATATCTAACTAACTTAATCTTAGAGTTAACTATTAATCCTAGTTAGGTTAATATTTATTTAATAATAAAAATAAAATATCTAAATATTTATTTAACCTAACCATAGTTAACAATTAATAATAGTTAAGTTTAAGCACAAAATATCTTTTAACCTAACCCATTGGTTAATAATTAACCATGATTAAATTAAATTTTTATTTAATTATTATTTAAATAAATATCTTAATTATTTAACAATTAAATAATTGATAAAATAAAATTACCATTATACCCTTACTAGGTTATCAAATTAACTCAAAGTGGATCCCACTATAACCATATACTTTAGTTAACTTAACCATCGTAATTTGTTATATTTTATATTGTATTAAACTATTTAATATAGTATACTTCCCAAGTGAACAACGAGTACACTCTATATTGGGACTCACTAGGTTCATGCCCGATTCGTCAAATGAAACTATTCTATAAGTCCGTGAATAATATCTCACGCTCACATCACGGATATTACAAATCAGCACGTTAGGCCATACAAGTTGATGTCAAAATGTATATGTATAATCATTCCATCATTATATCTTAAATGTGCAGAGATATAGATCAGCACCGTTAAATCTCAATTTGCTCATCCATGAATTTATCTCTAGATTCGTATCTCGATAAACAATATACGCAAATATTTTTACTATATTGTTCAACCCTACGGGAAACTCATTTCTCGAGTTTATTACTTATTGTCATAAGATTTTTTGAGATACAATCTCGAAGTATCGGATATACAACTTACCTATGTAAGCTGACGGATCTTATATCTACTCACACCAGACTTCATGAGCATCGGACCATACCCAACGACACATAATGGTTAAACTATGAAAGATCTTTGACATATGTGGAACCAAAGTATGGTGGATCACTCACAAGCCTACCGTGGTGCTTAGGTCAGAGGACCACGAATACTACTCAACTCGAGAGGACTTTTCTTTGACGGTTTCATAGGATATCTATTAGGGTCCTCATGAGTCTGTTCAATATCCAGTCCTGACTGGATACCCACATGTATTTACAATCTTTAAGTTCATGGTCAGCTAAGAACAACCATTTGCACCATTCAAATATAGACATACATTGATCTATTTAATAGTGATTCAACGATAAATCTACATTGATGAACATAGATCTGGAACACTGTGTTTGAGACACATACTTGCATAATGACATTTTCTAGCACCTATTACAACTCTTTGCAACTATATTATTATTAGTATACTCTTAGGTCTTTGTTTCATTTCAGACAAGGTTTCTAACTCTTAAAATTTTGCTAACTTTTATAACTTACTAACTCTTAGCATTTATAACTCTCAACATTGCTAACCCTTAGCCTTAGTCTAAACTCCTTTAGACCAGATTCAAACTCCTTCAGATCATACAATGTTTGTAACATTACAAGCTTAGTATCATATAATTAATATTAACGATTTTATTCGAAATGTTTATTGTATAAATATTTATAATTAATATTCATACAATGTTAGAATGACACGTAAGCACCAACTCCAACACTTACGTGCCATTTAAATTTTTGTATGAATATTTATTTATTTAATATTTATATAATAAATATTTCTATAAAATTTATTAATTATTAATTATATGGTACTAAACTTGTAACTTTTCAGATATTATAATCTAAAGAAGTTTAGGTCAAAGCTAATGATTAACAATTATAAGAGTTGGAACCTTATCTTAAATAGGAAATAAAACCTGGGAATATATTAGTAATGACATAGTTACAAATAGTGTTAAAAAATGTCATTACGCAGTATGTTCTAAAAAAAAATCATTTTTGATCCATGGTTGCGAACATGGGTCAATTAGTATTCCTTCTGGATCAATATATGTCTATATATGTATTGTCTAGATGATTAGTCTTAGCAGAAACTTATATAGGTATGCAAGTATTTAGTGAAGATGTCACGCCTCAGACTCAAAAGATCTAACACACGACATAACTTACATTCATTCAATAATGAACACACATACAATCTTAATGTTTCTAGTATATTCCTAAATTCTTATTTACGGGGTGGTCTCATGTTTAAAATATAAACATAAATATTTATTGACAATATTTAAACATTCATTTCAATTATTTTTTTCAGAATTATAACAATTGAATTATGACTAGGGCAATTAGTAAACCGGAGATACACAATTTTTTTAGAGATTAACACTCTACTACATCACCAGTAGCAACTTTGTTATCGGAAGCCCAGAATATATTCATTGCAAATTCTTACTTAAAATTAACTCATGACCATACTTGGTGAAATATAAACCAAATACAACCACACCTAATAAAATAACACATAAGTATTTATTCAACAGGGACAAATCAAATATCTTAAACTATTTGTCCACAAATGAAACACTTAGCAACCTAGCAACTTAGGGAACTCAAGGGACAGCAGAAGCCTTGCCAAATTTGCTAAGCACACATGTGCCTTATTTACCTGAAATCATTATAAAACTATAATGAGTACGAAACTCAGTAAGCATACTATTTTTTCATATATCAAAATACAAATACATATATGTACACAATGTATGTGTATGATATGTTGTGATAAATCAAAATCATAATCTTATCAAATCATATGTCAGGTAAGCGCTTACACATTCTTTCAAAATATATAATAGGAATACCATTACTCAACTACTACTTAGTAGGACTTTCATATCACATATCACATAATGAGCCAAATGTTACTCGTAGGTGACATACCGTATGAGAGGAATAGTACAAGTGAGGTTTAAATTACACATATATAATGCTCATGCCCAAAGGTAAGAGCCAAACCCCCACCCTGATCATCGATGAGTCCTTTCACATGCACCAATACGCCACCACATGAATGTGATGACTCAATCTTTCTTTAGGTACCAATAGGATCCTCCATACATACAGAACACATAACATATACCTATCTCGAAGGAAAAGCCATACATAAAAGCTCCACAAATCACATAAGGGGTCTACTAAGTAAATAGTAAGTTCAAGCATCCTCAAAACACAAAACATATCTCATTGACATTTTCCACTTCAAAAGCTTTCTTTATTAAACACATTTCATTTTGAAAGCTCACTTTCATAAACACATGTATGGCTATGCTCAATGTCAATGCTCACATTCATAAACATATGTCTTTCACATTTTATACCAAATATACTTTAGCATAACATAAACATATTTCTAAGCACATTTACAAAATCATACATAGACAATTACTATGCTTATTATGATTTCAGTAAAAGTCTAGTATACTTACCTCTTAGCACTTTCGGATACAAAGATTAATTCTCCTTAACCTATCAATGGAGATTAATCCTTTCATAAGCCTCAATATTCACACAAAACACTTTAAATAGCTTACAAAATTACACATATTACACTTATCACATCAAATTTGTCTAATTACTTGATTTCTCAAAACTTGTCATTCTGACCACTTACACTTAACAAAATTTTCTTATACATCAAATGATGTCCAATTGCTCCAAAAGCAGAATATATCTTTCTTAACTTATATATCCTCCTTATGTATGAATAATATATCATAATTCTTACACAATCTATTTCATAAACACCATCAAATCCAAATTATTATTCTGGCGGGATCAAGATATTTACTGAACAATATTTAGTCTCTCAATTTTATAAAATCATATACTAACTCAAAAATTATAACATTATCATAAAATTACTATTGACACATATTTCAATCCATGATAAATATTTCACTTTAAAATCCCTACCAAAAGTATTTTAAAACTATTTTATTCCATATATTTAAAAATCTGTAAATTAAATACTGCAATGAGCTGATACGCTTTAGAAAATCATACCAATTTAACCACATTGATCTAAATTCTCAATTCTGAGTATATCATATTAGACATATAAAATTATCATATTTCATAAATTCATAATTTTTTAAAATTGTTTAGCAGATAAAAAATTATTTGTCATTGTATTATACTGTTAACATAGAAAATTTCTAAAATTTCAGGGTCATTTTGGTAAATTCACTACAAATTAAATTTTTAGAATTTTTGATCGATTCAAAGTCTCAAATGATTCTATACATATCTAGTTTCATAGTCTCAAAATTCAAAACCAAAATCGAAGCACAACAATTTATAAATTTTCTAGATCAAGGGATTATCAAATAGAAATTCTGCAATTCATCATGATTTATCAAGTTATCTACATAATCATCATCAATTCTCAATATATCTTACAAAATTCACATCAAATCCCCAATTTTTTATTTTTTCAAAAATTAAAACTTAAAGGAATTAACTTAATTAACACCAATAAATTGAGAAATAGTTATGTATACCTCTTAAAATTTCAAATTCCAATTTCTTCTTCTTTTTCTTCTCATTCTCTCCCCTCTATTTCTTTCTTTTCTCTCTCTAAAGGGGTGGCTCGACCAAAAAATGAGTAAATTAGGGTTTAAAATGTGTATTTTTATACTAAAAGACTAACTTTTAGTATTTACAAATTAACCCCCAAAACTTTTAAAGTATTACACTTTGGGCCCTAAAATAAATCTAAAGTCTTGCAAATAAACCCAATACTAATATTATGTCCTTAATCTATACAAACAATACTAATAACAATACATAAATTAAGTATCGTCCACATACGAATAAAATATGAATATTGTACATATATATAAATATTTATTCTTTTCGGTGTTGAATAAGTGGTTACTACACTAATATTACAGATAATTTATATCTCTGCTCTTCTAAGATATAGGTGACAGAAAGACTATATAGATATGATTGTCCTTAGTTTGTATGGTTTAACACGTTATTCTGTAATATCTGTAATATGTGTGTAGGACATTATTCACAGACTTACAAAAAAAAATTTGTAAGATAAATATATGTGAACTTATGGAGTTTCACAATATGAAGTATAGTCGTTAAGCACTGAGACAGTGGACTGAGTCAAACGATTTGATCTAGGAGAAATTTGATAAGCCTGATTTGTTTCAAGATCTTTCTGAGAAATGAGGAACAAAATTTGTAAATGTTACAAATAGATATCTTTTGCATAAAAAGACATGTGATAAGTGTCACCCATGTAAATAGTTTACATGTGTTAAAAGTGACACTTGTCATTCATGCATGAGAAAATAGATACTTTGCAAATGTTACAATTAGCCCGCTCATTTTAAGTTATGTATATAAAGGAAAGTTTGAAAAAGTTTCAAATGAGTTTTCATTTTTCACTTTGAACAACTTTAGCCATTTGAAAGAATTCCGAATTTCATCTTATTTTAAATTGAAAATCAAGCTATCATTCTAACTCTATAATCCACTAAATCATTGTGGATTAGAATTGCTCGCGATTGCAGTTCCATGTGAGCTCCAGGATCAATTATTCACCAAATCATCTTCAAGAATTTGTTTTTGTTACTCATATTATTTTTTATTCGTATAAAGTATATATGTTGATTAATATGTATATAATTTCGTTATGCTAATACTTGTTGAACATATATTTTAAATTAATTAATATATACACAATCACATACATGCATTATTTAATACTCGTCAATAAAACTAATTTTTTCCGATCAACTATATATATAGCGTCTCCACATAGATGACATATTCCTTTGCTTGAAAATAAAACAATGAAATGAATAGATAATTATTGATCTGTTGAAGTTGAGCAAACGTTAACACAATGCCTTACTTGTTATGCTCATGCCCCTTTTTACCATTACATTCATATCCATGCATTTCTCTCTTTATTATCTGTTGGATTAATTTTGTTGGGAAAATATTATTTTGGTCTTTAATTTTATGAATATAACTAATTTTATTCTCACTTTTTTAAATATATATCGTGTTAGTCTTTTTAAGGACGTTTTTAATAATTTTATTATTATTATTTTTGTTCTTGAACAACTACCATGCATTTTCGTCTTTATAGGAACTAACATGATATATATTAAAAAAATAAAATCTAAATTATTATATATATATCTATAAAATCAGAAACCAAAATGACATTTTCTCATTTTTATTTGAATCAACTCAAGCATGTATATATATATATATATAATTTTGTTCTAATAAACAACGTAAGTTATTATATAATGAACGTTTAAATATGTAATATGATTTTGTAATACATCTTAAATAGTGTTGAAGTTATTGATTAACAAGACAATACTATGTGATAGTATTACTTACCATACATATGGTAATATATATTATCCAAAAAATTATTTTCTCATATATATATATATATATAATAACAATAACAAAGACAGTATCACTCTCAAATGAAAATATATAACAGCTCTAAAAAAATGGAAATATATAACATGATAAAATAAATCCACACTCACTGATCCTTGTTAACAGTTTGCAGAGAATGTAAACTTGGCCCTTAAGCAATGTGAATGAAGCAAAGTGATGAAAAAGATAAATTCATTAATTAACTGAACTTTATACGCGAAATTCATATTAGATAAAGTGCTAAAAACAAACTTTAACAACTTGTTTAAATTTCGAAAAATGAATCTTAGAATCAAGGAGATTGCATTTTGTTCAAACTACAACAATGACTAAGTTAACACAAATCAAAACCAACTTAACAACTACTTATTCCAGTTAAGGTCAACTCTGGAAAATATCAAAGTTTAACAATCCTTAGCTGGGGCAACGACAGTGGTTAATCATGTCTAGAAATATTACTTCAATTCAACCCCTTATTATTTTAAGTTACAAAATCTTAGATTATTAATTCAATATCATAATATTAATATTCTATTTTCAATTTTGGAGTGCCTTTGGCTTTTTGTAGAAGTAGAGAACATTGATGCACGTAGCAGTCTTCAGCTTGGTTTCTGTCAAAAGGAAGAGATGAATAGTTAAAAGCAACGAGAGTTTTAAGCCATCAGCTCATCATATATATATATATATATATATATATATAATCATTAGTAAAGAATTCGACAAAATGTTTGACTTTTCGATAAAAATATATTCGCTTAATAAGAACTTTAAAGAATATTAATCATAAATTAGAAAATTGATTATAAAAAAAGAAAACAAGATGAATTCATATTCATATATATAAAAATTATATAAAAATAATAATAATTTTGAATTATTTTTTAAAAAAATAAAAAGTTGAAGTATTTATTTTATTCAATACAAACTCTTTTTTTAAAAAAAATCTGCTGTAATAATAAAAAAGATTTCTGCATACGTACACAAATCGATCGATAATATGAAAATTTGAGAAAACGGCCAAGTCCCCTTACTGATGAGATGCCCTAAGGTGTTACAAAACCGTACCTATATATATATATATATATATACCTTTTAAACAAAACAATTAAAGCCATCCCAGAGTGAAAAGAACCTGCAGTTTGGTCAAGTTTTGCTTGATTGCTAGCTTCACACACTTCCGTGCCAGCCAAGATCATTATATTACAATCTAACCTTGTAGGCACTAAGGAAAAAGAAATTTTTTTAAAAAAAATCATCTTTTGAACTTCATTTGATATATACTGGGTATTATTTGTCTGTCTCTGGTGAAATGACAACAGCAAAACAAGCATGACACCAGGTGTTGAATAATAAAGGATCAATATCGATGAGTAAAGTAAATGTTATGAATAAGAATGCAAAACAAAACATCGGTTTTGCTTAGCTCATATATAAATTAAAGGTAAGTGGGTATCATATATTTATGTATATCTATGACATTTGCCTATTAATTAGTCAAAAAATTTCCCTCCATGGGTGGTGTGGATAAGAAAGAGAGTCAGGGAACAGCTCAACAGCCCCCAGAAGAAATTGTTTTAATTATGTGTATGTGGTTTTAATAAATATTTTTTTTCCAATAAATGTCTGTGCTTAGTTTGCTGATAATAAGATTTTTATTTTTGGTTGGAAAATTAGCAAAATGCATGTCTTATGCAATAATATTAGACTTGGATCTCATCTATTACAATAGTGTTTTTATCTCTTTCTAAAGTCAACCCCCCGACGGTCGTATGTAAGATTGAGTCTTTTTTTTAAAAATAATGTAAGATTGAGTCTTAAATTAAAAGATTATGGCGACTTTAGCATATTTTATTTGTTATCAATTAAATTCAATAACATATGTAAATGGAATTAAATGGTTTTAAACAAATTCGATCAATACATTTTAGTTGCTTGAATTACGCCCATAACTTGGTTAACAAATGAGACCTATTAAATACCGAGAGAGTAAGTTGTGGAATGCTAGTGAAAACCTAATTAATTAATAAATAAATATTTACATGGTCAGATCATCTCTGATACGAATTTTCCAAACACGTCCTTCAACATTTCTATTCGGGTTCTTATATATACAAAGTTTTGTATAATAAGCTGGATTGCAAGTAAATCTGTCACCGATATTTTTTCTATAATCAATTTAGCAGTTAAATGTAATATTAACCGTAAGCTTGTGAAAATAATAAGGTGATTTGGGTTTGTCTTAGCTTTTGGAAATCCAATAAAGAGCCAACTTAGAAGACGGAGAAAATTGAATTATACCAACTCATCATGTTACCTGTTATTCTCAAGTATTATATTTTTTATTGTAATTTAAAAATATATATTAAAAAAATAATATTACATATCTTAAATTGTATATCAAATAACGATGTATTAAGTAATTATTAAACAGTAAAATAATATAAATTTTAAAATTATCTATTACATCCAATAATTACTCGATACATCATTATTTGAGATATAAATTTAAGATGTACAACATTATTTATTAAAAAAAGCTGTTGATTTAACTTAGATAATTTAAGTAGTGATACACTTATATAATTGGAATATAAAATTTTATTTCAATGAATGTAGTAATTGGTGACTATCACTTATCAAGTATTTATTTATATTAAATTTCTTATTACCATGGTAGTTATAAAATATTAATTAATAATAAACACATTAAATATTATATTAATTAAACTATAAATTTTGTATCAACTATTTAAGTATAACATTACTAGAAAGGCTCCTACTTATAAACTAGGTAGAATATGTGTAATATTGATAAAAAAAAATATTAATTGTGGGCATAAATAAATAATGTATGCAGGTAACTCTATACATAGGATATATATAATGTTAAATGAAAAATGAGGCATGCATCTTCAGATTTCACTTGGTCAGGGGCAAGAATGGAGTAAAACTAAAACATTATGGTTATAAATTATAAAAATACAATACTAAATGGGTTAGACCGAAATATGGAGAAAATAAGAAAAGAAATTCAAAACAATAATGAAGATTGACATATGTAGAGATATGAGTTTCCTTGTGGGTGTGCATATCTTTCTTTCCATGTATAATGAACATAACAGCTTGCAAAAGCATCAAAAATATTTGACTTTGATTATTTCCATCTCAAGACTTGCACACTTTGTCTCCTTTCTTAATTATCATTGTTTATATTATATAAGAAGGATCTTACCTCCTTCCTCCGTCTCTCTCAATAACCTGTTCATATTATCTCATCTAATGATCACGGGATAGTGTAGTAATAGTAATAGCAATAGCATGCAGATGCAGTAGTGATAGAGAGATAGAGATGGAAATGGATCAGATGGAATATCCAGTAGATTTCAGGTGCCCGATATCGATGGAGCTGATGAAGGATCCTGTCACCATCTGCACCGGCGTCACATATGAACGCAAGAACATTGAGAGATGGTTGTTCAAGTACAACAAGAATACATGTCCAGCCACCATGCAATCGATCCACACTTTCGATATCACACCTAATCACACACTCAAGCGACTCATCCAAGCATGGCTAAACAATCATCATCAATCTCAATCTCGGTCTCCATCTACCCCATCAATCAAACAGGATGAGTTGCTGTCTCTTCTTTCCACCGTCGAAACATCTCCGTTCAAGGTGACTTCCCTGAAGAAACTGAGATCTATTATCCAAATGAGCGACGAGGCTAAAGCTGATTTCATTCGATCCGGCGGTGTCCAAGTTGTTATTCAAATAGTTGTTCAGATACTTGTTGAGAGCTCAGATTTTGTTAGCTTTACAGCGTGTGAGGAGGCCTTGGGTGTTCTCCATCAACTTCCATTATCCGAGCAAGACAAAACCTTGGATATTTTGTCAAAACCTGAATCCATGAGATCCATGGCTACTGTTCTTCAAAGAGGAAGCGCTGAAGCCAGGCTTTACGCCATAACTATATTTCGAAAGATGGCCAAAACTGATTATAACTGGAGCTTCATGATACAAGATCAAGGTATCGATTTTTTCAAATCTTTGTTGGAACTTGTATCGGATGAGATATGCACCAAGGCAAGCTCATGTGCCTTAGATGTCCTCATTGAAATATTGAGTTCATTAAAGAAGAGCCGATTAAGGGCCATTGAAGCCGGTGCAGTTTGTGTCCTTGTTGAGCTTTTGCCGGACTCAAGCAGATCCAAATGTGAGAAAATGTTGCTTCTGATCAAATTATTATGTGACTGCGCCGAGGGAAGACAGGCTCTGGTGGAGCATAACATGGGCATCCCAGCTGTGTCCAAGATATTATTGCATGTTTCAAATACGGCCACTAAGATTGGGGTGAAGATCATGTGGTTGGTTTGTAATTTTCACCCAACTGAAAGGGTTTTGGAGGACATATTGATATGTGGATCCGTCAAGAAGCTTCTGACATTGCTGCATATGGAGGGTAGATCTTCCACCAAGGATAAGGTGGTCAAGATATTCAAGTTGCACGCCAATTGCTGGAAGCGATACCCTTGTTTTCCTTGGGAGTTGAAGCATTATTTGGGCATAGCCAATTGATCGAGCATCAAATTAAGCCAGACAAACATTCCTTTAGTTTTATATCTTAAGTATCTATTTTGTTAAGAAAATTTGAATTTAATATATAGTAGTGATGAAATAGTTGCTTTTTTTATTTCGGGTTTGATGGATTATCAAGTTTCTTGTCCATCATTCATATTGTTCTGTGCTGGCATATTTCATCAGTTTGCTGATCTTGCTTCTTGTAGAAACCATGCATGTTACATAATGTACAAAGATTATAAATCTACAAGAATGAACAAGATAGTTGATTCTATGCGATGCTGAAGGCACTCTGCTATTTCGGAGAGTGACAGTTGTTTAATCACAAATTAAATTATATATTATATGCTCCGAGAAGAAGACATGTCCTTCCAACAATTCTGACAAATAAAAAAAAATTTAGCTTCGGTGTGTTCTCTTCCTAAACAAATATCATAATGAAGCACAAACCCACTCAACGCAACTTTCCAAGTTTGACCGAGACCTATTTGTACAATGGAACAAAAATTGACTTGGCTTTTATTGGTTCCAAATTTTATATAAGCAAAAGCCTATGTCAGCCATCAATTTCAATGCTTCTAGTGGTACTGATACCTGCGAATGGGTTAATGGGACAGTTAAAAAGTAAATTTCCGCATAGGTATATGTATGTTTGCATGCCGCATCAAAAAAGTTTGTATAAAAAAATTTGCGTGTCTAATATTATATTTTTTTTATTTAAATTATTTAGATATAATATTATTAAATAAATTCGTAAATATTATATCAAGGATTGTTGATAGAAAGATCGGACAAATTAGCGAGACTCTTACATAAGATAATTATAATATAAAATTTTAATTCTATTTATCTCTTAAGGTCCATTATAAATTTATTAATTATTCTTACAAAATAAAAAAATACAACACAAATTAAATCGTAAATTTACAAAATTATTTTAACTGTCGGTTCAGTATAAACCTTTTTACATCACACCAACAAAATTACTAATAACTCAGCTTAATCTTAAAAAAATAAATTCATGGAGATGCTTTTATTCAATTGGTGGAGTGGTGGACTAGAGGCCACAGGCGGTTGCAGGACATCGGAGAGGTTAGCAACGACTGCAGTGAGTGGTATGCTTGGTGAGCAAAGGCGTATAACCAAAGTGAAAGCTAAGGTGGCAATCCATTGAAAACCGATCGGCTGGAGAAAAAAGGCAGCGACGTCCGACAAAGAGACCATCAGAGGTTGTCCAGCACCGCCAAAACCGGGATAATTACACTGTAGGCAAGAATGCAAAATAACCGCGAAGGTCGGCGTGAATAAGTAGATCGGCTGTCCGTGAGTCACCGGCTTCGCTGTGCTAGGTGGACCATCGCTTCGCTATAGTCAAGGAGACCAGACCATCAAAAGAAATCGGCACCATGCCGAAAACTGAAAAAGATTGAAAAAAAAAAAAACAATAAAGAACCCCAAGCCAAAGAAAGGAAGAGGGGAGAGTCAGTGGCTACCGGAGAGGGGGCCCACAGCAAAGGATCCGCGGCGGTTGTTTTGTCTTTAGGATTTGGTTGAAGTTGGGAGCCTTTTTTTCCTAGGGATGTGTTTTGTCTAATATTATATTAAATACGTAGAAAAATCATGTGATAATCAGGCGTGAATAATTTGGGGCGAACTTTGCAAAATGGGGATCCATATTCGGCACCAATTAAATTCGAAAGTTGCAGAAGAGGTTGGTGGTTGGCAAGTAGGATATCCGCCCATTCGTCCAAACTGCTATAGTCTCCACTTTCACTCAAATACATTGAAAATTTATTTATAATATTTCATTTAAATATATGAAACATATTTATTTTTAATCCACTTTAAAAAGTGGGGGGAAGAAAAATAAAAATTAGTACTACAGCACTGCTCCTAAAGTGGGTCAACATCTATTGAGATTGAGATCGAGATTGAGATTGAGTTAAAGAGGTCAACTAGAATCTTAGTTGAACCACCAAAACCACCAATTCAGCAAAGAGTAAAAGATGATTTGGTATTTGTTATTTGATAAACGTGCGACCCATCAATAATTTCGACTATTGAACTCCGGTATATTTGTCGGGAATCAATATTCAATACCCCTCTTACGCAGGTTGCATTTGATTGGAACACAAACACTTCATTTATCATAATGCTGACATATTTATATGGACAAGACAACGACATCCTAATGATAAATTAATGTTCTTGTTTATGCTACCGTCATTGTTAATTGTCATGACAAGTTGAGAATTATTCATTCTTTAAAAGCCAGGTTACCTTTCAAAAGAAATTTTAATGTATGTATATATATATATATATATGTGTGTGTGTATTTGCCCTGTATTGATTCAGCAAACTGTTCTCCGGTACTCTCACACGACATTTAATGTTAATGAAGCTCAATCTTGAAGCATAAAATGATGGGTCTATGTCTTTATTTCAACTGGGTGAAAGAATTTCATATGCTAAAGAGAATAAGATCGGACAAGATTATCTCCTACTTCTTCAAACAAAAGATTTCACCAAACAAGAATACAGTGTATAATAATCATTTCTACTAAAGTGTTTCCTGAGATATACGTTCACTGTTCATATAGAACTCAGCAAACTTATTTTCTGGCAAACTTTTTTCCCCAATATTTCGGTACACAACTTCAGAATCGGACCTTAAGAGATTCCTTTTGAATCGCTTATCATTGATAATGATTGATTGAGCACGGCCCAGTTCATTGTACCACAAGTTGGTATTAAGCGTTCACATGAAGGACATGTGTCATTCATTGCATATAGCATAGAGATTTTACGGCCGGTAAAGGAAGTCGGTGAGGTTGCTTGAATGACTATATATTTCAGTGGAAGGGAATTGTTAATTACAGTGTCGTGTAGGTATAATTGAGGCTATTCTGTTTTTTGCCATGGATTTTAGGGTGCAGTGAGACAGGAAAATGCGGACTATTAAGGAAAAGATACATGATATGAGTGTCATATCCATACAATTTTTAACTTTGAACTTATAAAATTTGACTATCACAATCCAATATAAACAATTTTATTTTAAAATTACCAATTGCTTACTTTTTTTTCATTTTAGTATCCAATCATACCTTAATATTAAATAAAAAATAATATAAATTTTATAAGAAGATATGTTAAATGTTAATAAAATATTTAGCCTAGAACATACCTTAACAATCAACATAATTTTAAGAAATAATTCATTCGATGCTTTCATAGACTAAGATACACTTATATAATCTCAAATACCATATATCTCGACTACCGTAAAATATAAACATAAGTGCATTTATCTCATAAATCACATTAAACAGAGGATTTTTTATATATACCCATCTTTAAATGACTCAAATAAGCCATTTATTTTTAAGATAATAATTGTTATTCATGGTAACAACTACTTATGGTAACTTTTTAGAAAGGCACCTCCAATAATTGGCTCTTTAGTTTGGAATGCTTAAGTTACGGATCATGCTCATTGTCTCGAGTTTGCACCGCAGCTTGGTGTTACATCTCACATCAAATAAAAATTGAGTTGATCTTAAGTGTATGTGGGCGGTTAGACAACATTATCTAACAAGCTAATTTTTTTTGTTAATAAACATTTAAGCCGTGATAAATGGTATCAGAACAAATTCGAACTATTAAAGAATACTTGAATTTCTATTTGATGAGACCCCCGAAATCATATTAGGGAAGTGAGTCCCTTATGCCGCTAGGGGATAGACATTATAGGCCAAGTGAGCCCTAAAATTTTTGTGTTTTGAGTTACAATAAAAATTGTATGTAAATAGTGGATCTCTTAGCTCTGGAGATGGGTAATATGAGTCAAGTTAGCTTTTAAGTTTATGCTAAACTGTGATTAAATATGAGAGAATGTCACGTCCCACATCGAATAAAAATTAGGTGGATCTTGAATATATATATGTAAGTATATAACATTACTTAACATATTATTCTTTTAAATTAATAACAAGCGTTCAACCCATAACATTAGAATGACCTTTGACACCGCAGCCTAGACCTCTAGCATTGCACCGCTGATTATTCACTTGGCTCCACCCACTTACTTCGTATATCATGAATTGACCCTAAAATAAAAAAGAAACAAATTTATGTCCTAAATAAGCAACCTAATATATTATAGGTCCAACACTTAAGAAGAAATTGCAACAAATATGTAATCACGTAAGATATAATTAATCTATGTTTTTAACATTCCATGACATGCTTGCAATTGCAATAAAGCTAAATATATGAAACAGTGCATCACATTTATATCTGAATAAAAATTTCTTTCATGAATGTGAGTTGTCATGAAATAATAAACTCACAGACACGGACTTAGCCCACCATAAATCATATTATGCAAATTTTCATGGAGTCATCAAATTTTAAAATGCTAACATGCTTATGAAATCACATGTTTCCTTCACATGCACAGCTGTATGCATTAAGAAATGAAAATTATAATAAAGCGAGCATAATAAATTTGTATGTCAAAAACTATTAAACAAAAATTATAAATAAAAACAAACACACTTTATTATTTTTATTGATCATTCTATCTATCAAACATAAAATTATCTTTAAAATTATTGGAAAAATTGTAACCTTTACAATTGTAATAAATTTCATACAACTAAAATAAGAATATTATTAATACTTTTATAATATGGTTGGTGCGATTGGATTTAATTTAATATTAAAATTAGTTTGAATTGATTGAATTACAATTATACTTATGTTTGGATAGTATTAGACTGGACTTAATTATATACAATAAAATTACTTAGGTTTCGTTATTAATTGATTGAAATCAATTTAAATTAAATTAAACTAATTAAATAAATAATAACAACTAAAATTAATATTGAATTAAAAAATAACTAATTAAATAATTAAATATATTAATTAAAAAATAAATTCATTAAAATTAACCAATAACATAAATTAACTAGATAGCAAATAAATATATTAATAACAAAGTATTAATTAATTTATTAATTAAATTAAATTAATATCAAATTAAAATAAATTTAATAAAAAAATTCAAATGCACCACATGATGCCACTATAAGAGTCACGCTAAGCACAGGGGCGTCCGCACTGCGCATAGGCTTGACAGCCACAGCTGACAGCCCATTTTCAAACATTTTTTTGTCAATTTTAACCATTTTTTTATTCATTTAATTCTAAATTTAACCATTTTTATTAATTACTAAAATAATACAAAAATATACTTCATTTTCAACAAAACACAAAAACTCACTAATTTTTGGTCATTTTCAATTTTTTGAGTATATTTTTGTTTCTTTTAAATACTAATCTTCAAAATGTGAGTGTTTAAACAGTTAATTTACTTATTTTAATGCTCATATTTTTCAAAGTGATTATGAAAGTACTTTTAAAAACATAAAGAATGACTTTTAAGTTTCATAGAGGGAAAAAAAATAGTTCAGAGGTATATTTGTTCGATTTTATGTTATTTGCTTATAAAAGATTGAAAATTTTATTAAGAGGTTAAAAAAGAATAAACTATTAAAATAGGGACCATTTTTTAAAAAATTTCCAAAAATAATGAGCCAAAATTTTGAGCTACTTTGAAATTTTTCTCTTTTTTTAACAGTTACTTTATTTGATAAATATATTTATTTCGTAGAAGTATTAATTAACTATTGTTTAGTTTACTAATAAGATAAGAAAATACATGTGTTCCCTAGAAAATTAATGAAAGTTTATTTTACAATAAAAATTAATAAAATTTGAGTACTTTCTTTTTTGGAATAATTATGAAATGATTAATATTATATTTTTTAAATAATATTTTAAATTTTTTATTCAAATTAATATATCAAATAATTATTAAATTATTCAAATGATACAAATTTTAATTTATTATATTATTTTATTATTTAATAGTTACTTGATACATTATTTAAAATATGTAATATTATTTTTATAAAATTTTACTATTTTGTTTCTCTTTAAAAAAATTGGTATAAGTGCAGTGAATATGGATTAGTAATTTAGTAGGCAACAAGAGATATTGAAGGAGTAACAGGCCCAAAAAAAATAGAGCCAACTTTAGTTTGTTCGATCAAAGCTTGATCTGTGCTGGAAAAGCAAATGTGATAAAGGAGGTTTGGGCGATTGTATTTGTCATAGCATATTGGCTACGACACCAAATTAAAGAATTAAAAAGTTGCTGTTTGAATGCTAGAAATTTTTTTAGAAAAAATAAAGTTGCTGGAAAAATATCAGAAGAGATTTTATTACTTGAAAAGCTTAAATGAAAATTACACAATGCCTTTATTTATACAGGAGTTTGTTAAACTTCAGCCAATCAAAATTGAGCTAAAACAAACTATCTAACAAACTTTAATTGGCGGAAAAGAAAAGGCTTCAAATATTTTCACATCCATGATATCATCTACATCCTCAACATGATCAATGGTCCCGATTCATTCCTCTACATTTGCTCCTTGATCATATTCTTCAATAAGCTTTCAAGTCCTGCAATGCTTTTATCGCGATTCACGGGTCTAATAATAACAGGTCTCTAATGTATGAAACGTTTATTTTGGACTGATAATCATATCATGCTACTTTTATCAATCTTTTAGAAGTGTTTGTGATCCTTTTAGCAGACAATTTGTAGTGGTTCAACTTTGCAAGACAAGCAAAAATTCCTGTGCCTTTTATCCTCTTAAAGCAAAAATAATGAAAGATAAAAATGCCCAGAAATCCAGAAGGATGCATTAGAAACACAACTAAAACCCCAATAAAAAATCAAATTGTGTTCGTGTATTCCTCAAAGTAATAGAAAGTGAACTGAGAGACAGAGACAGGAAAGCCAAATGGATGCCTGTTTAGTAAAATTTGGTGCCATGATTCACAGTTTAAGTGAAGGATAGTTGAACTTAAACTCACGCCCAGCAAGTTAGGTCGGGGGTTCGATTCTCCCACCGTGGATGCGGTAATTGTGGGAGTGTATAAATATATATATATATATAAAAGGTGAATGCTAGTTAAATAGAAGTGAAAATGTAACATCCAAAACGTGGGGAAAAAAGTAAAAAGAAATGCATATCATTGATACAGCGACGGACAGTGACACTCGTCTCGGTGTTCACAAGCTAAGTCACGGCCAGTACTTTTTTTTTTAAGTGGTTACTTATAAGCTGGAAATCTTAGCTATCTTTTGGGAGACAATCATCAGAATAACCTGCAAAATCCTGATGGCTGGTAATTTTATTTTTACCAAAGTTATTAATGAAATATGCACCATTGGCTGTTATACGTATCAATCATATCTGATTTGGATATAGAACTTTGGTCAACAATCTGGGTTGAAATTTCCAGAAACTGGTTATTATTTTGGAGATTTGGTGAATCTTATTGATGCAATGACTTGTCTCTGTTCTTTTTTTCTTTCAGAGATCAGTCAGCCCCACATGATTAAAGTCTTGTTTTTTCTTCGTCCAATCAGTTCGAACACGAAATAAAATTAATGGGAATGGCCCAAACAACAGCTAGCCCGTAAGAAAATTCACCACACTGAAATGGGTTGATGTAAAACTAATAAATCTTTCCGAGAAGGGGTATTAACAATGTCATCCCTGAGGTTTACACAATATATATTTTAATAATAATTTTAATTTTAATTATACTGTCATTTCTTTTACTTAATTTAAATGGTGAAAATATCTTTATTTTTTAAAAAAATTTAATCCTTTATATAATATAAAAAAATTTAACATTTTTATTATTTAATTTAAATAAAGATAATAATCATGTAATTAAAATTAAAGTCGTCGTCAACATATAATTTATGTAAATTCTCGTGACAATGTTAATATCCCTTTTGATAAGAACTCATCATTGGGAAAGGACATCAGTTTTTTAATATAAAAAAAAAGAGATTCAAATTCAAGATCTCCCTAAAATTAAGATAAATATATTACTCACACTTTATCATTAAATTATTAATATAAGTACATTACCAACCATTATTACATCAACTTAAAAGTCTACATTCCCTTTATTCTCTGTTATTACACTTTCCAATTTTAACTTTGATCCTTTTTGTAAGTGACGGATTGATCAAATAGTTAGTTTATATAACTTCTAAAATTATTTATTACATTAATTTATTATTTAATAATTTTTTAATATAATATTTTAACATAAAACATAGCCAAAATTAAAGTTAATAAATATTATATTATATTTATATTTAAACTTTTTTTAAAAAAAATCCCATGTGTGCTACACATTACCCAACTCTTTTTTTTTTTTTGAAGAACCTTACCCCACTTTTAAATTCATATAATTTATTATTTTAAATCTATTCCAAAAAAAATTTAAATACTTAATTTTTTTTCCCCTTTCTTTATAGGCGCCATTGATCTCTCTCTAAAAAGCGTATTTGATAATAAATATCATCCTCACTTACTCTTCTTTTAGCACCCATTATATGGTTGTCATAAATTTAAAATTAACTTCTATTAAAGATTCCTCAAATTTAGAACTTATCGAATCCCAAAATTATCATTGGCCTTTGCAAAGGGATTACTAAATGAACTTAGACAAAATCATCATTAATGATTGGTGGAACACATGTTATATTTCATAATTTGAGATAAATTTGCATTTTAACAAACCTTAACCTTTTTTTTCTTTTTAATAGTTTATATGAAATGGCGAAGATTACAAAACTTTGTTCTGTTTTTCAAGATTTTACACATCCTATGAAATTAGCACTGCAAGAAGGAAAGAGTTTATTTTGCAAACATTTATATAATTATAAAATTAAAATATATATATTAAAGATTTATCATTAATATTAATATTAATATTAAATTTTTACTTATTAATTTATAATTTTGAATTGAGTGATAAGTTAATATAGTATCAGAATTAAATATTAAATTCAAAATTTATTTTTAATATTAATATTAAACTTTTAACAATTAATTTAAAATTTTGAATTGAATAATAAACAAATAATATACAAAATGGTAAACTAATAATATACATATATGCTAATTGGTTTCTATTATAAATTACTGAACAGATTTTTTTTTCCCTTGTAAGATAATGCAGTCACTCACTCTGTTTGTAATAAAAACAATTTTATGAAAAATAATTTCAATAAAAAATATATATGTATTTTTAATGGTTTAGAACAGTATTTTTAGTCAGATGAGTCAACAATAAAAAAAAATTCTTTCAAAATATTTAATTGGTATTGCAAAATAACAGTTTCTTAGAAAAAGTGGTTTAAAATATAATAGAAATTTTGTTACTGAATATGAATTGTGATTTTACGTTTTCACCCTTTTTAAATTGGAAGTGAGAGCACCTTTTTTTTTGTGAGAGAAGGAAGCTTTTAGTAGCTCGACTCTTGTGCGGGTGATAAAACCAGAGAATTTCGGGGAAGCTTTTAGGTTTTATTCAGGCAGCTCACAGTTCATATCAATGTGGCCCACTCTATTAAATAAGGTTATAATTACTTTGATATTTTCCCAAATTTGAGAATTTCAATGTCAAAAGTTGGAAAATGAGCAATGATTCGGAGACGTATTCAAATTTTTCCGTCGTTAACCAAACGAGACAGTTTGTAATATCGAACGCAGCGTTATTTTGTCGCCGAGGCATGGCCCGGCGGCAGGCTTACGTCACCTATGTTAAATTGCTAGGTTCAATCTTTAAGAGGTAAAGGGTAAAATTTTGTGTCTCCCCAACCTCTTTATCTTTAAAAAAAAAAAACAAATGCAGTGTTATTATTATTTTTTTTGGAAAAGTTATTTTACTGTTTAATAATTATTTAAAATAAAATTTTAAAAATTTATTTAAAAATAAAATATTATTTTTAAAAAATAGTGCTCAAGGTAAAATTTGATGTATTAATAATAAAATAATATTAAACTCTCAAATATTATCTTATAAATTATATTTTAATAATATGTTATATAATTATTGAATAATAAAATAATATAATAATTATTTTAAAAATTAAATTATTTTATTATTTAATATAATATTTAAAATTAAAACAAAATTTGAGAAGTGTATTGTTACTGTTGATAATATAATGTTATAAACGGGCTACTTAGTTTGAATCCTACCACATGAATGAATGAAAAATAAATTTAGCCTATGAATGTGATACGTATAATCAAACAAATAGTCACGTGATTCTCCATTAAGATGAAAAAATTAATATAACTTTTTCACATGTTAAAGAATTTTAACTTTTATTCTTTTGTAGTGTAATTAAAAAATATTTATTAAAATTATTAAAATTTGATAATTCAAAATTAAGGTTGAATATTAATTTTGAGTTAGAAATTAATAAAAAATTTATACGAGAACGAATACACATTAAATGTACGAGAAAATTAGCGAAATGGGAAGCTAAATATAATAAGGGGTACAAAAGCACAAGTGAGGACATGCTTAGGTGTAGGTATCGCGGCATTGAACTTTTGAGCATCACGACGTTAAATTCAATAAACCTAGTGTCGCGACACTGATTTTGGAGCGTTGTAGTGCCACCTATTCAAAAAAATTACATTTGTAGGTCCAATTACAAGTTCAAGTCATATTTGAACTCTTATATCCACAGACTTTTATTTCAATTAAATTTAAAGTTCATAGGGACGTTTTAAATATTATATAAATTATTGTAATCTCTTAAAATTAAAAAAAAATAAAAGATATAAATACAAGAGAGAATATAGAGTTAGGCAAGCATTAAAGTGCTAAATGCGCGAGAAAGTACTACTATAAGATCACTTGAGTGCTGAATTCGCAATTGAGTATTTGTTTACCAGAAAAATTAGTTTTATGGACTAGCAAGATTTAAATTTTTTTGTTGAGAGAACGATTATAGGCCTGTCAAACTGGGCTACACTAAAGTAGATTATGGCTCTGGTTATTTGGGTATTTTCCTTAATAAAAAAAAAAAGAGCTCGTTATAGTCTCACCAGTGATGATTCTGGCGATAACTTTTCAATGCTTAAATCAGTAATTTGTAGATGTGGTTTCTAGTTGAAAATGTTTAGATTCAGAAATATGACATTATCAACTATTATTGTCTGAGTTCCCTTTTTATAGTTGATTCTCATTTATGTAAACTCTGAGATTCATGGTCGGAAGATCAAGCCATTTTACTATTGACTGCCAATGCAGTCAAGGTGATTGGGATCCAAAATTAAGGTCACTTACCTTATGAATAGTATGTGCTGGAGATCGTTGCTGCTTACCTTATAAGAGATGCGTATTGACATTAACCCTTGATTCTCGAGACCATTTCCTAAATGGAATGGGATGGTAGTTTGTGTTCAATTTCATGTTGCCCGAGGTTCATGCTACTCGAGGCTATTTGATTAATGAGGCCTTGAGTAGCTTGAGATGTACTTGGATTCTGAATTCGATCCAGCTCAAGATTATTTGGTAATACCCCGAATGACTAATATGAGTTAATTAAGTCTAATATTTTCATCTTCTAAACTTAATATATGTTCGTTTAAATTGAGATTTTTTTTATATGTTATATTGTTATTTTATAGGTTTGGAGTTAATATAGTAAATATGAATAAAAATTTAATGATTACAAGGAAAAAAAATTAAAATTATTGCAATTGTTACATTAATCGCTACAATGATGATAAATAGTGATTTTGCTATAGTGTCAACACTGCGATGCTCAACCAAAAAAGGTTTGAGATGAATTTTTCAAGTCTCAGCATCACGACGCCCGCATCCAACATCAGGACACTCATGCGATAAAAAATAAAAATTTTCTATTCTTCTAATACGACTTGGATTTCAAGCCATACGCCTTAAAGGTTACGAAAGCTTATAAAAAGGCCAATTTTTATAACCAATAGGGGGCATAATAGAGAGAAGTCAATAGCAAATACAAAAAAAAAATTCAAGAAAGATCAAAATGAAGAATGAGCGAAATTTGTGCAATAAGCAAAAGAGAAAAATAAGTGATTCAATGTATCAACCTTGTTTTATTTCTTTTCCTTTCTCTTATTTTATATCTTTATTTGCTATATCTTTGAATTATTTATTTGAAACTCTTAAATTCATCATGAGCTAAATATTTTTTATATAGAATTAGACCCTTGAACTCAATAAGTAGTTCAATTATATTATTTATCTTTTTTTTTTTAACTTAATAAGGAGATTGTTCATTCTATATTGTGTTTAATGCTTTTTTTATATATGGCCAAAATATTGAATGTTTGAGGAACCATAATAAACTCGACAGAGGAATTTATATGTTTAGTGTAGGATAAGTTGATATATAATTATAGGGTAACAATTATATATTCTATATATGATAGACATATACCTATATGACATGTATGATATTATTAATCATGTCCTTGATGAGTTTCATACTATTTTGATTAACATAGTGTTAGGGTTGGTGCTTATATGCCATTCCTGAATGTACATATTCTTGTGTCTTTATACAAGTGTACATTCTCATTAAATCATTAATACCCATTAATATGGTACTATGCATGTAACGTTACAGACATTATACGATCTGAAAAAGTTCAAATCAGATCTAAAAGAGTTTAGATAAAGGCTCATAGTTAGCCACGCTGAGAGATATAAATGCTAAATGTTAGCACAGCTAAGTGTTAGTTGGTTATAATACTGAGCAGATCCAATAGTTGAAGCCTTGTCCGTAATAGGACATAGACCTCGGAATATATTAGTAACTGCATAGTTACAAAAGTTGCAATCAGGTGCTAGAAAATGCTAGTTGCGCAAGTATGTTCTCAAATAATTATCCGTGATCTATTTCTGCTAATGCGGTCTGTCGGTGGATACCTGTATACATAGATCAGCATATATCGTACTTATATGGTATAGATAGTCGTTTCTAGCCGACTATGAGCTTGGAGCTCATATTTACATATGGGTATCTAGTTAGGACTGCATATAGAACAGACTCACGAGGGCCTCCGATAGACATCCTAAATAAGCTGTCAATGAAGAGTCCTCTTGAGTTGAGTAGTATATGTAGTCCTTTGACCTGAGTACCACGGTGGACTTGTAAGTGATTCACCATACTTTGGTTCCACGCATGTCACAGACCTTTCATGGTGTGATTATTGGATGTTGCTGGGTATGACCTGATGCTTATGGAGTCTGGTGTGTATATATATAGGATCTGTCAGCTCGTATAGGGAGTTTGATATCCAGATGCTTCGAGACTGTATCTCGAAAAGTCTTGTGGCTACAAGTATCAATCTCGCAGAAGAGTTCTGTCAAGGTAAAACAATATGGCAAAGGAGTTTGCACATATTGTTCTGTGAGATACAAGTATGGAGATAAGACATGGATGAACATTAGGAGATTTGAAGGTGATAATCTATGTCCCCGCACATCCAGAATATCATGACGGAAAGACTATACGTATGCTTTATAACCTCAGCTTGCATGGTTCAATGCGTTGATTTGTATATCCGTGATGTGTGTATGGGGCATTGCTCACGGACTCATGGAATAGTTTTATTTGACGAATCGGACGTGGACCTAGAGAGTCCCGCGAAATGGAGTGTACTCGTTATGCACTGGAGCAGCGTGCTAGACTTTAATCTAGCAATATTCAGCAATACCACGGGAATGCGTGCATGTCTATATTTAAGTGTTAAATACAAAAATTAGTCAATAATTATTATTTACTAATTGTATAATGACACGTGGGGCATTGTGGACTCTCGGTTGAGTTTACCTAAGTGCAGGTTTAGTAAGACCCACTAGGGGATAGATTTAGTAACTATTTATGAGGGGCAAAATGGTCATTCACACTTTAATTATTTAATTATTAAATAATCAAAATATCTCTCTTATTATATTATATAATATATTTTTATGTTATATTATTTTATTATATATATATATAAAGAGAGAAGGATAAGAAAGTGAATGTGTGTTTTGGCCGAGAGAAAAGAAAGGAAAATAGAGAGAAAAGAGAAAGAAGAATCGAAGAAAGAAGAAAGAAGAAGAAGAAGAGAAAAAAAAAAGGGAAATATAAAATTGTTTCATTTTTCTCTATGGTTCCAATTGGAGCAATGGTGGATTGCTTCAAACTCTCCATTTTTTATCCTTTTGGAGAAAAATATGTAAACACACACTAGCCATTTTAGAGTTTAAGAGTTAAACCCAGTGCTGCGTATAGGGCTGCTGTTCTAGCTCACCAAGCCCACCGTGTTGGTGATTATAACTGTCCACGGATTGGTTTCTATGCGAACTCTAAGAAAAATACGTATATAACGTTACACGTTGAGATGAGTTCTCAACCTTTATTAATATATTAATGTGATTAATATATTTATTTATTGTGTTTATTGTATGTTTTAGGCTTGCGCCGCGTTTAAATTCGTATTTGATACTAATTTAGGTAATAGGCATAATAGCACATGCATAAACTCGTATACATTAGATCCCGACAACACATAGACATATAGGTAATTGTTATGATAAAATATAATTATTTACCATTGACAAAGGCTTATAACGATATTCATGTTCTAACTAACAATTTATTATTGATGGATTAAATAATAAAATAATAAATTCAATAAATTATTAAGAGATAAGTTAAAACCTTAAATTCCGTTTATATTGGTGAATTTAACTCTTTGTTTGCTCATTGCGTAAGACTAGGTTTAGTTTAATAAATTTAAATTAGTTAAAGATTATCTAATTTTAAGCTTATCTGGATAAAAATTAAATAAGATTAATTTTAATATTTGATTAGAAGAATTGGATTAAATAAATCTCTATGGAAACAATACTTTGACTCAAATCCTAGATTACTTGGTACGATAGCGTGCACTTGCGGTTAGTTAAAAATTACACATTAACGATCTAAGCGGCTTGAGATGATTCGCTTAGGCTAGTCCATGAAAGAAGTTTAGGCCCATTGCTCTGAGCTAACTTCGGAGATAGGCTTGGGCCTATTGTTGGTCTGATTTTCTGGGAGAACAATAATGATAGATCATTTGAGATAGAGTTCTAACTATTCGTTATATTTATTGATTAATCTCTTACGTTAGGTCTTTATGATTTTGAATTCTTTGTAAATTGAATAAAATAAGGTAAATCTTTGATTTATCATAAACGTAGGTGTTTATTGCTAAACTATATATATCTTGTGTTTTATAATAATTGTTTTATTTATCTCTATTATACATAATCTTCTATATTCTTTACTGCTCGTGAGTGAAGTCTTTTATAAAGTGCTTAATTAGTTTAGGGTGTTAAATACTAGTGATAAAGATATTAAGACCTGTAAGAACCCCAACAAGAGATGTCAATATTATAACTAAGATCGATACCTAAATAATATTAAATTAAGGAGTCTCAGCTAATTTTCAAGCATAAATAATTATACAAATATTGTTTAAAAGTTGCAAGTACCAATCAAACAATTTATATTAAAAAAAAAAACTCTCTCACATAAACTCTATTTAAAGAATATATATTTAAAGGTGTTATATTAGCAAACGCTTAATCTATACATATATATACTAAAAAGAGGAAATGCTTGACCAAAAATTAAATTTAAGGAAGAGAGAGTGCACTCAAAACTCTAATGATTTTTTTTTCAAATTACCAAAAATTTAGGCCTATTGTCTTATGTATAAAGTATAAATAAATCCTTAAAACCAAATACCTCAAAATCAACAATCTAAAATCTATTATTGAAATTCACACTCCAACTAATTTAAAATTGGAATAACCAAATTTCAAACTTTTTATAAGAAAAAATGTACGATTATTTTGTATCTTTATGAAATACATATTGTTTTTTATATATTTATAAATTTGAGTTATGAATATAGTAGTTATTTTTAAATTTTATGTGTTTATTTTGTAATTGTATGGGTATCAGAATATAAATACAGTGTAACGTGATAAATGAAAGGAGAAATAGAATTTATTTGTTAAAGGCACGTGTAAGGGTTGTGTGGCACAAGAAAGAAAGCTGTGCGTTGCAAAAGCGCGACGCTAATAGGCTATTCGAATGGTGCATCTAAGTCTCCCCCATTGCATACACCACTTTTACCTATCGTTGTTTTTTCTGAATTCACCCAAAATTTCACTTATTTTGCTATTTTCTACTAAACTTTCTTTTCCATTGAGTCGCCGGTCTTTCTTTGTTGCCGATTTAGGTGTTTGATTTTTCTGATATTAGAGTATAACGTTTTAGGAGTTTTTTTTTTTTTTAAATGTTTGGAAAGAGTTTTTTTTGAATAAAGGAAATATATAATTCAGGGGTAATTGTGTCTATTTTGTTTTTGGTTAAAGTGATTAACAGTTTAATTTGAGATTAGAAAAGAATTTGAACCTTAATAAAATTTTAATTTTAAAATTTTGATTTGTGATTAAAAAGGATTTTGAGGCTAAATAAAGAGCTCAGACGTTTCTATTATTTTTTTATTTTTTAAATTTGCTAACTTTTATTCTAATCCTTTTAATTCACCCTGAGATAATTTTTTAGGAACTATCATATTAAAATATTAACTTTTAAAATATTTTATAATATTTTTACTTTCAAATTTAAATCTTTTATAATATTTATTATAAAGCTTTCCTAAAAAGAATATTTAATTCTAATATTTTTATATTCTGCATTCATTTTATACCCTTTGATTTGTACACTAAACTTTATATATTTACAAAATTCATCTATATCTATATTGAGTATGCATCTTACAACTGCTATTTTATTTCAACACTTACAATTCGAGCTTGCTCATGGTCATAAAATCTACTATTATATATGTATAAATGGGTGTTAGTATTTAATTATTCTCTTACTTGGCTTAATACTTTTATTATTATTATTCTCATATGTATATCTGTAAATTTTTGTTGTTTTAAATATTTTATAATTTGTTGACTTATTAATGTATGTTCCTCCTTGAAAATCCATCTCCTCGTGACCTTAGACCCAAGGGCTTAAAAGGCAAAGCTTAAGGCAGGCCCAAGAATAATAAGCAATGGGCCTAAACCTGTGGGAACAACAGAACTGGTTCTGATACGGAGAATCTGGTCTGCTGATGATAAAATATGTTTGGCATATACAAACCTAACTGTGACTACAGCCTAGCAGGTACCGATCCGGGTCGACCAAAACAAACCTCTCTTAAACCAAAAACGCCTGCGGAGACAACCCAAGAAATATATTTAACACATTAGAAAGTGACATTTGACATGCGGTAAGAATGGAGACAAAATCTATGAAAAGATATTCAGTGTATGTTAGGGGGGAGTACGAAAATATCTTGCGCGTGTCAGAAGTACAACAAAAAATATCCTACACAAGACAAAAATACTGCAAAGAAAAGCCCAAAAAAATCCCTGGAATGTCATCATTATAAAAGAAAAAAGAGGGAGACATGAAGAGGATGATGAAAAGATCCCTAGAGAACAAAAGGAGTATTCCAACCCCCCTCCCCACTTGCGTGGCCGAGAAGACATTGGTGATTTCTAGTTTGTGATATTTTTTAAGAGAGCAAAAATCCTATTTTTCTGACTTAAGTATCGGAGCGACTTCGCTGGAACTCACCATGGTGAGACCATCTTTGAGCTTGTGTGTGTGTTGTCATTGCAAGTCCCTCTCCACAGTTTGCGAAAAACAAGAAGCCCAAGCCCATACTTATTGATCCTGTCCAGACGAGGCCCAACATTCGATTCTCCTATTAATAAATTTAAAACTCGTTGATCCAATAAATCACTTTTTCAAGTCAACAATGTCAATTCTTGTCTATTATTAACTACTGCTAATTTTATTTAATCTTTATAAATATATAAGATACATTTAATTTTTCCTAAAATTTCATCATTATATAAATTATTTATTTTAATTTGTTTACTGTTTCTAATAGTTTATTAATATCTTCTTCATCTATTATGTATTCTGCTTTTTTCATAATCACATTTTTTTATTAGAGAAATTTAGTGTTCTTTTTACTTTTTCACATAATAAAATATCTATATTAGATTTTTTTATTAAATTTATTACTTTTTATTAGTACTTTTTGTCCTAAACTATTTTAATATTTAAAGTTTAACTTACTAATAATTTTTCTATATCTCCAGTTTTATTAATTAACTTATCAAGTTCTTTATCTATATTATCTATTGATTTATCTAAAGTTATATTAGTATCTTTTTGTTTACTGAATAAATAAAAATTATCTTCTAATTTTGTTATTCTATATTCTAACTTCTCTAATTTAATAAAAAATAATAATAAAAGTTTTATTATATTATTAGCGTGAGCTTGTAGTATATTATTACTTTATGTAAAGAATTGTTTACTACTAAGTCCTACAAGTGTAACAGATGATATTTATTCTTTTAATTCTAGTAAAGTATTTAATAGGTTTTTGTTAATTTTGTTTATTAACTAACTATTTTTTTAATATTATTTAACTGTATATGTAAATCTTTTTGAGTCTTTTGTTTTTATATCTTTTCTACTTCAACACTTAATTCTTATATCTTATATTATAAGTTGTATTAAGTTAACTATTTCCTTTTTATTAAGAAATCTACTAATTGTTTTTGTAAAGTCTGTTATTATTTCTTTCATATAGTATAAATTTTTTCTAAGAGTGTTGATCTTATTGTGTTGAAAAAAGTCAACTAGATTTATTAATGCTTTATTAGTTTTATTTATGTTAAATTATATATTTATCCCTAAATTTATTAATAAATTTTATTGAAACAGTAGTATACAAACAAGTAATATTACTTAAGTAAATAGTGCAAAACAAGCAATTAAAAAAATAAATAGAGAATCGTTAGAAGAATAACATAGAGAAAATTATGTGGTTCAGTAACTTGCATACATCCACGACGGATCAAGATCACTCACTCATATTATTGAATCATAAGGCATTCACAAAATATGCCTTTTACAAAAACGATTACAAAGAAACACTTTCTCTATCAACCGATGGATTTTCTCTCATTAAGAACCACAAATAAGGTTTAATCATTAAGATTTCTTTCTTAATTACTTAGATTTCTTCAATAATCACTGGGATGTGTTTACAAGCTAATTAAGAGCTTTTATATAGACTTTAGAACGTCCTAAGTTTACCCTAAACGTGTGGGAGTCGTATTAGGGAGTCCTGAAACAAATGGAAGACTAAATATGAAAGTCTCAATGGGAAACTATTCTCGCGTCCAGTGCCGCGGTTCAGCGCCCATCATCGCGGCGCTAGTGCGCCCGCCTGGGCGCTGAAGCTCTCAGGCTATGTTTTTGGCACCGTGGCGCTGGTGCCTATCATGTCCTTCTTCGTTTTTCATCTCTTTTTGCGTTCGTCTTCAATCTTCTCGTATTCTACGCACTTGAATTAATCTCCAAATCAGATCACAATAATTTTTAATCAATATTCTCACAAATTTACTATAAATTTAATTGGCTATTACTAGTATATGGAATATACTTATATTGATTTTCTAGATGATTTATATTATATTGTAACTTCAATTTTTTTCTACAAAAATATGTTTACCTTCTTAAAATCTCTAATTTCTAAATCTAAACATTCTAATTTTTTAAAGTTCATAAATAAATGCTATACTATACTTATCGTTATAAATATTTTTATGATTTGATAACTTTGATTAATATTTAGGTAGCAATCTCTTAGACGTCTTAGATGTAGGTTATGATCGTCTGTATCTATTTTTAATAATAAATTATGCAATTCAAAGAATCTTGCTCTTTTACAATATTTGGCAAAATCTGAAACTTTAAATATTTAAGTTGGCTACACATCAATTTCTGCTTAAAAGGCTAAAGTTTTTAATTCTCCTTCTAATAGTTCTATTTTTTTCAAGCTTTAATGCTATAAGTGATATGAACTACATGGATTGGATCTTCTACAAAAAAAATTTGTCTAAGTTTTTAATATTTTATACATTGCTTTAATATGATTTTTTTTTGCTTTAAACCGAGTGATTTGCAACATAAAATATAAAACACTAACAATTATAAACTTGTTGGAGTTTTTCATAACAACGACTCATATAAATTTGTATTTAAAAATAAATAGAAAAGAGGGTTTTGATACCAAAGAAAAAAAGTGGGTTTTGTTTGTTAATTAAAATGACCTTCGAACCTGTTAAATTATTTTTAAAAATATAAATTTTATAAAAACTTTTTTAATTACGCCGCCTTTTATCAATCTCATATTTGACAAATTAGGCAAATAAAAAATCACTTTTAAAATTTTTAAATTTTTTTAAGAACAACCGAGGTTTTACCAAATTTTTATATTTAATTAAAATATTACCAGCTCAATTATTAGTATCAATGATCGTATTTTGTAAATAATTTTTAAATAAAAATTTATATTTTTATTGTGTATGCAAGATTTTTTTATCTAAAAATATAAAAAATATATATATATAAAAACTTACTTTAAACAAAAACTTTTTTTATTAGCCAAACTATACAAACTACGAGATTTTGAAACCAAGCTTTCGTTCATAGTACTTTTTCTTTTACGTGTTCATACTCCTTAAAAGAAGCTTACAAGAGCTTTCATAGCTAAACTTTCATCCCATTTCAACTAAAACTATTAATGATTAGAACTAATAACTTAAAGATTTTTACCTAATTTCTTAACTTTATTAACTTTCTACATTTTGACTTTTCTAACTGTTATTGTCTTCTTCTAGCTTCCATAAGCTTTTATTAGATTTTGCTCTGACTTTTTATTGTAATGTATTGAGATTTGTAGTATGTTCGTCAATCATCAGTATAATCATCTATACAATGCTGCTTCAACTTTTTCCCCAAATTTCTCAAGGATTTTCATGCATGTAGGTCACATTAATCTTTTCAACAAATTTTGGAACTATTTATGTAGATGGCCCGGATTCTTTTAATTTTTAAAATTATTTTTCTATTTCTATCTTTTCTATATTACTATAAGAATTATATGCTTGTTGATCTTTTGATAATTATAGGTTTTGTTTTAATTCAAATTTTTTTACTTGTAAAGTAGATAATTGTTTTTTTATATTTTTAAACATTTTTTGAAGGTTAGATATTTTTTGTTCTAAATGATGATTAATTTCATTAAGACATCTAAAATGATTTTAAAATACTAAACTTTAATTTTTTTTATAGATAAAAGATTATTAAAAATTATTAGTGGTTCTTTTTCCGCTTTATTATCCAAAAACAGCTTTAAAGATTGTTTAGCTTAATTATAATTATAAAAACCTTTATACGAGGGATTTTAAAATTCATCAATTTGACAAAATATTTATTGTCAAATTAAATAGATTTTATTTATTTTTTATTTAAAACCTACATAATAGAAAATTTTAATATTTTCTACAAAAGAAAAAAGTAATTTAAAGTATTTAGTGAATCTACAAAACCTCTTTTTTATTTCTTAAAAATCAAATATTATTTAATAAGACTTTTTATTCTTTAATAAGACTATGCTTAACTTGTATTAAAGGTTCAAATGGGATACTAAGACAACGTATTTTTTTTATTATTAGAAAATCTACTAATTTTTTATGCAAAGTCTGTTATTATTATTTTTAAATATAGTCTAAGTTTTTTTTAGGAGTGTTTATCTTACTATTTAAAAAAAAACAAACTAGATCTATTAATGTTTTATTATTTTTATCTTTATTAAATTTTAATTTTACACTTAAATTTATTAATAAATTTATTATAAAATTTAACCGGCTATTATTAGTACGTAGAATATGCTTATGTTAATTTTTTGAATGATTTATATTATACTATAACTTAAATTTTTTTGAAAGGTTAAGTTTTACCTATTTAAAATTTTTAATTTTCAATTCTTAAATCTAATTATTCTAGTTCCTTAAAATTCATAAATAAATTCTTCTATTATATTTATTCTTATAAATATTTTTATGATTTAACAATTTTAATTAATATTTAAGTAGCAATCTCTCTGTCTCCCTACATCGACCATCTGTATCTAGTTTCGGTTTCCGAATTCTAACCACTCGGGCCATCATACTCGATGCTTCAAACTTTATTTTTTTTGTTTTATCCTACTTGTTAGGCTACGAGTGACTTTCCCAGTAAACTATATGATCTTCTTGCCTCGATTTTTGCTACTGAAAGGTTTGGCTTCGTTTACATAATATGATATCTGCGATAACACGAGAAAGGAAGGGTTTCAATTTCTGTGGACTGGCGAGAATTAGGGATTTGAATTTGTCAAGTATGATAAGTAGGAGCGTAAGACAATGAACCTGAGCAGCATTCATTTTGATGCCAACTTCTCCAGCAGATGCAAACGTCTTACTTTGCCCTCATAGAGCTTTGTGTTACCCAGTTTTGTCTCTATTCTATCCCCGTTTATATCATTAATTAAATAACAAATATAGAATTACTTGTCTCCCGACTCCCTCTACAATTTACCAGCTAGTGTATAGCATATTCATTCTTGTGCTTCATATCTATTTCGTGGGAAAAACTTTTTTACCTCGACATGCCAAAACTTGAATTCTACTTTCTTCTTTCGTTTCTGTTTTTGCTTAAGCCAGAGTAGTTAGTTGATAAAATGTATTATAATCTAAATTGCTATTTACAGCAGAAATTAATGGTCAAAATTCTGTCTTTATTGATGAGGAAATAGTCAGACTTTTGCTTTATTATTGCAAAGCGCGTGGGAAGATCAACGACACAAAGACCCGAACCGAAAATAAGTTGAAAAAATTTGGTTTGCTTTAGTCAATTCGTGTAATAAAGGAGGATCTGCGTAGTACACTGTGGAATGATGCTAGTGTTGGCATAGCTTTAGCACATAACTGATGATATTTGTGTGTGCAGCTGTATATAGCTGCGTCTGCCCTGCTGAGAGAGAGAGAGAGAGAGAGCTGCCCCTGCTGCTTTTTTGCTTAAGCGTACGGTTTATACGCCAACTTTTCTAATCTCTCTTTGTCTGCACTCTGCCCCACACATTTCTGATATATAATGATTTAATTGAATTGAGTTATTTTGAGCAGAAATGGGAGGTTTTTGGAGCTTCAGTCCCTTGGTTCATGCTTCCGGTGATGAACAGGTATGGAGGAGTTAAAAGGGGATAAGGACTTAGGCTTAGTGTAAATACTGTCCAAGGCAAAAAGAACAGGGAAAAAAGAAAATTTTGTTACTTTTTTAATTCAAATAATCCCACTTGCCCATTTTTTTTTTTAACAGTTTTCAACGGAGAAAAAGTAACGTTTCATGTCTTGTCATTTAGTACTTAGCAAAGAGAGAGACTGAAAGAGAGAAAATGAACCAGCAATCCAACCATACATAAAGAGGCAAATGGTTGCAGTTTTAGGGTTTTCGGGACATGGGCTCTTAGTGATTAAACAGCTGCAAGCCAGCAACAGAAGGGGAAAGTTTTTATCTTGATTTATGTTTCCGAAATAATTTATCCCATCAATTGTTAACAATTTTTAAAAATGATTTGAACCCATTTCTCAACCCTTTTCATGTTAATGTTGAGAAGTACAAATTTTTGCAATTCAAAATAATAATAATAATAATAATAATGACAATGACAATGATAATAATTCTAGAGTAGGCTACTTGTACTAATACTCGAACATGATTCAACACCTCCTTAAATGGAGACAAATCTCTCTCTCTCTCTCTTATTCTTACCTTGGTAATAGTACCTCCACCATGTATCATTTGCCAGGCGCCGTTCTCTTTTCTAACCCTCCTCTTTCTCTCCCTTAATCCAGCTCTATCTCCATAAATCCTGACACAAATTTCTCTCTCATCGGCATTCGAACATCAGAGGAAATCATGGTGAGTTTTTTTTTTTTTCTTCTCCTCTCTAATCTTTCACAGCTTTAATTGTTCCCTTGCTGCTTATAATTTATCTGAAAGTTAATTGAATCATGTTCCAATAATGAATTTAATTTGTTTGCAGCCGGTTTCTTCGCATCTCCCTCGCTGGCTTGAAGTTCTTCTCACTGAAAAGTTCTTCAACGCTTGCATAATTCATGAAGACGAAAAGAAGAATGAAAAGAACATATACTGCTTGGACTGTTGCACCAGTTTATGCCCTCACTGTTTGTCGCTTCACGGTTCCCATAGACTCTTACAGGTTCTCTTCTGAACAATTCATTGCACAGAGAACTACTTTAAGAACCCTTTACTTCTTTTTGCTTCTTAATCAATACTAATTTCACTTTGTTTACAAAGTTCTCATGGTTGATTATTAAAACTTGTGTGCATGTTTCAGATAAGAAGATATGTTTATCACGATGTTATAAGATTGGATGATGCTGTCAAGTTAGTAGATTGTGACTATGTACAGGTAAGTTATATTTCTTGATCAGAAAGAATCAAGATTGGTAAAATTCAAGTAAAGAAGCAAGCTTGAGTTACTTGTAGGTTTGCCTCTCTCTGCATGCAGAGAAACCTATGAACTATGCCTTTGATCAGTATATTTACTTTTAATTAAGTTAAACAGAGAGATTTTATTTCTTTTTGCGCCTATATGATGCCTTTCAGACCTCCAGTTTTCATCCATGTCCTTTCTTAGAGTTGTAAAAGAAATTGAACAATTTGAATACTAGAAATACCCATATTTCATTTGATTCTACTAAAAATTCCTTTTCACATTCTGTTGTTAAACTGTTTTTTTCTACTGTATCATTCTCCAGACCTACATAACTAACAGTGCAAAAGTGGTGTTTATAAACCAAAGGCCGCAAACAAAGTTTAGAAGTTCCGGCAACATTTGCAGCACCTGTGACAGAAGCCTCCAAGATTCCTATCAATTTTGTTCACTCTATTGCAAGGTCTCTTGTAATTTAGTAATTCTAACTTTTTATCAAATACCCATTTCACTCTTCAACATTTTCTTATCTGCGTCTTACTTATGTTACTTCCTCTTTTACAACTTTGCACCAGATTGACTATCTCATAAGAATACAAGGTGGCCTGTCAAAGTTTTTCTTCGAGTGCAAGTTCTTGCCATTACCCGAATCGTATTTTGACAACAGTCAACTGACGCCTGAGTCGGTCCTTGATTCGGTCGGGTCGACCGGGACATCCTCTGGTTCGGATGGATATGGTGGTGCTGGGTGTAGGACGCTTGCGTGCACTGATACAACAAAGATTGCGAAGAAGAAGAGAAGCAGCATCACGGCGTGTCGTTCGATGTGTTCACCGGTACCCGAGATGTCGGTGAGTTTGATTAATAGAAGAAAGAAGACTCCTCAAAGGGCTCCTTTTTACTGAATTTGTGTTTGGTGATGGTGAGAATGAACGACGGAGGAGGTGAGGAAATTAATTGGCAGTTTTAATTTTGGTGAGGGCAATTAGGGGATGAAATGTCTCCAAATTTTGTAGAGGACACTCTCTAATAGTAAGTCAAGTTGCTATTAGTAACAGGAAGCCCTTTTTAGTTTGCTCCTTAATTATAATTACTGTGGTGATAGTCTATAACATATTAATATAAAGTTCTTATATTAAAAATAGCCTATTTTATTTATTGACTCGTTATCATTTTCTTTCTTTTACGTAATAGCACCTTTTTTTTTGTTCATCATGAACAATGATGTGGTGAGAGTTGCATTAGAACAGAGAAGAATAATAAAGTAAATCAATATTGTTGATAAATTCAGGCTGGATTTGGCATCCCCACCCATGAACAGAAACAATGAGAGAGTGACCTAACAAGCTTGATGGAGATCCTAAAAATTGCCAATCAAAAGGATGCAATCGTTTGTATCTTTCCACATCTCTCTTTTACCTAGGACAAGATAGTGACAAAATTGTTAGGCTATGTGTGGTATCCCTTCCTTTGAGAAACTCCAGCTATCATAATGTATTCAATTTTCAATTTTATTGGGAACTTATGACATGTGACATTGGAGTGGTTTTGTATTATGCTTATAGAATAACGGTGCGTAGGTCTGCGCGTATTCTCTTTCCTTTTCTTTTCTTTTTTTGTCTTCTTGTTTGTGGGCATTTCTGGTTTAAGAAAATAATAGTATGGGGTAGGTTCGGCAAATTAATCTTCAGTCCTTTGAATGCAAATACGTTGAAAGCACCGACCTTCACTGGTCACCTTCAAATTCACTCGTGTACAAAATATGAAATGAGTAAAGGCCGAAAGAGATTGAACATATCACATTTACCCTGTCTCAGGTAAAATGGTCCGTGGATATATGTACTACGTCTCACATGTTGCTCAAAGAGAGCAGTTCCAACGGTCGTTAAGCTACAATGCATCTGCCATCACACGAAAATGTGTTGTACAAAAATTCAAGAATAAAAAGTTAGATATTTTAAACAATAAGATTTCTTACTCCCTCCAAAATCTTTTTAAAAGAAAGTGCATCATCTCACTGGTTAATAAAAATTGGGCAATTGATAATGAGCTTTTTTTTCTCTTTTCCAGTTTTCGGTCAAAACTGTTATAATTTGAACAGTCCTATAAAATAAAACCCACAATTCAGCCATGATCCATGTGCCAAGATAATTTGTGTTCTTCCAAAACGGCCAGGTGCAAATGAGATTTCAAATTAGATTTTGCAAATGAGATTTCAATGCAGTGCAGAACAGATGAAATAAAAGGGCAAAAAAAAAAAACATCAACGGCGGCGTTGGATCCTTTGATCTCGTGTGTTGTTTCCATCTTATTCTCAGTCGTGGTCGGACGCTCACCAAGCAACTTTAAGGCGTGTGAAACAGCTGCGGAGTGCGGAGTGATATTGACATTGACTGTTGTATTTTGAGAGATTGAGAGTAGGGCTTTGCAGCTTACTACAATGTTAGCGATAGAGACAGTGTGTACATGTTCATGTTCGTCAAAATTCAAAGCTTCTCGTGAAACGGCTGCGTATCAGTGATATTGGAACTATAATAATATTAACTCGCCGCGTACGGAGAGGATTCTTTGAAAAGACGGTGATTTTTTTATGTCAGCAATGGATATGATCATTACGTGTCCTACAAAATTTAGGAATAAATACTTTTAAATGGTTCGGAAAATCTGTATATTTATTTTTGTTATTTATAAATTTTGAGTTTTGGAAATAAATGCTTTAAAGCTTTTTAAAATGGAATTATTTAAATACTCTTATTTTTATTTAAAAATTTTATTTTAATTTTTTATAACATAAATTAAAATAGTTTGTTCATTAAAATAATTATGCAATTTAAAATATATATATATGAGTAATAATCAAATGATTAATAATTATTTTTTAAGAAAACTATAATATATAAAAGTTATATTTAATGTAAAAGTTAGCGAGCCAAAAACATCTAAATGTTTTGTTATTAACTAATGTCATGAAGATAAGCATAAAAATAAAAACAAACTTCTCGCTCGAATATGCAAACAATTTATTATTTGAAGGAAATATATTTATTCACAAAATTTGATTCATGAATTGGATTTAAGGATGCAAAAATAACTCTTAAATTTATAAAGCACTAAAATTTGCTATTGTTAAAAAAATTGATAAAATGTTAAGTGGATTTGCGGTGAATTTGGTATACAAAATTAGAGTTTACAACAAATTTAATATAGGTATGAATTTGATAAAATAATCGATAGATACTTGTTGGGGTATCCACGAATATTTAATTTTTTTTAATTTATTTAAAATAATATCAAACTATATTGCTTTGTCATAGCCACATACAAAAATTTAAAAAAATTATTTTTATATATTTTTAATTTATCAATTATTCTCACTCTTATTTGTCATATAAATACTGTTCCGCAATTTTATCATATTAGATTATTTATTCTCATAAACGATTGACTTACATTTGTCAAATATTTCTTTTATTATCAAACGATGTATTTTGATATCTTTTTAATCTTCATCTTACTAACATTACACAACTTATTAAATAATATAAATATTTTAAGAGAGATGAGTTGATTTTTTATTGTTTAACTTTTATTTTATTTTATTTACATGATGGAAATTAATAATTATTTTGTTTAATTTTTTATTTATTTTCTACACATGATGAAGATTGATAAATATTTTTTTTTCTTTTTTAATGTTTAATATGTTATTGTCTTAATTTATTGGTAAACTGACTTATCTTATAACTATAATATATTAATATAAATTCATCTGTAAAACGTGTTCTTAAATCTTAAATAAAGTAAAAAAAAATGAATTTGTTTAATTAAGTTATTTTACAATTATATTATTTAGTGTTTATGTTAATTATTTATTAGTTGTTTTTATTATTTTAAACTTAGAATTGAGAATAACTTTTATAGAAAGATTTTTATTGAATTTAAAATTGTAATATAATTTTGATTGATATATTTTATGTGTTTTTTTTTTAACTTAATGTTATGAGTTATATTTTTTATTATATTATTTTACAAATCGTTTAAAATCTACAAATAATCTGTTACAAGTTTGTAAGGAATACATATTCATTAATGTGAGTTTAGTAACAAAACTCAAAATTTATTACGAGTTTGAGAATAATTTAGTATTTAATTTTTAAAGTGAACGTGAATATGAATTTAAGGATATCCATAATTTAGATCGGCTGCTATCCCTAATTGAATTAGTTATTCAATTATTGAACTCACAAACAAGCTTTGCCCTGAGAGTATGGTGATCTAAAAATATCCTAAATAATTTTCTTTTTTAAATTAAGTGTTGATGTTGTGTGCGTTTGTACTGTGCTACAAGTGAATGTGTGTATTTTAAATAATTTAAAATTTTCATATATCACATACAACGCAGCAAAAATATAATATAATACATTAAAATAATCTCATTACACTAATGAGATTAGGGAACTCACCCTTTAAACGTGTTATGAATAATTCTAGTTGGAGACGTGGTGAACTTTCTTAAACTAGAATGATAGCATTCCTATTTGAAAGAAATACTGAAGTAACTCTGGCTTCTAAATTAATTTCTCGACTAAATTATATATTTCTCATTTATTTTTATTTCTTTCATTGAATTTCGCACTTTCACAAATGAAATGAAGGTTGTTTATATAGCCATTGTGGCTGCTCAAATTTTCAATCAATATTCAATCAGTAATCATTAAAAGAAAGTATGACAAATCACTAAAAACACACATCATATGCTTTAAAATAAATTTGCTGTCCAACAGCTAATTCAATGGTCGAACTTTAAACATGATATTCGACCAACTCATGCTTACTTCTAAGCATGATAATGATATAGAAATACTATCATTTCATTAGCTGAATGATAATGAATTCTAGTGGCCAAAATGGCCACCTCATGTTTTGCTTTTGTTTGCAAATAATTGAATTGAAATGGCCAATAGAAAAAGAACATGTAGCCATTGTTATTTTAATAAACCAATGAAATTTAAATAATAAATAAATTATTTAACAAATAAATAAATGAATTGTATTCATTTATATATGGTACGCCAAATTGAATTAATCTTCTTTTTTTTTGTTTTTATTTTATTTATTATTATTATAAAATTTTTATCTATTAATATTTAAATTAATACTCATACAAATTGTTAGCACAATTTAAAATATTCATTAAGTAAATAAAAATGTCAAGTCTCACTTGACACAATTTTAATTTTAACACTTAAACTTCAAATATTTCAAAAGTTATTGTAAAATAAATAAGTGAATAATAAATTTAATTTAAATAAAATAATAATTAATTTATTTAAATAGTAGCTATATCTCCTAATGCCCTATTTAATACACATGTAAATTATTGACACAATTTGAGAAATACACTAGGTAGATAAAAGTATCAAGTTTCACTTAGTACAATTTTAGATTTAACACTTAAACCTCAGCGACTTACCGAGAGACCCTAAAATAAATTCATATTTTTCAAAACTTCTCAAATCGAACAATTTGATCCGGTACGCTATCCACGTGCTCAACGCGTACATTTCGTATAGTGAGACTGCTTAGGTTCACACCCATTTATCTTACGAAACATTTCTGTAAGTCCATAATCAATGTCCCCACCCCCCACACGTTATGGATAATACAAAATGATGAGTTAAACCATATAAGTTGAAGTTAATCAATATTCTTACAATCCCTCCATAATTAATATCATGGAATAGCGTCAAATTCCCTATTATTCAACCATAAACTTATCTCATTTAATTCGTATTCCAATAAATAATATATTCAAATTCATTTGCAATATTATTTACTCCACATGAAACTCTTTCCCGAGTTAAATGCTTATAGTCATAAGATTTCATAGAATACAATCTTAGAGCATCTGGATATTTAACTCACCCATACGAGCTAACGGATCCCATATCTACACACTCCTGACTCCATAAGCATCGGACCATACTCAGTGACACCCAACGGTCAGACCATAAAATATGAGAAGACCATCCACTGATGAATTTATGGGAAATTTATTAGAGGTCTTCATTGAGTTTAGTTCAGTATCCAGTCTTTACTAAATACATGTATATCTATACGAGTTTCCACTAAACTCATAGTTTATTAAGATTAATCATCTAGACTATCCAGACATAGACATACACTGATCTATATTAATCAATTCCATTTGATAGACCCTGCTTCGGTAGAAATAGATCAATAACATTTAATTTGAAAACATATTTGCACAATGACATTTCCTAACAACTATTTGCAACTATGTCATTGTTAATATATTCTCGGGTCTTTATCCCATTTAAACAAGGTTCTAATTCTTTAAATCTAATCTGAACTCTTTCAGATCAATATAATGTTTGAAATGTTACAAGCATCTTATCTAATAAAATTAATTAATAATTTAATAAAATATTTATTTATTAAATAAATATAAAAATATAATATTCATATAAAATTAAAATAATACATTAGTACAAATTCTAACACTAAAATTAGACTGGTGTTAAATCAAACAAGTCTATATTATTTGGTCTTGTATTCTAATTTTTATTTTTATTAATATGACATTAATAAAGGAATATAAAATGCACTCGAGAGGAATATAACAATCTTAATAATCAATGAGTAAAATAAAATAATCTTCACATATAAGAGGGAGAAAATTAAAACTATTATATGCAACCAAACAAACTAAAAAAATTCAAGAAGTATTTTACAAGCCCCGACAAAATCAACAATCCAACTATACACAGTTGGCCAACCAAAATTTGGTGCCGCGGTGACAGTAATTACAATTTTTAAAAGGGCGGTAGTTGTTGACCTTGCAGCGGAGGAAAACGGCGATTGGGTCTAGGACTTGCCAATTATAGATCATGAGCAGCAGTACTTCGACGAGAAGGACCGGTAAGATTCGACAATTGTGGCTTACAACTGACTTGACTATATGATAGATTCGTGCACTAGCTGAGTCCACTACAGCTGGGAAAACTGGCCGGACATGAACAAGTGTTGAACCACATGGGCGGATATAAACTTTGCAAGAATCGTTATGGTGCTGCAGAGTCGGAGACATACAGTCTGAATCGAAGAAGTGCAGTGGCTGAATATTGAGGCTTAGCGGTGGCCGAAGAAACTGCAGGACCAATGAACCTTCGCCAAGAAAAGACGCAGTAGAGAAAGAGGGGGGTATGCTCATTGGAGAAAGGGCTTAGCCCTCTCTCTGATGGAAAAGCGAGATCAAAGTAGTGGCGCCGCCTCAGATTTATTTTGTATGTTGATTACACTAGCTGCGGAGTTGAAAGAGTTACAGTGTTTTCTTCTTTCTTTTTTATTTCTTAAAGAATGGACAGTGGTTGATTCTTTACTAAAACATTAACATATAACTACTGGCCTATATTTAAAAAAAAAAAATTACTGGCCTCTTATTTGTTTTTTTATAAGCCTGATATTAATTAAATTCATTGCTATATTATTTTATACAAATTTCATAGACAAAATCACAGCGAGATTGATTTAAGTCTTAATAGATGTATTTGATATTGACTAAATAAACTATGATTTCTCCATGAATTCCCAATTTTTATTATTCACATTTATAATATAAACTGAGTTTTATTTATTTAAACTCGCCATTCATTAAACCAATATTTTTATTTATTTTATCAAATATTTGTTCACAATAGCGTGGGCTGCTGCTACATTGCTATATTCAGTTGCAGAGTAACCACCTCCACCAAACCCCGCCTACCCAAAATGCCACAATTGGACGGCTTCTGACAAACTCATTATCAATTTTCCCTTTACGCCCTCGATGAAGGCTTGATCTTTAACATTACATCTTCTTATAAACAAATTGATCACAGGGATATTTATGTCATAAAAATCTCCTTTGACATTGCTAGATCAACTTTTCTTAATCATAGACCTAAAAAAGCGAACCAACTGAACAAATTATGTGCACATCTAATCGTCTCCGGCCCCTCTCTCGTCATAGCCGTGACAGCCTTCTAAATCACCGTCCGATTCCATCATCTACACATGGGACCCACACTTCCAACCATCCCCAACCGAATCCACGACTCAAAATTGTCACGAAAATCACAGCTTACAAAATAGTTTTTTTTTTTTGGAACAAATTTTATAAACATCTCACCGTTTCGTGCCATTTCTGCGCATTCATGCTTTCGTACCATATTTTTTATTTGTTTTTCTTCAAAACCTAATTTTCTTTTAATTTTAACAAATAAATTATCTGTTTCTTTTTTTTTTGTTAAAAAGAAAAAGAATTCTGAAGAAACAACTCTTGATACAGAGCAATGAGTACCGGAGATCTGGTCAACATTCAGCCTTCAGAGCTTAAATTTCCATGTAAGTGTTTTTTCTACCACGAATTCGTAATTTCTGTTTGGTCTCCAAGAAAATTCAGAAGAAAAGAAAAATAGAGGAAAAGAAGTTTATATTACAATGTTGGCTGTTGTTTTGGCTTTTACGTTACGAACGATCACATAACTTAGCCTTTGTCGACTGGTAATAGTAGAAAGTCGTAAGCTTCATACACTTCTTTGCGACTAATCGTAACTTTATGTTTGGCTGTTGAGAAAATTGGAGATAATCCTAACTTGTTTGATCATATAACTAACGTTTCAAGTTCAAATTTTGTTGGATAGATTGAATGTTGCTTTTTTTATTAACAACGATTCGTTACTTTTGACTTTATAGTTGAACTGAAGAAGCAGAGTTCTTGTTCCTTGCAACTGACCAACAAGACGGATAAATATGTAGCTTTCAAGGTAGTCTTTTGAGTTATGATTATTGTTTATTGTGCTGATTTTGTTCCTTCTATATATATATGTTTTTTCTTTTCCAATTTCCATTTAGTTCTAGTAACTGTGTACGGATAATTTGTTGAACATTGTAATTGTATAGGTTAAAACGACCAATCCAAAAAAGTACTGTGTTCGTCCTAATACCGGCATCATTTTGCCCAGAGACTCATGCAATGTTACAGGTAAGTATGTTATAACTTGTAGAAATCATTCTTCTTGACAATTTTTGGTTATTTATTACATCCCGTTTATCTCTTTTCTGTTTACTGATTGCTTTGTTTAATGATTTTCCTCAATGGTTTGTTGCTGTGGAATGAATTCTGGTAGTTACAATGCAAGCCCAGAAAGAGGCACCTTCTGACATGCAGTGCAAGGACAAATTCCTCCTTCAAAGTGTTGTTGCTCCAGATGGTGCCGATACAAAGGACATAGTGCCAGAAATTGTGGGACCTTGGATTCTCTTATTGTATTCTATTGAGGTTTTATTATCTGTTTAATCTTTCTTGGACTCAAACAAGATGTAAATTGGATTGCAGTTTAACAAGGAGAACGGTAAGTTTGTGGAAGAGTTCAAACTGCGGGTTGTTTACATTCCTGCCAACCCCCCCTCACCTGTCCCTGAAGGATCTGAAGAAGGATCTTCCCCGAGGGCATCTTCCCAAGAAAACGAGAATCATAATGTTTCATCATTTGATGATGTAAGAAAATTTTCATGCTGCTCTATGAAATCTGTTATTTTTTTTTTCTCTTGAGGTTCTTAAAAACACTGATGGATTTGATACTAAAGAGTGTGGTTCCAGTTATCATTTTGTATATTCATTTTTCATGCTAAAAATTGCAGGTATTGAGATCTTTAGAGGTACCTAAAGAGAAATCTTCAGAGGTAGATGGTTTTTGACTGATACCATTTTGATCATACAAGTGGTCTTCATGAATCTTTTATGATTGCTTAAAGGATGATTTATAATGTTGTGCAGTATTGATGTCTTATTTTTTAGTTCTATCTTTAAATGAGGTCAAGCTGGGTGGATTCTTAAATTTGCTGTTTTGATGCTTGTAAGCTTATGCTTAATATTGTCCTTTATAAAGAATGAGTATGATCTCCTGTTTGGATTAATGGAAAGCATGAAATGCACTAGCACAATGATAGTGTATTGACTAAAATTGTGGAAGTTTTGAATGAGGTGCAATGATAAACTTTTTTTTCAGGTTTTCTAGTGTTGGGCATGATATTTATGACTTTGTGGAGAAGATTTGATTGCAGTAATAATCATAAAGAACTTGTGTGAACTTGAAATTATTGTGCTATAAAAAAAGCTTTCGGGAATGGTGAAAAGGGATTTTTTTAGAGTTTATATATCATAACAATGTGAGAGAAACCAGGCCCAAAAGCTGGGTTCCATAGTTCACTCTTCATACTGGTAGCCTTTGTAGTTAGATGAAATGGTTTATTACATGTGTATCTACACTTGGGCTTGATGGAATGCTTGAGGTTGAACTAATGTTAGGATGTGGGCTATTTTTATATATCTTAATTATCTGTTACAACCAGTTGGGTGCTTCATATCCTTTTTTGAAGTATGTTTCAAATGAGCAATGATTTTATCAAATATATCCTTCAAAATTTCTCAATCTCTGTTCTACACTTTCTTGTAGTGTATTTTCTTTGTTGTCTTTTTCCATTGACTGACAATTTTCTATGTACTTTTCTTCTTCAGGCGTGGTCTATGATTTCTAAGTTGACTGAAGAGAAAACTTCCGCTATACAACAAAATCAAAAGCTACGTCAAGAATTGGTTGGTTCAGATGTTTTTATGTTGAAAATGTTTGTGCTTTATAGAACGGTGCTTCCATGATTTTCTAGTCTTTGATTTTTGTTTTAATTTCGAGAAGGATCTGGTTATGTGTGAGACCTCTCCTGTTTCAATTGAAAGTGGCTGCTGTACTTGATTAAAGTAACTTAGTAACACCATATCATCTTTCAGCCTTAAAAGTATTTTATCAAAGCTGGTTGAGGCATCTCAGATAGCACTTGCCTGATCGATGCAGACTTTGGCTTCTAGTGTTATTTATTATTTTGCTGCTTTATATAGACTCTGGTACTAACTTTCCTTCCTTGTTTATCTATATCAGTCTGTAGTTTGCCACAGATTTACAAATTAACTTATAGCTGTTGAGGGACCATAACATTCAGCAAGTTATTGTAGTTGTCAGACAAGTTTTTCCAGTGTTTCTAATTTACCTTCGAGGGGGAGTTGGAAAAGAATCTTGAGTTATCACTCTACATTATTCTTTAGATTGAATCTAGTTGACAGTTTGCTGAAGACTGAGTCTTCGCCTCTTTTGAAATAACAGTGTCCGGGATTTGGAAGTAATGAAGGTGTAGACACTCATCTTAGATAAATAATTTTTTAATAATTTAACTGTTTAAGTTTATTGCAAAGTTCAGGTCTTAACCATTTTGTTCTTACAAGGGATATATTTCAGGTGGGATGCTGTTGCCAGTCAGTCAGAAATTTGACATTTAGGGCTAAATATATAGCCTAGTTTTCTCTTTTACTGTTCTCATTAATTTCTTTCTTTGGCCCTTGTGATAATGTTGTGTACATTTATCTCATTGAGTATGATGCAAACAATGCTATGTCATCTTTGTAATAATCACCTGTTTCATTTTTGTTTCTATATTTATCTATATTTAACATGATAATTGAACAGGAACTGACGAGAAAAGAAATTAGCAAAAGTCGCGCTGGTGGTTTCTCTTTATTGTTTGTCCTGCTAATTGGCCTCCTTGGTGTCCTGGTTGGCTATCTGGTGAAAAGAACTTAGCAGCTGCAGTTATTCATCCCTGGATGATGTGAGCTTCAATATTATTTTAATGTGTATAATCTTTAGTCCCATTATGTATTATTAACAGTTTGGATGATTGATTTTGTTTTGAGGTGGAAGATATCTATTTCTCGAACAAGGTGTGGCTAGGTAGGTTTAGGCTATTATGTAAAGCCAAAAACTGTCTGTGAATGAATTGACCAGATGTTGACTTTTGGAATTGATTTAATCATATTTACTCAGTCTTCCCCATTGATTCAGTTGTAATTCTTGAATTTGTAATGCAACGATAATTTGGCTTTGCTCGGAGCTTATTTGTCCAATTTCAATCAACACGAAGGGCAGAGAAGACAAATACCGAAGTGTATATTGTCTACCCTGCTGTTTTCTGTAGAGATGTTTTGATATATTACCTCTGTAAATAGTAAAAACATGCAATCTACTGTGAATTTGGTTTAGGCATACACATAACAAATATATTGAAGTGTTTATTAAAGGAGGAATACATGTAAAACATACGTGTACAGCTAATTATTGACGGGCGTTATTGCAGTTGTGGCTTCCGTTTCTGGGCTTGGAATAGGCTTCTTTTTGCGCGGACAAGACCAGCGTTGGCGCTGGTCGTGATTCTGACATCGCCCTATTCCTCGAGCTATGAAGGCCCCAAACATGGCCCCCATGATAAACGTGACCCCAGTCATGACCACGCTCATTTTCCGAAGAAGCTGCACTAGATCTTCTGATGCTGATATATGTTACAGGAGAAAGCAAATTAATGGGAACTAGAGATTAGAGATGAAGGCTGGCGATTGATTCGCTTGATGGTCGATTTGGGGTGTGATTGTAATTTATTCTTCAGAGTGCCTTGGTGCTCAAGAATTCTTACATCAGCTGATCCATTATTAAATTTGAGGTCTCGAAGACATTATAGGGGAAAGAAAATAATTGGTGCTTGCTCAAGGTTTTTCTCAGTTAGTGGATTGCTTGGAAACTTACGGCGCCTCTTCCCGTATATTTTAGAGCTCATTGGATATGATTGTTGACGTCAGTGGGTTTAATTTGATGCCGATGGCTAATTTTCTTTTAAAAACATTTGGTCAATTATGTCTGCGATTCTTCTCATGCAAACCTCGAAGAAAGAAAATTTAAAAAACACTGGTTATCAATGCGAGTGATCCAATCTAGAAACCAGAATCCACATCAATGGCGAAAAGAGATGCAAATCGGTGCGTGTTGTTGCAGTATTTTCGTCAAATGTTTTCCACTATCGTAAAGCTTCTGAAAGTAAAAAGATGGGTTTGTTTAATAACTATTGACAGCATCCGACTCAAGTTTTTTTAAAAAATTTAAATAGATCTTGTGATGATACGAGACTAATATATTTTATATTAATTGTATTTGATACAATAAAATTATATATTTCAACAAAAGTGTATATGTATATTTTAATATACATAAAAATATATAAATACACAGACGAGACATTCATATATAACTATGCGTGTCATGGCTAATTTTAAAATATAAAAATTGTATTAAATTGTACAAACTTTTATGATAACTTGAAAAAAAATAAAAAAATAGTGAGCTTGTGACTCAATGAGTGGACATAATTAAAAAAATTTATATATATTGTACACGTATAACTATGTAAAATAAAATAATCATGAAACTGTATACTGAGTAGTCAATAAATTTGTACTAAAAATATAAACTGTTATAAAATCTGTATTAAAATTAAAATCATAATATAATATTGAGGATATAAAAATCTGAAAGTGTAAACTATTATAAAATTTAGTATCAAGTTGAATATATGTAACATTACTCTGGAAATATGTACTATATATATATTGAAAATCATATCAAACTTGTACCCAAGGAAAAATTGATTTAACTTGGCGGAATAATTCATGCACAGGTAGAGCGGGGGATCTGAGCTGATTTAACCCAACGGAATGCTGCATCACTCGGACAGAGTAAACTAAACTGGTTTAACGCATACGTAGAGCAACTACACTAAAGGGAAGGGTACACATATGGTGATTCAAAAACTACTATTATATAATATCATGAAAGTATAGTTATTTTAAAATAAATATCTTTGTACTGAATATAATTATAAATTATACTATAAACAAGTTTAAAATATTTTTGAATATATTAATTAGCACAAATATTTATCTGTCTAAAATAAATCATGAATAAATCTGATAACGTGTAATTAAATCATAAACTACTATATTAAAAATATATAAAATATATATAATTATCTACTCACAAAAAGTATATTAATCTTGAGCTCGTTTTAGATTTTAGAGTCTATTAGCTATCGGTACTCCTCCTATAACATAAGGTATAAAAATATATCATTAGTACCGAGATGTATTATAATATTGAAATATAAATATTTTAATATCGTAAAACTATTACCTACTAAATCACTGAGTATAAATCTAACTACCCAGATTAATTTCTTAAAATTTCTTATATATATTTTTTCTCTGTCCTTTTTACTTACCTACAGGAAATGAAATAACTTCATTTACATAACCAATTTGACCGGCAACATATTCAATAAATATTAAATTTCCTTCACGTGTTAGAAACTTTTTCCCATAGCACAACCTTTCATCAACATTTCACTTACTTTATATATATATATATATATATATATATATACACGCCACTAATCCGCATCCAAGCAAGCATGTGCCACCTCCAAATTTCCCTTTTCTTAAACATCCTAGCGTGCTTATATGCCTGCCAAGTTTCATGCGAAAAAAAAATGACTTCTTAGTCATGTGCATTATAATTTTTTTCTCTTTATAAGAATTTTATCCTCAAAATTTATATACTTGTCTGAAACAAATAAGAATATTGAACTCTCATCTGATCCTCTCACTCACATGTAGCTTATTCTACTGCATGCTTCCTTTATAAGACTTTAACTAGTGAAATAATCTTATTATGTAGTACTTGCTGACGATAGTCCACTATTTGAACAGGTTCCTCATCATAAGTCAAGTCTGTCATCAACTGAACTGGCTGAGTAACTAGAATATGAGAAGGGTCAGGTATATACTTCCACAACATAGAAACATGAAACACATCATGAATGCGTGACAACTCAGACGGTAATGCTAAGCGGTACGCAACCATACTAACCTTCTCTATAATCTCATATGGCCCAATATATCGGGAACTTAATTTTTCTTATTTTCCAAAATGAAGCACACCCTTCCATGGTGAGATCTGTAAGAAGACTCTGTTTCTTACTTTAAACTCAAGCTGTCTACGGCGTTTATCTGCATAACTCTTCTATCTGTCTTGAGCTGCCTTGAGTCTATCTCTGATAATACTGATATTCTCACTAGTGGCTTGGATAATCTCTTGACCTAACAATTTTCTTTCTCTAACCTCATCCCAGCAAATCAGAATTCTGCATTTTCTTTTAAATAAAGCCTCATATGACACCATTTGAATGCTAGACTGATAACTATTATTATATGCAAACTCCATCAATGGTAAATAATCATCCCAATTACCCTTAAGCTGCAACATATAGGATTTGAGCATATCCTCTAATATTTGTATAGTTCTTTCTAACTACCCATCTGTCTGAGGATGAAAAGCTATACTAAAGTTTAACTTAGTACTTAAGGCCTTCTGTAAGCTAAGCAAGAATCTAAAAGTGAATCGAGAATTTCTATCTGATACGATAGACACTAGATCCCTATGTAACCGTACAATCTCACTCACATACAAATGAATCGGCCTATCTAATGAGTATGAAATGAGCAAACTTTGTGAGTCGATCAACAATCACCCAAATACTATCATGATTACTCCGAGTACGTGGAAGCCCAATAAAAAAAGTCCATGGTGATATGTTCCCACTTTCATTCAAGAACTGGATGTGGTTGAGATAATCCTGTTAATCTCTATTTTTGTGCCTTAACCTGCTGACAAATCAGGCAATGAGATACAAACTCTATAATCTCTCTTTTCATACCTTGCCACCATAATGTTCTCTCAGAGTACGATACATTTTAGTGCTGCCAAGATGCATAGCAAAAGCTGAGCTGTGAGCTTCTTCTAAAATATGCTTTTTTAACTCTGATATATTCGGAACACAAAGTCTATTACCTATAACTAATTTCCCATCATCTTTCAATGTTAAATCAATCCATATTCTATTCCTTACTTCTTGCTTAATTTAACTAAATTAGGATACTAATATTGTATCTCTCAAATTTGATCAATCAACATAGACTTAACTTAAAAATGTGCTAGAAGGACTCTAGATTCATCTACAGACAATTCAACCCCTATAGATCTTAATTCAACTAACAATGGAAGATAAGTCACCTTCAAATAAGCTATAGAGTTAGAAGACTTCTTATTGAGTGCACTTGCTATCACACTCGCCTTGCCTGGATGATAGTTAATTATACAGTCATAATATTTTATTAGCTCTAACCATCTCCGCTGTCTCAGATTCAGATATTTCTATGTGAACAAATACTTTAAACTCTTATGATTAGTGAAGATTTAACATGTGACACCATATAAATAATGTTTCTAAATCTTCAAGGCGAATATTACTGCTGCCAGTTCTAAATCATGAGTTAGATAATTCAACTTATGTTTTTTAAGCTGCCTAGAAACATAAGCCATCACCTTACCATGCTGCATCAATACACAACCTAATCCCTGTCTAGAAGCATCACTATAAATTATAAATTCTTCGGTGCCAAATAAAAGAGTAAGAACATAAGTTAAAGTCAATCTCTTTTAAGTTCTTGAAAATTACGTTCACATTCATTAGTTCATACAAACTTTACATTTTTTTTAGTTAACTTTGTAAGCGATGCAGCAATCTTAGAGAAGTTCTTAAAAAATCTCTGATAATAACCTGCTAGACCAAGAAAACTTCTAATTTCTGTCATATTAACTGGTCGCTCCTAATTTACCATAACTTCAGAGGATCCACATAAATTTCATCTGCAGAGATCGCATGGCCTAGAAATATAACTTTATCTAGCCAGAATTGACATTTGTTGAACTTAACATATAACTGTTTATTCCTCAAAATTTGTAACACTATCCTCCAATTTTCTGCATGCTCCTTTGTACTCCGTGAATATATAAAAATATCATCAATAAATACTATAACAAATTGATTAAAATAGGGACAAAATACTCTATTCATAAGATTCATAAATGCTGCTGTAGCATTAGTCAACCCAAATGACATTACTAAAAACTTATAATGCCATATCGAGTTCTGAAAGCAATTTTAGACACATCAGTATCTCTGATCTTTAACTGATGATACCCTGATCGTAGATCTATCTTTGAGAAAACATTTGCAGCTTGTAACTAATCAAATAAATCATCAATGTCAGGGAGTGGTTACTTGTTGCGTATAGTGACTTTATTTAGCTCCCAATAATCAATGCATAGCCTTAAAGTTCTATCATTTTTTTTTACAAATAATATCGATGCTCTTCATGGTGATATACTAGGTCTAATGAAACTCTTATCTACTAATTTTTGTAACTGAGTTTTTAATTCTTTTAAATTCGAGGAGGCCATTCTGTATGGTGCTTTGCAGATAGGAGCTGTGTCTGGAACTAAATCAATCTCTTTATCTAGTGGTAAGCCTGAAAGGTCTTCATGAAATACATCTGAAAAATCTTTGACTACCAGAATATCTTCTAATTTAGCCTCATTGACTCTAGTATCAATAACATGTGCCAAATATGGTGGACATCATTTTTTAAGTAACCGTTTAGCTATCATAGTAGATATAACACAGGATGGAAGAACTCATCGCTCTTCACAAAAAATAATATCAGGCTTTCCATGTCTTTTAAATATAACATCCTTTCGAGAATAGTCTACAGTAGCATGGTGATTAGCTAACCAGTCCATCTCAAGTATTGCATCAAAATCATGTATATTAAGATAAATTAAATCTGCTACCATATCACTACTACCCATTTGGATAACACAACCCTAAAATACATTCTTAGCTAATAACGATTCTCCAACCGGTGTGGCTACCACCAAGCTACAATCTAGAAGTTTTAACACTTTATCTAGATGCATAACAAAAATGCGGGAAATAAGAGAATGCATAGAGCCGAGATCAATTAAAATATGGACATCTCCGCCAAAAATAATTAGCATACCTATAACAATATCTGGGATAGCTTGTGCCTCTTGCTGAGTCAAAGCAAATACACATGCTTGGATACGAGGTCGACCTGGCTAACCCCTCTGTGGATTTTTATTAGCTCCTAAAATTCTAGGCTGTAGACTAGTACAAGAAATAGGCTCTTCTGTCTGAGATTCTTCATGCCTCTGAATATTTCCATCACCACCTTAAAAACCCCGAGAAGTTGTACTCTGTACTAAGCTAGTACTCCAAAGAAGAAGAGGGTAATCTCTCTTCAAATGTCTAATTTGTCTGCAATGATAGCAACCTCTAAAACCTCTTAAAATACTATCCTTCATGATACCTACCACAAATAAAACATTGAGGGTACTTTCTCATGATAGCACTACTACTTAATCGACTAACACCCTGAGGCCTCTGACTCCTAATGTTGCTTCCAATAGATAGGGGCACAAAACTTTAGCTAGAACTCTGTCTCTGTCCTCTTGATAGTATAGGGCTCTGACTATACAGTTGTCTACTTGAATACCCTGTATGGGATGTCTTGACTCCAGGTGCTCTACTACTACTTGATCCACAATCTGACCTACTATGGCCTTGTTTCAGCTTCAATGACTGGGCTTTGTGTGTCTCCACCAGGCTTCTCTCAGCTTTCATTGCAGCCCCTACTAACTCACTGAAATCACTGTACCCCATGGCTGTAATTGTTATCCTGATATTGCCTTTAAGGTCCTGTTTAAATCTCTTACATTTATCCCCCTCATTCTATATTACATATGAAGTGAATCTTGATAACTCTATAAATCAATTCTTGTATTCCTCTACTGTCATCGATCTCTATTCCAACTCAAAGAATTTACTAGCCTGGATGTCTTGGTAAACCATAGGAAAGAATTTAACATTAAATTCTTTACAAAAATCAACCCAACTAATCACTTCTCCATATCTACGTAATACTGATTTTCATCAATGGTATGCCCCACCCTCAAGTAAAAATGTAGCAAAGAAAACCCTTTCATTATCAGTACAACTAAAAACATTAAATATCTGTTCTACTCTAGTCAACTATGACTCTGCATCAGCTGGCTTTATAATGCTTGAAAAATTCTCTACCCCTAAACTATAAACACGCTCTATTATGTTCTTTCTCTTGGGTTGTCCCCGTGTTTGTCTCTCCACTACAACTATAACTAACTGAGCCAGTCTATCTATGGATTGCTCTAAGGCAGGTCTACCAAGTTGTCCCTATATAGGTTGTATCACAGGTTGTGGTACTGACTAAGGGTGTATCTCATCTACAATAGGATTAGGCAGGGTTTGAGGTATGGGTACAGGGGGAAATGAATCAGGTACTTCCTCTCTAATAGGTTCCTCCCTTTTATCTGGTATTGAAGGATTTTCTAGTTCAGCCACAAGTTTCATGCAAGATCGACCACATGAACGCATGATGAAAATCTATAAAATGCAACAAATCATTAATGACATATCTAACATGCATGTATCATATACTAGTTTACAGAATCTAAAACCATGCTTTGATACCAAACTGACTAGACCAGACCCAAGCCCTCCTTAAGAATCGAGGCGGATCCTGCTATGACATAGGACTAACATACTCTTTACTCATTGCATTTAATACAACGAGACTACGTGTCTCAACAAAAGTGTATATATGTACTCTATTATACATAAAGATATACAAATACACAAACTGAGATAAATAGGTGAAATAGAAAAAAGGGTGAGCTTATGGCTCAGTGAGTGGACATAGTTAGAAAATGTTATATACTTTATATGTATTGTACACGTATAAATTTATAAAATAAAATAATCATGAAACTGTATACTGAGTAGTCAATAAACTTATACTGAAAGTATGAGCTGTCATAAAATCTATGATAAAACTAAAATCATAACATAATATTGGGGATCTAAAAATCTGAAAGCGTAAACTATTATAAAATATATTATCAAGTTGAATATATGTAACATAGTTCTGGAAACATGTACTACATATATATTAAAAATCACACCAATCTTGTACTCGAAAAAAAACTGGTCTAACCTAGCGGAATAACTCACACACAGATAGAGCGGGAGATCTGAGTTGGTCTAACCCGACGGAATGCTGCATCGCTCGGGCAGAGTAAACTAAACTGGTCTAACGCATACGTAGAGCAATTACACTACTAAAGGGGAGGGTACGCATATGATGGTTCAAAAATTACTATTATATAATATTAAGGAAGTATAATTATTTTAAAATAAATATCTTTGTACTGAATATAATCATAAACTATACTATAAAAAAGTCTAAAATATTTCTTGTTTTAAATCATAAATTACTGTATTAAAAACATATAGAATGTATATAGTTATTCACTCACAATAAATATACTAATTTTGAGCTGATTCTGAATTTTAGAATCTACCAACTATCGGTACTACTCCTATAACATAGAGTATAAATATATTATTAGTATCAATATATATTATAATATTAAAATATAAATATTTTAATATCGTAAAATTATTACTTATTAAATTATTGAGTAAAAATCTAACTATTTAAACTAATTTTTTAAATTTTTTTATATATTTTTTTTTCTCTTATCTTTTTTTCCTCTCGACTCCCTTCTTCTTCTTTTTCTCTTTCCTTTCTCCTTCTCTCGGCTTACCTACAGGAAAGAAAACAACTTCCTTTATAGAGCAAATTTTGACCAGCAACATATACAATAAAATATTAAATTACCTCTACGTGTTAGAATCTTTCTCTCCCATATATAATCCGCATCCAATCAAGCACGTGCCACCTCCAAATTTCCCTTTTCTTAAACATCCTAGCATATTTACATGCATGCCAGGTTTCATGCAAGAAAAGTAGCTTTTTAACCACGTGCATTACAACTATAGAGAGTCGGAGACTTAACAATTGGGCCTTAAATTTAATTAGATAACCTTCTTATAATGGGTAAGTTTATTTTGGGCAGTCCAATGGATCATGAGTAGGATCAAAATCTGGATACAATTCATCAAGAAATCTTTGTATTTGTGTCGCATAGTACATCGAATAAAAATTAAATAAATAAATAAATAATATTATTTAATAAATTAATATTTTGAGTCAATAATAATATTACTTAAAAAATAATAGAATGAACTATTATAGATTAAATGAGCTATTAAAAATCTTGAGATCTTAAATCTTAAAAATTAATTTAAATTATTAAATCAAATTACAAATTAAATCTAACAGATACAATAATCTTCGAATCAAATTAAAAATTAAATATAACAAATACAAATAATTTTACTTTCAATACTAAATTTTTTTCCGAGTATTGTACAATAATTCCACTGTGTAAAGTGTTGCATACTATGAAGTGTTTCTCAATTAATCTAGTATTTTTTTTATTTTCACTCTTGAAACCTGGTTACAAATCAGTTATTAACTTTCTTGGAAGGGACGAGAGAAGTTAAACAGGCAAATCAATCACGAACGTCCAAGTCTCTTGGATGTTGCTGCGTCGATAAAACAAATGTAAAGATTGAGTACAAGAAAAAGAATATAATGTCAGATCACCCAGAGGATTTATGACTATTCTGAGGGCTTAGCCACAAAGTAAAATTAAAAAAAGGTACTGCATAACAATTTTTCAGATTTTATTAATAATAAAGAGCAAAATAAAATCATGATTTTACATGCTTAACGAGCCAGCCATGCACGCATACTCGTCTTTATTATGAAAACAGAATGGTAACGATGACAGAAGGTGTGATATAAATTTTGTTAATGGGCAGTGAAAATTGACGGGGCTCTTCACGCTGCACTTGAGTTGGAGCAATTTCAGTGAATCGATGTACGCGTTGATTCTGTACCGGTTAGATTTAATTAGAGGACAAATGCGAGTCGAAGCATCGCGGTCAAGAAAGTCAATAACAGTTTGACAACAATGTTTCTTTACAGGCCCAAATTCAGATGAACTAAGCCCTAGTTTTACAGGATTCACTGGGTAGCTGCCAGCTGCCACAATAAAGGTCATGGTATCGGAAAGTAAACTTGATGTGGCTAACAAAGTTGCATGCAATTTTGGTTAGGGACCCTCCTTTTTACGATTTCAAATAACAAATCAAATGGGAAATCTTCAATTTAACGACATATCATATCTTGTTAATTTTTTTACGAAATGTCTTTTTCGTTCACTTTCTGCAGCTTCTACTTTAGGGCTACATGTAGTGTTTACAGTTAGGTTCTACATATCATGAAAGATAAGTTAAAAGTCGTTAGGCGTCTGGTATCTTCATTCCTAGACTTGGAATAGATTTCTTTTCGAGTGCTTTGGCGAAGGCTTACTCCTTGCGTTACCAAGGCTGAAGGCCCCAAACATGGTCCCAGGTCATCAACCATTACTGTTGAGGGGCATTCATGATTAATCATTAAGAGTAAAATAATCACAAGTTTTGCTTTGAAGAGACTAGATATATTATTATGGCGACTGATTGAAAAGTAAAATTAAATGCGCGCGCATGCACACACATATATATATATAAAAGATGTAGTTCTCTTAATTTAAAATAGTGACTTAAAATTTTTATTCATTGATTTTATGCAATTTAATTAATATAAAGTTGTATTTGTCAACGTACCAATACGCTAAAGTGCCATGCAAATTACAATACAACGTTTTATTGACATGAGAAGGAGATGATGAACATAACAGTAAGTAAAGACGAAATATTAAGAAGGCTTCTTTTCTTCAGGGACAGTACTGAAAATGACCAAATGGCTTTCTTGATGCCACACAAGCTAAAGCACCTTGTTCATTGTAGTCGTGTTGAAGTCGGATATTGTAAATAAAAACGTAGTGCGAGGGCAAAAGTAGTATATGTTAAATTACCAAGGTCAATGAAGTCTTCAAGTGCCGGGCAACAATATATATAAATTCCAATGGCCTTGGAGCTCATTTCCCCTTAAGTTTCTAAGAAGTATTAGTAATGTTTGAGATATATATGATGAGAAAAAAGCTTCGTGTTCGTATTTATAGACGATGTCGTATCCTGTCGTGTCGTGTAATTCATCGAGATCAATTTTCCCAGTTTTCCAGATTTATATATAGGATTCTGATGGCTGTTGCTGGGGGAGTTAAAGAATATTGTCTCAGTTCCACTTCCACACCATGCATGCAAGCAGTTTTGGTTAACTAGGAATGGTCATTTCTATGACTTGGAAAACCAATCATCATATGGGAATTTTTAAACTTCTGGTTATTGTCAAATGTTAACTTCTAATACGTGAAAAAGAGGCCAGCTTGTTACTCTATTGCTCGTAATTAAGAAGAAAATATAAGGACTTGAAGAACATATACAAATACAATAAAAGTAAAAGTAGAGGTGTCGTCAATGGCCAGTTGTTTAATTATTTATTTATTTTTGGACGTATTTCACTTCCCCCAACCCTAGTAATTTTCAGTTCCCTGCTACTGACGATTTCTAGCTAGTTTATTAAGCCAAAAGAAAAGAGAAAAGAGACAGAGAGAGGCTTGAAAGGGATAAGAGAGAAAATAATGTACAGAGAAGAAACAAGAAGAGGATAAAAGAAGATGGAGGACACCTACGCTACGTGAGAAAATGTTGCGTTCGATGTTATATTCATATTATCTTTTTCTTAAAAAATTATTTTCTTTTTGTTTTTAAAAAAGAAAACCAAATATACAGTGATATCCACGCTTTAGGTTTCCAATTCATATTATTATTATTATTGAAAATACTTTTGATTGCGACTTATCAAAAATAGTCTTTAAAAATATCTGATCTAAACAGATTTTATTATATCCTATCTATTTATTATAGATTTTCTCAGTATTTTACCCTTTTAATTATTTAACTAAAATATAAAGCGTTCATATTTCCCATTCTTTTTACATAGATTAGCAGACGCATGTTTGATATTTTTTTTTACTCCCAACACGGTATAATTTGCTGATAAGCATCCTAAAAGATTCCTCTATCTCTATGCAAATAGAAGAACTTCAATATTTATTTTTTAATATATAAATACTCACATTAACTCATTACAATATTTCAATAAGATGTTTAACCTGACATACCGACACCAATCAGAAGAGAATGGAGTGATTGGCATGAGCGTCCTAATCTTCTAAAAAGGAGGGTTGTTTCCAATCTCTCGTTTAGTTGAAGGAATTGCCAGTAGCATTCGAAATTCATTTAACACTTTTCTGTGCTGTTGGCCATGGAAATTAATAGATTTTAATTACGCTTCTTGTTGCATTATCCAATTTCACTCGGAACCAAAATAACTCTTTAAGTAACTATCGATTATTTATTAAACGACGAATCAATGATAAAGTTGATTACAAGAACTCACACACGAATATGCAGATCAACTAGTAACAGATATCACATCCCAATATAACTATAAAGACTGCACCAACCATGGCCTCGTTTATTTCTGTGAAAATGTTAAAACGAAGAGGCCATAGTCAGTGAGAACGCAGAGCAAACCCTCCATGGAAAATAAGTTATTTTCTAAAAGAGATGCCCCCACAAAAACTAACCCATTAAACTTAAATTACAAAAGCAACTATTAAGTAAAAATAAAGACATCATTCGCGGAAACAAATAAGAGATGCAGCAAAACTTAGGCGCATTGGAAGCCACTAGGAACACCCTTTCCGCAATAATTCAAGAGCAAGCTCAAGGAGACTGGAATATCTATGTTAAGGCCCAGAACGTTGGCCTTAATGGCAGTGCAAAGACAAACAGCAGCTTCAAGATCAGCAAGCCCCTGAATGAGAGAGCAGCAGGGCGTTTTTGGTGGTGTTCCCACAACAAGATGCACCAAACCATTTAGCAAATCGGCACATACTCCTAGCTTTAGAGCGTCTCTTGGGCAAGTGGCCTTAGCCGGTGGAGGGCTCTTTGGTTGAGGACAAGGACACTTTGGTGGTGGAGGGCAGGCGACTTTGTGTGTACTCATCGAAGTGAAAAAGAGAAGATTGAGGCAGAGAAGAAGAGCAATGCTTGAAAGAGCCTTAGAAGCCATTTTCAGACGCTCGCTAACAAAGTTTCTTAGGCTGTGAAATGAAGTTTCTTTTTTTTTTTCTTTTTCTTTATGTTTAGTGGTGGATGTGGTAAAAGTAGAATAGGGGCTTTTTATAGACGGAGATGGTGATATATTGGCCAATTAAAATTGGAAAAACAAGACAATGAGACTAATGTGAGCACATTAGATTGAGTCAAAAAGTGCTGAAGCTGGCAAACGCAACTTGGGGAGTGGCCCATGTTTTTCATTTTGGAATTTGGAGCGTTCTGCGTCCGATTTTTTTTTTCCGTCTACCACATTGCGTGTGCCACACCCACATGTAACAAAAGGACACCAATTAATACTATTAAATTACGAGAGATTCTAACCCCGTTGGCTCGGTCTGATTTTTTGTATCGTGATGTCTGCCATTAGAATTACTGAAATAAGTTCTTTGAATTTTCTTGAAACATGTCGTTTCATGTATGTCACATGCTTTACATAATGGTTGAGAAGATTATATTTAGTAATACGTTGCTTCATAAAACAAAATTAAGATGGCTTTCATAAGCTTCATTATTTACTAACAAATTTAGTGGCTTTTGCTTTCATAAAATTTTTAATTTATATTTCCATCTTGAGAGGGCCCCGACTTCATAATAATTCCACGCCTCCTGGTCCTATCAATTTCTTATAGACCTTTTTCTTTCGGCCTCCACTGCAAAATTTCTAGATATGACAGCAAACAGCGAGATATGGACAAAGACAGATGTTGAGAGGTAAAGCCTTTTTACGAAATCCTTGTGCGCTCGTCCAAAGCAAGAACTTCACTCAGCAAGTAGCATACAGTGAACGTTTCCAAGTGTTAAGAGCTGGAGGCATTGACTGTGTAGAGAAAGACTACGGCACAGTTTTGATTAAAAATAGGTAAATAAAATGAAATGAAAAGTAACAAAATAAATCAAGTGGAAGAGGAAATTTAATGAATTTTACATGTATAAACATAAAGGGGTTTCCAGAAGAATAAAAAAAGCAGGGTCTTAACAGTTCATCCGTCTGCTGAGAAAATCATCCCAGTTGATGAGTTACTAGAGTTTGCCAAGGGCATACCTTCTAACAAATTGCACATAATAGAGGGTACAACTTACGTTCCCAGCCAGGCAGAAGATGGAAGTTACAAACGACGTTTCATATCTAGTATATTATACCATTAAGCTCTTAGATCCTCGCCTCATATGCTCTGAAACTGAATAATCCATTAACCTGCATAAATGAATATGAAGATATATGGTTTAATTGTACCACAAATTAAACAGAATGATATTTCTAAACTTGAATTTTATTTCTAGAAACACTCTAAATAGATTTAAATCCCTTAATCATGTTAGCAAAATTTGAATGCCATTAAGCTTCTTTTTTTGTATGTACCTGCAAGTTTTCAAATATGTATTCTCATGCCATGTTACAGCTCAATATTTGAACTACAAGTGAAAAAAAAAATAAAAAATGAGAGAGAGAGAAAGCATACTTACCATTTGATCTTTGGGAAAGCAAGACCATTCATTGAGGCTTCAGCAGAATTATCACTCTGTGATGTCCAATCCTAGTCTCACTAATGCGACCAAGGTGGCGAAGGACCTGTAAAACATCATGATGTATATTAGTGATATTTTCATGCCTACTGGATTAGAATTTGCAGATAAAGGTATAAAGAGTTGCCAGGCTGGCTATTATGCTGACGTACATGTAGCTCGTTTGTACACATTTGAACATTCTGCAGTGCTAGATTTTTATCATTAAAAAAGTTGTGAATCTTGGGCAGCAAAAAAAACAATGACTTGTAAAATTGTAGTTTGGATCTATTTGGCCCAGTACTTTGACCAACATGTAGAAAACTGAGGTTTTAGAGATTAAAGATCATAGGATGAATCAGCAACTGAAGGACAGAGAACTCACAGTTAATATTGCTTTTCCGGTGTTGTCAAGTTTCAATGATGGCCCCTTTATGTCAGCTTCAAGAAAGAAGTGTTTCCCCTTTACGGCTTCCATGGTTGCTATATCTCTTAGGTCCTGCATGTGGCAGTATGCACATCAGTTGCACATAGATTAACAGTCGTCAGCAAGGAACTTGGAGAGGCACTTGGTGCTGACAAGTTAGATGCCACTTGTTTGAAATAGAAACAATGTTCCCACTCTTGAAATTAGCACCGGAATACCAGTTCTTATCAGCACCTCTTTGACAATTCACAGTCAATGCCATGCCTTGGTGACCAGGAAGGTAACTACCTAATGTAGATACAGGTGGTATAACCCAATTAAGTCACTTACCAGGGCTCTTTCCCAGAGATTTTCTGCCAGCTTCACAAAGAAAGGTAAAAACATAAGCACACATGTGAGGTTTAATAACAATAAGTTTGAAATCATTAAAAAAATGATACTAACCTTCTTCTTTGGGGCTGAAATAAGCTGGATAGTGGCGTCAGCATATGTTGCCATGTCATTTATTGCTGCATTAACCTTCTCTAGTGTGAGCCTTCCTCTCATGTATCTGCACTTGGCCAGAGCACAAGAAACTCAACAAAATATCATCATATAACATCAAATTAAAAATGTTTGGGGCACTACTAAAACCTCTCTCACCATTGAAGAGAAGGGCCGAAAAACAGAATAGCATAAATATATATATATATATATATATATTATTTTAGTCCTATTATCTCTTAAACTCACCTCCACATAGTGTCTAATTTGAAAGTCATTAGTATTGCATGATTTGACAACAGCAAATAGTTCACATGGTCAACACATACATGCATGTATGTGTATGCAAAATAGTGAAATTGTTACAATCATTGTTGTTTCATTCTAAAATAATCTCCAGCAAAACACCGGCTGGAACAACCATAATACATTTGCTCAACATAGCAAATCAAGAAACACACATATAATGTAGTGTTTATTTCCCTTTTCCTAATATTGGTATCACAGCAGCAAACCTAAGTCTATACTGAAACATCAAATTTGCCTCCTCGCCACTTATTATAGACTGCACATCACTGGTGCATAGTTTAACATTTATTATCCATGAGCAAGAGGTTTAGCCGGAGATCATTCATACCAATAAAATTGGAAGGGAGAAATCCACTTACGAGGACAGAGAATCCAGCTCATCCGAAGTTATGTGCCATAGAGGTGGAGGGCCACGGCCCTTTTTCTCCTGGCATTGACAGAAAACATACATTATGAAAGTGAAAGTGAAAGTGATTTAAAGAATATACCAACATTGTGTTGCCAATATAATTTCAGAGTCTATTGGCACATGCTTCTTTGTCTAATTCTAGCAAAATCCTTGATCATTGTTGTTCTTTCCTATTAGATTGCACACCTTGGGCAATGCTGCTGGTTCCTCAGGTTTCAAGGACCTGTGATCAGGTACTTGTTTAGAGGCTTCCGGAAGCAAACTAAAACACAAGATAGCACAAGTACTGAACATCTGTGTGAGGCAAATTTAACCAGACTATCAAACTACAATAAGTGCAGGATTACCCTCTAGTAGTATCCAAATCAAAAGTGGTCATTTTCTGAGGCAGATATGAGGAAGCATGAGAGGACATGTTTTGCAGTATCTTCTGCTGCCGCAGAGAAGCATCAATTAGTTTCTGCAGTTGAAATCAACAAACAAATTAAGAGCAGATACTCAACACCATAAACAAAATCAAAGTGCCTCTTTGTAAAGATCTCAACTCAAAGAAACCAAAATTTATGGAAGTTTTAGTCTTTCAGTTTCCAAATACCATAAGACGCAACTATTTTTTACAAAGTAGGACTTAATTTACTGTCAGGTCTTTCTTTAGAATGCAAATATTGCATAATCAAAAAATTTAACTCAACTGAACTCACTTTGTGCTACAGTAACAGAAGGCGGAATTCTTAAATTAATCAGATTACATATCAAGGATTCAGAATTATAATTGATGTTATAGCTTCTAGATCGTGAACTTAATGAAATATCTAAGACCTCAATCTTCAAATTCTATCATTTTCCTTCAATTTCTAGACAACCATATACAGCAATATTTAATCAGTTATAAACAGATATCAACAAAAATTACATATATTTTTAAAATTCGGTTCCACAGATCTCCAGTTTCTCTAATGTTAAAATCAGAGAAGCTTAAACCTCAATCTAATTCCTCAGCAAAATTCTTTTCTTCCATTCTCTAAACAACTGAATATTTGCAATATTAATGAATTATAAGCTAAAAAATATACAAAAATTTCAAGTTAGCGTTTTAGTGCTCAATTCCCCGAATCTCAAGTAATCTCAATTTAAAAACCCCAATCGAAAGAAGCGGCAAACACTTCCTTTTGTAACTTCGATGATTTTTTTTTCCCCTATTTGTTTCAGCAACTAAACAAACCCTAATTGGGAATATGTATAAAAAAAGCTTACTTTGGCTTTAGGAATAGCCTCAGTTTCCTCACGCAACCGGTCCTTGATGGCCTGCACCTGCAACTCCATCGCCTTTACTGCTGCGTCAACTGCCGACAAATCAGCCACGCTGCTGGTTGGGTACACTGACTCAAAAAGAAAATCATTACACAGCATAGGATTTAAAGAAAGGGGGGAAAAATGAAAGACAAACAAACATGCAATTGAATTCCGAGTTGACTCACTGTTTCTGGCTATAACCAGTTCTTGTAGCTCGGCGATTCGAGTGTTAAATGAAGATATTAGAGAATCGAGCGAAGATCCAGCCTTCTTCGCTTCCATGTTTCCTAGTCCCGGCCAACCTCTGTAAGATCACTACTTTTTTTTTTTGGGTGGGGTGGGGGCTCGAAAATCAGATTTATTTTCTTTGGGATTTGATAATGATCTTAAATATTGAGAAGCGTTTTTGGCGGGAAAGATTTGGGACAATTTTGAAAGTGTTGTAGAGACTAAAAGCTATTCAGAATTCTGTAGCCGTTAGCCAAATATCAGTTCAGAGGTCATACGTGCGAGACTAAAAGCTATTTCTTATGAATTTATTTAAATGGTTTAATAATAAATAATTTGTAACATTTTTATATTAAAGTTGAGTTTTCAAGTTTAATTTTCTCCTCTTCAAATTAAAAAAAAAAAAAGCTATTTCTTATTTACTTCTCAAACAAAAATAACTTATTTAAGCGGAAGAGGTCGAGTCAAAATGCTCACGTTTTGTGACAGAAAAATATTTGTTTTTTGTTTTTTTAAATAGGAAAATGGAGGATTAGAATTCTATCTCTAGTACAGTGAATGAATAATATACTATAAATTCTTTATTATTAAATTATTTAAATAAGTTTAATTTTATTTTATAAACAAAAATTTGTGAATATATTTTTTTATTTCATAAATACAGATTAATTGGCACTCGTCGACGCATGCCTCTCAGTTCTCATAACAAGTTCCTCTAATTCTATTTATTTCTCTTTCAATTACGTAATTTATAATATAGCCTTACAATTTTATTTTTTTTACGTTAATTATAAAAACTAAAACTTAGAGTCAAGCACGAAATCCTTACTCAAAAAAAGAATTTTTATCCTTGAGAAAATAGTTTTAACGTGTAAATAAATAGTTGTTGTTCTTTTTAAGACCTCATGACTAAAACTTATTTATTGTAAAAATAAAATTGAAAACTTATTTATTGCAAAAATAAAATTGACTATGGCTACACCATCAGTGATCTCCAGCGAAAACTATAGATGTTTTAAGTTGGAAAAAAATTGTTAGCAATGAAGTTTGAAGTGAATTCTATGTGTAGAAAAATAATAATGATTGTTCCTGTATGAGATGTATCAACTTTATATAGATTAGGGTAGTTTAAGCTTTGTGCTAAATTCATAAATTTTTAGGTATTATATTTATTATTATATTTATTATTGAATTCTTTAATTTTTTATATTATCTATTTGAAAACTCTTTAGTATTATTTTTTATGCATTTTGGACTCTTAACATTGTAGAGTGATATAATTCTTTTTATTAGTGACATTCCCTAAATAAGGAGGTCTTGAGAATATAAAGAGACACAAGTGTACACTTTTATTTGGATAGAGGGGTCTCTTATATTAATAATGTTCACCCTTGTGAGAATGGCTTTTCATTACAAATAAAATGTTGATTGTGTTGGAATTGATGTTTATGTGTTATTTTAATATTTTATAAATATTAATTATTAATATTTATATAATAAATATTTTAAATATAATCGTTTGTATTAGATATGTATATGGTATAATACTTATAATATTATAAATATTATATGATTTGAAAGAGTTTAAATCAATGTTAAAAGTTAGTAGGTTATAAAAGTTAACGATATCTAAAGAGTTTGAGTTTTGTTTATAATGGAACAAATACATAAGGGTATACTAGTAATGATATAGTTGCAGTAAGTGTTAGGAAATGTCATTATGTAAGTATGTTCTCAAACATTATGTTCCTAATCTATTTTCATCGATGCAAGTCTGTTGGCGGATTCTTTTCATATAGATTAGTGTATGTCTATATATTTAGGGTACAGATGGTTATTCTTAGTTGACCACGAGTTTAGAGTTCGTATATGTATACGAGTATTCAGTGAGGACTAGAAACTGAATAAACTCACGAGGACGCCAATAGATATCATATGAAGCCGTCAACGGTAAGTCATATCGAATTGAATAGTATTCGTGATCCTTTAACTCGAGCGCCCCGGTGGACTTGTAAGTGATCTACTATACTTTGGTTCCACGGATATCAGAGACCTTTCGTGGTCTGACTATTACGTGTCGCTAGATATGATCTGATGCTCATAAAGACCAATTTGCACAGATATGGGATCCATCAACTTATATAAGTAGGTTGTATAACATAATACTTTAAGAATTGTATTTCAAAAAATCTTATAACCACAAGTATATAACCTTAAAAAAAAGTTTTCTATACGGTTAAACAAATATCACAAAAGAGTTTGTGAATATTATTTTTTAAAATACAAAAATGGAGATAAGTTCACGGTTAAACACATGAGGATTTAACAGTGTTGATTTATATCCTTACTCTTCCAAGATATATAAGTGACAGAGGGATTATACGTATATGTTATGACCTCAATTTGTATGGTCTAATGCGTTGATTTGTAATATCTGTGACGTATGTGTGAGACATCAATCACGAACTTATTAAATAGTTTTATTTGAAGAATCAGGCGCGAACCTAGGGAATCTTGCAATATAAAAATAACTTGTTGTGCACTGAGGTAGTGTACTGTATTGAATAATTCAATTTATAAATTTTCAGCAAAGTTGAATATTTGTTTCAGGCACCCTCAAAATGCGCGAGTGTTAAGTATATTAATTAATTAATTGTTGGGAGTTGTACATTCATGGGTGTTTGCATGTGGGTTTTGTGTTTAATCACAATTTATACATATCTCATATATATAATGAAGCAGCGGAAGCTTAAATTATTGCAGTAAACACAATCACAATATATTAATCAGAAACGAGATTGAGAAATAACCCTTGAAGCCTTTGGTTGGAGATTGTTGAAGTCCACCAAAATGTTGTCTTTGATCAATTCTAGTAATCAACAATGGTGGGTTTGATTATCTAGAATGACAGCTTTTGATCCAGCACTTGTTTAACTACTTAAACTTGTGTTCTTGATTTTTTCTTTTGATTAACACTTAATCAATTAATCAAAAACCTATTTTGCTAAATTAGTTTTAAGCCTTAAAAGAAAATAATGAATTCAACTCTTGAATCCATTAATTAGAAGACAATTTCTCTTTTCTCTCTTTATAAAAATGGCTGAGCTAATTTTGCAAAATCAATTTAACAAAAACCTTTTCAATTTAATTTACATTTGTTTTATTTATACAAATGAATTTAATTTCATTTCATAACACTTAATTTCACTTAATTTCAATTTGAATTTAATCTAACCTAATCATAGTTAACTCTTAACTTTAGTTAGGTTAAACTAACATTAAAATATTCTAACTATAGTTAACTCTTAACTCTAGTTAATTAAAAGAATATTTAATTATTTTAACCATGGTTAACTAACTTAACCATGGTTAGGTTAACTTTTACTTAACCATTAAGTATAGTTAATCTAACTTAACTAAATGGTTAACTCTTAACCTTAGTTAAACTTAAATTATTTATTCAACAATTAAATAAATAATTATTTATTTGAATTATTTAACGATTAAATAATTATCAAGTGAAATTACAATTATGTCCTTACTCGGTTACCATGTTAACCTAAAGTGGGTCCCACCATCTGACCATATACTTTAGTTAACGTAACCTTAGTAAATTGCTGGATTTTACTGTATTAAACTATTTAATACGGTACGCTGCCCAAGTGCTCAAAGAGTACATTTTATATTGGGACTCCCTAGGTCCACGCCCGATTCGTCAAATGAAATTATTTCACAAGTCCGTGAACGATGCCCCACGCACACGTTACGGATATTACAAATCAGCGCGTCAGACCATACATGTTGAGGTTACTCCATATTCGTATAATCCTTCCGTCATTATATCCAGGATGAACGGGATATAGATCATTACCGTCAAATCCCGATAATTTCATCCATCACTTTATTATCTTCAGATTCGTATCTTTATGAACAATTTACGCAAACACTTTTGCTATAATGTTCGAACCTGGAGGAAACTCCTTTCCCAGGTTAATTGCTTACGGCCATAAGACTTTACAAGATACAATCTCGAAGTTCGGATATACTACCCATCTATGTGAGCTGGCGGATCCCATATCTACGCACACCGAACTCCATGAGCATCGGACCATACCCAGCGACAAGTAGCGGTCAGACCATGAAAGGTCTCTGACATACGTGGAACCAAAGTATGATGGATCTCCCACAAGTTCACCGTGGCGCTCAGGTCGAAGGACCACAAATACTACTCAACTCGAGAGGACCTTCCTTTGACGGTTTCATAGGATATCTATTGGGGTCCTCATGAGTCTGTTCAGTATCCAGTCCTAACTGAATACCTGTATGTCTATATGAACTTCAACCAAGCTCATGGTTAACTAAGAATAACCATTTGTACAATACAGCTATAGACATACACTAATCTATGTGTTTCACCGATAGACCCTCATTGGTAAACGTAGATCAGGAACTCTATATTTGAGAAGATACTTCCATAACGACATTTCTTAGTCTCTATTGCAACTCTTTGCAATTTTGTCATTACTAGTAGATTCTCAGGTCTTTGTTACATTATAGATTAGGTTCTAACTTTTTAGATCCCGCTGGGTATTATAACCTGCTAACACTTAACATTTATAACTATCAGCTTTGCTAACTCTTAGCCATGGTTTAAACTTCTTTAAACCAGATATGAACTCATTCAGATCATATCATTTTTATAATGTTACAAGCTTAATTACCATTTAATAAAAGTTATCAGCGATTTAATAAAATATGCATTGTATAAATATTACAAACTAAATATTCATACAAACTGGGATGACGCGTAAGCACATACCCTAACAAACTCCCACTTGCTCTAGTGCCATGCATACTGGTATCTTATACCCATAGCCTCCACGTGTTTCTCAAACACCTTTGGAGTTAAGGCTTTAGTAAGTGGATCCGCTACATTATTTATAGAATCTACTCTACAAATTATTATATCACCCCTAGCCAAGATCTCTCTAATTATGTGGTATTTCCTCTCCACATGTTTAGATCTCTGATGTGCTCTTGGCTCTTTTGCTTGTGTAATGGCTCCATTATTGTCGCAAAATAATGGGATAGGATCTTTCGAACTTGGAACTATTCCGAGTTCTGCGACAAACTTATGTATCTACACTGCTTCTTTTGCAGCTTCAGAAGCGGCAATATATTCTGCCTCAGTGGTGGAATCAGCTGTGGATCCCTGTTTGGTGCTTTTCCAACTCACTGCAGCACCGTTGAGAATAAACACATACCCAGATGTAGACTTTCTATCATCTAGGTCAGACTGAAAGTCTGAATCTGCGTATCCTCTCACTTGCAAGTCACCATCTCCATAAACAAGAAACTTGTCCTTCGTACCCTTAAGGTATTTCAGGACATGTTTGACTGCCATCCAATGGCTGTCACCTGGATCAGCCTGGTATCGGCTAGTAACACTTATAGCCATACTGATATCAGGTCTCGTGCACATCATAGCATACATCAAGCTTCCTACAGCTGATGCATATGGCATGTTAGACATTCTAACTCTTTCATCTTCTGTTTGAGGAGACATTTTCCTCGAAAGATGAATGCCATGTCTAAAAGGTACACTAGTTGTCTTACAATTAGTGAAACTGTACCTTTCTAAGACACTATCAATATACGATGATTGGGAGAGTCCTATCAGCTTCCTCGCTCTATCTCTATAGAGTTTTATACCTAGTATAAAGGAAGCCTCTCCCAAATCCTTCATGGAGAAGTTCTTACTCAGATAGCTCTTGACTGATTGCAACATACCTATATCATTCCCAATGATAAGTATGTCATCAACATAGAGAACTAAGAAAACTATCATGCTCTCACTTACCTTTCTATACACACAAGCTTCCTCTTCATTTTTGATGAAACCAGACCCTCTGATTACTTCATCAAAACGAAGATTCCAGCTTCGGGATGCCTGCTTAAGTCCATAAATGGACTTCTTCAGTTTGCATATTAGACCAGAGGTCAAGCTGGATGCAAAACCTTCAGGCTGTTCCATGTATATCTCTTCATCGAGATATCCATTTAGGAACGCCGTCTTCACATCCATCTGCCATATCTCATAATCATAATATGCTGCAAATGCCAATAATATACGAATTGACTTAAGCATCGCTACTGGTGCAAAAGTTTCCTCATAGTCGATCCCAGATCGCTGAGTATAACCTTTGGCAACCAGTCTGGCTTTAAAGGTTTCAACCTTTCCATCAAGCCCACGCTTCCGTTTATAAATCCATTTACAACCGATAGGAACTATTCCTTCAGGAAGCTGAACCAAGTCCCAGACTTGATTCTGATGCATAGAGTCAATTTCGGATTTCATGGCATCTTGCCATTTTCCCGAGTCAATGTCCAACATCGACTCTCTATAGGTCAAAGGATCATTTTCTTCAATTAAGAAAACTCCAAGCGCACCTTCAGGTATCTGACCATACCTAGTAGGTGGCCTAGACATCCTTTGTGACCTACGAGAATGGTGTGTTAAAGGTATTTCACTCGATTGAGCCTGAGTTTCCATCAGTGGTTCATCAGTGTTTTGATTGACTTCATCAAGTTCAATCTTTTTACAATCCCCACAATCCATAAGAAACTGTTTCTCAAGAAAAGTGGCATTACGAGCAACGAACACATTTCGTTGTTCAGGATCATAAAATTGGTATCCCATTGAATTCTTAGGATACCCGATGAACCGATACTTATACCCCCTGGGTGCAAGTTTATCCTGTTGTGCAACATTTACATAAGCAGGACAGCCCCAAATTTTAAAATATTTGAGACTTGGTTTCCTTCCAGTCAATATCTGATATGGAGTGGAAGGAACAGCTTTAGATGGAACTCTGTTCAATATGTGAGTTGACGTTTGTAGGGCATGACCCCACAGATATTCAGGAAGATCGGTAAAGCTCATCATCGATCGGACCATATCCAATAAAGTCCGATTCCTCCTCTCCGATACACCATTGTGTTGCGGAGTACCTGGAGGACTATATTGAGCTAGAATCCCATTCTCTTTTAAATAATTCGAAAATTCACCGCTCATGTATTCACCGCCTCGATCTGATCGAAGGCACTTGATGTACATTCCGGTTTGTTTCTCTACTTCAAGTCGGAATTCTTTGAACTTTTCAAAGGTTTCTGACTTATGTTTCAAAAGAAACATATACCCGTATCGTGACAAATCATCGATAAAAAGTACAAAGTATCGAAATCCACCCATAGCAGTATGATTCATTGGACCGCATACATCTGTATGTACAAGTTCCAATAAATATGAGGCACGGTGTCCTACACCTACAAATGGAGATTTGGTCAACTTTCCCTGAATGCATGATTCACAAACTGGATAAGGCTGTATGGTCAGATCAGGTATCTGTCCATCCTTAACCAGACGGGTTAGGCGTCTCACACCTATATGACCTAATCTCATATGCCATATTTTCGTTTCATTTAAAGTTTCCGAATTTCTACTAGTACTAGCTTGCATACTCATGACACTGCTTGTTGTATCTAATATATAATGCCCATTCACTAACCGACAATCAGCTAATAAAACATCATACATATCATATAATAATAAGGAACAGTTCCGAATATTCATATGATACCCTTCACTGTCGAGTACAGGAAGGGATATTATCTGTCTGATGATGTTGGGAACAAAATAACAATTATTTAATACAACATATTTATTACATGGGAGAAGTAAATCCAAATGTCCTACAGCTTCAACCTGCAGGAAATCACCATTTCTAGCTCGAAGCTTTACCTCTCCTGGCTGCAGCAATCTAACTTCCCTCAGACCCTGTAACATATTACAGATGTGAGAAGGACATGCTGTATCTATTACCCAGCCTGCATTAGCATCAAATGCTAAAGAAATGTCAATGATAGGAAAGCAAATACCTGAGGGAGCCTTCTTCAAGCTTGCAAGATATTTAGGGCAGTTACGTTTCCAGTGCCCCTCATCGCTGCAAAAGAAACATTTTCCTTTTGCCTTGCTTTTCTCTAGAGGTTTGGATATCGGTCGCTTCTGAGGACCTATTCGGGGTGTCTGCCTCATCTTCTTTTTCTTCCCTTTGGACTTCAAAGAAGCCCTCGGGGTAGAAGATGAAGCACCCTGAATTAGGAGGGATGAGCCTCCTTTATTCATGTCCTCATATGCTGTCCTCAACATGTTATGAAGTTCAGCATATGTAGGGGTCAATTCTTGCATATTAAAGTTCATGATGAATTGCGTAAATGACCCCGGAAGCGACTGGAGAATCAAACTATTCCCCAAACTATTGTTTAAAGAAATTTCCATAGTCTCAAGCCTCTCAATATATCTGATAATTTTAAGGACATGAGGACTCACTGGACTACCCTCAGGAAGTCTAGCCTGAAAGAGTGCTTTGGCGACACGATATATCTCAATCTGAGGTCTATCACCAAAAAGCTCCTTCAGGTGGAGCATGATGCTGCTAGCATTTTCCATATGGAGATGCTCTCTCTGCAGCTCATGAGACATCGAGGCAAGGATGTAAGATTTAACTTTTAAATCTTCATCCAACCATTTCTGATATGTCACCCTTTCTTCTGGGGTGGCATCATCAGAAACTCCTGAGGGCATTTTCTGATCAACAATATACCCAAGTCTCTCAGAATTCAGAACAATTTTGAGATTAGTCATCCATTCTGAATAGTTATCAGCACCCTTGAGTTGGTTGGCATCTAGAATGCGCATCAAAGGGTTGTTTGAAGCCATATTAATCTTCACAAGACAAAATAGAATAGATATGTGTCAGCGGATTATTAATTAATCAAATCGCTAATAAAAACGTTTTAAATCATGGGTATAACAATTATACAATTTTTAATTTAAAAACGCCCTCCCACTGCTTTACATAATCCCTTTAATCTCTCTAACGAGATAACGATAGTTTAAGAATTTTTAAACTATACAGTGAGAAGTGGACCCCACTGGCATTTTACTTTAGCCTCACGCTAAAGCAATATTGGCCTTTGTAAACCCAATAGGTAGACAACCCTTGTCAATTGCAACTCTTGCAACTCTTACAACTGATCCTAAATACACCTTATCCTCACGCTAAAGCAATATTGGGTAAGTGTATTTCAGATTAACTTGCCAATTATCAAATATATGTTACTGACATTATCCTCACGCTAAAGCAATATTGGATAACATGTTCGCATATATTTGACTCATCTCATGTTTTACCGGCATTAGATTAAATCACACCGACCAAATCCCTCATGCTAAAGCAATATTGGGAAAGACCATAGTGACCTATTTAATACCGTATTGACAAGGCGGATCTTTAAAATATTAACACATAACACAATAAATTTTTAATCTGATTAAGAGAGATTTTAAATACAGGCACTCATCTCATGAGAAGGTTATTCTCAATCAATTATTCAATCATGTGCAAACACAACTAACCCCCATCAGTGGGGTTCCCTTGTGGTTACCAACATGAAAAAAAAAAAATTGTCCTGGTTTATCATGTAAATTAATAACTCTTATTATTACAACTCATAAACCCCCCACATGCATAAAATAAATTTTTTTTTTTTTTTTTTTATGAACGCCGCGGCGATGCTCTTTCAGCGCTGCGGCGCTAGGGCTTCAAAAGCCTCCGCGCTGCGGCGATGCTCTTTCAGCGCTGCGGCGCTAGGGCTTCAAAAGCCTCAGCGCTGCGGCGCTCTTTTAGCACCGCTGGCGCGCTGCAGGGCAGTGCTTTCAGCGCTGGCGCGCCAGGTACTCAGCGCCCCTGTGATAACCATCGCTGGCGCGTTATACACGTAGCGCCCCAGCGTTCATATGAACGCTGCCGCGCTGAACATAAGCGTTGCGGCGTTCCAGGGACAGTTTTTTCAATTTTACATATTCAACACTTGAATTGCATCCGAACATCCCCAGAAATTGTCATACAATTTAACTAACATTTAGCCAACTATAAAAAAACACCCAAAACAACACAAAATTGCTCTGATACCAATTGTTGGGTGTTTGCATGTGGGTTTTGTGTTTAATCACAATTTATACATATCTCATATATATAATGAAGCAGCGGAAGCTTAAATTATTGCAGTAAACACAATCACAATATATTAATCAGAAACGAGATTGAGAAATAACCCTTGAAGCCTTTGGTTGGAGATTGTTGAAGTCCACCAAAATGTTGTCTTTGATCAATTCTAGTAATCAACAATGGTGGGTTTGATTATCTAGAATGACAGCTTTTGATCCAGCACTTGTTTAACTACTTAAACTTGTGTTCTTGATTTTTTCTTTTGATTAACACTTAATCAAATAATCAAAAACCTATTTTGCTAAATTAGTTTTAAGCCTTAAAAGAAAATAATGAATTCAACTCTTGAATCCATTAATTAGAAGACAATTTCTCTTTTCTCTCTTTGTAAAAATGGCTGAGCTAATTTTGCAAAATCAATTTAACAAAAACCTTTTCAATTTAATTTACATTTGTTTTATTTATACAAATGAATTTAATTTCATTTCATAACACTTAATTTCACTTAATTTCAATTTGAATTTAATCTAACCTAATCATAGTTAACTCTTAACTTTAGTTAGGTTAAACTAACATTAAAATATTCTAACTATAGTTAACTCTTAACTCTAGTTAATTAAAAGAATATTTAATTATTTTAACCATAGTTAACTAACTTAACCATGGTTAGGTTAACTTTTACTTAACCATTAAGTATAGTTAATCTAACTTAACTAAATGGTTAACTCTTAACCTTAGTTAAACTTAAATTATTTATTCAACAATTAAATAAATAATTATTTATTTGAATTATTTAACGATTAAATAATTATCAAGTGAAATTACAATTATGTCCTTACTCGGTTACCATGTTAACCTAAAGTGGGTCCCACCATCTGACCATATACTTTAGTTAACGTAACCTTAGTAAATTGCTGGATTTTACTGTATTAAACTATTTAATACGGTACGCTGCCCAAGTGCTCAAAGAGTACATTTTATATTGGGACTCCCTAGGTCCACGCCCGATTCGTCAAATGAAATTATTTCACAAGTCCGTGAACGATGCCCCACGCACACGTTACGGATATTACAAATCAGCGCGTCAGACCATACATGTTGAGGTTACTCCATATTCGTATAATCCTTCCGTCATTATATCCAGGATGAACGGGATATAGATCATTACCGTCAAATCCCGATAATTTCATCCATCACTTTATTATCTTCAGATTCGTATCTTTATGAACAATTTACGCAAACACTTTTGCTATAATGTTCGAACCTGGAGGAAACTCCTTTCCCAGGTTAATTGCTTACGGCCATAAGACTTTACAAGATACAATCTCGAAGTTCGGATATACTACCCATCTATGTGAGCTGGCGGATCCCATATCTACGCACACCGAACTCCATGAGCATCGGACCATACCCAGCGACAAGTAGCGGTCAGACCATGAAAGGTCTCTGACATACGTGGAACCAAAGTATGATGGATCTCCCACAAGTTCACCGTGGCGCTCAGGTCGAAGGACCACAAATACTACTCAACTCGAGAGGACCTTCCTTTGACGGTTTCATAGGATATCTATTGGGGTCCTCATGAGTCTGTTCAGTATCCAGTCCTAACTGAATACCTGTATGTCTATATGAACTTCAACCAAGCTCATGGTTAACTAAGAATAACCATTTGTACAATACAGCTATAGACATACATTAATCTATGTGTTTCACCGATAGACCCTCATTGGTAAACGTAGATCAGGAACTCTATATTTGAGAAGATACTTCCATAACGACATTTCTTAGTCTCTATTGCAACTCTTTGCAATTTTGTCATTACTAGTAGATTCTCAGGTCTTTGTTACATTATAGATTAGGTTCTAACTTTTTAGATCCCGCTGGGTATTATAACCTGCTAACACTTAGCATTTATAACTATCAGCTTTGCTAACTCTTAGCCATGGTTTAAACTTCTTTAAACCAGATATGAACTCATTCAGATCATATCATTTTTATAATGTTACAAGCTTAATTACCATTTAATAAAAGTTATCAGCGATTTAATAAAATATGCATTGTATAAATATTACAAACTAAATATTCATACAAACTGGGATAGCGCGTAAGCACATACCCTAACATTAATAATTGTTGTTGACCAATTAAATGTTAACACGTGATGTATAGTGAGCATTCGGTTAAGTTTATTTAATTGTGTGATAACTCGATAACTAACAAAAAACTTAAGTGCAATTTTATTTAATTATTATATAATCAATATATTTATTTTACTTAATAGTTAAGTAGAAATTAAATTAATTGTAATTAAAAGTTAATCCTAAGATACAGTTAATTTAATGAAATAAATATTAAAGGCATGGGTTAAATAATAATTAATCTAACCTAAATTTAAAAGTTAAATAAGGTTGAGTTAAAGGCATAAATTAATGGCTAAGTAGGCTTAATTTTACTAGGGGTTAAAAGTTAACTGTTGGGTTAAATATTTTCTCAATAGCTAAGTAAACTAAGTTTATAAATAAAAACGAAATAAAACAAATTATAATCTTAGATGTTTAAGGGTGGCCGGCCGCTTGAGAGAAAATATAGAGAGAGAAAGTGTTTATTTTTCCTTTTGAATTCATTTGGATTAAGATTGTTATTCTAGCAATTTAAATCTATCATTTTGAGTTTTAGAATTATCAACGGGTTTATTTTAGGTTACACTATAACTTAAACCGTTTTAAAGACTTGCGAGATGATTATTCTTAATTATTGATGTTAATGTGATTAATATATTTTATTTTGTTTATTAGTGTAATAGAACAAAATTTATTATATTTATTGTTTTAGAAATTAAATTTTTAACTTCCGCTACGTATATTATATATGAGATACATGTATATGTTTTAATAAATAGTGGACATGCGCACATGCATACATGAACTTAATACGGTTTAGAACTAAAACACCATACCCAACAGATTGTCCATTATAAGAAATAAGCTTCTTAATTCTAGATTTAAGGTTGTTTGACCATGGGGTAGAGAGTGTTGGGGGAGATCTAGTCGGTCTTTAAGTGGTTTCAGTTTAAGTTTGATAGGACCCGACCTAAGCCTTCTTTGGAAGTCGAGTCAGATCATGCGATAATATGGGACTAACATACTATTCACTCATTATATTTGATACAACGAGACTACATGCCTCAAAATGCACATAAATATACAAAACATAATAACTCATGCAACTATGCATGTCGTGGACCAGCCTCAAAATGTGAAGATTGAATCATACAGCACAAATTTCTGTGACAACTTGGAGAAATAAGAGAAAAATAAAAAAATTGTGAACTTATGGCTCAATGAGTAGACATAATATGAAAATATTATATCATTTATATGTACTGTAAATAACAGGTTCTTCATAATAATATAATAATAAATAATATGTAATGTATATGTATATGTATAAATTTATAATATAAAATGATCATAAAACTGTAAACCGAGAAATCAACTTGTACCGAAAACACGAGCTGTCATAAAATTTGTGTTAAAACTAAAACCATAACATAATACTAAAGATCTAAAAATTTGGAAGTATAAATTATTATGAAATTTGTTATGAGGTTGAATATGTGTAACATAGCTTTAGAAATATATATATACTGAAAACTATACCAAACTTGTATTTAAAGAAAAATTGGTTTAATCTGACGGAGTAACTCATGCACAAGTAAAATTGGGGATCTGAGCCAGTCTAACCTGGTGGAATGCTTCATTGCTCGAGCAGAGCAAATTAAATTGGTATAATGCATGCGCAGAACAACTACACTAAAGGGGAGGGTATACATCTGATGATTAAAAAATTACTATTATATAATATCCTACAAAAAATATAATTATTTTAAAATAAATATTTCTGTATTGAATATAATCATAAGCTATATTATAGTAAATTTTAAAAATATTTCTGAATATATTAAATTGCATAAATATTTATTTATTTAAAATAAATTATGAATAAATTTGATAACGTGTAATTTAAACATAAACTGTTGTATTAAAAATATATAAAATATATATAATTATTCACTCACAAAGTTACGTTAATCTCGAACTGAATCCGAATTTTAAAATTTACCAATTATCGATACTCCTCTTATATAATAAGATATAAAAATATATTATTAATACTGATACGTAGTATAAAAATTAAACACAAATATTATATCATAAAATTGTTACCTACTGAATCACTGAATATCAATCTAATTACTCAAACTAATTTATTAAAATTTATCTTTTATTTATTTTCTCATCTCCCTTCTCAGCTTCCTCTTTTTCTTTTCCTTTCCCTTCTTATTAGCTTTCTTTCTTATTCTTTTTTCCTTTGTTTATTCTCTCGAAGTGCTTCTCTTGTTTCTTTTCAAAGAAACGATGCAATTGCTTCATTTATAGTCAAAATAGCCACCCACCAAAAGGCCACCGCCTGTAATATTTATTTTATATTTTATTCATTTTTTTCCAACTCACCTCTTCTTAAAGCAAACACGTGTATTATATTAATGGATCGAACCTAAAAACCTTGGGACATGTATAATTTTTAACAAATATTACAATATTTTTTTATTTTTAAATAATATCTTATATATTTACTAAATTAGTTTTTTAACTCAAAAATAATTATATATAATTGATTCTTAAATAAAAATACAATAAGGTAAAATATTATGATGTGTGCTATTCATAATGAAGAACAAGTAATTAATAAAAATAAAATAAAAAGTCAAGGAAAATAAAAAAAAAAAGTCTTAGAAGCTCATTGAAGTTTATAAGCAAATTTGAGATTACTCACTCAATAAAATCTAACCAGACATTTAATTATGTAATAAATAATTGAATCTAATCAATCAAAATATAACGAGTGTTCAAAAATTTAATAAAACAAATACTATTGATTTTTTTTAAGGATAAACACTTGACTTAATCACATAGAATTTTTTTAATGATTAATAATTTTTTTGATTAATCAATATATGTTATTTAGGTTTTACTCTTAGAGAGGCAATATTTAAGTTATTTATAATAGTTTAATTTAGTAATATTATATTTAAAAAAAGAAAAAAAACTGATGAACCCCTAAGCTATAGTGAAAATGACAAACAAACATCATGTTTGAAATTAAATGATATTTATACTCTCATCCATTCATTTTTTCGTTAAAATTAGTTAATAATTATTGATCTTGTTAAGGTTCATTTGCCCTCAATGAGTGGTGACTAATGTTGACTGACCATTGAATGATGATGTATCAATTTGTCTAGACACCATCAAGCTTTAAAATTTATGATTTACACGATAATGAGATTATTCTAGCTAATTAAATATTGAGATAAACTCAAAATTTAATAAAAAATTCATTTGACAATCATTATGGGCCCTCCACTATTCTCATTAATTTTATAACTCATCTAATGTTATATTGGCAAAAGTAACATTATCATCGTATAAATTATAAAATTTTATCGTCTCGTGGTGTTTATAAAAACTTAATATGCACTAGTCAATGGTTGATTAATAGTAGTGCGCAATAATCTGTCAATATTTATAATATTGATGATTTTTTATTGAAGAAAAATAAGTCATTTAACAATATTAAATTTAATTTTAATAAAAAATTCATCAAATGGAGTATAAATGTCACTTAATTTCTAACAATAAGTGTATCGTTTTTTTTTATAAATTAATAACTATTTAACATGTTACGTAAAATTAACATTATTAAAATACTAATTGAGTAGTGTGTGTTTTTTTTTTCTTTTCAAAAGAATGAAATTATATCTCGTAGAAGATTTATTATTAGATTCAGATAAATCATGAGTTGTCGATGTATGGTGTAATCTACATCATCTTGTCAAATTGGGTTTGTTCTTTAAATAATATATATATATATATAATTAAACTGGTCGAATAGACTAAACGGCTAATTTCATCTCATGTGATATCGGAGGTTTCAGTTTTTTAAGCTTTGATTATACCTCTTCTGTTTGAGTCAAACTATTGATTCTAATCCGATAATTTTGACTTGCATGAGGCCTGGCTTTATTAATCAAAATCAAGAGGAACATCATCTAACACGGCGCATGGCTGTCCGGTGGGAATTAGTTGGAGTGCACAATTCATATACTCGATCGATCGCATTGGGAAATGCCACAATATTCACGGTGTTGTCGCCTTCTTTCAAGGATTGCAAATCTTGGGATGTTTGTTATCGTAAACGTAAAAATGATTTGTGTTTATGATTCTTCTTAAGCTACTTTATTGGGATTTTAAAATATCAGTTAAATTATATGTATCTTTTGTTTGATTTTGGGGACACCCTCGAAATCGATGCATCTGATGTCTCTTTTTTGGTCCGAAACATTGTTCCTAGCTGGTAGCCATTAATTTCAAGCTAGTTCACTTCATACTTTCATCTCATTTTTTAATTATTGGTTATTTCTTATTTTTATTATTCGATCACATAACTCAATATATAAAAAAATGTAAATGGTGTATCTAATTGCTCTCACAAACTTTGACCTAATATCATAAACTTTTTGCACAAGACCTTGATGATGATCACTTAGTACAATGCATTTCTCCTTCACGTCAACTCTTAAACACACAAAATATTATTTAACGTAAACTTTGCAATGAAGACTGAGGAGCTGATTCCAGACTCATAAGGGTATTAATGGATATTCATTATTGGTAGAGTAAAATAATTTCCTAAAAGGCTTAACTATGTGACGTGAACATTGCTCTTTTAGTTATAATTGTGTCAGTGGACATATAATTAATGAAGACCAAATTAGTCGTGCATTCACCCTTGAAACAAAGGGATAGAATAATTAGATATGTAATTGCATAAAATCTCCTTTTTTTGCATAGAACATTAATTCTAAGCAATTACCAAACTGATAAAATTACTCAACTCCAGTTTTATTTATGAGGGTGGCAATTTGGTGATCAAATTCCATGTGACACAGAATATTTTAGCATCAATGGTAAGAGTGGCAACTGACTTATAACTGCCGCCCTCATTTAAGAAGAACCAACTACCATGATCTCACATAATATGCCTGCCCATCATCAGTAGATATCTTGCATTTACGTCACTCGACACCATCGTTATATTTTGCACATGCAAATAGAGATGGTATATATTCATCGGTCGACAGAATAATAACAAAACTATATCCACGTACATCTAAAATCTTACTGAAAAAAATGCACCTGAATTGGTGAAAAGCATTACCAAGTGATTTTTGCATGAATCTTTTTCTCTTGTAACTTTTCCTGGTAAATTCTTAGCTGGATAGGATAAATTTGAAGATCAACACTGCTGCACAGTGGCTGTGCCAACTACTACACCAAATCTAATAAACGTTATCAATTTATGGTAATGATCAACATCATCTTGATCGATCAGTTGCCTGTCCATATAGATGATAATTAATTGACTGATGCGAATGAAGATACTATTTAATTTCTACTTGCTCGTGGAGTATTGAACCCACTGATACAAATGTCCACACAATATTAGATTTCTTCACTGAAGAGGAACTATATATATATATATATATATATATATATATCAGTGACTTGCATATACATATATAGTTCGAAATAATTAATTAACCTTGTATATCTTAATGAAGTTGCCGTAATCCACATGCAATGAACATTATCAAATGCCATTTTTTGCACTCACTTGAAGGTTAGTGTATAGACTTGATAATCTGAATCGTAAGCGGACGACAAGAAGAAAGGAGGAGAGTTGACAGAAGAATGTCAGAATTAAAAAAAAAAAAAAGAGATCTCTTAATTTAAAGCAGTAATCTATGATTTACAAAGAAATAGAAGATAAAATGGCATTGTAACTCATTAAAATCCACCAGCCTATATTATAAGTCATATATATTATGCATTTGATATATGGCAAAAGGTAAATTTCTGCCGTAGGATATTGAGGCTCGAACTAGCTAGCTAATCAATCTACTTAACAGAACATTTTAGACGACAAAATAGTCAAAATAGGTTCACGTCATGTACTCTAGCTTTTAAGAAAATTAAGACGAGAAGAATTATAGGGATTATTAAAAGAGCAAAAAGTAGAGCTTCTATTAATCAGTTGTGGGAAGGAGGATGAGTCTTTGGTGGTGAGTAGTCTGAATTAAAACCAGGATGTTTCTCGCCGCGTTTATTGCGAGGCACTCGCCAAGAAACTGAAACCAGAGACTCGGTTTGAACAGCACCTGAAGTCTCTTCATTTTCAACATCATTTGCTATCTTCTTATGATCAGCTTTCGTGTCTTTCAGTTGCTCATGAGTTTTATCAGCCATGCTAGTGCTTCTAATGCTCTCTCCGTTTGCTGCTCCAAGCTCATTTGGCAAGGAAGACGTTGTCTTTGGCAGTGCTGGTATCTTGTCGATATCCTTCTCATCATTCTGCACAACCCCACAAAAGTTAGAAAGCGTTTTCGCTAGTGTTGGAAATATTAACACTACATTTACAAGTAGTTGAAAACCTAAAGAAGAAGAAATAGAAGGGACGATGGCTTACAACGTGGAGTGAAAAATATTTTCGCAACACTAGTAATCGTAAACATGCATATTGACTAACCTTATTAAAAATGTAAAATTTCTTTTCAAGCTTCTTATCAACGTCACCTAGACGCTGGGCGATGCATGCATGTAAAGAGAGACACAAAAAGAAAACAAAAAGATGATGAGAGATCGACATATTACTAAGAGTTGAGCCTGACAATGTGAATAATGGAGATGATGGTGAAGAGAAGTTCTTGGTATTGTTGGAGAATAGAAGTAGAAGTACGCTATGGGTAGTGATCAAGATAGTGGTGGTATTTGTAGTAAGAACATTAAATGCAGGGTTTCAAAGGAGATTTAAAGATGTTCTATTGTAGAACATGTATGGGTGAGGAGAAGTAAGAAAGGAAGATGAAGTTATGGCTGGCCTCTCTTTTTGCCCCTTCTCATTCACATTTCAATCAATTGGGTCCCAAGAAACAGACCGCTCACCAGGGAAAAAGAAGCAACATAGATCCTTCTTTGTAGATACTTTGGGATAGAGAGAAGAAGCGAACACTGAACATGCAGAGTCCAAAGAAGAGATTTTCCTCTCAAATAATATACATATATATACATATATATATATAAACAATAAAGAAAGAAATAAAATAGTAAATGTAGGACCATATATTTACTAAAACAAACAAAACACATTAAAGAAATGCTTAATCGTTTTTACCAAGAGCTTCATTTCCCTCGTTGTTGTGCCCTCCATGTTCCTTGCCCTAGCCCGCCTCTTATTCTATATGAATTTATTCCAAGACCTTTTGTACTTCTTGCGAAAAGTCGGAAGCCTTTTTAAGAGTAAGAAGACATCAAACATCCTTTACAGTAACTTTATGACTTATATGCCCCTTGTCCCACGAGCGACTGCAAAACTTGATTTTCGCGTTCTATTTAAAATATTCTTGAGAATTCTTCTGTCCTTTAATTCCACTTCATTTTAGAAAATTCCATGATTGTCATTTCTTTTAAGGAAGAAATATAGTGTAAGAATATTAATTAAAAATTATCGGAATATGATTTAAAGATCAAATCAAGTGTATAGAGTACGTAAAAATCGAAAATAGAAGTGAAAGAAGGTATAAAACGAAGAAGAACGTGGCACACGCCAATACCGCGGCGACTAAGAGTGAGCGCCACGACACCGAAACTAGAACCTGAGTGCAATGACACCAGGTGATCAGTGCTGCGGCGTCCGTGTGGGCACACCAGCACCGCAGCGATAGGCACTGAGCGTCGCAACGCTTTAGTGATGGGCACTGAGCGTCACGGCGCTTTAGCGATGGGCACTAAGCGTCGCGATGCTAGACGTGGGAACAGTTTTTCGATTTGAGACTTTCTTATTTTGTCTCTCACTTGCTTCATGACTATCTAATATGACTCCCACACATTTATAGTAAATTTAAGACGTTCTAAAGCCTATATAAAGGCTCTCAATGAGTTTGAAAACACATCTTTGTGATAACCCAAGGAATCTTAATGATTAAATCTTCTTGTGGTTTTTTGTGAGAGAAAATCCCTAGAGTGTAAAAGAGAGTTTTCTTTATGATCTTTCTTGTAAAAGACATACTTTGTAAGTGTCTTGTGATTCAATAATAAGAGTGAGTGATCTTGATCCGCCGTAAACATAAGCAAGTTGCTAAACCACGTAAAGTTTTGTGTGTTCTTCTTTTACCATTTCTCTCTTTATTTCCTTAATTGCTTGTTCTACACTATTTGCTTGGGTGATATTACTTGTTTGTATGATTTCACTTCAACAAAATAGTATGTGACAAGTTCCTCCAAGTCCACCCAAAGAAAGACTAAAACTTCTGAGATGGAACTTGAAGAGTACCAATTAGCCAGAGACAGGCTAAGGAGAACGATTAACCCACCAGCTAAGTATGCACAAACAGATCTAGTTGCTCATACTTTTAATTCTACTTACACTTTTGAGTATGATGAGCTTAGAACATATGGTGAGGCTATATATAGTGAAAACAATAAAGAATGGCAGCAGGTCATGGAAGAAGAGATTAGTTCTCTAAAAAAGAATAATACTTGGAAGTTGGTGGAGAAACCTCAAAAGAAACTAATTGGGTGCAAGTGGGTGTATAAGGTGAATGAGGGGATATTGGGGATAGAACTTATAAGATTCAAGGCTAGGTTAGTTGCACAAGGTTTCACTTAGAGAGAGGGAGTTGATTTTCATGAGATATTCTCTCGAGTCGTCAAGCACACATCTATTAGGATTTTGTTAGCCATGCGTGAAAATTTTGATTTACATCTAGAGCAAATGGATGTAAAGACAGCTTTTCTGCATGGAGAGTTTGAAGAGACGATATATATGGCACAATCGCAAGGGTTCGAGTAGCCCGAGAAAGAAGATCATACTTGTTTGCTAAAGAAGTCATTATATGGATTAAAGCAATCGCCTAGACAGTGGTATAGGAGATTTAATGAATTTATGATGGTTTGTAGCTTTAGTAGGAGTAAGTATGACAGATGCATATACTTCAAGAATATAAGTTGTAAGATGGTGTATTTGCTTCTATACGTCGATGATATGTTGATCACATATAAGAACATAGAAGAAATACAGAAGCTCAATAAGCAGTTGAGTGGCGAGTTTGAGATGAAGGATTTAGAAGCAGCAAAGAGAATATTGGGTATGGATATTGTGAGGAAAAGAAGAGATGTTATCTTCTTGTCCCAATAGCAATATATACTCAAAATTCTAGAGAAGTTTGGTATGTCTAATGCAAAGGTTGTCTCTACTCATTTGACGATGCATTTCAGATTTTCAGCAGCACAGTCGCCGACATCCGAAGAAGAGAAACTATAGATGAGTAAACTATCATATGCAAGAATTGTGGGAAGCATCATGTATGCAATGGTTTGCACAAGATCAGACATAACATAAATTGTGAGTGTAGTGAGTAGTTATATGGCAAATTCGGGCAAGGATCATTGGCTTGCAGTAAAGTGGATTCTGAGATATCTTAAGAGGACGTCAAATCACGGGTTGGTGTATAAAAGGGATGAGGACAACAGTGAAATGGTAAGAGGGAACGTAGAATCAGATTATGCAAGTGATCTAGACAAAAGAAGATCGTTGACGGGCTACGTATTCACAGTGTTTGGGTGTAGTGTATGTTGGAGATCAGTTCTATAACATGTGATTGCACTATCTATCACAAATGTGGAGTACATAGTTGTTGGTGAAGCTATTAAGGAGGTCGTATATTGAAAGGCATATGCGCTGAGGTATTGGTTAGAGAAGATGTGAACATCAGTGTATATTGTGATAACCAAAATGCTATATACCTAAGCAAGCATCAAATGTTCCATGAGATGTCGAAACACATTGATGTGCGGCTCCATTACACTCGAGAGATTGTCTAAAGTGGTGAAATTAGTATAATGAAGATAGCATCGTCTAAAAACCCTGTTGATATGTTGACTAAGCCACTGCCCTCGGTTAAGTTCATCCTATACAATGACTTAACCGAAGTCACTACTTGTGAGGGTGACCGAAGATACGGAAATGAGAGATTGAGTTACTTTATGGATGATTTTGAATCAATGAGGGGATTTTGTGAGAATATTGATTGAAAATCATCGGGATGTGATTTGAAGATAAAACTAAGTGTGTAGGGTACGTAAGGATCGAAGAAGAATACGAAAGGAGACGAAAAATGAAGAAGGATGTGACAGGTGCTAGCGTCGTGGCTACCAGGAATGGGTGTCGTTGCGCCAAAACTAGAATCTGAGTGTCGCGGTGCCCAAGCGGGCTCACTAGGGCTGTGGTGATGGGCGATGAGTGTCGTGACGCTGGACACGAGAATAGTTTTTTTTATTTGAGACTTCCTTATTTCGTTTCCCACTTGTCTTAGGACTCCCTAATACAACTCTCACACATTTATGGTAAATCTAGGATGTCATAAAGCTTGTATAAAGGTTTTCAATTGGCTTGTAAACACATTTTTTTTATATTCCAAGAAATCTTAGTGATTAAGCCTTCTTTGTGGTCCTTCATTAGATAAAATCTCTATAGTGGAAAAGAGAGTTTTATTTGTGATATTGTTTGTAGAAAGTATACTTTGTGAGTGTCTTGTGATTCAATAGTAAGAGTGAGTGATCTTGATCCGCAATGAACATAAGTAAGTTGTCAAACCACATAAATTTCAATGTATTTTTTTTTTACCATTTCTCTCTTTATTTTTTTTAATCGCTTGTTTTGTACTATTTAATTGAGTAATATTGCTTGTTTGTGTACTTTCACTTCAACAATAAAATTTTAAAAATATGTCATCATTTTATAATATATCGTAAATTATGTAAAAATTATAAATTAATTAAATAATATCACATAATAATATTATTATCATATAATAAATTATATAATCTACCAAATTATTTCTCTATATATAATTCTATGAATTGTGTTTGATAGTTTACATATATTTTTGCATTAATTTCTATTTATCTCAACATATTACACAAAAGGAATTTCCTTTCAAATCAGATGTTTTCTCGAAAAAAAATTCTTATCAATTTTCATATTGAACTCATGGTATATTGAACTGAGGCATTACTTTTATAATACAAAAAAAAAATAGTTAGTTCACGAAATTGATCACCGGTACTTTATTTGTTAATTTATTTCCCAAGTAAAAGACATTTGATCAGATTTTTTTTTTGGTCAAATACGATTGCTTGTATATGTCAAGAAGATTTCAAGTAAAACGATTAAAATTTAGGGAAATTTTCGGCAATAGCTAAATTTGAGGAGTTTTATTTTTTTAACCACCATTTTAATTTTATGATTTTTTTAGTTAAACAAATTACTTTTTATTTTTTATAAAAATACATTTTCACTATTTATATAGTACCCACTATAATAAATAATATTTTGCTACAGTAAAATTATTCAAAATTAATTTTTTATTAAAATTATATTATTTTTATGTTTATTTTAATCATATTATAACAAATTTTACATAAATAATATAATTATTTAATATAATTAAATTAAAATAAATAAAAAATAAATTTCATAAACAAATACAAACATAATTATATTTATTGATAATTAAATAAAATAAATATATTTAATTATTTATGAATAATATAAATTAATCATGCTATATATAATAAAATAAAATTATAAAAAAAATAAATTAAAATATTGAATAAAAATATTAAACCTATATTTAAGTGCAATAAAAAACTTATCGCGCCCATATTAAAACTTATCGTGCTCATATGTAAGCGTAATAAAAAAATTTATCACACTCAAATATGGGCACGAAAAAAATATATCGACCCCATATTTGGGCGCAATAAAAAATGTAGTCTTTTTTTTAATTTTATTATTTATTATAATATTTTTATTTTATTTTTACTTATTATTTTTATACTTAATATTTTTTAATTTTTATTAGTATTTTATTTTATATAATTAATTTATATTATTTATTAAAAAGTTTTATTTATTTATTAAAATTATATTTATTTAATTTAATTATATTATTTGTTAATTATGTAAATTGATTATATTATTTATTTAGTTTAGTTTAACTATATATTTATTTAAATTTTGTAATAAATTGATTAAATTAAATAATTAACAAATAATATAATCAAATTAAATAAATATAATTTTAATAAAAAATACAAATTTAAATTTGAATAAATATAATTTTAAGTAAAATAAAATTAAAAATAAATTAGTTATAAAATTAAATTAAATTAAAAAAATTATTGTAACAGATACTGTTTAATATAGTAAATTATTGTTTATTAAAGCAGATATTGTCTAAATAGTAAAATGATAATTTTATCTAAAATAATTTATTTGACTAAAAAATTAAAAAATTTAGACGTTGGCTAAACAAATTAAGAGCCCTCAAATTTAACTATTGTTAAAAATTTCCCTAAAACTTATCATAGTTCACGGCTCTCTGAACTCTTATCCTATCGGCTCCTTAAAGCTTAGAAGTCCGTAGCTTCATGTTGTGAATTCCAAGTCTCCTACCAAGAAAAATTTCGGGAAATCATCTAAATCGTAGGAATGGATGTGATTGATTTTGCACGAGAAAAAAATTTAATATATGAAAGATAATATAATCATTCAAATATGTTTTTTTTTTATAATTATTTCAACTATAATTTATTTAATAATTTTCAATTTAAATACATACATGTTAAAATTTTATTGGATCTAAATGTAGTAAAGTTTTTTCCCAAACTATTAGTACATAGCAATAGCATGATGGGTGAGTGGGACCGACATAAACAGTCAAAAACACACACGCGTGGGGTCTACTTAAGGACTAAAGGGACAAGGATCACCACCCCGTTCCTTGTTAATCTTGCGTGAAACACAAAAAGAGTGACCCAACCGTCGAAACCGCCCTAAGTGACACATGGCAAGCACCCATGTGATTCATTCAATTGCCACGTGGACGTGGACCCGACGTGTAGCCGCCGAAACGCATCTCTTTGGTCCTCTAGTGGTGGTCCACCGTCCACATCAAACCCCACACAGGCGCGACCTAACCCCACTGAAACCGGACCAGGACCATTTTTATAATATTATCAGGCCATCAGCAGTATGAATGCGGATTCCATTGTATCACAGTGAGGATGTTCGCATGTTATAACCACTCTTTTTTTTTATTGTACATTTGAGTTTGGTATGTTTGGTTTTCTATTCATTCATTTGTAAGTATTCGTGGTTTTTTGGACTAGTGAGGTTGGGTAAGAGCGACGGCGCGACAGGCTCGGCTTCCCAGGTGGCTGGGGTTTCGGGTTTGGGCATTGACAATCGGCTCGACTTGGTTTGTCCTGTTAAAGTCAAGCAGTCTTGGTTGGCTCGGCCCCGTTGTCCCCACAGCAATTTTATAGCTAAATCCGCGCATCGTGGCTAATGAAAATTCTCAGTATTTATCCCATAAATCGAAAATTGTTAACTTATTGTTGGATAACTTAAATTATATCTACAGCGACTTAGATAACCAATATTATAAATTTATAGAATTAATTAGATTAATCTCACTTGAACAAAGTAAGTATTCTCAAACTCTAATTTAATTAAAATAACACAACTAACTTGGACAAAAATATATATAATAATTAAAATATGCTAATAGAATAGTTATAAAAAAACATAACACGACTCTTACAGAACCATCTAAACTATCTATTTCAGTTCATTTCTCCCGTCTTTGACTCAGTACGAAAATTTGACATGTCAACGTGACATAATGGACGAAGTTGGTCCGTTGTGTTAGTACTTAGTTCTTTTCTTTTCTTTTCTTTTCTTATTTTCTTGTGGCCCAAAAACTTTTGCGTTGGCTACAACTGCTGGACCGAATCCAGCCTGGTAAAACTGGTTGTTTTCACCGCTTATGCTGAAATTTGCTTTCGTTATTGAATTGCAGATTGTTTAATAAACGACAATTAGTTCCTTGGTTAGAAGTCCAGTTCCGAGCTTCGTTGACAAATGGGCATCGGGCAGAGGATTATCAATTTCTTTTTTTATTATTATCAAAAGAGGCGTAAAGTCAAATATCAACAAAAATGAAGCTTAGCCACAGGACCAGTTCATTTCTGGTATTTGAAGATTTAAACATATCTTCTCTCGAAAGCAAACAAGATAGAAAATTAAACTTCTTTTGTCTTTCTTAATACACAAAGAATTGAATCTCATCGAGAGAACTTTCTGGACTATGCTCTAGGGTTGAGGAACCCACGACAATTTTTTTTTTTTTTTGAAATATTTGATATTTTCCTTTTTAATAGAAAGGAAGTTCTTTCATTTCAAAATCTCAATAATATTCTGTATTTGAATCTTTCGAATATTTATATTTGATCAATTGAGATATCTGAAAACAATATTTTTTTTTATTATTTCTTCATTCGAAATTCGAATTCAAAGTGAATTCTTCTTCTATTTTTGTATTTTTTCTACACTAGATTCAAAGACTAACCGCCGAATCACAACTAAAAAGTAGAGACTAGATTCATAGGCGCGATACTTTGTACGCGATACTTTGTACTAGAACTCATGCTTGACAGAAATAATGGAACAAGCGACAATACAAAGATTATCACAATTCCAATGAAATTTAGAAGTTGTTCATCAGTCATATCACAGTTTTTAGAACAGCTATTTACCGAGTATAAATGCACAAAGGTGGGAATATGACTGGCACAGAGACGTTTCAAGTAAATGCAGGAATTAAATTCAAGATGTGTGGATAACAAAGGAACACATAGGCAGAGGAAAAGGGCTATAGCAGAATGTACTGTCCAAATGAGTTTTCTCCACTGTAAGTAACATAGAGAAACCCATCCTCATCCTTCTTTTCATTGTAAATGGTAGACATTATAGCCCCTGCAGAATGAAAGTTATCAACGAATTCTTTGAGTTACCATGATTTTTAAACATTATTTCCAAAATATTACCAGCAGAATAACAATGAAAGAGGAGAGAAGATAGAGGAATGAGAGAGCACGAATCAGTATGATGCAGTACCAGTGGGTGGGAGGACATTGTCCACAAATATAAAGATTGCCTTTTCTGCACTCAGTTTAATTCTCTTCCGTATCACATAGACAAACTGACCCACTGTTAAGTCAGCAGGGACTAAATATCTGCAACATTGGAACCAAGTAAATACATAAATTCAAGACTACTTTCAAGCATATAGACAAAAATTGGATTAACCATAGTGATAGCAGTTAGTCTATATTCTTTTAATCATTCCTTCCAATCCAAATTTCTTGTTTGACAATAACCACTTAATAAGGGGTACCAGACAAGAAAGGGCACCCATGTAGAAGGGCTGAATCACTGTCAGTTTCCAAGTACCATAACACATGATATATGACAATAACAATGATAGTGATAAGTACCAACTATGAGAAAACAAGAAGCTGCAGATCTACATAACAGTAACACATAGAAACCCTCAAGTAGCACAAAATTGCTACTTACTTTTTCTTGTCAATGTTAGGAATATCACTTCTCTCAGCCTTTTCGACAATCACCTATAATGCAGAATAGCAAACATCAAATAGAAGTAAGATTGCGACACTGCAAAGGCAACAATTATGAGGTCATAGAAAAGAATTCGGTGCTTTTATAAAGACAAGTCTTTCTTGAAGCAGGACAAGAAATCAATGAAAGCACAAGCCAATCACTTACAAGAAAGGTCAAGGTATCCACAGGAAATTTTGTAAACAAACACTTTTATCACATTGACTTACAACAAACAGCTAGAGTTTGATTCTTTTGTTTTTGGATGAGGCGTCAAAATGCTTAATTCTTTGTGAAAAATGCAAAGATACTGCTGGTTCCAATTCAAAGGGTGAAGATCAACTAAAGCCCATTCTTTTCTCTAGCCAATTCCAAACTATGTTTGACACCAAAGAGAGAAAGGAAATTCAAAATATTATATAAATATGTGTATCTGTCTCATCTATTTAAAAATATTGTCTTTCCTCCCTCGGGTTCTTTCTAAAGTCCAAGTATAGGATTTAGAAGCTGCTCCAGAGCAGAATAGGGTTACCGGTTAATTTACTTCCTTCAACAGAAAAGTAAGTTAACAAGCGTACAGTTGATGCAAAGAAGCACATAACAGCACATATCGTTGGAAGATAGATAACACTAACAGCTTGCGTAATGTGTATATTGGTGCCCTCCCAGCAATCCCAATACCATCCTATGGTAGGACAAGCTGCCTAGACTAATCATAAACAACATAATTGGGGAATGGGCGGACTGTTGAAGTATTCTCTAACAAGAAAATCTTATTCTGCACAAGAAAATTACAGGCTGATACTGCATTTTCCTCCATTGATTTCATATATGGATTGTTAAAAGTATAAATCACATCGAGAGAAATTTCTATTAACCATGAATAACTTTATAAAACGTAATCAAGAAATGAATTGCTATGGTAATCATACTACAACACACAATTAATATTAGACTTCAGATGCTAAAAGAAGTTGAACAAGTAACAGTACTCAAAAGTCAATGCATTCAAGTCAATCTATCCCTTAAACCTATCAAAGTAGAAGTAAAAATATGATCATACGATTGCATCAAAATAATAACAAGATCAAAAACATTAAATATAAAGTCCAATTCTTACAGGAATTCTATCTGGGTATTTCTCCCTAATTCTTTCAGCCTCAGCAAGCCTTTTTTCTGCAAATACAAGACACCAGAAATTTATTCCACGACCAAAAATAGATGACCGGTAAAAAAAAAATTCATAAATTTTTTTTTTAAAAAAAAGCACCAAATTCATGCTCAATCTTGAAGCTGCTTTTAGTCATTTTCGTTGATTACACTGCATAAGAAAAACAACAACCCTTAGCGCTTAGAAGATAAATTGATCACCGATAGCAGAAAACTGCGATCGAAATCAACACTTGAGGGACGCTAATGAAATTCGAACATATCTAAGCTAATAAACGTATAAACGATTCAATTAAACCGACAATTTGTACCAAAATCGGAGGGAAAAAAAATAAAGTAAAATATATTCAATCAATTACCAAATGCTGTGACTGGTAGCTGAGAATATAAAAAACAGAAATTTCGAAATCAATAAACTAAAAGAGAAAATTCGATTCAGGCAACTTATAATGAAGATTAAACGAGGGAGAAGACAACTAAAAGAACTGATATATATATATAGCTCTGTCTTTGAGTTGAGAATACAAGATGGATAAACCTTTTTTTTTATTAAAAAAAATAGTTCACGTGACGTGTTAATGATATAATTGACAAAATAACTAAATTTTAAATTAATATTTTCTAATAAATATTATTAGTTGGGAAATCGATGTGTGTGTTTTCTTTGCCTTTTCGTCCTAATTTTTCTGATTTTTTAAAGAAAAATTCTCATAATTAACGAGATTTTTAACTATATATTTTTTTTATCATAGTCAAACATTTTATGTTATATTAATTAAATATAATATTTTTTTATTTTACTCTTCACAAAATAATCTCCTTTTTCAGTCGGCCAACGCGCCTTCATAGCTCTCAACACCACCTTTCACAATTCTTTTTGCCAATGTTAATTTTTTTTCTTCTAAAATTCTCTTAAACTTATAGATTAATTACAAATTTAGTATATTTTAAAGATTTTAACTAAACTAATAAAGTATAGAGTTGAAAAAATTAAAAATTGATAAAAATTAATAATTTTTTTATCATAAATTTAGTTTTAAGTATTTTTGTGTTATTTTTTTATAATTATTAGAAATATATAATTGTAGTGTTAGTAATGGATAAAATAGGTTGAAAATGAATGTAAAATATTAAAAATGACACAAAAATGATCAGATATAATTGAAAATACAAAAAATGGCAAATTTCAACCATTTTTAAGCTGCCACGCGCCAAGCTGTTGCACGTCTCAGTGCAACAAGGTGTCGAGGCACGCCTTTTTGCGTGCCCAGGTGCGCAACAAAGCACGTAATAAGGCTCGCCCTAGCGGCTTGTTGCACGCTGATGCACCGGGCATTAGGGCACGTAACAGCTTGGCATGTGACGCAACGAACCACGTGGCGATGCCGTGTGGCATTGTCAAATTTTTTATTTTATTTATTTATTTATATTAAGTTTATATTTGTATATATTTATTTATATATTCAATATTTTGTATTATTTTTAATTTAATATATAATTATACTAAAATGAAATTATTTTTTTTAAGTACTACTAATATTATTATAGCACAAATTTTTATTATTATATGCTTTGAGGGAAGATGGAAGAGTTCTAGTAATAATTTTAAAATATACATTGGATAATAAAATAAGGATATGATAGTTCTAAAAAATATTAAATATGAAGCGTTGTTGAGAAGAGTTTGTCATCTTCTGAGAGTTAATTAAGTGCATTATAAAGTGACTATGAAGTTCGAGGTTCCTTCAAGTACTATAAAGTTGAAACCTATCCTACTTGAAAATGACGACAATGCAATATTGTGATTGAGCTTACAAAATAATATGACTATACATATTTGTGTAACAGTGGATGCTCGAGCTTTTGAATATAAAAGTAATGTAGAAGCATCTATAGAAAAAAAATAAGCTTATGCTAATCAATTCGCATCGGCAACTCTTGTGTATACTTTAAATCCCTCGGAGGATTATTATTATTCTCTTTCGATGTTCAACGAACAACTAAGCTCACGTATTATAATAGTTAGATATATAGAGATGTTGTCATTGATATTGACTATGATATTGGTCAAAATTAGGGGTGGGCACGGTCCGGTTCGGTTTAATTTTTTTGAAAAATAAAATCGAAATAATTTTTTTAATGAGAAAAATCGAACCGGACCGAACCGAATTTTTCGGTTCGGTCCGGTTCATTTTTTTTGGTTTTTTTTAAAATTTTAAATTATGGATTTTTTTAATTTTTGGTTCAATTTTTTCGATTTTTTCTGAATTTTTTTTTCAAATTTTTTCGTTTTTTTGTGTGGAAAAAACCGAACCGGACCGGTCGATTTTTTACCCTAAAAAAACTGAATTGATTTTTTGTTAATAAAAACGGACCGAACTAGCCGGTTCGGTTCTTGGTTCTTTTTGCCCACCCTTAGTCAAAATGTTAGATATAATGTGAGTAATGATGGAAAAAATGAGGAACGTTACGAGAATGATAATCGTGGTTACGATGTTGGTTATGAGATTGATGTTGATGGTAAAAATGATAATGATGATTATTATAATTATTATGAAGAAACTAGGGATGAGAATGATGATGCTAGTGATAATGATGAGCATAATGATGATGATGATGATAATGATTACGATAAAGAATAAAATGGTTAAGGTAGAAAACTCATTTCAGTTTTAGCTCGAAATACCATCATTTAACTTAAACATATCGGAAAAGATATCTTATACTGAGATTGATGATGTGTTTGTAGGAAAGTTGTATAACAACAAAGATGAAATTCATGAAGTTATAAACATAGTTGTATTGAAGGGCAAATGGAGCTTCAAAGTTTATAAGTCCACCAAAAATCGTTTCAAGTTGAAATGTGATGATGACATATACAAGTGAAAATTACGGGCAGTATCGATGAAATAACGATATTTTTTCATCGTAAAACAGGTAGATGCATAGCACACTTATGTTTTGAGTAAATTGTGAGATGGTCACCGGTAAGCCAAGAGCTGAATTATTGCTAAGTAATAAAAAATAAATTTATATCGTTTAATATAAATTATAGGCGGAAGAAAATTCAAGCAGACATACATAAAGAATTCAATGCTCAGATAATGTATACTACATCTTGGTAAGTTGAGAAGCATGCATTAAGATTGATAAGAGGTGCTCCAGATGATTCATTCAGATTGCTTCATGCATACAACTATGTGTTGCAACAAAATAACTCGGGTACGGTTACTCATTTAGAAACTGACAAGAATAATCACTTCAAGTATTTATTTTTTGTGTTAAGACTCTGCATCAGATGTTTTAATTCATCAATTTGACCGGTGATTGTAGTAGACAAAATATTTTTGAAATGTTCCTATCTTAGTACAATGTTTGTGACCATTTGTAAAGATAAAAACAATCAAAAATTTTCATTAACCTAAAAAATTGTTGAATCAGAAAATGATACTTATTGGGAATGGTTTATGGTTAAACTACAGGGAGTAGTTGGGAGCTATCAAAATCTTTTCTTTATATATGATCGACACGCCAATATTGAGAAAGCTATACAATGCGTGTTTCCTCATATATATCATGGGTTTCGCATCTATCATTTGAATGAAAATTTGATGACAAAATACAAGTTACCATAAAAAAGTCTAAAAAATTAGTATACTTGTTTGCCTACTTCACTGCTGTCAAGTCTTATCGTGTTCATGATTTTCAACACTAATTAAATAAGATGCGACAAATGAGACCCGACGTAACGAAGTATTTGGAGGAGGATGTTGGCACGGTAAGATGGCCCTGATCAGCTGGTGCTTTCAGAAGGTATAACATCATAACTATTAATATTGCTGAAAATACTAATGCAGTTGCAAAATAAGCAAAAAAACTTCTGATGACTAATTTGGTAGAGTGGATGCGGGAGCTAACGCAACTATAATTTTACCATAGACGATTGACAGCAGAAAATATGATGAATGTCTTAATGAACTGGGCACATCATAAAGTCAAGAAACACAACGATGACGCAATCAGATGAATAGGATTCTATCTCAAGGGAAGGGACCATCGAAAAATATATATTGTCGTTATAGACAATATGAACATAACTGACAGACGTGTCGAAACTCTATCCCTTTACAGAGCAAGTGATATATGTTTGTTTATAAAACTACCTCGTTGATATTTAATTTTATTATAATATAAGGTTAATATTTATTTTTTCTGTTTCAGATAAATCTAGAAAATTTAGAAACAAGTTGGATCCTAAGGCTTAATTATGTATGAGTGTCGTGTTTCGTAATTTTGTGCACTTATTTTATAATGTATTTATACTTTTTATTACATACTTCATTATTTTGTAGTACACTTGTCTTTAGTATTGATGTTGACAATTTTCAGTTGTTGATAAATTATGAAAATATCTATAAATGTAACAAAATTGAAAGTTACAAGTGTGAGATGTTTGATATTTTAACGAAATTTTAACAAAATTAAATCAAACAATTATTAAAAAGTTAAATCTCATCAATAAATTAAATATTTATTACTCACAATTTTAATATATTTTTAAATTAATTAAAAAATTAAAATTTTAAAATAAATTGTCACGTGATGCCTTGATGCGGCGCATATACTAGGCGCTCGCGTTAGGGTGACGCGTTTTACAAAAGGTGCCTTAAGCGCACCACAGTGCCCGCCACATCGTGAGGCGCTCGCCACAGTGTAGTCATACACTAGGTGCGTGATACTACACGTGCCACACATGAACCCATGCGTCGTGCGTGGTCCACAGTGTTAGCGCATAAAATCACATTTCAACAGTAAAAATGGTCGAAATCCACCATTTTTTTTTGGCTATTTTTGGCCTTTTACATATATTTTTAACTTATTTTACATATTACTAACAATGTATCTATATATAACAACTAAATATAAAAATAACTTATAAAAATAATAAAACTAAATTTAGAAAGAAAAAAAACTCATCAATTTTCACCAGTTTTCTAATTTTTAAATTCTACAATAGTTAATTTATTTCAAATCTTCAAAATTTTATAAATTTAAATTCGATCTACAAAATTTTGGGACAAATAAAATGCTATAATGGAAGAGAGAATTGAAGAAAATGAGAGAGTAGGGTGAGAGGCGTTTTTTGATTTGGTTAATATATTATGAATTGTTTGACTCGAGTCAAAACAAAAATTTTCTTTTTTTTTTTCACAAACGACAAATTCTATTTATTAAATAAATTGTTATATATTTATGTTAATACTTTTGCGGTTTTATTGCTGAAAAAAATACTTTTAGATTCTGTAAAAAAAAAAAAACAAATTGATCGAGGAAAAAAAAATCAATTAAATGTTGCATGACGGTCTAAAAATAAGGAGTATTAACATTGTTACTGTCAAGTTATACAATATATATTATTAAAATAAGAATTCGCAACAAAATAAAAAATAATTTTTTGTCAAATTTATTGATTACATATATTAAAAAAAATTTAGTGTAAAATCAATTGTAAATGATTTTTAAGAAACAAAAGAATGCCGAATTATTTTTTGATATAGAATTATGCTGAATTTTCTAACAATATAGTTTTTTTTGGTTATTAAAAAAATATAATAAAAATATATTTTTTATAATTTAATTTAAATATTAATTTATTTTATTATATTATACTTAAAATTTTATGTTACCATTTGACCCCTTAAAGTTTAAATTCTGGTTTCGCTCCTATTTAACAGTAATTTTAATTTTAATTACAATGTTACTTTATTATTTAATTTAAAATATAAAAATAATTTTTTAAAATATTTTAATTATTTATGTGATAAAAAATTTAATTTTAATAATATTTTCGTTCTTTAAATTAAGTATAGAGATGGCAGTACAATTGAAGCTAAAGTTATCATTAAAGTATAATTTATATAAATATCAGGGGGTGACATGTTAATATCCAAAAGTAATAGATTTTAGGAAGGGATTTACGTCACTACATATATAAGTTTTACTTTTTTCGGTTTGCTTGCAGCCCAAGCACATTGACCAAAGAAACCTTGCCACGTCTCGTTAATATTATACGTAATGCAGTCCGATAAAAAAGAGATTAGGAGTTGACACTAATTTAAATTTTTAATTTCATTCATTAGATTACATAAAATTAATATATCTATATCCCATAAACATAAATTTAGGACGGAATTAAAAATTTAAAAATATGGGAACTAAAAATATAAAAATAAAAAATAATATGAAATTGGAGTTTAATTACACAAAATTTTAATGTCAAATTTAAATATTAAAAACATAAATTATTAAAATATTTATTTTTAAGAATAAAAAATTGTTATTAAATTTAAAATTTCCGAAGTTAAGGCCATGGCCCTTGCATAAATTTGACTTGTAAATAAATATGAACATAAACTTGACTTGACACCGCAAAATATATATATTGAATAGAATTATTGCTATTGAAGTGATTTCCAACATTATTTTAGAGAATATCAAATCAATGAAAATTTTCTTTTTTACTTAATTCAACGAATTTAAAGTGAAACAAGTTTCGGCATTCTTTTTTTTTCTTTTTTTTTATGTATTTGACGTGAAATTCTACAAAAATTAACAAATAATAAAGATGTAAAGTATACTTTTAATCATGACTATACTTTGTGCCCATAATCATCTATGTTTTATTATTATTATTTTTTTGATCACTAATTATATATTTATGTTTGCTAAGAGAGAATTTTGATTCTTACAAAATAAGAATAAATATGTAAAATAAATACATAAAAATACAAAATAATAATGATTTTTGTCAACTTTCAATTACATGATGATGAAGTATGTGTATCACAGTTGTCCACATAAATTTCTTTGACTAAACGCAGCTGGACTTGAATCGCATGGATGAAAGAATCTCGCACTCTTAGCAATCGCGATAATTAATTATGCTGCGAAGTATGAGAAAGTATTGTATGATGCATTTTTTATTTATGAGGCTATTTATAAAAAATATTATTTAAGTTGATTTTTCTTTATTTTTCATTTCAATTAATATACGATTAATTACTTTTATAATAAATAAATACGTAGCATATTTTTAATAGATGATTTCATAAATGACATGGTGGAATTAGTACTTACAAAATTTTTTTCGTTGGTAAAAAGTGTTGCCCTAATTTCTTTTAAAAATATTAAGTTAAGTTTGTTTCCTTTTTCGAATCAATATACCAATATGCAAACTACTTTGGGCTCGAGCCCATTTTAGTATAAAAACTTTTGTCTTTTGGCCTTACAGATTACTATCTGCAAAAGGAAAAGCCCATTTACGATTACATAAAATACAGGCCTTAATAAATTCACCTGGCCCATAGACAAGGCTCGTAAAAATTTTGAGGAGTTCAAATAGAAACTGCTCTTAAAGTTGAAGCCTATTGGGCTATTTTCTGCCCAAGGAAGAAGCTTGGGTAGTTGGCCAAGAAATAATTTATTCAGTTATAAATTTACAAATATCAATTCAATTCATGCAGTGGAATCACCATTTCAGTTTCAAGAAAGAAGATATCAACATGGGGTATCCTTAACCGAGCGGTGGATAGCCTTAACTCTTAATTTAGCGTTAATGTTTGAGTTTCTTTTTATGCATGAGTATGAGTAGATTTCTTAAATTTTTATAAAATAAATTGGATTTTTTTTTTAGTTTAGATTTGCGGGTTGTACTCAATGGATAACAAATATCTAAATTTTTATGGGTTGCACCTACTTCTATTAATATTGTATATTCGAATAGACTTCGTAATAAATATTATTATTATAAATTTAGTCTTTCTTGAGTCTAGATTTAAAGGTGACACTACAATATTATTGTTCTATTTTAATAAATTTTTAATTGTAAATATCAATATATTATTATATTATTTTAAAAATAACAAAATGATGTAATAATATATATAGTCTTAAGTGGGCCATCGCAAATTATAAAAAAAGAAAAGAACAGATTACCAAAAACAAGAAACACCGAACAACGACCAAAGGCAATATTACGCACCAAGGAAATATAATATATGTTCAATCAATATAATGACATGAATGCATGTACTTGGAGGAAGTTAATTAATTTTGATGGGCAAGTTCATTTTATTTATCTGTCAGTTTTCTTCCATGTTCCGTGTGGTTCAATGGATAATAGATTATTTTCCATGTGATTTTTTTTAATCTTGGTTTGTCTTTGTCACCCCAAAAAAAACAAAAGCAAGAAGCTTTTATATAACTGTCATGGGGAATGAATAATTATCATTATTTAATTGTTCTTAGTAACAAATCCTCCCTAAATAAGCTTATTATAGATGGGTTTAGAACCTAGGGGGTGGAAGTTGGAATTTTTTTTTTCCTGTAGATTAATTTTCTACATGTGATCTCTAATCACGGGTGAGCCTTCAATATAAAACAAACAAAGGGGTTAATGTTGTTATGTCAAAAGAAAATATGGATTTGGCTTCAAAATACCTTTTCTGGCACTGCTTGGATTGCTAGAGTAAGCAAGTTTCTTGCTTGTGTTTGCTTGAGATGTGGGGTGTCTTGTGATGAGAGAAAAGAACTTGTGATCACCAATCCAGCAAATAAATAAACAAACAAACAAACCCAAAAAAAAAAAATTCAGAAAGGGGAAAGAAAGGGATAATATAAAATTTTGAAAATTTGAATAGAAAAGTGAAGAGAGACGAGCAAAGTGAGTTTGATTTGGGTGGCTTTACACTTCATATTTGAGGGGGAGAGAGAAGAGAAACTTGCTGTTAGGCTTCACATGGGAGGGAGGTGATAAACAAAAACTTTTTTTTTTTCCCACTGACATGTCCAAGTCATGGTTTTCCTAAACAATTCATATCAAACCTAAGCATGTCCCCTCTTCTCTTTTACATTAATACCCAAAATTTTAAGAGAATTTTTCTTTTAAATAACTCATATTTTTAAGCTTTTAGATATAATTATTAAAAAAAAAACTATTGACATTCTTAAAATCAATTTCAAAATACAACCTTTAACTTTTAGAATAAATAAATTTTAAAATCAAACTGTAAAAAAAGGTAAAATTACTTCTATTGTCACGTAATATATTTGTTTCGTATGTGTATATATATATATATATAATATTATTAATGTTAGAGTTATCACTGTAGTTTTGATTTTTTTTTATATTTACTTTGTAAATGTATTAGTATTAAAATATAGTCATAATGTAATAGGTTAAAGTAAATAATAAATAAAGTGAAACATAGAGGAAAAAATTACAAAATTGAAATATATATACATATGAGAACCGGGTTAAGTTGTACTATGCGCCTCATCCCATATGCAAGATATGTGTGCGAATTGTTTTATAACTATATCCCATAAGCACAAAATGTATAGGCACATTGTGGGTGTCGCATGGTTTTTATCAGTTGTATTTTTTATTAATTGAAATTTTTTTAATTATTATTTTTGTTAGATGTGCCATAAAGCGCGAGTAACTCATTGTATGTTTTAAGAGAATATATTAGAGCTCCAATGACAACAATAAAAAATATATTGAGTATTAAAATTGGGTATTTCGATTTTAAATAATGTAAATAGTTTTTAGATATTGTGTGTTGTGTAATTGAAATTAATAAAGTATTTATAAATTTGTATGGATGTAATGAAGTTTAAGTTAAGAGTAGTTTAGATTTAAAATAACAATGATGTTCGATTATGTATAGGAAACAATAGAAGATCGTTATGTCCTTTAAGTATAGTAGTGGATCTTATAACTTGAGTATGAAGAGGATGCACAAGCGCCCATTAAAAACCAACCACCTCGTCATAATTATTTCATATCGGCACTTTACTGCCATGTTACTTTGCATAATAATTAATATGGTTTGTTATTATATTTTATTACTATTTAATATTATTTATATTTGTATAACTAATTTCAATTATTTGTAAAGTTGATTTATTAACTACTTTATAATTAATTCGTAAAGTAAAAAAAAAAATCAAACCATGAATTATATTTATTTCGAGGCACATGACAACAAATTTATAATTATCTTATATCTAAAAAAAAATGATAATCTCAAGTCCAAAATTTAGATGCCAACCCAATATTATGTAATCAACAAATATATAAACAAAAACCTCAAAATCTCTACTTTGGACGCTCTACTAAGACACACCCTCATTTTATCCAGTGGATATCAAAGGGTGACAAGTTTAAAATAACATCTCTCTTAATATCATAAAATTTACATGGCAAAAAATAGCATGGCATCGAAATACAAAGCGGAGCTACATAAACTTTCAACGCACTATCAGCATACCCATTAATATTAGAATCATAGATAGTAATCTTTCAATTTAGCAATTCCACTTTAGTTACCGTCCAATACTCGCATTAGTTGACAATAATATAAAACCTACGTAAAGTTAGACATTGTTATATAAATAATAATACATAGATCATAAAATTAAATTATTTAGTTATAATTATTGGGTGCGGTGTTTATGTTCTAAATTGTATTAGGTGTGTGTATACATGTGTGTATGCCCATTATTCATAAATATATATACACACATATCATACATAATATACACAGTAGAAATTAAAAATTTAATTTTCTAAACAATAAACACAATAAATTTTGCACTGCATTACATTAATGAGATTAAATAGATATTAATCAAAGTACCACCAAATTTGAGAATAATCATATTGTAAGCTTTTGAAACTGTTTAAATTAAAGTACCGCCTGAAATAGACTTATTAATAATTTTAAAATTTAACAAAGTAGACATGAGTCGCTAGACTAATAGCTTTAATATCCGATATTTATTTAATACTTAAACCATTTAAATTAACTGTTAATTTATATTTTAATATTTAAATTATTTTAAGCAATAAATTTATTTTTGATTTATTCAACATTTGAATTATAAAAATAAAATTCAAAGCTTCTGTACCAGCTTAATTGAAAAAGACGATGAATAGTTGAAAGAAAATAAATCTCTCTCTCGTCTCTTCCTTTTATTTGGCCGCTACTTGTTCATCATCTAAAGGAATGAACTTTTCAGTTCATATTTTAAGCAAATTTGGGCGGCTACCTATTTCAACCATTGGCCACTCACGAATTCTAAATTCATTAATATAATATTTGTTCCATTTAACTCACATTTAACTTTTATTTAACTTTAATTAATAATTAATATTGATTAAATTAATTTTACTTGATCATCAAGTATATAATCTAATCATAGTTAATAATTAATTAATTAATTAACTTAATATTAGTTAATATTTAACTTAGATTAAATTAAATATTATCTAATTATTAACTATTCTTTTAATATGATTAATTCTTAATCATACTTAAATTAAATATTTATTTAACTCTTAAATAATAAATATTTTAATTATTTAATAAATAAATAATCAAATATATAAAATTATCATTAAGCCTTCACTTGATTACCAAGTTAACTCATAGTGAATTACATCTAACCACACATTTAAGTTAATTTAACCGATGACTCATTATGCACCACATGTCAATATTTAATTGGTCAATAATTATTATTAATATATTTAATATTAAAGGTTTGATACGTGCGCATCCCGACAGTTCCTGAAACAAATATTCGATTTTGTTAAAAATTATTAAATTAAACAATTCGATCCGGTATGCTGTCACAGTACACAATGAGTACATTTCATATTGTGGACTCTCTATGTCCATGCTCGATTCGTTAAATGAAACTATTCCATGATTCAATGATCGATGTCCCACACGCACGTTACGGATATTCAAAATCAGCGCATTAGACCATACAAGTTAAGATTATAACGTATACGTATAATCATTATGTTCTTCCTATTTATAATTTATAGGATAGAACAAATATTTATTTTTTCGATGTGAATTTTATACAATATAAGGCAATTATACCCCGGATATGCAGAGACATAGATCAGTACCGTCAAATCTCCATAAGCACATCTATAAAACTTGTCTCCAGATTTGTATTTTTATAAAACAATATATGCAAACTCTTTTACGATATTGTTTAACCATACATAAAACTTTTTTTTCAGGATATTTGTTTTTGACCAAAAGATTTTTGGAAATACAATTATTGGAGTATCAGGATATACAATTCACCCATATGAGTTGACAGATCCCATATTTAAGCACATCGGACTTCATGAGTATCGGATTATACCAAATGACACATAGTGGCCAGACCATGAAAGGTCTCTGATATACATAGAACCAAAGTATGGTGAATCACTCACAATTCCATCGTGACACTCAAGTCAGAGGACCACGAATACAATCAACTCGAAAAGATCCTCAATTGACGACTTTATAGAATGTTTATTGGATATCTTCGTGAGTCTGTTCAGTATTCAATTATGATTGAATACTCGCAAGCCTATACAAGTTCTAATTTCATGGTCGGCTAAGAACAATAATTTATACCCTACATATATAGATATACATTAAAAAAGATTCACCGGCTGACCCGCATTGATGAAAATATATCAGAAACACAGTGTTTGAAAATATATTTGTATAATGACATCTTCTAACACCTATTGCAACTTTTTGCAACTATGTCATTACTAGTATACCCTCGGATATTTGTTCAATTATAGATAATATTTGAACTCTTTACATTTTGCTGATTATTATAACCTGCTAACTTATTAGCATTTATAATTGTCAATGATGCTAACTCTTAGCATTGATCTAAACTTCTTTAGACTATATCTGAACTCATTCAGATCATACAATATCTGTAATAATACAAGCATTTGTGCCATATATGTTTAATATTAACAGTTTTATTTGAAATATGTATTGCATAAATATTAAATAATTAATATTCATACAATATTAGAATGATATGTAAACACCAACTCTAACAATAATAACTACCTTATTAACTTTATTTTACTGTTTATCACCCAATAAATATTATTTGAGTCTTAATCCATATGACAATAGCATTAAAACTAGTGTAATATCATATAGATTATGGTATATTGGCTATACACATAATTACACGACTCCTAAATTTATAACAAACTAATAAATTAATAAATATGAATAACAATAATAGTAAAAATATGCTTAAAAAACTTACAAAAATACATATCCACAACATTGAATTCTTGTGGCAATCCTTGTTAATACTTGAATTGTCATTAACAGATCAATTTTAAATAATTATTAACGTGTTGCAAAACTCAACCAAAAAAGTAAACAAATAGTTGATTTAAAAGGTAATAAAGCTTAACGTATATGTAATTTCACTTATAAACTCATCCTATTAGGTATTGAAAATGGATGAAATCATGATGTGTCAATATCAATCTCAAATAAACTAACACAATCTTTGCCATTGCAAATTCAAGCCTTAAACTTAACTTAGATAGTCAAATGTATCAGTTATAATAAATTTATGTCTTTAAATAAAATGTAATTGATGCTAAAAAAAAATTCATATGCCAAAGTTTTATATTATTTAGATACTTTAAATTATTTGTAAAAATATATAACAAAATAATAAATTCAAATAAATAAACTATTAAACATATTTTCAACACTTTTATCTTGCCTCCAACAGGTGCAATGTGTAAATTGAATAATGCATTTGCAAAGATGTAGAAAAACAATTGTGAAAATTCCCTCAGTAGTGAGGCAATTATTATGTTATGTTTTTTTTTCTTCTTGCGTCGAGTGGTGAAATAATTATTATTAATTTTAGCCGTATCATGCTTCTTCCATAACTATGTTTGCTAAAGGATTACACGGATCTTTCATGCAATCATCGATTACTTATCAGACAAACAAACATGATAGATGTAGATGGAGGTTATAAATGTAAATTCCATTGAAGCCACTCGTATTTTGGTCAGCTTGTACTTAGATTTATCTGATCAAAATTCAATGTGTTCTCACTTTGTAGTCTACGCTTTTTCATTATTTTATTAATCCAACTATTAATTTGATTTTTAATTTCCTCATGCATGCAAGATGCAACTGTTACATTTATTATTTTTCTTATCATTTAATTTTTAAAAATATTTTTTTATTGCCTCTTTTCGAGTTCTTAAGAGCTTTCCGGGTGTTTAAAAAAAAACGGGGGCTTTTCCGTGTCTTATATGCGCAGGCACTAATTGACCATCTAATTTCTCGATTTTTTTTTCTCGACGGTCCTAGTTTTCATCGCTATCAAATTTCCTAAACAATTATAATACATCGGCTAATAATATGAATCTCGAAGTCGAGAATTTTCAATCACGTCGAGAAATTTGATTATGTCTCCCTGAATTAAGTCCATTTTTTTTGTCTACCAAGAAAGAAATCTGGTAAACTATTTATTATTGTGCAAACTCATTAGCTAGTTTCTACGAGTTTTTATTGATTCGCGTTTTAATTTTACTAGCCTTGAAAATTGAGGTTTATTAATAATTTTAGTTTTATACAGGTTATTTTCATTATCACAATATTCGAAAAATGAAGATAGGTTTTAGATAATAAAAAATGAAGATATGCGTATGTTACAAATTTTTGGTAAAATTTGTTTGGATTCATGAAATACGACGTCAATTTGTCTTCTTCGTTATAAGGGTGGGTAAAAAAAATTGGGAACCAAAAAATCGAATCGAACCGATAAAATTTTTTTGGATTCACGAGATACGACGTCAGTTTGTCTTCTTCGTTATAAGGGTGGGCAAAAAAAATTGAGAACTGAAAAATCGAACCAAATCGACTAGTTCGGTTTTTTTTTTTTAAAAATCGATTTGATTTTTTGAAAAAAATCGACCGGTCCGGTCTGGTTCCGGTTCTATTTTTTTCACCCGAAAAAATTAAAAAAATAAAAAAAATCAGACCAAAAATACAAAAAATTATAATTTAAAATAAAAAAATCAAAAAATCAAAAAAATTGAAAAAACTAAACCAGACCGAACTGAAAAAAATCGATTCGGTCCAGTTTAATTTTTCTCATTAAAAAAATTGATTTCGATTTTATTTTTTTAAAAAATCAAATTAGACCGGTTCGATTTTACAAAAAACCGAACCGAACCAGACCGTATTCACCCCTACTTCGTTAGGTTCATTTCTCTGTCAACTTTTTGTTATTAGTTATTTTTATAAGTAACATTATACATTTTAAACGGTATTTTAAAATTTATATTTTAAATTAAAATATTAAATAATATAATTTTTAAAATTACACTAAAATTAATTGCTTTACAAAACTAAAACGAAAGCGTAGCATTATTTTATTTTTATTTTGAATTTACAATTTACATAATTTAAGTGCAATCTCATATTATATATATTATATTTCAAAATTAGTACTTCAAATAACTTTTACAGCTTCCGTCGGGCGAACAGAAACTCTAGATCACAGCCACACATTTATGTTGCAGAAAAAAATATCACAACCGTAAAAAAATGTCTCGATAATTTTTTTAAACCCCTAAAAGCCCCACCCATTATCTCGTGCCGTCAGGTTCAACTTCGAAAACCCGGCCAGCAGAAGATGTTTCATTGTAATTACTTAAACACCCACGTACTCACATCTGTGTCGAAAGGTTCTTCGACTACACAGACAAGGGTAATTTAGGAATTTCGGACATTACAGAAACCATCATCTGAGCCAGTTAACCTTTTCTCTGTATGTCTCTGTAAAAGAAAATAATAAATCAAACAGAATTCAGAATTACAACCTCACGCTCCTCCGAAGAGCGTGAAAACACGCCACCAACCGGCTTGCAATATAAGGCCTCCTTCGAAGAAAATTAATAATGTCCTTTCCCCCAATTATTAAATATATGGATCAATAATCACTAAACAAATCCATATATAAACTATTATTATTGTTATTATTTGTGTTAGTTAAAGTTGTATACGCGCTAAATATTACGCGTGGGATGACGCAATGAAAGAAACCCTAACAAGAGATAACTACGTCAACGTACAAAAGCCACATAAAAGAAATTAATAAATAAAAATAAATTGAAAAGAAAAAAAATTAGAGAGAGAAAGGACGAAGGGCACTTTACTACTTTTATATTTAGCACGCATCCATAGCAGAAAACAGAAGGAAGACAGAGTAGTACAAAGACCAAAGGAGAAGAGAAGAGGAAGGAAAGAGAGCGAAGGAGGGAAAAAAAAGAAGCAACTCGTAAACCAAAGTTTACCCACAGAACCAGAAGAGAGAGAGAGAGAAAAGAAGATTGTTGTACCAAAAAAATGTTGTTCTGAGTCTGAGGTACTTGGGAACAATTAGAGGTTTTTAGTTAGCAAAAGAGAGAGCTTGAGTTGTGCATGTGTTGAAAAATAAGTGTCTTTTCTTTGAAATCTGATTTGATTTTGTGTTTGTTGTTTGTCTCTTCTTTAACCTCTTGTTTGTAACAGACAAACTAACTCATTTCTCTTTTTTTTTTTTCTATTATCTAATTCCTAAACTGGAGAGTTTTGGGATTTTGGGTTTGTGGGTGATTTTGTTATTGATTTTCTTAGATGAAGGCCATGCCCCTAGCCTTTGAAGAATTTCAAGGGAAGGGGGCGTTAGATTTCTCTTCTTCTTCTTCAGAATCACTGCTACCACAACAACAGCAAGAAGAACAAAACTGGCTGCTCAACAACTGCCGCAGCAACAGGGACAGCAAGAAAGAAGGTTGTTGCTATGTGGGCAGTTCTGCTACTGAGCCCACATCTGTGCTTGACAACAGAAGAAGTCCAAGCCCACCCACGTCTTCCTCAACACTGTCTTCCTCTCTGGGCGGCGGCGGGAACAACGGCGGTGGTGGAGGGGGCGCCTCCACCGACACCACCGGCGTGGCGGCGGCAACTAATGTCTCCGGCAACCCGTCTGTAGACATCACCACGGAAAAATGCGGTGGCTTGGGAATGGAAGATTGGGAGAGTGTGTTGTCTGGTTCACCTAGTCAAGACCAGTCAATTTTAAGGCTATTTATGGGTGATATTGACGACCCATCTATGGGATTAAACAAGATTTTGCAGCAACCTGTTAGTGTATCTCATCAAGATATGGAATTTAATGCGGGTTTCGGTGTTGTGGATCAAGCTAGTTTTGGGTTTGAACCACCTTTGGGTAATAGCAACAATTTGGTGAGCAACAATATTGACCCTTCTCTACATGTATCTGACTTTACCGCTGCTGGGCATAATAATATTCATGGCAACAATGCAAGGATTGGTTCAGTTTCGAACCAAAGTCACATTTTTTCATCAGCAGCTAGCAATCTTTTGCCTGTTTCAATTCCTTCAAGCGTTTTTCAACAGCAGCAGCAACAACCAGTTGAAGCCTTGGATGAGAAGCCGCAGATATTCAATCCGCAGTTGCTTATCAATCAGAATCAAGTTCAATACACTCAAAATCCAGCTTTATTCTTGCCACTTTCGTATGCTCAATTGCAGGATCATCAGCTTTTGTCTCCACCACCAGCAAAGCGCCTCAATCTTGGACCAAATAATCAGGTCCCAAAGGTTCCATTTTCAGATTCTGGGCAACAAGAGCTGTTTATTCGAAGGCAACAGCAACAACAGCTTCAAATGCTTCAACAAAGACAAACAATGGGGGTAACGACAACGACGACAACAACGACAACAACAAAGCAAAAGATGGTGAGCGATGAACTGGCGAACCAGCAGCTTCAGCAGGCAATAATTGACCAAGTTTTCAAGGTTGCAGAGCTGATCGAAACGGGTAACCCTGTACTCGCGCAAGGGATATTGGCGCGGCTCAATCACCAGCTCTCACCTATTGGTAAGCCTTTTCAAAGGGCTGCTTTTTATTTCAAAGAGGCCTTGCAGTTACTTCTCCACATGAACACGACTAATACGAGTTCAACTTTGTCCAATTATAGCATCATTTTCAAGATTAGTGCTTATAAATCTTTCTCCGAAATCTCGCCGATTCTTCAGTTTGCTAATTTTACTTGCAACCAAGCACTTCTTGAAGCCTTTGAAGGGTGTAATCGAATCCACATTATAGATTTTGATATTGGGTATGGTGGGCAGTGGGCCTCTCTTATGCAAGAGCTTGTTTTGAGAAGCGAGGGTCCACCGTCGCTTAAAATCACTGCATTTGCTTCTCCATCCACACATGATGAGCTTGAGCTGGGATTTACTCGAGAAAATCTTAAGCACTTTGCTAGTGAAATCAATATGCCATTTGAGCTTGAAATTTTAAGCCTTGAATATTTAAATTCTGCATCTTGGCCACTGCCTCTTCGGGCACTAGAAAACGAAGTAACTGCTGTGAATCTTCCAATTGGGACCTTCTCAAATTTCCTCTCAACCCTTCCTTTGGTGCTTCGCTTTGTAAAGCAACTTTCACCCAAGATTGTTGTTTCTTTGGATAGAGGCTGTGATCGAGCAGATGCTCCATTTCCTCACCACGTAATTCATGCCCTTAAATCTTATTCAGGCCTGCTCGAATCTCTTGATGCAGTTAATGTGAATTTGGATACCCTACAAAAGATTGAGAGGTTATTGATTCATCCTTGTATTGAAAAAATTGTATTGGGACGCCATCGCACCCCTGAAATATTGCCTCCTTGGAAGAGTCTGTTTATGCAATCTGGGTTTGCTCCATTGACATTTAGTAACTTCACCGAGTCCCAGGCCGAATGTTTGGTGCAGCGGACTCCAGTTAGGGGATTCCATGTAGAGAAGAGACAGTCTTCGCTTGTTCTATGCTGGCAGCGGAAAGAGCTCATCTCAGCCATGGCTTGGAGGTGCTAAAGGAGTAGCAGTTGGATTAATGTTGGTTGCCAAGGTGCTTCATAACTGCTTTAGTTTATGATCTTTTTGAATTTTGCTGTCTGTGGATCTCCTATGCTAATTGTCTATGTGCTTTAGGTCTATTGTTTCCAATCAAGAAACCAAACATTTTAGTAACTGGATGCGTGGATTTGTACAATCTCTCTTATTTCTTTCGCTTTTAACATGGTTATGGGTTCTCCTTAAGGCTTCTTTTTCATGTTTGCTAAAATTATTTGTTGCAACTCCACAACAAACAAGATATGGAACAAAGATGAAATTTTAACCTTCAGAAACTAAGATTCCTTGGTGTGTATGGCTTTATATGAATTTGAATGCCTAATTTGATTTATGAACTCTCATGTTGTATTGAAGACTTATCCCCTGTTGTTTAAGAATAGTAAGATGAATGTCACAAAGTCTTATTGTCATTATTTCAAAAGCAATATAAAGATACACTATAACCCTGCATTTTCTCATCATCTTGATTTTCTTATTATGTAAATCTACATTCAAAACTGAAATAGTATGTAATTTCAGTTTCAGTTCTTTGAGTCTCAGTTGGGTTAGAGCTGATTGAGTGCTCTAAAATTGCTGCACTGCCTTATCTTCTGATACCATATAATATTTCAGATAATTACAAAATATGCATCTGCATCAAACGACTCCATCTTTTAGGCCCATCGAGTTTTACAAACATGTTGCTGTTGCCTGTCCTACCCAATTGAAGGTCTCAAGGATGGGATGTTTTGCCTAAATCTCTCAATTCTAAAACTCCCATCTAATGCTTATTTTATTTTCTGCTAGTGCTAAATGTCCATTATCGTGACTGCAGTAGATAATTAAATTCATCAAATAATGTATTATCTAGTTGTATTTAATTTTCTTTTGTTACGATAGTTTTGCATTGTCATTTGCCAACACTTGCATGTATTATGCATTGAATTTGCAGTTTAAATTAGTTTTTTTTTCTTAATTTTTTTTAATGCCTACCCCTGCTTCCAAATGAAATCACATGGCCCTTGTACCATTGGCTCCCCCACATGATTTGTATAAACTCTATTTTTTTCCGGTGCTTTAACTAATAACAATGGATTTGTTAAACATATTTACAATACACACAGAATTATGGTACACTTTTCGAACTTAATTTCAATTTCTTTTTTCATTTCAAATAATGTATAAAATAATTATTAGGTAATAAAATGATGTAACGAATGATTTTAAAATAAGGGTACGTACGATACGGATTGCTTCGGTCTTTTTTAGAATTAAATTATACTAAAAAATTTGAAATTTTTATTTTTAGATTTAAACTGCATCGAATCATATATAAAAATTGAATTATACTAAATTGATTCGGTCTTTTAAATATTTAAAAATAAAATAAAATTATATATGTAAAAAAATTATATATGTAAAAGGTAAATTTTATATAAAATAATTTAAAAAATGTATGTTAATTTTAAATACAAAATTAATAAAAGTTTATGAACTAAATAAATTTAAAAAATTATTAAAAATTAAAATTTATCTAAACAAATGAAGTGTTTGTCAATTTTAAACACCTAATTAAATGAATGTCTATGAACTAAATAATTTTTAAAAATATTAAAATTAAAATTTATCTAAATCAATAAATGACCATCGACTTTTAAGTATCAAATTAATTAAAGTCTATAAATTAAATAAGTTAAAAAAGTTATTAAAATTTACTAAATAAATTATATGAATAGTTGTACAAAATTTTATTTATCGATATTTACAAAAATTAAAATTAAAAAATTGAACCAAATTAAATTTATTTAAAAATTAAAATAAAAAATTAATCAATTAATTTTAATAATATAATATCGAGTCAAATTGCCCAATTTAATTTAATATTTTAAATTCAAATATTTTTTTATAATTTATTTTAAAATTTACATAATTTTATTATTTCACTATTCAACAATAACTTTAATATTATTAATACACAAAGGCCATATCCCATGTTAGCTTGTGAGACAGAGCTTTACCTCTCTCATAATAAATTATAATTAAGATTATTAGCAACAATTTAATATGAGAGCTTATTACGTCGGCTTCACTCTTATTAGCTCCGAAACTACCTTCTTGTTGTTGTCATTATTGGTATTATTATTGTTATTTATTATCTAAATGGATATTATTTTGTATTTGTAAATCGAGCAACTTGTTCGACATCCTATAATATAAAAAAAGTCCAATTACGGAATGTTATTAAAGATTATCAGTAAGAAATTATAATTTTTTTTTTTGGGATGTCTAAAATAATCGACATTGTTTTCACAAATCATGATTAATTAGTTGTTGGGCATTGATAAAATAAATAATATAAAAGTTTTCCATATATTTTAATAACCTTAGTATTAAACAATTATAAAAAAATATATCAAAGAAATTGAAAAGGAGACGTGGGCCGCGGCCAGTGGGCAAAATGAAGTGGGGCCCACGTTTAACGGAGGACTCCAGTGTACCAAAACACAAATTTACGTCAGCGACAGATTGTCTTTAGTGTTCCGTTGTTTGGGGACACTCAGATTGAAAATGACAAATGGATGATGGATGATATATCTCTCCTCTTCCTAAAGCAACTTCATAACGTGGGTTCCACGTTCCACAGAAGTGAGTGATCGCCATCGTACTTCCTTTTCGCCACGTGAACGGGTGGGATTTTCACAATCAAACTCCACAATCTACACCTTGATGATTAAATTCCAAAAATCCACGGACAGAAATGAAACAACGATGGGTGGCCCCCGGCATTGCCTTTGCCTGACTATGCATGGATATGGCAGTCAATGAACATGGGATTCATAGGAACATGTCCCTCCCAATTAATTACGACAATTCACTGTGATCATGAAAAGTCTTAGTCAATGATAAGCAAAACAAATGTCTTAATCACATGATTCAAGAGATCACGACCGTCTGATCTTATCGGGTTATCTCTGGACAATCATAATCCGATCACTCTGAAAGTGGGAAATTTAAAGGATTCAAATAGTTAATTTTGGATAATTAAAATTGTCTATATTTTTGTACTTTCTTTTTCATTGTCGACGAGTAGTTACAGTTAACAATTAACCTAATAAAAATGTTGATAACTAAAAAGTAATGTTAGATTTATATAATTTTGATACAAATTTTGTACATCAACCGTTGTGTTACTAATCGGTAATAATTATTATTTATCAAGTATTTATTAAAATTTTAAATTTGTGCTAATATGACATATAACAATGAATACATTAAATATCACATCATTAAAAATAAACAATGCTCATAAGTTTTGAAAATAAACATTAGAACTTAATTGTTAATCAAATTTTGTTAAAATTTAATAGTTTTGATAAAGTAAAACAACACTTTAAAATAATTATTAAATAAATATTTAATAATTACAATATTTTTAAAATGTCTAATTCAATAAACTTAACCTCTTATTACCTCTTTTTGACTTCATTTATTCTCTATCTCTTTCCTTCAAATCCTTAACCATAATTTTCATCGTCAAATGTACTTAAACGGATGTTATTTAAATTGAAATTTTGTTATATATATAAAATTAATTTATTAAGTTACGTAATTTATTATACGGTGAGTAATATTGTCACATGTCATTATCTAATAAATTTATAATATTTAATAACTTTTACACAATTTATAATATGTTATAAAATACTATTACATGTTTGGGAGTTTATCACGTGGTAAGTTACGTAATTCATCAGATCAATTTTTTTTTTCTCTCTATATATATTAAAACGTAATTGTCAAGTTTAAAATATTATCAATTATAATTTAGACAATTTTAAAATTTTACTATGTAAAAGATTAACTTTATCGATTGGATATTAATGTATATATTTTTTAGAAAATAGTATTGCTAATAAATAATCTTATTAAAATGTTTTATTACTAATATCCTCAATTAAAATAAAAAAATTGTATTCCAAATACAATCGTAACGTTGTAGATAAGTAAATCAACACAAATGAACTTATTTTTCACCTCATTTAAAGTTGCATGCTAAATTCTTTTTCCTTTAAATTTTATCTTGTTGCATTTGTTTTTATTTATGTTCATTGAAATATTCTATTATTATTGCTTATTAGATTTGGCAATGAAGCGAGTTGAGTTGAAAATTATAATTTCCATCCTTAAACCCAAATAAGTAAAAAATCTTCATATCTCCCCATACATGAATTAAATATTCTATGCTTAGAGATGAAGATTCTCATTGATATTTTAAGCCTGAAATTTTTTTTTAAATATATATTTTTAAATTATAACAATTCAATTTAATCATTTAAAGAATATATTTTTAATTATATTTTTCAATTTAATATTTTAAGGCGGTTCAAGGGTAATAACTTATTTTCAAATCTATCTCGAATATAGTTTGAAGATGGTAATTCACCTCGAATTTATCCTGAAATTTGAAAAATAATAAAATAAATTATTCTCCTTATATTTCTCATTATGGTCGGGCTTCATAGAATCTGATCCCATCAAAAATTTTGCTAGCCCTACTTGTCGTATGGAGATTCCAATTTCCAAACTTGGGGAAATTATGAAGGAACGTATCACGGCAAATGATGATTCTGTTTTGGTGTTTCTTCAGTTTGATATCATGCATCTACCAAAACCACACCCATCACGAGACTTAAGTACGTACCATCTTACTGAAAACTTCACATGAGCTCTCGGAGTGTATCCATTTTATTTTATTTTTGAAGGGGAGTGTATCCAAATTGTATGAATTATTATGATGCGATTACCATAGACACTTTTCATAAATTTCTTTAATTTTAATTTTAAAAAAATTAATTAGTTTAGGCAGTGTGTTTTTTTTTACCAAATTATTAATAAAATAGAATTGAGCTGAATGACTAAATTTGAATAAATTATTTATTTTTTCTCACTTAATATTTAAATATGAATATTAAAACATCTATTTATTTAAAATAAACAAACTAAAAGCTAATAATTTTACATTTATGCTTTTATAAAATTTTAATGTTAAAATAAAAAAAAATGTGTAACTAAAATAATAGTTAATTATATAAATTAATATTGAAACAATATTAATATAAATTTTATTATAGGCGTTTATAATATATATATTTTAAGTTGTAAATATATTAAGAAAAAAACATTAATTATAAAAATTGATCAATACAATAAATACATATTTTTATATGTTTGGAAAATAAAATAAATGATTTTTATATAAAAAGAGATATAATATGTAAATTAGATAAGAATTTTTTTTTAAAATTAATTAATAATATTTTTTCTATTTTCTATATTAAGCCAAAACGCTAAAAAGTTTATTTTGTTTTTATTAAATCAAAATTAACTTATAAATTTAGAAAAATAAGTAATTTAAATGACAGAATAAGCTAAATTAAGTCATATATATATATATATATATTCAATATTAAAAAAAAAACCCTTACTGATGATCACTTGTATTATGTTTGAGAGGCCGGACCAATGTTGGAACGAAGTTGTTTTTAATGCAAAGATAGATTATTTTATTGGAGAAAAGCATTAATGTGATTATCTCTTATTCTCAGAGGAGCAAAGGGAATTTCCTTATCCGCATATAGGATTTTTTAAAGGAAAATGAAGAGTCATTTTCACTTTTCAGGCTTAATGGGGGTGTCTCAAGTAATATTTCGAAGAGCTAGGGCTGGAATCCTTGCCGTCCACAAAAATTTTGAGCAACCCCACATAAGCTTTTAGCTTGAATAGCTTTCATTGAGCAAATAAAAAGTTGCAGGGGATGGACCAAGATTCAGTAAAAACAAGAAGCAATATTATTAGTTAAAAGACTTTGTCAGAAATATTTTCTCGATCTTAATGAATAACAAAGGCGTTTTGATTCCTAAATTTGTCAGTTACAAAGCAAATTAACCAATGTTAAATCTACAGAACCCCGTAAGCTATAGCGCCTGGGATGATCTTAGGTTCCTCCTTTGCATCAACATGGCCCATTTGTGGGAGAAAGAAAGGGAAAGAACAGAAGCAAATGTATGAAAAAGATGCTTTCCATGACCATTTTCACCTAACGAAAATTCATAGCTCTCTTGGAAATGGACCTGCCCATTTTGCCTTTAGGTCACCTCAACAGTTGAAGGCAGATTCCAGGAGAAGAGAAGAGAAAGAAGAGAGAGAGAGATATCACCATCTGAGCATCTTCTAGCTAGATATGGAAACCCAAAAAAGTGGCACACTTTTTTTTTTTAAGCTTAAAAAAAAAAAGAAAGAAAAAAGAAAATCGAAATCAGCTTCTATGCAAAAGTATAATGATAGACAACTTTTCATTAAGGAATTGAGGTAAGCACTTTTGTCTTGAAGAAGCCTCTCCTGGGAGTGAGGGATTCTGTTATTATTGATTTGAAGAACAAAGATATGCTAAAGACTCGAGACATGCATTTTGCCAGCTTTTGTCCTCTTCAAAAGCTCAGAAAAATTGCTAAGTGGGTCACTAACTAAAACCTATTTGAACAGCCATTTTCGATCCATGCATCTAAAGTCCAAAGGTAGCCAAAAAGCAAATTATTCAGATGGGACCCGTTTCATTGTTGAATAATAATATGAAAAAGATTGATAAATAATTTAATTTCTAGAACCTAATGACTTCAGTCTTTCGCTAAATCATTACGTAATTGATAACCCACAAAACGAATGGACGCATCAGTTCATTAGAATATTGAAAATTCTTCCTTGCAAGAGAATTGATGAGAATGAAGTTCAATCCCAAGATGGGTAGCTGATCAATTGCTTCAATGCACGCATCTCTCATTTTGAAGTCCAGAGAGAATTAATGGCTCAATGATTTAAGTAAACAGCTAGCTTAGTATTGTCCAATCATTGATTGCAGCATTTTATTTTATGAATCTCGCATGGCTAGCTAGACCCGTATCATATCACTTGGTATTGAAAGGATACTATATCTTTGTATTAGATAACAAAGAAAAAAAATGGAAAGAAAGAAAAGGTGAAAATGTAAATAAGGCTAAAGCCAAAAACCCTAGTGAGCATCCAAGGCAAATGGGTAAGAAAAAGATATGAAAAAGAAAAGCAAAAAAAGTTGGTGATGAGGTGGAGGGAGGTGGGATGGGTGATAAAACATGGGTGTGCGTGTTGCTGGGAAAAAGTTGAGGGTTTTGTTCATCAGGCAATCTTTTTAATTGGGTAAATTCTATCTCTTTCTACACTTTAATAGATGCTTGCCCACCATATCTTCTTCAATTCCAACTCTTCTTTATGTTTCGGTCATTGTTTTTATTTTATTTTTTGGCCATTATATGTTATAGTCAGCTTAAATACAACGCCTTCTTTGCATCCCACACATTTGTTTTCTTTTACACACCAAAAAAAAAAAAAAACCCCCAAAAAGTAAGCACTCATGCTTGTCAAAAGCCAATTATGGTAGGTCCTCCAATAACAAAACCCTAAATAACTTTCATTGGGTCTTCTCCTTTTCTTCATGCTCAAGACTCTTTTCTCTCACTCACTCTCAAAATATATTTGGTGGAAGTTTGGCTCCACACTGATTTGCATGGATGAGTCAGCTGAGTTAGCTAGCCTTCAATTCAAGACCCTTGTTTCTTTTTATCCCATCTTCTTCTCTTATCCCCATATTTGTTTTTTCCATAATGCAAAATCTCATCTCATCAAGGTCAACCAACAATAACATTCTCCCATGTCTCTTTCATATATATATTGTTTTCTTTTTACTACAATTTGTTCTCTTTTGCCTCCTTTGGATATACATTACATCAAACTTGTATCTTTGGATTGATCATGGTTCATCAGTTTCCACACTCTTATTTCCATTTACTTCTCCTTGAATAAAATATAAATTATAATATGGTTCGATATGTTCACTTCATTACTTCTCTAACTTTATTTTTTTTTTAAAAAAGCAAAAGAGCAACACATATGCACACTCACACATATATGTATGTGTGTATAATTATAATGAAAATAACGAGATGGTGTGTGAAATTTCAATCTACGTTGGACACTAAATATAAATTGTGATATAATTAATAAAGCAAGCAAGAAAAAAAGAAGAGAGGAAGAAGAAGCATACACGCATCTTCTGGGTTATTGCCGTATTCTTCGATGGCAAATTTGACATGTGTCTTTATTATATATACGTACCAACGAATGCAAATACTTGAATAAGTTTGAGACGAGAAGCTATAAACAGACAAATTGGCCAGATATTTTAAACTTTAAAAAAGGGGCTAGGGTTGGTGGGTGACCTCCATTATGGGGCATGTCTCTTGCGGCCTAAGCAAATAATTGGGTACCACCCTTATTATTGTAACATTTTGGTCCTTTCGGTTATGGGACGACTTTCATATTTTATTTTATTGCAATTTAGTCGACGGCAAAAGGGAGTTGACAATTAATAATTAACCACATTACGTTTGAAAGTTTGAAACTGCCCCCAATAATTTGCATGACGTTTGGTGGGATTTTTAGATCCCTGTGGAGTTTCTCTATGAACTAGGGTTGACATATTTGGTCATCACCTCACTTGTTCAATGATATAATGTTGGGTCAAAATTGAAAAACTGATTAAAGATTTTTCATTGGTCAACCACCCAAGAGGATAAGAGTTTGAGAGACATGATGATGAAATTGAGAATGGGAGGTGTTATATATGGTCGAAAATAAAAAGTATGAAATATGTTAAGTCCTCCCACCGATGAAATCATTCATCACCAATTTTGTTGTATTATGGTCTCTCAATGACTGAATGGACGTGTAACATCATGTCGTTATCTAAAACCCACCAAAGATGGTTATGATTATTATAAGAGAGAAATGCTGACAAGGTTATAATTGTAATGGGGGCCATATTTTGAAACTTGAGCAAACTCAAAGGATACAGATAATCAAGAGTTAGAAAAAGTACAGGAGATTGGATTTATACATAAATAAAAATACACCTAAAGTTAGAACAATGTTGAATTGATTTGATTGACCTTCGGAAGTCCAATTCGATAGACAAAATCGCTAAATTTACATTATTTTTTGCAAAATCAAGTACACAGATTTGTTTGGGCCAAAAGTCTTATGAGCTTCTAGACCTTAAATGTTAACCGTTCATAGGCCCAAAGACAAACTTATGCTTGGTCTTCCCAAATGTTTTCAACTCATGAGTGATCCTAGATGCACCCCTTCAATTCCTCAACAAACCCACTCCCATGACATTGTCAAGAAGATTGTTTGGGGCTAACAGTAACACTCCTTTTGCTGTTTTATTCCTTGGGTTATGGGGTTAATTTGAGGCTTCTTTATGTTTACTTCAATTTTGCCATCGGCAGACTATATCATAACTGTCAAAATTATGAAATTGCCTATTATTTTCTTTTTATTCTTCACGATACGTTGTTGTAATTGAAGAGTAAAGTTTCAGTTAAAAAAGTTCCCAAGTGATCCAATCAAGATATAAAACAACTTTCTCTGCCGTCCAATCAAATTCCAGGATGATTATATTATTTTCTGCATGGCCTTTCCCATGAGCGAGCTCAGTAATTTCTCACATCAAAAAGGCAAAAGAAATAATAATAAACCAAAAAAAAAAAAACCCATGAATTCTTTTTGATACACAAAAAGCTAATGACCTACAGAGCTTGATTCTTGGGTCTACGAGTGCTCCTACTGCCAACACAAGTAACATGATTTGATGCAAGAACAGTATTAATGCAAATAGTCACCCGAATTTGAATCCTTGCAAAATGATGTGTAGACGATAGAGATGCTAGTTCCTCTCTCGGAGATTATCGAGGAAGGAATCAAATTTCTTTTCACTACCCAGCGAGTTAGAGCTTCTCTCAAGTTAAACTATTTCTCTACCCAATCAATTGCTCAAATTATCAAACTCCATAAAGCTGTAGGAAGGTTTTCACAAATGAGTGTGCAAGTGCACCCGTAAAGATGTAGCTGTCAACTCTGTCTAGTATCCCACCTGTGTTCAACAGTTTACAGAAATTTGTCAACTCAAAAAACGTATTTACAGTAATACAGAATAAAACCACTCAACTCCAAATGCAAAGATCAAATTGCAAATTTCTCTTGCATTTAGTTAGAACTGATAAAATTGCAAACCCAACAAGAAGTGTCAGAACATTTGTTCAATTGTCTATCAAAGAACTCAAAGGTGGATAAAGCTAATTACCATGTCCAGGTATTAGGGATCCTGAATCTTTAACACCCGCATCACGTTTGATCATGGACTCTGTAAGATCACCAAAGACTGACCCAAAAAAGTTCAAAAACCCGAAAAAATTGCACTGACAGAAGGAAGATACAGTGAGACAGAAAACAATTATGGACAAAAAAAAAAAAACTGAGGGTTGAAGTATGCACATTTATAAAAAGCAATATGAGCAGATGCAGAGAACATATAAAATACATAGACAGAGGTAGAGGAGAGAAATCAGAAGTTTTATATCACTGCTCTCTTATGCTCTTTATCAGAATATAACTCACGGTAGAGAGAAACAGGTGGCTAGCTACAACCTTCAACTCAAAAAGTTGTTTACTTTAAGGACTACACTAGAGTAAGATTGAATACCTTGGCAGAGAATTCGGCCAACCAAAAACCTTTGACAATATAACAGAAGTGGCTATGCAACCACCCAAGCCGACAATAGTTCCCTCCCATGTTTTCTTCGGGCTAATACTAGTAAGTTGTGTCCTACCAAAGGCCTGCTCAGAGTTAAAATTCTATATCACCATTTCGGAATGATATTGGCCCAACAAACATTACATGGTGAAATTGTTCTCATTCTCTTAAATCAGGGTTATATAAGAATATTTTAAAGAACCAACAGTTCAAATTTGAAGCCCACTACAAAACAGAGCCAAAAAGATATCCTACTATGCCACAACCTAGATTGAGGCATTCTGCCTCGTCGAATGATAGCTTACAGGAAAGATATTATAGTCATAGTCCACAAGAAAAAGACCAAAATTTATAGTTACTGTTTATGATGATTACAAAAAATAAGGTAGAAACCAGTTCAGAAGATTATATACCTTACCACCTAAGAAAGCAAATGTATCTGTTGCAATGATGCTGCTAAAAGAAATCAAGGTTGCCACAAGACCCACTGTCCAGTGAGGTAGTCCACCAAGATGAATTTGCCAAGTGGCTCCTATTCCTGCCAAACATGAAGTGATTAGGAAACTCAGTTTAATGAAAGATTAAATAAGATGCTGCAAAGAAGCTAGGACAGGGAATTGACGATGAGAAAGAATGGAGCACAACTGAGCATAGATTAAGGTCCTTGGGCAACAACCTTTGAGAGGCTAAAACCATTATTTCACTTTTTTTCAAACATTTACGATATAAGAAGCCAGAATTCTCATCTTGAAGAGGTTTAGAACAATTATCTCAATGGTTTGAAGATCTTCGGGCCGAGGTACCACTAAAATTTGCATTTTTTTCCTAATAAGACAAAATGTGCGAAACAACTGTCTTCTTTCAATAAATTTTTATTCTGATATCTAATTTAAAATCAGAAAAGCACAAAAACTCACTAGTATTTAAGGCTGGGCAGCTAAACCACATCGAAGCTTAACCCAAAAACAAGGGAGATAGCCGCAGTAAAAGAGTCCAAACATGGTGCTACTGAGTTGAGAAAAACGGGGGGTTTTCTCTTTGTAAAAGCAAAGCCACTGCAACAATGAAAGCGGCAGACGTCACCGACACATCAATTTGACCAAAATACCTGACCATTTATAAAAATACAAATCAGCTGTGAACATCTGTCATACTAACTTAAGTTGCAACCAGTATTGGTAACTGTCCCATCTATTCACAAAAACAGGAGCCAGCCATGTTGAAGTTGACACGGTGCATTAGTATTATGCTGGGAGTGAGGAAAGATTCAAAACTTGAATAGAATTATCTTATGATGAATCATAAGAGGCTCTCTAATTGTGTTTGAATAAAAAGCTATAGCAATTAAACAATCTTACAAGTAAGTATAGGCATGAGAGCAGAAATAACAGAGCAAACTCGTGACACATATCGAGGTGGGGGTGTCATTCCAGCAGCAATTCCACGACTTCTAACCAACTCAAAATACTCGCGTGCACCAACGAAAACAGCAGCCGCCAAGGCCGCCGTGAAAACCCATCCTCCAGCTAATACAATACCTCCCACAGAGATTCCAATCCCCAGTCCAAAAACAATCCTTTTCCTCAACTGATTCCATTTTTGTTGACTCTCATCTACAACCGAATCCTTATTTACCCATTCTACAACATACTCATTTCAATAATCCCATTCTACTCTTAAAAGAGATCAAAGCATTAAAACAAAATAACAAGAACACGTGCAAATTGCAGCATGCCGCTCATAGTTTGATCCATAATTAAAAGTTTACATATAAATGCACTTGCGTAATTTATGAAAGATTAACCATGTCAAAAAAAAAAAAAAAATTATGAAAGCTTAACCGAATTATCTACCTCTTTGGAATTGTCGTCAGCAAGGCGGTCCGGCTCGGCTCTAGCCACAGCGGAAATGAAGCGCCGGTTCGTGGAAATGCCGGTTCGGCGAATTCGAAGCACAGATTTGTATCCATTAAATACTATATGGAGTTTGAGTTTGGGACACCGTTTTTGAGTGAGAATTAGGGTTTTGTTCGATAAGGGACGGCAGTGGCAAGCGCAGAGCGAAGTTAGTGAAAGTGGGAATGAGATTGTATCGACCGATTTTCACAAAAGCGGCCATCAAGGAAGAAAGAGAAATGAATGGCGGATTTCAATTAGAAAGAACTAAACGCAAGATGCCCGTTAATTTTTAGGGTTTTAAAAGTGCGTTTTGGATATAGGTAAGAGATTGATTTTTGAAAGCGGTTTCAGTGGCGTGTGAGTAGTTGGTTTATAGGGAACCGATTTTTAGATTCCGCGGGATTCGCAGAGATTTTCATTTTACGCGCCTGGGATGAATCTACTCAATCTTGGGCTCTGTGCAATGAGGTTCCCGCTGTGCAGGTCGTTAGGTCCATAGTGCAATTACTCTTTTTATATGTTAAGAGTGCTTTCTTTTTTAAAGTTTCATGAGGGCATGTCATTACGGGAGAGAAACCCTTCTTAACCAATACCACCGCCAAAAAAGAAAATCTCGCATTGAATCGATACACTGAACTCTGTGTTGGTGAAATTAATCAAATGGCGAGACGCGACCCTTCGGAATCGGAATCGGAATCGGAAGGCAGTGAAAATCGAAGTTCTGAGGAAGAGCAAGAAAGCGAGGAGCGAAATAGCGAAGGGCAAAAGCGAGAGGAGATTTCAGAGTACGAGAACCAGAGACTATCGAGAATTGACGAGAACAAAGCCAGAATGGAGGCTTTGGGACTCTCCAAATTGGCTTCTTCTTTAATTGGTTCGCCTCATAATTGTAGTAAGGTGAAAGGCAAACGCAAGGTCGTCGAGGACGACGACGACGACGATTATAGGCCTAATGTTGGCGATGGCGACGACGACAACGGCGTTGGCAATAATAAATATTCCAGGTCTGATAAAAGGAAGGTTAGTTGATCATTCAGAATATTCCACCATTTATATAGAATTATAGGAATCTATACAAAGTTTTCTTTGTCGGTTAACGGACTCTGAAGTCCAAAAGATGATATTTTTTTAAAAAAAAACCCTAGACTTTTAGTTATATTTTCCCCTTTTTTTTTGTTAAGCTAGTTGCAATGCACTTTCTGAATTAGTAAAAGAGCAGGAATAAGTGTCCACACAATTTCCGTATTTCTGTCCCGTTTTGATTTTATGAATACCGTGTTTGGTAATCTCTTACATGAGGCGAAGAACAAAATCTCAACACCTAAGAAGAAAGCACCTGTTCAAAATCAGTTGAGTAGCTCAGATTACGTTGCTGCTGCTGATGACTATGACGAGTTAATGAGGGTAATTTCATTTACTTATCTGTACTTGGATTCCACATGATTATGAATGTATCTAAACTAATACTTCGGCATTTGTTTACAGGCACTAGCTCTGTCACTGCAACAACCTCCAGAAGTTTCAGGTTCTACTATTAATGAAAAAGAGGGAAATGCTCGCGTTCAGGAAGTTACAGGAAGGAGCAAGAGTAAAAAATCGGTTTGTTATTGGCCCAGAATTAATTTTATTATTGTGAGGACATGTTTTGATTTTTTTTAGGCCATCAATTATGTGCATTTTGTTGGTCATCAGTTCACGAGTCGGGTGCAAATGACTGAAGATGAAGTGATCTTACACTTCTTTCAATTTGATGGTAACTTCGTGATTATACTGTCTTTTGTTTCCTTCAGTCTGATATATGCTTTAGTTTCTTTGCTATAGCATCAGAAAACTTTTGGCGGAAAAAGAAGTATCGTTGTGGTGTGAGTTTGGGAATAGCTTTAAATTGTCTAATTAATTTCTACCACTAATGTGCTATTTGCCATATTTCTGTTTATGTTATTTCATATTGTGAGAGAAGACACTTTGCTAAACTGACACGGGGAATTGTTCGCATGCAGTAGCAGGAAAGGGTAGCATAAATACGAGAGATTTAGAAAGAGTAGCCATTGCGCATGATTTTACTTTGGCAGACGAGGAGTTGGCTGATATGATTCATTGCTTTGATAGTGACGGAGATGGGAAGGTCAGTATTTGCTGCTCCTTGGATTGCTTTTTTTAATTTTTTTTTCTCCTTTCTAGTTCCTCACTAAGGCGCAGAGAAGGGTTCTTTGTAGAACTCCTTGGCCACTCTTAGGAGAGCTTCAGTTTAGATCCTTGGGAACTTTTCCTATCCCCTGATGCAGTCAGCAAAAATTATGCTTTTTGATGTTTATGAAGTAAAGGTTTTGATTACTGATGTGGAAAAATCACCACCTTAAGACAATGGTTCCCCTTCTGCTGATCTTTATCTTACCTCTATAAACCTTAAATCCTACAGATAGTAGTTTATTTCGTCATGTAGGTTACAACCAACCTTAGCCTTTTTTTTTTGGGGTAAAAATTGAAGGTTGGTTGTAATAAGTACGTTGGGAGGGTTTGCACTTTTATTTTTTTTGATGAATTTTTGCTTGTCAATTCAATTGGTTCCTTGGGCAGTTAACTCTTGAAGATTTTCGGAAGATTGTTAGTCGATGCAATATGATACAAGCATCTTCAAACGCTTGATGACTTAAGTAGCACCCATTTTCCATGAACCTGGTATGTTGAGTAGTGGATACCTTGGTTTCAAGGCTTTGGGTCCCGATTATTCTTGATACAAGTATTATATTACAAATTTACATCTCAATGAATTACAACAATGGATAACTGCTCAATGAACACAACATTAACTAAATAACTGCAACTAAAACAGTAATATATAATCAACATTGTGTGATTATTCTTGATACAAGTTTTACATTGCAAATTTACATGTTAGTGAATTACATCACTGAATAATTGCCCAATGAATTGCAACACTAACTAAATAATTGCAACTAGAACTGCAACACATAACCAACACTAAGTGAATGGATAACTGCTTAATTTTAAAACTGTAACACAATTGTCTCTAACAATTAGAGGAATGAAAAATTTCTTAATTTTTGTTAGAGTTCAAACTTCTAATCTAAGTCAGAGGGTGCATAGCTTAATCACTGAGGCAAAGCAATTAGATGCAAGTCTCGATTACTCTTAGCCAGAGGTATTGTCAATATTGTATTTTTACACCCACATTGTATCTACCTATTGTAATTGCAATATTAAGATAGGTTATCTACAGGGTAAGGTATCATTTCTAGCATTATCAACTTCCTTATTATGCAAGGGGCATGCAATTCTCAGTTTCCTTGAAGTCCACAAACTATAAACTGATGCTTTACTATCGGTTAATTATTAGGGATGACAGCGGATTAAGTTTGGGACGAATATCTTTAAACTTACATTTGCATTCACTTTAAAAATGAAATATCAAATCTTTTTTAAATTCATTGCAGATTTGGAGTTTCAATACCAAACTCGCTTAAAATCTGTGGATAAACCATTACAGGTTTGGTAATGAGTACATAGCGTTTAACATGCATTCTAAGAGTGAACGCTAAGTGCGCAACATTGAGTACTTAGCACTTAGCACGCGTGCTAAGAGTGTATGTCAAGCGTGCAACACTTAGAACATGTGCTAAGAACTAATACTAGAAGCGCGCAACGTTGTGTCTCTAGCGCGTTTAGCATGCGTGCTAAGAGTGCATGCTAAGTGCGCAACACTTAGCACGTGTAATAGAAACAAACACTAGAAGTGCGCTAGTGTTAGGATTGCACGCTAAATGCGCAATGTTGCGTGTTGAGCGCTTAACACGCGTGCATGTTAAGCGCGCAATATTGTGTGCCTAGTGCATAATATACGTAGGAGTTTATGTTAAGCGCGCAATGTGCACTTCTAATATGCATGCTAAATGCGCTAGGTATGCAATACGCAATGTATTACTTTTTTTAAAAAAAAAAATTAAAAAAAAATAATATTTATTAATTTTCACAATGAGTATTCGTGAATTTTTTATTGAATTTGTATCCGTCTTAAATTCATTGTGAATTTTAATTTTATATACTAAATTTTCTTCAAACATTTTAAAATCTTTTTTGATATAAGCAAATTTTAATAAATTTGTAGATAATTTATCCCTATTAATGACACAGGTCACTGCAGAATCTGGGTAACTTTTTCACACCCATGAACTAAGCTGATTAGGGATTTCGTTTATGCCGTGGACAATGTCAATCGCGCACCGTGCTTGGTTGTATTAACCGTTTGTAAAATTCATTTCGGTCCTTGGACTGAGAAGATATTTTCTTATATCGGTCAATGACACAGAATTTCATTCAAGTGCCCGGAATAAAGATATCTTCCTCGTTGGTCAATTACACAGATTTCCAAGACACGTGGAATGGCAGAAAATTTTGTGAGCTCCTTTTGTTAAAGTCCTTGGACTGGAACGATATTCGCTCATTGCTTAGTTACACAAAAGCCCCTGCTTGTTCTTGAAAATTTCACTCATACCCCAGACTTGAGTGATATTTCACTTGGCCAATGTCATTGAAGTGCTTGGTAACTTGGTTCATTAATAAAACTGAACCGGAAAAAAAATGGCAGTTATATTCCTCTAGAACATCCTCGTTTGGTGCTAAAGTTTCCCTCCGCAACATCTAAATTTATCGGTCTACCACTATCTTAATGAATAGTTTTCAGAATTTGATTAACAACATGCATAAAGGCTGACTATCATAACTCACACATTTGTCAGTTGACAAGATACAGACCAATAACACATTAAAGAGATGTTCCTGCTTATCAGTCATGCAACTGTTTTTTTTTCAAATTTCTACAGTTCATTTTTGGTAGGGTACTGAAAAAATTAAATCTTTGTTGGTCAGATTTTCTTCATAAGAAACCCCAAAATGATGCCCAGCAAGCCAATAACCACAACATATATGAACGGAAGTCCAACGCTACTCCTGTTGGCTTGACGCCTTAGGAGCTCCTGCAAATCATAATCTGAAGTAAGCTCATGTTTGAAACAGACTGCAATGATGCCATTAACAGTAAGCAGATCCCAAAATATCCTTGACTAAATGTGGATGAAATATGGTGTAATGGAAATTTATCGCCTGTCTCAACTGCAGTCTCAGTTTTTTTTTTCTTTTAATTTTGATTGGTGGTAATATTTATACCCTTACTCGACTTTGCAGGACCGCAATCACCTAAGACTACATGTGGATGAAATATGGTGTAATGGAAATTTCTCAACTGTCTTGACTACAGTCAAGAAAATGCTGCTTGACTAATGGTGACTGATGGGATGGGTGAGCTTTTTTTACTTTACTCACCTTGGAGGCATAGTCTTGATATTTTTCAGTCTTTGGAGTATAAACTTGTAAATAAGCAGTTACTGGGACATATTTAAAAATATAACCCCATTTTGAGGGGAAGAGAATATAAAGATGGTAGATTGGAAGTTCGGGTGCTGTTTACAATCAAACCGACATTTTCTGTGCATAGATGCGACTCTAATAGATTAGTGAGGATCATGACTCTTATCATTCAAGGCTGCTCCTTTCTTGAATGAATGAAGAAAAAATAAATCAATAAATTACGGGAATGTTAGAAACAGAAGTGACAGCATCCAAAATACCATGACAAGTCAAGATGCAATAAAATATTTATAGCTGATGCAACCACAAATTCTCTTATTTACCCTATTCAAAAATTTTAAACTACACAAACAGCTGGCCACACATAAATCACTGAATCAGAGAATCTGCTATTCCAATCATTGTACGTCAAAGTGTACGGATTCTCTGATTATTCATATCTAATTATCTCGTCTTTCCCCCAATTCAAATCTTTTAAACTAAAGAAACAGCTGCCAGCACATAAATCAGTAAATCAGAGAATCTACTATTCCAATCATTCTACGTCAAAGCTTAGCGATTCCCCGATTTTCCCTATATATTATAGGTCTGATTGCTGTCTAATTGTTCTTTCTGCAATTTCCTGGTAAAACTACATAACCAGCACTCAAATTTCTAATTTATAGGCTTTATTAAGAGTCTAATGGTAAGCAAATGTCAAGGCAATGATCTGGCATTTTCAGCCCTAAATTAACTTAACTGATTTCTGAGCAAAGAGTTGTTTCACTGGTGTTTCAGGGAAAAAAAGAAAAACAAAAAAGAGAGGGAGAGAGAGCTCTGAAAGATGAAATGACATAAAAAGGATCTTACCAATTCCTGTTGAAGTTTGTTGTTTTGCTGTATAACAGAATTCTTCTCCTCAGTTAGCTTAGAAATAAGAGCCCTTGCCTGAAATCACAAGTATTACTTAAGAGTATAGTGCAAAGATAACACTAATGATGTTTTAGCAATAATGTGTTAAGTTTACTCCACAGTAAGTACAACCTAGACCATATGCTCCACCTCAATTTGTTGTTCAAAAAGTAATGACTTGGAATTAACATACAATGATGAAAAAAAAAATGATATACTACAACTAGTAATGTGCAATCACTGCTTGTTATATGTGATAACTGCACATGTCATTTCAAGTAACAGTTAAGCTCACTCTTGAGGATGTCTATTGGCTCCTACAGAGAATCACACTGAGATACAATCAAAACAGTATACACAGCATGAACTATGGCCTGGGCTCCATACAAATTTGAACAGAAAGACTTCCTTCATGCAGGGACTCCTATAGAAGCTGTAGAAACAATGTGTATTAGACCCAAACCAACTCTAAAGAAAAAAGGACCACAGAAACTATTTAGTGACTCTATTTGACCAGAAAGACTACCGTCATGCAGGGACTCCTATAGAAGCAGTAGAAACAGTGTGTGTTAGACTCAAAGCAACTCTAAAGACAAAAGGACCACGGAAACTCTTTGCTGACTCTACTTTGATGTAGTGCATATAAGTACATGCAGTATGAAGGATCCATGCCCCCACTGGACATTCAAGAGAGAAAGAGAAATTGAAGTTTCCATTTGAAAGCAAAAAAGCACCAACATATAAAGAGAACTTCAGCCTTTAATTGATAAGAAAGATATCTCAGCTTCCCTCAATTGCTCTATTCAGGACCGCTTAAGGTTAGTTTAGAAATTATACTCTTCATAGGTATCATATATATACATATCAGAAGATTTTCTTATATGAATCGAAACACAATTATCTCTTTGATAAACCATGCGAAACAAATAAATGAAAATACGAATCATGCACAAATAGCTGACAGTAAATATCAAATACGTGTTTTGTCAAATAGAACCTACACTAAATTGTGATGCAGGCCTCTATACTAAAAATATCAAATAAGGAACCTGAGAAATAGACGGGATACCTCTGTTGAGTTATCTTGCGGCTCATGTCGCTCAGTAAAAGCTCTTGAAGCCTAAAATGCAAAACCACAAATGATGAATTGAACTGAAATGACAATAATAGTGGAAATATATGATACTTTAAATTCAGGTACCAAAACCTCCAATACTCACAGCTGTAAATTCAGAAGCACTCAAATTCCCATTATCTGAGACTGACGCCCTTGGCGAAGAACCTTCTTCTGACCCTTCATGAACTGGAGATGGTGGCCGAGGTGGAGCCACATAAACAACCCTCAATTTGCACTCTTCCACATGATGCCCCGCCTCTTTGTTGAACTACATAAGCCACAGAACTGTACTAATTAAACCGGAAGAGATATACCAAGCAAGATTATATATAGTCATCATGCAAATACCATCTCAGAAGTAATATCCTTTGTAGTAGCTCCAGGACTTGTAACTACACTCTGAAGTAAGAACTTGTCTTTGCATTGCATGTCAGGAGACGCCTCCTTTTGGGCTTGCATTGTAACTAAATCATGATGTTTAATTGACAATTAATCACAAGTAATTAGGAAAATAATTTTTTTCTTTTATATATATATATATATATATATATATATTGACAGCAGAAAATGGAGGAATTACCTATAACATCGCATCTAGACCTTGGCAATACAATTCCAGTGTTGGGCCTAACACAATACTTCTTTGGATTCGTCGTTTTAACCTAAAAGCGCGCGAATTTCAAATTCACCAACACGCAAATCAAGATTATAAATTTCTAGGGCACAACATGTACTGAAATGATTTAAAAGATCTATATACATACAAAAATTGAGAGGGATCTTTGACAATTTTAGTAAGTACCTTGAAGGCCACATAATTATCGGACTTATTTGACAACTGTAGTGAGCATGAGATCTGCTTCTTCAATTCAACTATTTATGTATTTATTTTTATCAAAAATCAAAACTCTAAATCAGAAATATGAAAATCGTAGGAGACAAAATCACGGATCTAAAAACAAAGGAGAAGCTTACAAGGAAATTGGAGCTCCTGAGGTTCAATACTGAGTAGCTCGCCGGTACTCATCACGACGTAGTCGATTCAAATGGCGGCTGGAGAGCGAAGCCTGCAGATTCCGGTGAGGGAAAAGCGGTTTTCCGGTGCCGCGGGATTTTTTAAAGAAAAAATTCTGGCTTATCAGAGAAGGAGTGAGACGCGCAGACCGTAGAGAGATTGGACGAAACGAGACTGGTTTTAAAATAAGAGAGAGAGAGAGAGAGAGAGAGAAAGACAGAGAGCTGCAAAGTAACAACGTGGGACAGTGATGTATGTCTTACTTTCAAGTTTCATCTCGCAATTTAATATTCCCAGTAGCCAGGACCCAAGTTTACAATTTCTTCGGTTCTAAGCAGGGGCATAATTGTCTTTTCATGTCAACGAGCTGCGATCAAAATGACGTATGAAGTATCAATCAACAGCCCAGCGGCGTTGACTGAATACAGTTGTTTTTGACTCGAAGTCCGCATAAATGATAAAACGCGTGTCTTTGTGACGTTTTATGTGATCATTACATTCACGATTTTTAGTAAATCCACTGTCCACACTAGAAAAAAAGAAAGATAGAAAACCATAAAATTCTGTTTTAAGTAATTTCTTTTGTCAGAAAAAGAGTGAAGTCAAAGCAAAATGTAATTAGATGAAGCAACTACGATGTCATTGCATTTGCTTGTTTACAAATCTTGCATGGGTTTCCCTTTAAGCAATTTTTGAATGCTTAAACAAAATATATCCCAACAAACTGGCCTCCCCTATAAGTATATCAGAAGTCAAAACTCTCTCCCAAGAACTCTGTATTTCCCGATGTGAGTCATTATCAAGACCATCCTTTTCTTGGCACAGATTCCATTAGTCTGAGAATTTACATAAAATTTACGCTCAATCGGTGATCTCAATTAGGATGTCCGTGCTTGCTTGCTTCCTTTTTCTTGTTCACCGTTTTCCGAATTTTGAATGCCAAAGTTTTTAGTTGTTACTTGTTTGCCTCCTGGCAACATGCAGTATACACGTTCAGAAAAAAAGAAGCAAATTCTTGATCATCCTACAAGTTACCTCTTCCACGATAGCTGAAAAACCATGTAAATAATGATCATATTTGCGTAAGCATGGATATTTACTAAACTTACAATAAACAAATTTGTGCGTACATATTCCATTTTACATTCTATATAATATATACTCAGAAATTGTATTCAGTCCACAATTTGTTCTGTAAATCTTTGTAAGAAATAAAATTAACCATCAGCAGACGCAAAAGATTGTTGCTGGCGAACTCGACTTGTGAAACCAGCAAACCAAGCGACCCTCATGAGTTGCACACCAAGGATCAGTACCCACCAACAGACTAGGCCCCTAACAGTGTGCATCATCCATTCTGGTGCGCTAAGCTCAGCTCCTAGCTTCAATCCCCTCATCAGCTGCAACACACGGTAAGACTCATAAACAACTGGGGTCACCAACCACACTGGTGATTGCCAATGCCAAGTTAATATCTCCGTCAGGATCTGTACTGACAGAAGCAGTAGGTAGGGACCTAAAAGAACTGAAAATGGGATGAATGACATCTGCGGTTGGATAAAGCCCTTATGAGACCCAAACAGCAACATCAAGGGGATGATAAAGCCAGTCACATTAGCAACCATATTCCAGAATTGGTAACTGAAAGGAGGCTTGTTGTTGCTGGGCTGTCCTGAGTTTCTTGGCCAGGCACATGAATGTGCCATGAGGAGAAAAAGGGTTGCACCGAGATTGAAGATGCAATCAAGTCCAATTAAGGAAAGCAGGCTAGCAATATTGGGGCCCAGAAATATAGATGATATTGGTAGCCACAAGGTGGGTACCATGCCTGTGCCGAGTAGAAGAGAAGGGCCCAGAAGCCACATTGGCCATTTAAGAAACTGAAGCTGCACAAATGGCTGATTATTTGTATCTGTGACCTCTTCAGTGTTTGCTACTGGTGCTTCAGCTTTATTGTCAGAACCCAGAGTTTCAAATATGTTGCTAGATTTATTCAAGAATTTATAGCCAGCTTCATCACTTGGAGCATGAGTGACAGGTGAAGGTTCCCATGGAGTCAATTTTGTGCAACAGATAGGGGACTTTTTAACATGAATATGAGGGAAGCTGACAACATGGATCACACTTCTGAATTTTAGCAATTTCAGGCTCCTGGGGAGTATTCTGGGAACGTTAATGTTAATGGTTGACATAGTAGATGGTCCTCGAACTAATGATGCCATTCTCAGTGGTGAAACTTCAGCTGCTTGGAATAAGAAATGCTCTTGAATCGCACAAATATACGGACTTCATAAATAAATAAATAACAAAATGTAAGCAGGAGATAAAAGCAAACATAAGATGAAAAAGAATGACATTTCCCAGGCTAAAGGAACCACAAGGACAAAAAAATTTCTAACTAATATAATTCATTTATAAACTTTCCTAAGATTACAGACCGACGTAGATTATATCAAGCCAACACTCAAATATCCTCTTAACCAGATAAAGCAGCCGTCAGATGCTTGAAGCCAGATGCAACAAAATCAAATATTTCCACTAAAACTAAACAGCCAGAGCAACAAACTCTGCTAACCCGAGGAAAAAAGTTTAGAATTGAAAACCCCATGATGATGAAAGCAAGGATCAAATATACTGACCACCCATGCAATTCACAGTTGGGTCCCTTTGGCTATCAAACATCCCAACAACAAAGGAAACAACCCTAGCACTAACTGGCCAGTAACAATTAGATTATTTTTGAAAAATAAAAATAGCCGGCGCTGAGAATAGCTAGCTACACGACAGTAATTCCAGAATCTAAATGAATGAAACACATACTAATAAAATCTGAATTCATGCAAATTTTAATAATGTAAATAGCATTTTACATGAGACACTCAAGGAGAAACCAATAATTTGGAACTTCTTCTAAGTTCTATTTGCTTTTCCCAAATGATTATAAAAAACAAGTAAAGTGCCAGAAACTATTAATCAACCCTATTTCTAGTGATCGTAACATATGTAAAGATAAAATTTTAATAAACGTGGGACTTACCTCGTCCGGAAACTCTCTACTTCTTCTTCGGGTCAAATGAGATTGTGAGGCAAGTCTGAGCCGTAGGGGAGGAAGAACGTGAAACTAATAATAACGAAGAGGGAATAATTTGTGGGATGGGCTTGGTTCATTCATACTAGGCCAGTCCAGAAAGGCCCCAATAGTGACTTAAGCCCACTATTCCTTTAAGGGCTTCAACGAGAAACTCGTTTTCTAATCATCCAATCCAATCAACTTTTTTTACGTTCATCGGAAACGTGAACAATATAATAGATTTTTTTATAAGAATAAAGATTACGTAAAGTTATAAAATTGAGATATAAAATTATTAATTAACACTGTTTAATTCTCATTGATACGATAATTATATAATAGCAAACAACAAACAATTCATTACACGCCATATTAATTAAGATACAAACTAATATAATTATATTATAATCTCATTTTTAAATGAAGAAACTACATATTTTTTAATGCAATATAATAGAATTAACATGAAACTTGTGTAACATAATACAATTAGCATGCACATTATAAAAATATTACCTTATAAAAAATTATATACAGACTGTCTTGCCACTGGCTTAAGGGACTTTTTTAAGAGTTCACTAATCTGAATAGGTGCTAACATATGATCTTTTGATAGTAAATCCCAAACCCTAAATTTTAATCCTAAACAAGCACAGAAGAAAATTTGATTATAACAAAATGGAAGCACGAGCATCTAAGTTGTGGATGACATGGCTAGTGATTTGAGAATAACTTGCTTGATGTTTTCTTTTTAAATTTCACATTAATATTTGGTCCCAAAAAAACATATGCAAGCGACCGTAAAGAAAATTCACATGTTTATAGGATGTGTATCAAATGCTTTTTTTCTTCTTCTAATAATCAATTTAGATCGGAGCAGCCCAATTAGCAACGGTATCAATGGTATGAATACCACATGGTGGGAAAAACTAGTAACGCATTTGGGTGAAAAGTATTTTTTATTTTTTAGTAAAAAAAATAAATAAACACCCCAGACACATTAAATTTCAAAAACTGCTGACTTGTAAAATTAAAAAAAATAATTTATAAATAACAATCGAACTCTTTTAAAAGTAATACTTTAATCACCTTAATTTTAAAAGTATACAAATGTATGTTATTTCGTTAAGTTGAATGATAATTATTATAATTATTATAATATTTTTAACTAATAATTGATTAATATTGATTAGTGTTGATCAATATCGATCGGTTGTTGATTAGCATTTATTAATTATTGACTGACACTGAAGTAATTCATCATAAATATCGTCGGGCTTCAAATTTTATGATATATATAATGAGAGGTTATTTTCACATATAAAACATTATAACAACTTGAAATTAATAAAAAAATTAACAATTTAATTATTATTTTTATTAATTTGAATACTCCTTTAATATTTCATTAGTAAAAATAATATTATCGTTGCTGCAATCATAAAATTTGAATTTCAATAATCTTTTTTATAATAAATTATTTTAATATTAATTAATAATCAATTAACGATAATTAATATTAATCAATGAACGCTAATCAATATCAATAAGTGTTTGTTAAATTGTATCATGTGTATTTTATGAATAAGAAACTATATTTATTCTTATTATCGTTTAAATTAATAAAAAAATCAATCAAAATATATGTATTTATATAATTTCAAAATCAAAATGACTAAATGTCACTTTCACCAAACTTAAAGTCGAATTATCTTTTACCCTTAAAAAAATGTTGAGCTACAATTAAATAACCTCGTGAAAGATGAAACCCCGTTACTAGTGCTGATAGTTGTATTTCTTCACTTCAAAAGAGAAAAACAACAGTCAACATGACCAATTTGTCCTTGCTTGTTTCGTGGGCTTTTGATGGATCAGCTGTTCAACTTGTGAAGGGACAGGACCCCTGACAAGATAGGCTTTAAGCGGATTAGATGATTCCAAATAGAAGGTGGCATTGGAAAGCGACCAAGGTTTTAGAGTGTAGTGGTAGAGAAGATTACACTAAGGCATACAGTTTTATAGGCTTTGTCTTAATTGTGGAACGAATAGCTTGGCGACACGTACGTCAAACGGTAAAAGGAATTCCTAATCAACATTAAATAAGTAGATTAAGACATTCTTTTAATCTAAACTTTCAACTTAATAAATATAAGTATCTTAACAAATACAAGTATATAATTAATAATTGATAAAAGAAAAATTAACCATATATATTTAATAGAATACACTGTCCGGAGATTTTTAAGAGTTCAAGTAAACTAAAAGCACGAAAGAATCTTAATCCTAAACAAGTATGGGTTAATGCAAGTTTATTCGCTCATGGATGCATTTAAATCAACCACTAAAAAAAGCTTCATTATGAAATATAAACCAAGGAAGCTTTCTCGCAGATATGTTGCCAGTTAGTATTTACTAAAATTAACCCACCAAGTGATGCAGTAAAGTAACCCTAATCTTTGGAAGTGTTCTTTCTCCTGGATTCACGTCGGAAAGAATTTAGTTTACGCTTCTACGTTGCATCATGTTGAGTGAGCACATCACCAAAAATCATTTAAAAACTGAAGTCTGAAGACATAACCGAGCTCTAAGAAAATTACCATCGACCTTTTCAAGTCTAAGAACTATATCAAAGCGCTATACAAAGAAGTCACAGCATGTTTTTTATGTTACAATTGATTCGCATTATTAAAAAATAATTCTGAAATAATTTTAGAATAATTTTTTTATATTCTCCTATCATATATATATATATATATATATGTTATTAATGTAAAATATTATTTTTTTATATATGTTATTTTTTTTATTTTATAATAAAGTTACAGCATATATAAAAACTTGATTATACAGTTTATATTTACAGTGAAATATATTTTATTTACATTTTTCACATGGTATCAAAATTTTAATTTTTTTATTGTCATTTTGTTTAACTAGAGTTTTATTAAATTTTTTTTAAAATTTGACGGAATCCATCAGAGTTTTTAGAAAAGTCGCTGAAAAATTTTAAAATCTTGCCGTCTTAGCCACCACCCATCTTAGATTACTCAGAATCCTCCGGCCGTTTCAACGCCATCGACGACGCGCCAATCCGAGGTTGAAAATCGCCAGACGCGCCGCCAGAATAACACTGCCCCCGCCCATTGTCACTTCAGATCCCGGCCGTTCTACGACGACATGACTGACACCACCGACACCAAAATAATCCTCAGTCACTGGCCGTTTCAACGCCGCCAATGACGCACCAATCCGAGGTCTGAAACTGTCAGACGCGCCGCCAGAACGCCACCGCCGCCGGTCACTTTCACTTCAGATTTTGGCTGTTCTAAGGCGACGTGACCGACACTGCCCAGAGCGAAAGAATACCCATTCACCGACCGTTCAAACGACGCTGAGTTTACGTCAATCCGAGGTCGGAGTAAGCCAGACGCACCACCTGAAGTTCACTGTTTTCTGTTAGGGGTCTGTTATAAACTTTTCAGTATTTTAAGGTCAAATAATAATTTTCTATTCCTTTGGGCATTTTTGAAATTTTTAATAGTTTTGAGGCTATTTTACAATTATAATAATTTTTAGGGGTCATTTTATAATTTTTAAAAAGTTTAAGGGTTATTTTTATAATTATATTATTTTATAAGGGTTAATTTGTAATTATTCAAATTTAAGAGATAAATTTGTTATTATTAAAAGTTTGAGGGTCAACTTATAATTAATATAAGTTTAGAGACTAAATTGTCATTAATTTAAAAAAAAAGAAAAAAAGAATGAGGGTTTTGGAATTTATGGATAAGTGTAGTACTTCTCAATGTTATTCTACTTTATATAGGCCATGCCATATATCTAGGCCATCTCAAGGTGCTGCTTTTATAGGACTTACTGTTACTCCTGCATAAGATAGTGTGAATTGTTCCCCTAATAATCTTGAATCTTTACTTCGTCTACTCCTTTTTAATTTTGGCAAACCTTTAATTTCTCCCTCTTCTAATCTTTTAGGTAAATCTTCATAATACTTTAACTCTGCATGTTGTAATCACATGACTTCTGATCTTACAATTTTCTCCTCTAAAACTCTTAATTTATATTTACCATCTATTCAAATTGCTAATGATTCTCTCATGAAAGTGAACTATATTGGTAAAGTGTTTTGTCATAATCTCTCTGTATCTGATACTTTTTTTATTCCTAACCTTACATTAAATCTTTTATCTATTGGTCAATTATGCGAACTTGGTCTTAATGTCTTGTTTACTGCTTCTGGTTGTTGTGTGCAGGATCCAAAGACCAGTCGGACCCTTGGGACAGGCCGCAAAGTTGGACGTCTGTATGAACTTATTTCTTTAGATCCATTATTTCTATATCCTTCGTCTGCAGCATCTACTTCTTCAGTGCCTTTATAACATCTTTGGCACTTTTATTTGGGTCATGCGTCAGTCAATCGCATCCGATTTCTAGTATCCAGTTGGCCATTTAGGTATTGTTTCTGATAATAAAGATGATTGTCTTATATGTCATTTAGCTAAACAACCAGCCTTACCTTTTGATAATAGTACTACTGTCTCTCATGCTCCATTTGATCTTGTACATTCTGATATATAGGGTCCTTCTTCAAATCCCACAATAGGAGGATCCAAATATTTGTGATATTTGTTGATGACTATTCTCGGTATACTTGGTTGTTCCTTATGAAACAACGATCCGAATTTACTACAATTTATCGAGATTTTGCTCAGATGGTTAAAACTCAGTTCTCATATCCTATTAAGGTTTTCCGCACTGATAATGCTATGGAGAATAGAGATTTTGATTTTCTAAATCTTTTACAGGAACACGGTACTATATGTCAAATGTCTTGTCTTGGTACATCTCAGCAAAATGGGAGAGCTGAATGTAACACAGACATATTTTAGATACTACTCGTGCTCTTCTTATCTCTTCCTCTTATCCTAAACATTTTTAGGGAGAAGCTGCTTTAACCGCTGTCTTTACCATTAATCGTATTCCTTCTCCTGTTATAGAGAACAAGTCACCTTATGAGTGTCTTTATGGAACTCCACCTAATTACAAACTCCTCAAAGTATTTGGTTGTGTTTGTTTTGTCATATTTTAAAAATATGAGCACACTAAACTCGAGCTACGTACTCGATTATGTTGCTTCTTGGGATATGGGATAGAACATAAAGGTTATAGGTGTTGGGATCCTATATCTAACCGTCTTCGTGTTTCTCGTCATGTAGTTTTTCTTGAGCATACGATGTTTTCCTCTGTATCTAACTTTAAATTTGTGTCTCCTTCTGTGTCATAATTTTTTACAGATAATTTTGCTGATCTTTTTCCCAATACTTTACCTACAGATATTTCTTCTGAGTTTTATACAAGTGAATTTGCTGAAACGACGCCTGCTTCTGAGCCTCCTATCTCTTCTGAAGGATTTGCTTTCAACATTTCTAAGACCTCCTCTACTCTCTCTCTTCATTGTTCATCTCGGGTAAGAGAACTTCCTGTTAAACTTCGTGATTATCACTGTTTCTCTACTAACATTTCTTTATATGAGCCTTAATCATATTCTGAAGCTAGTTTGAATCCTATTTGGCAACAAGCAATGACAGAAGAATTGCAGGCCCTTGAGAAGTCGCATACTTGGGATTTTGTTACTCTTCCATTTAATAAAACTGCCATTGGATGCAAATGGGTGTACAAGATCAACACTAAATCTGATGGATCTATTGAGCGTTATAAAGCCCGCCTTGTTGCCAAAGGCTTTACCTAAGAATATGGAATAGATTATGAAGAAAATTTTACCTCAGTTGCTAGACTTACTTCTGTTCAAAGTTTATTAGCTGTTGTTGCAGTTTGTGGTTGGACATTATTTCAGATGGATGTAAAAAATGCTTTCCTCAATGGTGATCTCACTGAAGAAGTGTATATGAAGCCTCCTCCCAGTTATCCACATCTTCCAAGCAAAGTCTGTAAACTTCGTCGTGCTCTGTATGGTCTTAAACAAGCTCCCCGTACATGGTTTGCAAAATTTAGTGGGACTATTCTTCAGCATGGTTTTCAGTCTAGTTTCTATGACTTAACTCTTTTTGTCCACAAGACAGCACAAGGTTGTGTTCTCCTTCTTATCTATGTTGATGATATGATTATCACCGGTGATGATCTTCTTGGTATTTCCACTCTTAATAACTTTCTTCAGCAACACTTTGAGATGAAAGATCTTGGCAACCTTAGTTATTTCCTTGGCCTTGAAATATTATCCGACTCTACTGGGTATTATCTTTCTCAGGCTAAATATGCATCCGATCTACTTGCTAAAGCTGGGTTGACAGACAATAAGATTGCCTCCACTCCTCTAGAGTCTAATGCCAAACTCCTATCCTCTGATGGTAGTATTCTCAGTGATGCTACCTTATATCATCAATTAGTTGGTAGTTTGGTTTACCTTACAGTTACTGGCCCAGACATTACTCATACTGTTTATGTTGTCAGTCAGTTTATGGCAGCCCCTCGTACCTCTCATTATGCAGCAGTTCTTCATATCCTACGTTATCTCAAAGGTACACTTTTTCACTGTCTCTATTTTTTAGCTCACTCTCCTCTTGTGTTACGAGTTTATGCTGATGCAGATTGGGTTGGTGATCCTACGGATTGACGATCAACTATTAGATTTTATTTTTTCTTGAGTGATTCTCTTCTTTCATGGAAAAGTAAGAAACAGACAGCCACTGCTTGCTCGAGTACTGAAGCTGAATACCGTGCTCTTGCAGATACTACCCAAGAAATTATCTGGCTCCGCTGGCTTCTTGAAGATATGGCTTCTTGAAGATATGAGTATTTCTCACACTGGAGCTACACCTCTTTATTGTGACTATCAAAGTGCTATTCAAATTACCCACAGTGATGTATTTTATGAGCGGACTAAACATATTGAAACAGATTGTCACTTTATTCAGCAACACGTTTCTCAAGGCACTATCATGCTCCACTCCATCTCATCTAGGGAGCAACCTGCTGATATCTTTACCAAATTTCTACTTTCGCGTCGTTTTCATGCTCTAGTTTTCAAATTCAAACTTGCTTCCACTGCGCCATCTTGAGTTTGAAGGGTATTAAGGAATAATTCTGGAATAATTCCTTTATACTCTCATACCATATATATATGTTATTAATGTAAAATATTATTTCCTTATGTATGTTATTTTCTTATTTTGTAATAAGGTTACAGCCTATATAAAGGCTCCATTGTACAGTTTATATTCACAATGAAATATATTCTCTTTACATTTCTCACATGCATTATAATCCAAAAACAAACAATGGAGAGTGGATTCTCTATTTTTGAGAATGAGATTGGGTGACAAAAACGGTGAGGTCAGAAGAACTTGGAAACTTTAAAACACCCGTACGCAAATTTTCACATCAGGCATACTCATTCAAAGTTAAGGTTTTATAAGAAGAAATTTTTTCTATCCTAATTGTAATACATGTGTTTGATTTATATATTATTTGGTGGTAGATTTAAAAAAAAAGAAAGAAAAAGAAAAGAGATAAGAAATTGAAGTAGTGGCCGCCGTATATAAATATTTAACTTTTTGGTTTTTACTTCATGGAGAAGAGGAAGCAAAACTGAAATAGAAAAAGAAGAAGAGGAAGTCGAGAGAAGGAGAAAAGAAAGAAAAAGAAAGGGAAAGGAAGAAACCGAGAAGAAAGAAGAAGAAGAAGAGAAAGAGAAAGATAAGAAAAAGAAAAAAAAAAGAGAAAAGAAAAAATAGGAAATTTTAGGAAATTAGTTGTGTAGTTAAATTTATACCCAGTAATTTAGCGGGTAATAATTTTACGATATTAAAATATTTATATTTTAATATTTATAATTCATATCGGTACTAATGATGTATTTTTATACCCTATAATATAGGAGGTGTGCCGATAGCGGGTAGATATCAGAATCCAGACTCAGCTCAGGATTAACTTTAGTGAGTGGATAACTATATATATTTTATATATTTTTAATATAGCTAATTATGATTAAATTACGCATTATCAGATTTAGTTATGATTTATTTTAGACAGATAAATATTTATACTATTTAGTATATGCAGAAATGTTTTAGAATTTATTATAGTATAATTTATGATTACGTTCAGTACAAAAATATTTATTTTAGAACAATTATGCTTTCATGATATTATATAGTAGTAGTTTTTGAACCACTATATGCGTACCCTCCCCTTTAGTGTAGTTGCTCTGCGCATGCGTTAGACCAGTTTAGTTTACTCTGCCCGAGCGATGCAGCATTCCGTCGGGTTAGACCAGCTCAGATTCCTCGCTCTGCCTATATGTGAGTTACTCCGCCAAGTTAGACCAGATTTTCCCTGAGTACAAGTTTGGTGTGGTTTTCAGTATATATGTAATATATGTTTACAGAGCTATGTTACATATATTCAGCTTGATAATAGATTTTATGATAGTTTGCGCTTTCAGATTTTCAGATCCCTAGTATTATATAATGATTTTTTTTTTTGTTTTAGCACAGATTTTATGACAGCTTATACTTTCAGTACAAGTTTATTGATTACTCAGTATACAGTTTTATGATTATTTTATCTTACAGATTTATACGTGTACAATACATATAAAGTATATAATTTTTTCAAATTATATCCACTCATTAAGCCACAAGCTCACAATTTTTCTCATTTTTCTTATTTTTTCAAGGTTGTCACAGGAATTCGTGCAGTGTGATACAGTCATCACATTTTGAGATTGACCTACGACACGCATAGCTGCATAAGTGTCTTAGTCTGTGTATTTGTATATCTTTTTATATATTGAAGTACACGTGTACACCTTTTGTTGAGGCAGGTAGCCTGATTGTATCATATGTATGAGTAAAGAGTATGTTAGTTACATGTCATCGCAGGATCTGCCTCGATTCTCGAGGATGGCTCGGGTCGGGTTTTGTCACTTGAGAGGCGACTTTTGAGAATAGCAATGCGTTTTGTCCATAATGGACAAAACTATGAGAGAGAAGGACGCATACGTGAACCTTAAAGTGAATAATATATTGCATAGAAATTCGGGTGGGCTCTTTCATTTGGTATCAGAGCTGAGGACGGCTCTGTTTCAATGGTGAGGGATTATGTAACGACCCAAATCTCACATTAGGCAGACTCGTCTAAAGTGAAGGCTTTATAAGTGAAAATTCCCCTACCCTTGTGAGACGTCTTTTGGGAATAGCGATGCGTTCTGTTCATAAAAGAAAAAATCGTGAGGGGAAAGGACGTGTATGTGAACCCTAACCCTCCATAATTTTTTATAAACTTTAGGACGACTTTATTTCAATGGTGGGGGGGTTATGTAACGACCCAAATTTCACATTGGACAGAGTTATCTAAAATAAAAGCTTTATAAGAAAAAATTTTCTTTATCATTATAAGTCATCTTTTAAAGACGACGATGCGTTCCACCCATAAAAAACAAAATCGTAAAAAAAAGGATGTGTGCGTGATCTACAACACATTATACAGGATTTCTTTAAATGAGTAAGAATATACCAATTATATATATATATATATATATATATATATATATATATAGGCAAACACGCCTGCTTTGCCATGATCTTCATTACAACATGGGAAGGCAATTAGCAGTCTTATGCTCAACTGAACTTCTAACAATCTTCTAATTAATTTTTATCCGACTTTGTTTTGTTGTCAATATAAGGGAAGTTTAGTATCGGAACTCCCAGCTCAGCTTTCTATATCTTCATTTAATTTGATTCCCGTTCCCATGATCTTTCTTCACCAATCTTTTATTATTATTATTTATTTATTTTCTGTTATCATATATTTTGCCCTTAATTAGCAAGCCTGTTGTCTAGGGGCAAAGAGTCTTGCAGTCAAAGTACTAGGGTTCAGACTGGTTCGGGTCAGGAATTTGTTGCATTTTTCATGGGATCTTAGACTTATCTGATGAAAGAGCTCACGTTCCTCTCGGTCTCTGCCAGTAAAAGACAGAATTGACATACATTATTTTCTGTATGTTTTCAAGATGTTTCTTATGCCTTTTTAAGGGATTTTCTAATCCCACTGTTAAGGTTTCAGTATATGCTATCTGCATGAGCTTTCTTTTTCCTTTTAAGGCTTTGGGTGTAGCTTGAAGCGCTTGTTCTTGTACTAGAGGGGTATAATCCAGATTCCAGAAGTCAAGTTCCACAATAGCAATTATAATATATGTTTTTTATCTTCAATTCTTTTGCCCGAAATTTCAGATGGCAACTCGAAAAAGAATGCATGCATGCAGATGCAGTTTGGAGTCACTGAGGGCGTTTCCTAGCTTACGTCTCACATATAATTAGAGAACTAATGAATAACATGGCTTGGTCGCTTTCCTAGGCCACCTTTAATTTGGAATCAAAAGGACTTTAGCCTTTTTATTAACGAATAGAATGCAGTGTGACCTAATCCGCTTAAAGCTTTTCTTATCGGGGGTCCCGTGCCTTCACAAGTTAAACAGCTGATCCATCAAAAATCCATGATCCCGGAATATCATAAACGATCAAGGACAAACTGGTCATGTTGACTGTCGTTTTTCTCTTTTATCAAGTGAAGAAGAACAACTCTCACTGCTAATAATGGGGTTTCATCTTTCACGAGGTTATTTAATTGTAGGTCAATATTTTTTTTAATCTAGTTTTGCAAGTGAGCAGTTTTTGAATTTTAGTGTGTTTGGGAGTGTTTATTTATTTATTTTAATAAAAGAAAAAAAATACTTTTCATATTTTCATATTTAACTTTATATGCACGATAATTTTTCCTTAAAAAGAATTTCACTCAAACGCATTAATAGTTTTCCCCACCATGCGGTCTTCATACTGTTCAAATTGTTGATACCGTTGCTGATTGGGCTGCTCCGATCCAAATGGATTGTCAGAAAAAAGATGCATTTGATACACATCCTGTAAACATGTGGATTTTTCTGTACTGCCGCTTGCATATATTTTTTTTTTGGAGACTAGCTATTACTGTGGAATTTTAAAAATCATCAAGCAAGTTATTCTCAAATCATTAGCCATGTCATCCACAGCTCAGATCTCATGCTTCCATCTTTACTAGAACCAATTTTCCTCCTGCGCTTTGCATGGGTGGCTTTGCTTATCCTTAAGGACCCTTTGGCCTATTTTGGTACCCAGACAATAAAACATATTTATCAATGGATCAAACAAAGGAACTACATTTCCCAATCCTGCGACAGATTTAGTAGATTAGGGGGCGGGGGGGCTGAAGAAGCATCATTTGCTCATGTAAATCTCTCATTGTTGTCATGAATAAGAGTTACAACAACTAAATGATAGTTATCCAGCGGTTCCGATCTAAAATTTACTAGGTTCTTTGTTACATGTTCCACATAATGTAATTGTGCAGTTGATTGGAGTCTGCCTATGGCGTATAAAATCATGAGTATATATAGATGTGAATTTTCACATTAAACGAGAAGAGAAATCCTTTTTACAATAACAGATCAATGATCAAATACTAAATAAAAACTAAATCGTCATTTAGTAAACGTTTAAACTGTAAGGAAATATACTTAACCGAAAACTGATCCTTCTGATTAATACTGAAAGTGCAAAAACCAAGTGAGGAAATAAAAATTATGCCAGAGAAAACTGCATTTAAAATATTGGTATGCTGTCATCGGTGGTCGATACTCGATATCAATACCATAGTGATAAACCTGAAGTTTATACCCAAATTATATATGTATTACAAACAAATTTGGTCACTATTAATGCAACAAAATGCTCATAATGAAACGCCTATAGCTTTCTCCCTACTCAAATCTATATATGTATATATATAATTAATATGCAGCTGTTGCTTGTATGCCAAAAGCATACAAAGTGTGACGCCTAATTAATTCTCCTGTGTTATACTCCTGCTGTAATCTGTTGATAATTTCCATTTTATTAGAGGATGGGTATAGGAGAATTCAGCTGAACCGACTGAATTAGCTCCGAGTCCGGCAAGTTGAGAGGAGGCAGGGAAAATTGACTCTGCGTCGAGCTTCCGCTTCTGATCTCTTGCATGGTCAGTAGAGCTGCAACCGTATTCCTGAAAATTCCTTCTCCTGTCAATGTTATTGGTTCTCTTCTCTCTTTCTTCTTTGCTTCTTCTTTCTTTTCAATTGGGAACAATTCATTTATAGTGTTCTCAAGTTCCTTGATGAGTTTCGAAACAAGATCAGTAGTAAAAAAGGGCTGCTTCAGCACTTTCTGGATGAATGGCAAGCGCAATAACCCACCTGTTCTCTTGTCATACTTTTTCAGGATCTTAGCCAGCCCTACAAAAGCTCAATAATGAGTTATTTCAATTTTAATTCTGAAGTACAGGGCTTGTTTAATTTTACAAAAATTGACAAGAGCTTAGCCTCAATAAGCTACCTGTGTAATTGATATTGCTGTAGTTGACTAAGAGCACCATTTCGCCGTGGAAGTTGACAGTGTCTTTCCTAATCTTTCCCATCTCCTCTTTATAATTTATCTCTGAAGATTGACTTCCATTTGGTCCCCATGTATCAATCACTCTTTGAATCATCTGTTGTAGCTCCTGCATTTTATATACGACACTTCATTACAGTTCATCACTTTGTCTGAACACAATTTTCTGGTTCCAGTATGTTGTAATTAGAATTCTTTGTAGTGAAGAAATGATCCACGAGCAGGCAGGTGAATATAAAATCCGAATTGGTTTAATGACTTCTTTGTTTCATGCAAGACAAAATTTATTCTGCAGATTCGTTTGCTGTTGTTTTTGATAATCGAACTTACGCTTCTGTTACGGTCCTAATTTGCTTTCTTCCCTTTATTTTCTTCCAAGTTATGAGTCAGAACTCAGGTTGAGGCATCTCTTAGCTAAACCAAATTTCATTTTGGTCTTTAGAGTTCCTTCATTATGTTTTGCTTTATGTAACCTTCATGTTTTGATATCATATCTTGGAATAATTCTAGAATTTAACACGTGTCTCGAGTTAATCAATTTTCCAATCACGAATTTGTCCTTTCATGCATGAACTCTATGAGAATAAAATATGATTACAGAACCTAAAATCGAGCTGGCCCGACGTGGCCATTTCTGGCCGTCAAATAACGAGAAGTTAAAAAATGGGGTCACTCACGTGGGACCCGCATTCTAGAGCCTCACCAAACTTTCCTGCTCACTGCTTACGGAATTAAACTCAAATAGATCCATTGGAATTTACGATGGCCTCATGGTAAATTCAGTCAAAACTATCCAATTAGACTTCTCCTAAATAAAAGAAATTTGGTTCACTAATTAATGATAATTGAAAAAAAAAGGCGGAAATTCATTCGTACAAGTAATGCTCGGACCTGGTCTCTGACTCGAGGCCATGTTGCTTCCGCAGTAACTCTCACTGAGAGTCGGAGTCCTTTTAAAAAAAAAAAAAAAATCCTAATAGAAACTCAATTACCTTATGTTTGATAACGAAATCCTCTTCTTTCTCCATGAAAAATGAATTAAACTTATCGATCTCGTTGTTCAACAAATACACGAACTCTGCCTCAGCCTTCACATACTCGAGCGATCCATTTGACAATTGCGGCGGAGGGGAAGAAATCAATCTAACAAGCTTCTTCAACCTCTTGTAAGACAAAAACTTGTCGCGCCAACCGGGCAATGTTTCTTGAATTTGTTGCTGTAATCTCTTACCAAACTTCATCTCTCTCAAATGATCTTGAGAGCGAACCCCAATAAAAAAGGGGGATTTGAGTTGGAATAAAGGTGGAGAGTAGTAATGAAAGAGAGGAGTGGGAAGTTGGATTTTATAAGCAAAAGGATTGCCAGAATATTAAAGAGCATATGCTTGAGTGATGAAGTGGCGGTAAGAAAAGGTATAAAAGAGTCGTTGAAATGAGAGAATTAACTAAAGCATATTCGGTTTCTATAGTCAGGCTTAAGACCAAAGATTATGAAATCTGACTTTATGGCAAACTTTACTATTAGCTTATGGGATAATTTAATTAAAAATAAACAATGCAGTTTGTAGTTTTAGCAACTGGGGAGTTTTGGGGTACGGGAAACCCTATTTTACATGCCTATGATCTTTGTGCGTGAATTACATGGAATATTGTGATAATATATGAAGTGGGTCCAGCTCGTATTGATTGGTCAATGATGCGTCGGTGGGTCAGTGCTTGTTATTTTAGTGTAGTTTAAGAAAGAAAAGGGACTTGGGGAGAGTATGATAGTATAACTATAAATGAGATTTTAGAACGGAACTTGGAAAATAACAAATACGGGAATATGTGAATTTTGAACTTGTAATGCTCCCAACTTCTGATAGTGGGCCAATGCAAATACTTGCACGAAGAGAAAGGAAAAAAAAAAAGAAAACAAAAATGGCTTGATCGGGGCCCTTTTTTAGGTTGGTGATTGTTTGCTTGTCCGGATTTTGGGTTGAAAGATTCCATGCAATGCTTATTTTTACACACAAGCTGACGAAGCGAGAAATGTCCAGCCAATCAAACTCTTGATGTTGTCTTTAGATTTTATATTGTATCTACAAGACTGCAATTGAATCGTATTTCAAATAAACAACAATTTTTATTTATTTTTGGCAAACAGATAAATATCACAGCATTTACTTTTTCAAAGTTCAACCCGAACTTGATTCGTCATCAACTCTCTCTACAACGCAGGCATGCCAGTTTTATCACCTCGGGAAACAATTGTACATGATTTCTTTTGCAATCTTTAGTAAGAGTGGTGAATTTTCATGAACGATGTGCGTTGTACACTGGAAATTTCAAAACACGGATTTTGACAGAGCTTGAATATATCTCAAATCTCTCTTAGTGATAACTTCACAAAAATCAATAATATGTTTCTGTTGTCCCTCAACTCAACTGATCTTTTTTCTCCTAATTTTGACAACACTCATATAAGAGTTAATAAAATTATGCATCTTTCAGCCTACCCAAGTTGAATAGTTCATTTATATGAGAAGAAATCATCTACAGAACTAGACGTATGACAACATAATAGACTGTTCCAACTGATGCAAGATTAAGACTGGATTCATCATATCATGTACAAGAACCCATGAATATCTACCAAGTCATCATAACAATTTAACGAAAAACCATCATTTAAATCCTACAATATGTTCCAGTGCTACTGGTTGATGATATTTGACAATTTCATGATTATACAATCTTGATAGCGAAAACATCCAAATATTCTGCTTGCAAATCTTACAATCACTCGGACTGTGATGGTGTCGGATTCTGATCATTGGGGTTGACCATTAGTAATTCATGATAATCAAGATTGTCCGACAAGTCTAGATCCTGCAAGAATTCCAGAACATTTTCATGAGCATATTCAGGAAGTCCACTAATTTTGTCAAGGTTGATCGGTTCCAAGATCTGCGACCTGAGCGCACTAAATTTTCCATCATAATTATCTCCATTCTTAAGCCATCAATCAGTGTATTCTGACGAAAGTTAGAATGATCACATAGTGAAGTAGTGCAAGTTTGGCTCAGAATCCTTATGGCATGCTTCTGCAGTATAGGACAAGGATCACCACAACACTCCCACCATTTCCCTACACATTGCACAACAATATATATATACGGTAAAGAGTCGTCTAATTAAGGAAATGGCAAAATGAAAGTAAAATCCATGAAGCTTACGAGGATGAACAGTATTAACATTTTCATTGCGGTGGGAGTGAACAAATCTGAGTTCCTGCGGTAGAGTTGCAGTTGTTTTGACAAAGCTTCCTGTTCTGCACGGGGAACTACTAGCAGTAGAAGGTCCAAACCCTTTTGTATTTCAGCGTCCTCTCCAAATTTCTGACTACACATGTAAGCAGGGTTCAAAAAAGCTGCAGCTGCATGTATTGGTTGGACTACACGACTTCTCCAACCATGAAACACCTCACTTATCTTCTCATTGCCACCTAAGTGCTGATTAAATGCCTCTTCTGCCCTCTTCATTGCTTCATACAAATATCCAAAAGTTGATCCATTGCAATCTACGAGTTCAAGAACTTGAAACAGTGGCTTCAAAACTTGCACCACCTTTTTTCCTCTACTCCTGAATTCTCTAGAATGAATAGCGCTGTGCACAACCTCTGCTGCATCATTTGCAGTACTAGACCCTTCCTCTTCACAAGATGCTGAAGTAAGTGATAGTTGCAATGCCTGTAATTCTTTTTCGAGTTCCAAAACTGAGTTAAGCATAAAAAACTCAATGGCAATCTTAGTCAGGCCATCGCGATTATAGTTCTTATTTCTTGGTTGCTCCTTCCTTGGGAGCAAATTGATATCATGCTTGTATAAATAGTTGAAAATCAGTTTTGCCAACTGAGTAGTCTTGTGAATCCAAGGAGCTCCAAAGTATATTAGTACCAAAAGTACCCCAAATTCACCATTAGCACATCGAGAGAGGTATATCCAAGGATATTTCATCAGAATCATCTCCATAACGTTAAAGAAAAAGTCACCTTCTTCAAAATCAGTCAATTCTCGACCATACGATCATCAGTATCATCAATGATTACCTGAACATGATGCTTGCGCCCCAAAGATTCAATTATAGAACATATGCTATCCATAAAATGATGAAATGTCATCCCTTTTTCAGGAACTGCTGTCTTCTCTATATACACCAAGCCGCCAGGGGTATATGCAAAAAAGTTCATATACGTCAATTTTGAATTTTTCACTACCTTGGACATTATCAGTGTACAACCAGTTGTAGCAAAAAATATCTTGACACTTCTAACATATTCCAGTAGTTCCATTTCGATGCCGGGGAGCACTTGTGATAGAAGATCTGAATAATTTGGTAATTCACAGCTAGGCCCAATTTTTGCTATGCTCTTCAGCAACACAACTAAAAATGGTATTCTGGAAACATCAACTGGAAGGTTGTTGGTAGTCATAAACTTAGCAAGCATTTTATTTGCTACACTCTTATTATCTTCACATGCCCTGAGGATAGTTGGTTGATGAGAACTCTTAGACTTCTTTTTTGAAGCTGAAGTTAAAATTATTTCAGTTTCCCCATCATTATTTGTAGATCTCAAATTCCTATTTCTCTTCTCAGGAGAACTAATTGCTTGAACTGCTGCAGTTTGAACATCTTTAGGAACTCTTGTACAAATGTCAATATCTCGGCCTCTAACTCCAGATAAGTGCGATTTAATCCTAGTAATGCCCCCAGAAAAGCTATGTTCACAGACCTTACATAAAAAACGACCATTCAAGTCCTCTACATATTCCCAAAATCTATCTTTCTCTCTAACCATATTTGCTTTTCTTCCTATTCGGAATGGAAACAAAAAGGGAGTAAACTAATAAGGAATTCCGCTGAAAATGAATTCAAAATCTATAACAAAATGATTGAATGAATTCAAACTTAAACAAAATTTAATGGCAGCTTGTTTGAAAAATAGGAACATGATCAAATCATCTAAAATTTAAAGCTTGAAAGATATGAAGTTAATGTTAAAAATTGCAACACTAACTTTAGGCTCATAACAAAATCCAATACTATAAGGTCTAAGTCCAATATATGGAATATTCTAGAATCAAAGTTTAAGACATGGAACATTCTAGGTTCAAAGCCCAATCCCAAGATATGTAGTAATGTAAAACCAAGGCCCAAGCCCAAAGTATGGAGGATTCTAGAATCAAAGTCCAAGCCCAAGATGTGGAGAATTCTAGAGTTAAAGTTCAAGTCCAAGCCCAAATTCTAAAAATATCAAAGTTGGTTGAGATATTTTAAGAGTAGTTAATTGAGAAGATAAGTATGAAAAATTATGTAGTTAATAAATTTCTAAAATTATTTATTTGTGTAGTTTATATTTAGAGACAACAAGTATAAATACCCCTTACTCTCGTTTGGTTTAGGCATCATGTGAGTAAGAACTTGAACTAGTGATAAAAAAAATGATCAAGTGTTGAGAGTTGTTAAAGGATTGAGAAAATAATAAACTCAATAAAGAGTATATGAGTGTTATGTTGTAAACGAGAAAGAGTGAGAGTTTTTAAAATTTATATTATAAGTTTGTGTTTATTGTATTAATAAAAGTGTTTTATTTGTGCTCTATTATGCTCAACAATTGGTATCAGAGTCAAGTTATTTGGGGCGTAGAACAATAGTCGAAGTACTGTTCATATGGTTATTGTTCAAATATACAGTACCATTATTAGAGCCTGGTGTAGTTGTATGAATGGTGCATGTCTAAGAAAGTTATTTTAAAATGGCTAATATTGCCTAAGGAGTCTGAATTTTAAGTGGGACCGTTGTGACCTTTCTAATCTTTCCTGAGAACTTTTCTAGTGTACAATTCATATAAATAAACACGTAGGCATTGTTACTATAGTGTTGGTGGAAGTGTTGGGTTATATGGTTGGGCGATAATTTACTTAGGGTTCTTGCATGTGGGTTTGTGTTCATCATACAAACAATATACATATCTCATACATACATGTGCACAGCGGAAGATTGAATACAATGAACACAGAAAATAACATTTTATTTAATCTGAAATTCGAGATTGAGAAAATCACCAATGAAGCCTTTGGATTAATTTTCTTTGAAGTCCACCATGAAATGAATCTTTGATCAATTCTAGCAATCAACAAGGGTGGGTTTGATTGTCTAGAATGGCAGCATCTTAATCCAGCATATGTGTTTAACTCTTAAACATTTTTCAAAGTTAAACCATTTAACTTAATTAAATTTGTTTTTCCTTTTATTCAACTCTTGAATAAATAAAACAAATCTTGTTTTTAGTTATTACATTTAGTAACCATTAATTCAATTTGTTTTGTTGTTCTAACACTTAAAACACAAAACAAACAATTTCAATTTCTCAAATTGAATTGGCTCCCAAAATGCAAAACCTAAAAAACTAAAATCAATTTTCATTTTCAATTTCATTTCACTTTATATACTAATGAATTAATTCCAAACTAATTTGAATTTCATTTGCATTTCATTTGGCTTAACCTAACCTTAGTTAACATTTAACCTTAGTTAGATTATTTTAACTTAACCTTTAAGTTAATAAATATTTAATTAATTTAACCATAGTTAACTAACTTAACCATGTTAGGTTAACCTTTACTTAACCTTTAAGTAAGGTTAACTTAACTTAACCACTTGGTTAACTTTTAACCTTAGTTATGTTAAATTAATTTATTTAACAATTAAATAAATAAATATTTATTTTAATTATTTAACAATTAAATAATCATAAAGTGAAATTACTATTATATCCTTACTCGGTTACCAAGTTAACCTAAAGTGGGTCCCACCAATTTAACCACATACTTTAGTTAACGTAACCTTAGTAATTGCTGAATTATACTGTATTGAACAATTCAATACGGTACACTGCCCAAGTGCTCAAAGAGTACATTTCATATTGGGACTCTCTAGGTCTACACCCGATTTGTCAAATGGAACTATTCCATTAATCCGTAATCGATGCCCCACGCACACGTTACGAATATTACAAATCAGCGTGTCAGACCATACAAGTTGAGGTCATAACGTATACGTATAATCCTTCCATCATTTATACCCTGGATGTGCGGGGATATAGATCAGCACCATCAAATCCCCATTTGCTCATCCAATAATCTTATCTCCAGATTCGTATCTCGATAAACAATATACGCAAACATTTTTGCTATATTGTTTAACCTTGTGGGAAACTCTTTTCCTGGGTTTATGCTTGTGGCCACAAGACTTTATGAAATACAATCTCGGAGCATCGGATATACAACTTACCTACGTAAGCTGACGGATCCCGTATCTACGCACACCGGACTCCATGAGCATTGGACCATACCCAGCGACACATAGCGGTCAGACCATGAAAGGTCTCTGACATATGTGGAACCAAAGCATGATGGATCACTCACAAGACCACCGTGGCGCTCAGGTCAAAGGACCACAAATACTACTCAACTCGAGAGGACCTTCCTTTGACGGTGTCATAGGATATCTATTGGGGTCCTCATAAGTCTGTTCAGTATCCAGTCCTGACTGGATACCCGCATGCCTATACAAGCTCTAAGCTCATGGTCAGCTAAGAACAACCATCTGAACCAGTCAGATATAGACATACACTAATCTATATAAAGTGAATCACCGATAGACCCGCATTGGTGATTATAGATCAGGAACATTATCTTTGAGACATACTTACATAATGATATTTCATAACACCTATTGCAACTCTTTGCAACTATATCATTACAAGTATACTCTCAGGTCTTTGTCCCATTATAGACAAGGTTCTAACTCTTTAGACCTCGCTGACTCTTATAACCTGCTAACTCTTAACAGTGCTAACTTTTAGCATTTATAACTCTCAGCTTTGCTAACTATTAGTTCTGATCTAAACTCCTTTAGACCAGATCTGAACTCTTTCAGATCAAACAATGTCTCTAATGTTACAAGCATTATACCATATTAATATGATATTAACAATCTTTATTCGAAATGTTTATTGTATAAATATTAATCAATTAATATTTATACAATATTGGAATGGCACGTGAGCACCAGCTCCAACAGGAAGCGCTATAAGGAGTAACAACGAGACGGTCAGAGATTGACCTTAGTGGAGTTTTATTTGAGTTGTGAAGAGTTTGAATTGTCTAGCATTATTGAAGTCTTGCAGGCACAATAAGAGACCTTCAAGTAGTTAGAGGAATTAAGAAGCTCAACAACCAAAATTATAATACATGGTGACGTTGATGTAATCTTACCTTCAAGGCCAAGATATTTGGAAGGTCGTTGGCCGGAATGAAATGAAGTAACCAATAAACGAAACCACTTTAAAGAAGTAGAAGGTAAAAACTGGTAAGGTTATGTTCACTATTAAAACCATAGTTGAAGAAAAAATTTTTAGAGCACATAAAGAAGACCAAGACACTAAATGAAACACGAGACACTTTTGCATTACTCTTCTCAAAGAAAAACAACACGCGACTACAGCTTATAGAGAATGAACTATTGTTGATTGCACAACGCAATAAGACGATCAACCAATACTTCACAAAGGTAAAGTCCTTGTGCCGTGAAATATCTTAGTTAAATTCTGCCATTGATATTGCTGAAATTAGGATGAAAAGAATTATCATTCATAGTTTGAGGCCTGAGTATAGAATTTTTGTTACTGCTGTACAAGGCTGGCCAACTCAACCATCTCTAATTGAATTTAAAAATTTTGCTTACTGATCAAGAAGTGATTGCCAAGTAAATGGGTGGGGTCTCATTAAAAAATGATGAAGAAGCACTTTACATCAATAAAAGGAAATGTCAATTTAAATGACATGATGGTAGAGGATCTAAAGGAGATGATGACAAGATAAAGAGTCATCACCAAAAGGTAGCTCACATACAGGGGGAGTATGGATGACTCACGACAATAGTAGTCAGTCCAAGCAAAAGAAAAAGTTTGAAGGAAAATGCTACAATTGTGGAAAAATTGGACATATAGTAAAAGATTGTTGGTCCAAAAAAAAGTCTGCTGAGGGTAATACTACCATATCAAAAAAGAAAAGTGAAGATGAGTGGGATGTTGAAGCATTAGCCGCTTTAATAGAGGAAGACTTATCACTCTCAGTAATAATTTATTAATGGAGTGACTATGCATATGACTCGACCGTTGACTCAAGATGTTTAAATCACATAAGCATGAAAAAGCTCTGTGGTGTTGTGGAAAAGGCAACAGATTGTCACAGAGAGTTGAAGTAGCAAGTGGAGAAGGTCAATGTGGACCTTTATACTCGAAAGGACGAGTTGTGCTCCTTCATTGACATATTTATTGAGAGTTATGCTAGTGCGCAACAAGATTAGACCAAAACTTTTCAAGAAGAGGTCAATTCCCCCACGGAAAAGCTTCAAGACCAAGTAGAAGAACTATGTAACGAGTTTGAAACTACTAAAGAAGATGTTGTATTGTGTAAGCAAGCGGTAAAAAATGAGGTTATTGCTGCTAATGTTACAATGGATACATCAAGAATTGAAGTTCTTAAGCCGAAGGAGTTCAGCAACAAGAAAGATGGCAGTGAGGTTGCTAAAAAGGCTGAGTGTTAAGGAAAGCAAATGAGAGAATTCGTGGCACCTATGTTCAAAACAAGTTGTAGCCAAAAACATGTGAAACAACATCAAAAAGTAAAAGAAGAATGGGCAAGAGGCCAAAGTCCAAGGTTCATACAAAATTAGAGGAGTTAAACAAGCATGCAATGAAAGGTGTAACTCAAAAGTTAAAAATTCTTCCAAGTGTTCCTAATTATAATAAGGTGTTTGATGATGGTGCTTTTAAGAAGAAGAGCTTGAGCTACAAATATGAAAGGCCTGGTCACAGTAATTGGGGAACTTCAAATGATGAAATTGCCTTAGAAGTCAAAAGAGCTAAAAACAACACATGTGCTAAGAAATTTGTTAAAGATGAAATTGTTACAGATACCAACAAAGGGAATCCTACAAAATAGCTGAAAGAGAAGGAGTCCAAGGATAAAGTGACGACTTTAAAAGAGTATGAAAAGATACTTGAAGAAAAGAAAAAACTTTGCTCACATTAAAGACTGAAGGAAAAAAGAAGGGAAATGTTGCAACAAAGAAAAAGTTAATGTTGAGGGGAAGTGTTAAAAATTACAACACCAACTTGAGGCTCATAACAAAATCCAATACTATAAGGTCTAAATTCAACACATAGAACATTCTAGAATCAAAGTCTAAGACATAGAACATTCTAGGTTTAAGGCCCAAGCCCAAGACATAAAGTAATGTAGAACCAAGGCCCAAGCTTAAGATATGAAGGATTCTAGAATCAAAGTCTAAACCCAATGTGAAGAATTTTAAAGTCAAAACCTAAGCCTAAATTCTAAAAATATCAAAGTTGGTGGAAATATTTTAAGAATAGTTAATTAGGAAGATAAGTTTGAAAAATTGTATGGTTAATAAATATTTAGAATTATTTATTTGCGTGGTTTAGATTTAGTGACAACAAGTATAAATACTTCTCTCTTCATTTGGTTTAGGCATCAAGTAAGTAAGAATTTGATCTAGTGATAAAGAAGTGATCAAGTTTCTAACTTGATCAAGTGTTGAGAGTTGTTAGAGAATTGAGCAAATAATAAGTTCAACAAAGAGTATGCGAGCGTTGAATTGTGAGCGTTGTGTTATAAATGAGAAAGAGTAAAAGTTTTAAAATTTTGTATTATAAATTTTGTGTTTTTGTATTAATAAAAGTGTTTCATTTATATTTTATTATACTCAACAATTAAAAATTTTAATCTTCTCGAAGGTGAAAGTCCCCGGGCAACATAAATTCTACGCATAAATTGATCAACAAATTACATGATAATGGACAACTGAAATCAAACCAGTCAAGCGTGTAATCAGAAAAATGATTATATGATATACAGATGATATGAAACGGCTAAATGATAAGCTATGTTGAGACTACATCACCGTAAAACAAGAATCACAACTAAATGCAGAGAAAATTAAACTGCCTTAACTTTTATCTAGTGGATAAACGATCAAGATATGAAGCAATACTTAACTATGTTTATAGTAAAATGAAGCTGAGGAAAGCTAAGTACTTGAGATTATGAAACGAGACTCCTTGTTACAAGCCCATTGGAAAAGAGAAGCTAGCAGACGCTTGAATGCAGTTTGTCTCAAGTCAACACCAGCTCGTCGATCAGAAAACGACTTTTGCTGTGACAAATATCAGCTCTTTGAGGCCAGAACTTGAAAATATGAGAGCTCTGTTGTGCTGTGTAGTGGAAATAAATGGCACCCTATGCTTCTGTAATGATCTGAGATGGATGGTACATCTGGCGAAGATCAAATGGTGTGGATTTATGAGAAAGCTTTGACTCACGACATAAGCAAAGGGAGCTACACTCCACTTGACTTGACCTTACTCTTAGTTTTTTTTTTTTGTATATGAAAAATAAATTAATGATTTTTGAACTGTTTCATTGATTTAGTAAATACACAAGAAATCTCTCAGCAAGTTTATATTCAAAATTTTAACTAAATTTAATTTGTGTTTTGTTGAAAATTAATAATTCAAAATTGTGTTTAAGTATAATTTTAAGTCTCAAATTAATAAAGAGACAACATGAGGTTGAAAACGTAATGAACAAATGAAATTTGAAGTGAAATAGAGAGTCGAAGTAAGGAGAGGCTCAGAAGTGCAAGAGGACTATTTTTAAGCCTTAGGGCTGCAACGCCGACTTGACATTAGTTGGGCACCGCAACGTTGGCCTATTGTGTTGTAGCACCAAATTTCTTGTTTTGTATTATTTTATTGTTTTTAAGTTGGTTTTGAAATCTTTTACGCGTAAATTTTTATCTTAGGTCTATATAGAGTTTTTAAGGACATTTTTGAAGCTTATGTAAGCCTTTATAATGATATTAGGACGGTAAGCATCAAGAAGAATTAAGAGGCATCAAAGAGAGTGTCAAATAAATAGTTTATAAAGCGTTTGAAGGCTGAGTGTACAAGAAAGTGATATATAAACTCTTAGAGATTCGTTCTATTGTGTATTTCTTGTTATTTTTTTGAATAATTTTTGTAATCATTAAGTGAGTGATATTTGTAATTATTAAATGATTCGTGATAATTATTGAATAATAAAAAAAGTTAAAATTTTTAAATTTACTATGAACACAAATAATTTATCGAATCACGTAATTTTTGTGTATCTTATATGTAATTAATTATTTTATTTATTTATTGTATATAATATTTAAAATTTTTGTATACTTGTAAGTGAACACTTTTTGTAAAAACCGCAACAGTCTTCTTATATTAAAAAAAATGATTGTCTCCTCAATGCAGTAACAAAGTTCAAAATGGCCCTAATTTATGTTTTTTTTTTTCAAGTCATCAGCACCTTCAGTCATTATTCCTCCCGTTAAAATAAACTGTTAGATCATAATTAGGTGAAAAATTATATTTTACCCTTGATGATCAGTATGAAATAACAAAAATACTCAAAATGTAAAATAAAATATGTTTACAATTTTAAAATTAAATATGAAATAATTATATTTTCTCTCTTTCCCTATTTTTTTTTTCTTTTGGCGTCTCTCCCTCTCAACGATGAGCAACGAAGTGGGGACGATGAAAGATGGAAGAGTTAGTGTGCCAAAGTAAGAGATGCACTAGAAACTCACGGTTGCTTTCTTCTGTTCTATGACAAGATTCCCAAGTAACTACGCGAAGATATGTTCATGGCCATGAATAATTTGTTTGATCTTCCGGAAGAGACAAAGAGCAAGTGTGTGAGCCCTAGGCCTTATCGCAGGTAGTTGGGGAAGAGCCCCATTGTTCCTTTGCATGAGTGCTTTGGGATAGACAATGAACCTGGGCTTGCTGCGGCTCAAGCTTTTACCACCCTCGTGTGTTCTAAAGGCAACCCCAGTTTTTTGTGGAACTTTCTCTTACCCCTTTATTTTCCTCATCATCTTGTTTTTTTTTGGTTGATTTTCCATGCATTCATACATGCAATAGTAAATTGTCCATCAAACCTAAATCGAATCTAGCAAGGATTCTAAAATTGGTTTTGATCCTTTTGCCTATTATGATTTTTTTTTTTTATATTAACCTTCCTGATGATCTTCTAGTATAAATAGAAGCCTTTACTATATTCAGGAACCCATTTGAAACCTGAATTTCATTTTAATTATTTCTTAATGACCTACACATTTTTTTTTAATATATTAAACCAGAATCTAGATGTTTATCTTCATAATATTTTTTGAGTTGATTTGCTTTAGGTTTTCAGTCATATCTAAGGTATTTTCTCATTTCATGCGGCTTTATTTTTGACACAGCAACCTAATTAATATTGAAAAGTCATTATAAGTGGAAATTAAACTAGAAAGGTATTACGAATATATATAAAGGTGTTACATAACTTTTGTCTCTATTTACTTCTTCTTCTTCTTTTTGAAAGATTCTGTCCTTATTTCTTAAACTCTTCAAAACGAAGTAATGGAAATTAATCCTTGTGATATCAAAAGGTAAATTTAGTCATGATAATAGATGCTACGAAAAAAACCCTAGCTACCAATGCCTCATTTAATAGTCTTATCCTTGAAACCAATTGTTGCAGGAACTGGCCACAGTTTCTTTGTATGCTTAGCAGTTTCAATTAAACTCTCTTACTACAGTTTCAATAGTCAGCAAATAATAGCATGGCCATTTTTTGCATGAAATTATTTTGTTGGTTAAAGAAAATGCATTTGATCTTTTTTTACTTTACTTTTCTCCTTTTCTTTTGTTATGCTTGTGATAGTGAAACTCTCACGTCCATGAGCTCGAAGATGCTAGAACTGAACCATACCAATCATGAAAATGATCTTCGCGAGCTTTGACACGGGAAAGTTGTATGACTCACACATACAGGGGAGCACCAGCGTAATGCGTTTGATAAAATATAAAGTCCCGCCGAACGACGAATCAGCCCTCGGCCTAGTGCCTCACACAGACAAAAATACTCTCACGATTCTAACCCAAAATGATGTTCAAGGTCTCGAGATTCTTAACAACGACGGCGTTTGGGTTCCGCTGCTACTTCCACCAATGCTTTTGTTGTCATCGTCGGCGACGAACGTAAGGTAAAAGGATTCTCTCCTGATATGAATTACAATGATTGTATAAATATTATGATTGTATATATTGATTGTGGTATAGGCTTGGGGCAATGCAAGACTTAAAACAGTAAAGCACAGTGTGGTGATGAGTGGGAAAAAGGAGAGATATTTATTTGGGTTATTTTTAATGCCAAGAAAGGAAGTAGCCACTCAAGTTCCCGTAAACTTGTTGATTGACAGGACTCAATTCGAGCCCTCTTTGAGAATTGAAGTGAATTCTAAATAATATGGGACTAATATACTCTTTACCCATATATATAATGAGGTTACTTGTTTTAACAAAAGGTGTATACGTGTATTCCAATATACAAAAAGATATATAAATACACAGACTGAAACACTTATGTAATCATACGTGTCGTGGGCTAACCTCAAAATATAATGACAGTATCATACTGCACGAATTCCTATAACAAGTTGAAAAAAATAGGAAAAATAGAAAAAAAGAGTAAGCTTGTGACTCAGTGAGTGGACATAATTTGAAAATATTATATACTTTATATGTATTGTACACGTATAACTCTGTAAGATAGAATAATCATGAAATTATATACTAAATAGTCAATAAATTTGTACTGAAATATAAGTTGTCATAAAAATTTGTGCTAAAACTAAAATCATAACATAATACTGGGGATCTGAAAATCTAGAAGCATAAACTGTCATAAAATCTATTATCAAACTGAATATATGTAATATAACTCTGAAAACATGTACTACATATATATATATATATATATATATATATATATTAAAAATCACACCAAACTTGTACCCAAGAAAATCTGGTCTAACCTGGCGGAGTAACTTACACACAGGCAGAGCGGAGGATCTGAATTGGTTTAACCCGGCGAAATATTGCGTCGCTCGGATAGAGCAAACTAAACTGGTCTAACGCATATACAGAGCAACTACACTAAAAGGGAGAGTACGCATATGGTGGTTCAAAAACTACTACTATATATTATCATGCAAGCACAATTGTTCTAAAATAAATATTTTTGTATTAAACGTAATCATAAACTATACTATAATAAATTCTAAAACATTTCTGAATATACTAAACAGTATAAATATTTATCTGTCTAAAATAAATCATGACTAAATCTGATAACGCACAATTTAATCCTAAACGGCTGAATTAAAAATATATAAAATATATATAATTATCTACTCACAAAAGTGCGCTAATCTTGAGCTGGGTCTGGATTCTAAAATCTATCTGCTATCGACACACCTCTTATATCATAGGGCGTAAAAATACATCATTAGTACCGATATGTATTATAAATATTTTAATATCGTAAAATTATTACCCGCTAAATCACTGGGTATAAATCTAACTACCCAAACTAATTTCCTGAAATTTTCTATTTATTTTCTTCCTTATTCTTCTTCCCTCCATTTTTTTCTTCTCTTCTCTTTTCCTTTCTCTCGGCTTTCTCTTCTCTTTTACTTTCTCTCAGCTTTCTCTTTTTCTTCTTTTTCTTCTCTCTTCTTCTATTTCGGTTTTGCTTCCTCTTCTCAATGAAGCCAAAACCAAACAATTATATATATATATATATATACAACGACCACAACTTAATTTCTTTATACTTTTTTTCTTTTTTTTTTTGCCACTCGGATGCTTAAAATATACACGTGTATGACATTGACGATGATCATCCTCTTGTCTATCGACCATTCAAGTTTTTCGAATTTATGTCTTATTTTGTCAACAACATTACCGACGATGTAGTCGAGAATAGCTTTGCTTGTTCGAATTTTGGGTTGGTCTTGGAATATTTCAGGCTATCATTGGCAAGAAATGTCCAGCGATGGCTTTATAATTCTTCATCCATTAAGGAACAACAAACTTTTCAGATCTTTTTTATATTTAAAATTGTACTTGCAATCGCATCGCATTCGACTAAACAACATTTGCCGACCATCTTTGCTACTGTTCTTTTCTTTGTTGTTTCTTAATTGTTCTTCTCTTAAGTCCTAACCCCGATGCCAATCAAAAGACTCGTAACATGTTATTGATAATGAAATTAAGCATCTTTAGTTTACATAAGTTGAATAGTTCATATAATAAGAAATCACTACAGAATTACAGACCCTATCATACACATAGACTGCTCCAACTGATGCAAGATAGTGTTGGTTTTGAATCAATTACATAACTATAAAACATTGAACCATACATAAGGAAGAGAAAAATAAAACATTTAATTTTTCTCTACAACCATGAATCACTCTTTCATAACCATTCTATTTATAGTACATAAAAGATTATACACAACACATCATCTTCACTTAACACATGATGTATATACTTAACACCATCATAACTTAGCACATTAGGTAGATACTTCACACTATCATTACAAGCACATTAGTTAGACACTTCACACTATCATTGTAAACACATTAGTTAGACACCTCATACTATCATTACAAACACATTAGTTAGACACCTCACACCATCATTACAAACAAATTATTGAAGTAAAGAAACACAAAATGATTTCACCCATTAAACTAAAAAGTTTCACTCATTAATTCCTCATTGAAACTTTTCTTAAAGACTCATAGCTTACTTCTTATCATATTTAATTTTTCACAAGGAAGTGCCTTAGTGAGTATGTCAGCCAATTGGTCTTCAGACATGCATTGCATCAATTGAACATCTATATTCTTTTCAACTTCTCTTATGGCATAAATTTTGACATTTATATGCTTTGTTCTCCCATACTGGATAGGATTTTTAGCAATTGAAATGGCTGAATTGTTGTCACACCATCACACAGTAGGTTCCTCTTGCACATAATCCAAGTCTATTAGAACTTTTCTAATCTATATAGCTTGATTTAAAGCTGCCGCTGCTATAATATATTCAGCTGAGGATTAAGCAATTACATCTTGTTTTTTAGAATTCCATAAAAATACTCCATTGTCAAGTGAAAAAAACATACCCAGATGTACTTTTAGAATTGTCTATGGATTCTGCCCAATCACTGTCAACAAAGCTTTTAAGTTTTCCATCACTTCTGCAATACAAAATGCCAAGGTCTAAAGTACCTTTCAGATACCTTCGGATTCTTTTACCAACACCAAGATGTGTCAGACTTGGTGAATGCATGAACTTTGAAAGTAGGCTAGCTGAGAACATTAAATCTAGCCTCGTTGCAGTCAAGTAAAGAAGGCTGCCAACCAAACTCTGTACTATGTTACATCTGCCTTTGCATCACCATTAGACTTAGAGAGCTTTTCATTTATAGCAAGTGAAGTTAAAACAGGATTACAACTCTTCAATTTGAATTTTTTCAATATATCGTTCATATACTTTCTCTGTGAGAGAAAGATTCCATTATTAGACTGATGCACTTTCATCCCCAATAAATACCCCATCTCTCCGAGATTTGTTACAAATTTTTTCAACATTTCAAAAACCTGTAATATACTCTTCTTAAATTTGTTAATTTCATGAATATCATCACCAGTAACCAACAAATCATCTACATAAAGTGAAACAAAAAGCTTCTCCCCATTTGCCATAAATTTTCACATAAAGAGTAGGCTCATTTTGGCTCCTCCTGAAATTATTTTAGAGAAAATGTGCATCAATTCTACTGTACCACACTCTTGGAGCCTGTTTCAGCCCATACAAGGCTTTATGAAGCCTATAAACTTTATCTTCATGACCTGCAACAATAAAATCATTAGGTTGCTCAACATAAATTTCTTCTTGTAGAAACCCATTTAAAAAAGCTCATTTGACATCCAAATGAAAGATCTTCCATCCACATTGAGCTGATAGAGCAACAAGTAATCTGATAGTTTCATACCTAGCAACTGGGGTAAATGTATCACCATAATCAACTTCAGCCATTTGAGAATATTCTTTCACAACAAGTATGGCTTTATGTTTGTGAATGGAGCCATTTAATTTTGTCCTATAAACCCATTTGACACCAATTACATGTCTGTCTTTAGGTCTTAAAGCGAGTTTCCAGGTGCCATTTTTGTTGATCATAGTCAGCTCTTCTTTTATTGCATCATTCCATTCTATCAGCATCAAAGCTTCTTCAAAGAAAAAAGGCTCATTCACAGCAAAGCTGCATTTTTCATAAATTTCAGCCAAAGACTTAATCTTTAATATTGGAGAGTTAGACTCATCTTCTTGATCTTCAATATCATTTACAACTTGATTTTTGTTATCAATTGCAGTAGGAATGGTTGTCAACTATGTTGGCTTTACACTTCTTTGAACTTGATTATTTTTCCAATCTTAATATGCAACCTCGTCAACTTGAATATCTCTATTAATCACAATCTTCTTTGACTTTATGTTGTATACTCTGTAACCCTTAGATCTTGCTGCATAGCCTAAGAAAATCCTCATCTCAGCTTTGTCATCCAATTTGGATCTCTTGACATCTACAATGTGAGTATAGCAAATTAATCCAAAAGTCTTTAAGTATTTGACAGTAGGCTTTATTTCTGACCAAGCCTTAATTGGTATTTTCCCTTGAACAACTTTAGTTGGTAACCTATTCAAGAGATACATTGTTATATAGACAACTTCAACCCAAAAGCTTTTTGGTAACTTCTTCTCTGCAATTAAACATCTTGCCATTTCCATAACTGTTCTATTCTTTCTCTGTGAAACTCTATTTTGCTTAAGGGTATAGCTAACAGTCAATTGATGAGTAATTTTCATATTTTCACAAAATACATTAAATTCATTGGAAGTGTATTCCTTTCCATTATCTGATCTCAACATCTTAATTTTGTAGCCACTTTCAGACTCTACTATAGCTCTAAAATTTTTTTAAAACATTAAAAGTTTGAGCCTTACTTGATAAAAAATACACTCATGTCATTCTAGTCAAATCATCAATAAATAAGATACAAAAATTTATTCTGGTTTAGAAAGGGAACACTCATAGGGCCACACAAGTCAGTATGAACAAGCTCCAACTTGTTTTTTGCCCTTGTAACATTATCTTATGAGAAAGACTTTCTATGCATTTTTTCTAATTGACAGGCATCACATAAATCATCAATACAACTAACTGTAAGTGTAATGACTCAAATCTCACATCAGGCAGACTTGTCTAAAGTGAAGGCCTTATAAGAAGAAATCTCCCCTATCCTTGTGAAGCGCCTTTTAGGGATGGCGATGTGTTTCACCCATAAAGGACAAAATCGTGAGGGAAAAAAACGCGTGCGTGAACCCCAAAGCGGATAATACCTTGCACAGGAATTCAGATAGGCTCTTTCATTTGGTATCAAAGATGAGGACAACTCTGTTTCGATGGTGGAGGGTATTGTAACGACCCAAATCTCACATCGGGCAGACTCATCCAAAGTGAATGCCTTATAAAGAGAAATTCTCCTACCCATGTGAGGCGCTTTTTAGGGATGACAATGTGTTCCGCCCATAAATTTTAAAATCATGAGGGGGAAAGATGCATACGTGAACCTCAAAGCGAACAATACCTTGTACAGGGATTCGGGTGGGCTCTTTCAATAGGCATGTCTTTAACTATATCATGGGATTACAAATTCTTCAATGCATTCATGTTGAAATGACCATATCTTTTGTGTCATAATATAAAATCATCATGTTTGGAAACAAGTACTGAGTGATTCACTTGATTCTAACATACTGAAAAGCTATTATCACACATTTCAACTTTAACAACTTCATAATCATTTGAGTCTAGTATAGTGCAGCAATTATTTTTAAATGGAAGTGAATATCTCATTTTTAATAATTGTACAACTCTAAGCAAATTTTGATCTAAATCAAAAATTAATAGCACATCATGAATGAATTTTGGACCTTTACTAGTGTAAACAGAGACCGTACCTCTTCCTGTAGCCTGAACCATTTCTTTATTTTCAAGCTTGACTTTGGTTTTGTCAGTCCTGTCTAAAGAAGTGAACAAGTTTGTGTATTTCGCCATGTGGCTAGTACAACCACTATCCACTTACCATACATCTTTTGAAGCTGAATAACAAGCTTGAGTAGCCATGAATAAGTGATATTTAGCTTGGGGTTGCTCACAAATGAAGTTGGCATGTTTTGCAGGTTATGGTTGAGATTGATTTTGCTTGGATCTGTAAAAATTCTCTATGTCCCCACTTCTTGCAATAATTACACTAAATTTGTGGCTTCCCCTTATATCAGCAACTTTTTGACATATGGTTTGTTCTTGTATAAGTTAAACAAGGAGGAAACTTGTCCTTTACTGTAAATTTAATTGAATTCTCATCCATCTTACCTTTTTCTTTTTTATCACCGCCTTTTTTTTTTATAATTTTGCTTCTTTTGATCCCTTTGGAAAGGTTGCTTCCTTTTGTGTCTTACTTGAAATACACCTTCAGTCACATCATCCATTCTTATGGAAATTCTTTGTTCTTGAGCCTGCAATTTACTGATCATCTCAGAAATAGTCAATTTCTTGATGTCACATGACTCTTCAATGGCAGAAATTTTGGCGTCAAATTTTTCAGGCTAGTTAATCAACATTTTCTCCACTACTTTATAATCTTGCATAACCTCACCATAGAGCCTCATCTGGTTCACTAATGCTTGTAACTTTGAAGAGTAATCTTTGACAGATTCATTCTCCTTCATTTTTAACATTTCAAACTCTTTTTTGAGATTCAACAATTTGACAGACCTTACTCTTTCATTGCCCTTATGTAATTTTTTTAGCTCATCCTATATCTTTTTGGCAGTTTCAAGATGCATGATGCTTGTAAAAACATCATATGCCAAGACTGAGTGCAAACAAATAACAGCTTTATCCCCCTTCAACTTCTCCTCCTCATGTTGCTTAATTTGAGCTATTGTGGGATTAGTTCTCAATGTTGGAACTTACTTATCTTGACCAACAATCTCCCATAAACCCAAAGACTTCAAATATGACTTTATTTTAACAATCTATATTTGATAATTTTTTCCAAAAAATTGAGGAAGAAGCCATTTAATCACTCACTTACAAATGTTTGAACTCTCAAAACTCTCAATATTTTTTTTTTACTTAAACCTCACAACCCATAAGAACAATGCTCTGATACCGATGTTAGTTTTGAATCAATTACATAACCATAAAATATTGAACCATACATAAGGAAGAGAAAAATAAAACACTTAGTTTTTCTCTACAACCATAAATCACTCTTTCATAACTATTCAATTTATAGTACATAAAAGATTCTACACAATACATCATCTTCACTTAACACATGATGTATATACTTAACACCATTATAACTTAGCACATTAGGTAGACACCTCACACTATTATTACAAACACATTATTAAAATAAAGAAACACAAAATGATTTCACTCATTAAACTAAAAATTTTGCGCAAACAATAAGACCGGCTTCATTGCATCGTGTACAGGAACCATGAATGTCTAAAGAGTCTTCAAAATAATTTAATAAATTAACATGGTAAATTATATCCTATGGCGTATTCCAATATTAGTTCATGATATCTGGTAAATCATCATGAATATTCAATTCTGGTAGCGTAAACATCCAATTGTTCTGGTCACTAACAGAGATGTCAAACAAATCATCACGATCACTCGGTGTCTCAGGCAGCGATGGTGTAGGATTCCTATCATTGGGGTTGACATCTAATAAATCATGATGATGATCAATAGGGTCCGACCAGTCCGGATCCTCTAAAAATTTTTGAATGTATTCATATGCATATTCAGGAAGTCCACTTATAGTGTCAAGGTCAATCAGCTTCGAGTTCTGCGACCTGACCGCACTAAATTTTTCCATCATAATTATGTTTAAGCATAAGTCACCAACCAATGCATTCAGATCATATTTAGAATGATCAGGTAGTGAAGTAGTGCAAGTTTGGCTCAAAATCCGTATGGCATACTTCTGCAACAAAGGACAAGGATCGCCAAAACACTCCCACCATTTCCCTACACACAATGATGTATATACAAGGTAAAGAGTCATCCTATAAACAAGAAATTTTCAAATTGCGAGTAGAATCCATGAGACTTACGAGGATGGAATGTATCTAACATTCTCATTGCTGCAGCAGTGAACAAATCTGGAACTTTTGTGCGGTAGAGTTGCACTTGTTTCGACAACGGTTCCCGCTCTTCATCGGGGACCAATAACATTAGAAGGTCAAAACCCTTTTGTAGTTTAGTAACCTCACTAAGTTCCTGTCTGCACATGTAAGCAGGATTCAAAAAAGCTGCAGCTTCATGTATTGGTTGGACTACACGATTTCTCCAATCTTTAAACACCTCGCTTATCGTCTCATTACCACCTAAGTGTTGTTTAAATGCCACTTCTGCCCTCTTCATTGCTTCATACAAATATCCTAAAGTTGATCCATTGCAATCTGTTAGTTCAAGAACTTGGATCAGTGGCTGCAAAACTTGCACCACTTTATTCCCTCTACTCCAAAATTCTGTAGAATGTACAGCTTTATACACAACCTCCCTGACATCATTTTGCTTACTCGACCCTTCCCCTTCACGGGATGCAGAAGCAAGTGGTAGCTGCAATGCCCGTAATTCTTTCTCAGCTCCCAAAACTGAATGCAGCATAAAAAATTCAATGGCAATCTTAGTGATACCACGACGTTTATAAAACTTATTTCTTGCACATTCCTTTTTTGGGAGCAGATCAATATCATGCTCATACAAATATCTGAAAATCAGTTTTGCCAATTGAGTAGTCTTATGAATCCAAGGAGTTCCGAAGTATATTAGTATCAAAAGTGCCCCGAGTTCACCATTAGCACATCGAGACAGGTATATCCAAGGGAATCTCATAAGAATCGTCTCCATAACTTTAAGAATAAACTTATCTTGTTTAAAATCAGTAAAGCAATCCACCATACGATCTTCACTATCATCAAGGATGAACTGAGCAACATGCTCAGGTCCTAAAGATTCAATTATACGACATATGCTATCTATAAAAGAATCAAATGTCATTCCTTCCTCAGGAACTGTAATTTTCTCTATATATACCAAGCCACCGGGGGAAGACGCAAAAAACTTCATACACACAACTTTTGAATTTTTCACTACCTTAGACATTATCAGTGTACAACCTGTTGTAGTAAAAAAGCTCTTGACATTTAAAATGTATTCCTGAAGTTCCTTTTTGACACCTGGGAGCACTTGCGAGGTGAGAGCTGAATAATTTGGTAATTCATAACTGGGCCCAACTTTTGCTATGCTCTTCAACAACTCAACCAAAAATGGTTTTTCAGAAAGGTCAAGTGTCAAGTTGTTTGTGAGGATAAACTTAGCAAGCATTTTATCTGCTACACTCTTATCCTTATCACATACACCGAGAATAGTTGGTTGATGAGAACTCTTAGATTTCTTGTTTGGAGCTGAAGATGAAATGATTTCAGTTTCTTTTTCATTATTTGAAGATCTCAAACTCCTAATTTTCTTGTCAGGAGTACTAATTGCCTGAAGTGCTGTAATTTGAACATCATCAGGAACTTTCAGACAAATTTCAATGTCACGGCCTCTAACTCCAGATAAGTGTGATTTAATCCTAGTAATGCCCCCAGCAAAGCTCCGTTCACAGAACTTGCATAGAAAACGTCCATTCAAGTCCTCCACATGTTCCCAGAATCTATCTTTCTCTCTAACCATATTTTGCTTTTCCTCCTATGTGGGAATTGAAACAAACAGGGAGTAAACTAACAAGGATTCCCGTTCAAATGAAATCAAAATTTATAAACAAGGTAATTGAAGGAATTTCCAACATCAAACAAAATTTAATTGGGAGCTCGTTTGCAAAAATAAGAATATGAAAAATCATCTTACATTCAAAGCTTGAAAGATATGAAATTAAAAAAATTGATCTTTCTCGAAGGTGAAATTTCCCAGGCTGGCAACAGAAATTAATAAAAACATGATAAGAGAGAATTGAGATCAGACCAGCTAAATAGGTAATCAGAAAAATGATTTTATAGTCTACAGATGTCATGAAAAAGTCCATACATGATACATGATCATAAGCTATGTTGAGAATTAATACCACTGTATATCTGTATCCAGTTTATTGAAGTTAAGCGTTACCTGACTCTAAAATGAAGCCGATCGGGAAAAGATGAGAATCGTGATTGTGAAACGCAATTTTCTGTAACAAGCCCAGTGGTAGAAAGAAAGCTACCGAGCCCTTGTATGCAGTTTTATCTCAAGTCAACCACAGCTTCAGCCACATTATTCTGGTAATGACAAATTCAGCGGTCAACCACAGCCCTTTGAAGCTCATTCTTGCCTGTTGCTGGGGTAAATACCACTGCTTGGGCCTTTGTATGTCAATGTACTAAAAGTTTATATATATTGAAGTAAATATAAAATTCAGAAGAAAAAAGAACCCCAAACTTTGAAATGTTCCCATTTCTTTTCTCGAGTCATTAGCATCCCCAACAACTTTATTCCTACCAAACTGTTAGACCGAAGTTTAACAATATATATATATATATATATATATATATATATATATATCCTTAATTAGTGTGAAAAGATAAAAATAATGTGTAAACTAAAATAATTTTAACATTTAGAATTAAATATGAAATGTTGTTTTTTCTTTTTCATTTAAAAGTATAACAATACTCTTACAGCAAACATACTATTCGTTTTTATAAAGCTAATAAAATGCAGCTTGTAACAATGGGGGTATTAGGGTACCAGCTGGGGAAACCTGGTTTTACTTTTACATGCCTTTGGTCTAATATGCCATGCCTTTATAAAGCTATTTTTTAAGGTCAACGATTGCTTTGCGGTTTGCCCTCAAGTTTGAAAATATAACACCTTTAAAAAAAATATATCGCTTTAACAGAGTATGACCAAAATTACACCGTTCCACCTCTCTTCACCTACTACCAATTTTTAACAACAATTAGTCTTAAAAGCCTAAATTAAAGGAGATCAGCGGACGTGAAGGAAAAAACTACTAGAATAACTATTAAATTTAATATTGTGTATTAATTCTTTTATAATAATTTGATATTTTGAGTATTTATGTTAACAACTCGATGGTAGTAGGCTCATAAATATATTTACCTTCACTCTGGTAGTAATCTCGAGTTTAAATTTTTCTGCGGTATTGTTAAAAAAAAATTAGTGTTGTGTCAAATATTAATTAGGTGGGAGCAACAAATCTACATTTTGATGGTAGTTTAAATTAATATATTAAATAATTATTAAGTAGTAAAATAGTATAATTTTAATATTATTTTAATTTATTAATAATTATTTGATACCTTATTTAAAATAAAAATATAATATTATTGTTTTGGCATAAGACTCTATGCCAATCAATAAACGGAGCAACTTACTTTCGAAGCTCGGTAAAAGTCTTTTACGAAGACGATCATTTATTGAAATTTATATATTTTCTCATCTTTTCACTGTATACTTCAACCAAGGCAATCCAATTAAAGCATTAGGGTGTAAAAGAAAACGTTTTTTTTTTTTTTCTCTTTGACATGAAATAGCAAAACCTGCTAAGTGATCTTCAAGCTGCAGAAAAATCAACATTATTATATTCTGTTGTTTCTATAGTGTGTGTTCTTCTAGTAATTTTGGTAAGTGCCCCAGTTAGATGGACTTATCGTTGCAAGAAATATTTGAAAAGAAAGGACGTTACAAGAGTACTCAAACTCATGCAATGTGAAGTTTGTTGATATAAAATGACTTAGACTTGTATCACGTTCACATATCATGTTTAAAAGAACACATGATTGTTTACTAAAGCATCACCATAAAATTTAATGCACCTTTCAATTAGTTTAGTTAGCAAAGTCAGTTTGCAGTTGTAAAACATTAATATTCTTCTTGTTACATTGTAGCTGAACTACTTAATGCAGCTGTCAAATTAAGGTTATGGTTGAGAGTTTTTCAAATGAATAATGCTATATTTTTTTAAATAATATTTCAAATTTTTTTCATTTCAATTGATGTGTTAAATAACTATTAAATAATGAAATTATGTAATAAAAAATTTTAAAGTTTACATCATTTTACTATTTAATAATTATTTGACATCTCAATTTAAAATATGAAATTTGAGATATCATTATTTAAGAAGTATAATATTACTCTTTTGAAATAATGCAGGATTGTAATTATGAAACTATCTCATGACACTTATATATATTTGCAAGTCTTTATTTGAGGCAAGCAAGTAATAAACACAATAAAATTCAAAGATTTATTGAGCTTTGTAGCAAAGACTCAAATAAATTCTGTTTTTCTTTTCTTTTCTTTTTTTAATTTCAATTTACTTCAAGCTCTATTTTATTTCATTTGTTTCCAACAAAAGTGGTATTAGAACTATTTCTAAGATCATATCTCGGCATTTTCATCATCATAAAGCAATCAAAAGATGTCTTCCTCTAAAGATGTAAATGCATCAGTTTCATATTCTATCCTTCCAATTTATGAATGAGAGAATTATGAGTTTTGGAAGGTTAAAATGAAGAATTTGCTTATGGTAGAAGGGTTGAAGAGTATTGTCGTCAAAGGCTTTAAAGATCCAAAAAAATGAAGACTAACTTATAGCAGTACAACAAAAAAATCTTGAAGCAACAAGGATGATTGATGCTAGAGTTCTTTCAAAAATTCAAAATTTAGTTACAAAAGCATCTTTTCCAAGATTATGAAAGTTGTGACAGCCAAACAAGGTTGAGAGATTATGGAACAAAAGTTTCAAGGAGATAATCAAAGAAGAACAGTCAAACTCCAATCTTTCCTAGGAATTTTGAAAATTTGAAAATGAAAGATACGAAAATTGTTAGAGATTATTTTTCTTGAGTAATTGAAGTTGTCAACAAATTGAGGTCTTTTGATAAAGATATCTCAGACCAAAGGATTATTGAGAAGATATTAAACAGCTTGCTTAAAAAATTTAATCATGTTATTATCGTGATGGAAGAATCTAAAGATCTCAGTACTTTATTATTATAAAAACTGATAGGATCTTTAAAGTCTCATGAAACACAATAAGCAATCTATTGATTGTTGAGGGTGCTTTTCAATCAAAGCTCTCTTTCGACTCAAAGATTTTTCAAGAAAATGAGAATCAAGCAAGAAATAGGTCAACAAGATGAAAAAGAGGCCATTTACAAAATTTGTAAGAAGACAAATCATGTTACCTCTAGTTGTTGGCAATGCGAGAAGCCTCAATGTTATTTTTGAAATATAATTTAGGCATACAAAAAAAGTATACATATATAAAGCTTTATATATAGGTTGTTAATCCACTCTTAAAGAAAAAGATAGAAGCTACTAGAATCTTGACAATGGGTTGTTAAAATTATAACACCAAGTTCAAGATTAAGTCCAAATATTTACAAGACCAATTCTTGAAATTTCTAAGTTAGGTAAAATATTTTGGAGATGATAATTAAGGAGATAAGTATTATAAACTTATGTGGTTAATAAATTTTTATAATATTTTATTTGTGTAATTATAGTTTATTAAAACTAAGTATAAATACCCCCTCCATCATTTGGTTTTACAAGTAAGCAAGTTAAGAATAAAGAGTTGATCAATTATTTGATCAATTGTTGAGAGTTAAGAATGTTAGAGTGTAAAGCAAATAATAAGCTCAACAAAGAGTGTGTGAGTGTTGTGTTGTAAGTGAGAAAGAGTGAGAGTTTTTAAATTTTGTATTATAAGTATTGAGTTTGTTGTATTAATAAAAGTATTCCATTTGTGCTCCATTATACTCAACAATTGGTGTTAAGGTCAGTGTTTATGTGTCATCCCTGAATGTACATATACTTGTGTATTTATACAAGTGTACATTCCCATTAAATCGCTAATACCCATATATATATGATATTATGCATGTAACGTTACAAACATTGTAGATCTAAAGGAGTTCGGATCAGATTTAAAGGTGTTTAGATAAGGGATTATAGTTAGCCACGCTGAGAGATATAAATGCTAAATGTTAGCACAGCTAAATGTTAGCTGGTTATAATATTCAGCAAATCCAAGAGTTGGAGCATTGTCTGTAATGGGATATAGACCTGGGAATATACTAATAACTGCATAGTTACAAGAGTTGCAATTGGATGCCAGAAAATGCAAGTTACGCAAGTATGTTCTCAAATAACTATTCTAGATCTATTTCTGCTGATGCGGGTCTGTCGGTGGATACCTTTATATATAGATCAGCATATATCGTACCTATAGGGTATAGATGGTCGTTCTTGACCGACTGTGAGCTTAAAGCTCGTATTGATATATGGGTATCTAGTTAGGATTAGATATGGGACAGACTCACGAGGGCCTCCGATAGACACCCAATGTAAGTCGTCAACGGAAGGTCCTCTCGAGTTGAGTAATATACGTGGTCCTTTGACCTGAGTGCCACGGTGGGCTTATAAGTGATCCACCATACTTTGGCTCCACGTATGTCACAGACCGTTTATGATGTGACCGCTGGGTATGATCCGATGCTTATGGAGTCCAGTGGGGACACATATGGGATCCGTCAGCTCCCATATAGAGTTTGATATCCGGATGCTTCGAGACTGTATCTCAGAAAGTCTTGTGGCCACAAGCAATCATCCCGAGAAAGAGTTCTGCCAGGGTAGAACAATATGACAAAGGAGTTTGCGCATATTGTTCAGTGAGATACAAGTCTGGAGATAGGACATGGATGAGCATAAGGGGATTTGACGGTGACAATCATATCCCCGCACATCCAGGATATCATGACGGAAGGACTATACGTATGCGTTGTAACCTCAACTTGTATGGTTCAATGCGCTGATTTGTATATCCGTGACATATGCGTGGGGTATTGTTCATGAACTCATGGAATAGTTTCATTTGACAAATCGGGCGTTGGACCTAGGGAGTCCCGCGATATAGAGTATACTCATTGTTTACTGGGGCAGCGTGCCAGATTAAATTGCTTAATCCAGTAATATTCAGCAATACCACGAGAATACGTGCGTGTCTGTATTTAAGTGTTAAATACAATAATTAATTAATTAATTATTATTTACTAATTATATTATGATACGTAGTGCATTGTGGACCATCTGTTGAGTTTATCTAAGTGTGGGATATGGTGAGACCTACTACATGGTGAACTTGGTAACTATTCATGAAAGGCAAAATGTTCATTTCTTATTTTAATTATTTAATAGTTAAATAATCAAATATCTCTTTTTTATATTATATAATATATATTATTATATATATTATATTATTATATTATATTTTATATATATAAAGAAATAAAGAAAGAAAGAGGGACAGATGAGATTTGGCCAATTTTGGCTGGATGAAGAAAAGAGAAAGAAATAGAGGAGAAAGGAAGAGAATGAGAAGAAGAAGAAACAAAAAATACGAGGAAAAATAAAATTGTTTCATTTTCCTTATGCTTCTAATTGGAGCAATTATGAATTACTTTAAACTCTACATTTCTTATCATTTTGGAGAAAATGATATAAACACACTCCCGATCCTTTTAGGGATTAAGAATTAATCTCAGGCTGAATATCAAGCTGCTGTTTTAGCTCACCAAGCCCACCATGTTGGTGACTAAAACTGCACATGAGTTGGTCTCCATGCGAACTCTAAAAAAATACGTGTATAACATTACACGTTATTGTGAGTTCTCTAGCTTATTAATATATTAGTGTGATTAATATATTTATTTATTATGTTTATTACAAAATTTATACATTTTCGCTGCGTTAGGCAATAGACATAATTGCACATGTATACACCCACACGTGCCTTAGATCCGTCGATAATTGGTATCAGAGCCAAATTGTCCGAGGTGTAGAATAGTAGTCGAAGTACTGTTCATACAATTATAGTTCAAATATACAGTATCAATATTAGAGCTTGGTGTAGTTGTATGAATTGTGCATGTCTAGGAAAGTTCTATCAAAATGGTTAATATTGCCTAAAGAGTCTGAATTTTAAGTAGGACCGTTATGACCCCTCCAATCTTTCTTGGAAACTTTTCTAGTGTAAAATTCATATAAATAAATACTAGGCATTGTTACTGTGGTACTGGTGGAAGCGCTGTTAGGAGTAACAGCGGGATGATCAAAGTTCAACCTTGGTGGAGTTTTATTTGAGTTATGAAGAGTTTGAAACTTTACAAGCTTGCAATTTGAGATCAAGCTTGTCCAGCATTATCAAAGTCTTGCTGGCATAATTGGAGACCTTCAAGTAGTTGGAGGAATTAAGAAGCTCAACAACCAAAATTACAATACATGGGTGACGTTGATGGAGTCTTACCTTCAAGGCCAAGATTTTTGGAATGTCGTTGGCAGGAATGAAGTGAAGTAGCCAACAGACGAAACCACTTTAAAAAAGTGGAAGGTAAAAACTGGTAAGGCTATGTTCGCTATTAAGACCATAGTTGAAGAAAAAATGTTAGAGCACACTAAATGAAGTACATGACACTTTTGCATTACTCTTCTCAAAGAAAAACAACACGCGACTACAGCTTCTAGAGAATGAATTATTTTTTATTGCACAACGCAACATGACGATAAACCAATACTTCATAAAGGTAAAGTCCTTGTGCTACGAAATATCTGAGTTAGATCATATCGCTATTATTGCTGAAACTAGGATGAAAATAATTATCATCCATAGTTTGAGACCCGAGTATAGAAGTTTTGTTACTATTATACAAAGCTGGGGAACCCAACCATCTCTTATTGAATTTGAAAATTTGCTTGTTGATCAAAAAGTGATTGCCAAGCAAATGGGTGGGGTCTCATTAAAAGGCGACGAAGAAGTATTCTACATCGACAAAAAGAAAGGTCGATTTAAATGACGAGCTGGTAGAGGATCTAAATGAGATGATGATAAGATAAAAAAATCATCACCAAGAAGATAACTCACAAACAGGGGGAGCTTAGAGGACTCGCGGTAATGGTAGTCAATCCAAACAAAAGAAAAAGTTTGAAGGAAAATGTTATAATTGTAGAAAAATTAGATATATGGCAAAAGATTGTTGGTCTAAGAAAAGGTCTGCTGAGGGTAATGCTACCACATCAAACTCAGAAAGAAAAAGTGAAGATGAGTGGGATGCTGAAGGGTCTGTTGCTATAAAAGAAGAAGACCTATCACTCTCACTGATAATGCTTGGACGGATTGACTATGAAAATGATTAGATCGTCACCTTAGGATATTCAAATTATACAACTGGTAACGAAGAAAAGCTGCAAGATATGACTAAGTACAAAAAAGATCGCGTGGTGGTGATAACCAACAACTCAAGATTGCCTATAGTGCACATCCGTAATACAGTCCTTGCACCTCGGTACAATCCTAATAAGGTAACACTTCAAGATGTCTATCATGTCTCTGGCATAAAAAATAATTTATTGTCAGTATCACAGTTAACATCTTCTGGATATTGTGTCTTGTTCGGTCCACAAAATATTAAGGTGTATCAAGATTTAAAATTTATAGGAATACCAACAATGAAAGGACGACAACTAGAGTTAACCTATATACTATCAACAAAGTCAGTTTATGTAGATAAAACTCGAAAGAATGAGACAGTAGATTTTTGGCATACACGATTTGGACATATAAGTTATCATAAGCTAAAATTGATTATGAACAAGGCAATGCTTAAAGGTCTACCTCAACTTGATGTGAGAGTGGATACAGTAGGTGCAGGATGTTAGTATAGTAAGGCACATCAATTACCATATGAGAAGCCAAAGTTTAGAACTAATGAGCCATTAGAGTTGGTTCACTCTGATGTGTTTGGACCTTTCAAGCAGCTATCAATTAATGGTATGCGGTATATGGTGACATTTATCGATGACTTCTCTAGATATGTATGAGTTTTATTTATAAAGAAAAAATTAGATACTTTTTTTAAGTTCAAAGAATTTAGAGAAACAACTAAAGGAGAAGTCGGAAGGAAGATTCATTGTCTTCGCATAGATAATGGATGAGAATATACTTTTGATAAGTTCTCACAATATCTTTGAGAAAATAAGATATGACATCAGTTCACATATGCCAACATGCCACAATAAAATGGTGTTATAGAAATGAAGAACCAACATCTTGTAGATATTTATAGAAGTATGTTGCATGCGAAAAATGTATCAAAAAAATTTTTGGCCGAAAAAATGAAGATTACAGCCCATGTGATTAATAGGCTTCCTCAACCAAGGTTAGGGTTCATATCACCCTTTGAGAAGTTATGGGATATGAAACCTACAGTGAGTCATTTTTGAGTATTTTATTGTATTTGCTATATGTTTGTGCCAAGTCACCTGAGAAATAAATTCGACAAAAAGGCAAATAGGTGTATCTTTGTTGGATATAATAACCAGCGCAAATGATGAAAATATTGTGATCCTACTAGTGGACGGTGCTACACATCAAGGAATGTAATGTTTGATGAAGCATCTTCATAGTGGTTATCACAAAAAGAGGAACTTCCAGATTCAAAAGAAATAGAAGAACAACTACAATAAAAGATAGATGAGCAAATTGTTGAAATCCGACCGAGCTGAGAAAAACTTGATGATGGAAGCAGTGATGACAACATCGAGCAAGAGACAACTCAAAGTCCTTAGCAAACTGGCATCTATCAATAACCAATAACGGAGGCTAAATATGAAAGATTAGAACCTGCAATCCCTCAATCTCATCCTCGAATGTCAATAAGAATACAAAAGCCTAATCCCAAATATGTTAATACAATTGTGGCGAAAGAGAAAAATGTTGAGAAGCCTAAGACTTTTGAAGAAGCATCATAGAGCACTAAATGGATTAAAGCTATAGAATAAGAAATCATATTGTTGAAGCAAAATCAAACTTGAGATTTAGTGCCAAAGTCAAAAGATGTGAAACCTATATCTTTTAAGTGGATGTATAAGATCAAAAGACGTCTTAATGGATTGGTGGAGAGGTATAAAGCTCGGTTGGTAATTCAAGAATTTTTTCAACAGTATAGGCTAGACTATGATGAAACGTTTAATCTAGTAGCCAAGAATTTTCTTGGGCTCGAAGTCACTTGGACAGTAGAATGGATTTTCTTAGAACAACAAAAATATGCCAAAGATTTGTTGCAGAAGTTTGGGATGCTAGAATGCAAGCTTATCTCAGCACCGCTAGAAGCCAATTCCAAATTGTACGGTCATAAAGAAAAGAATTTAGAAGATAAAATTATGTATCGAAAACTGATAGGAAGTCTCATCTATTTGACATTGACTAGACCAGACATTTCTTATGCAGTTAGAGTAATAAGTCGATACATATAAAATCCTAAAAAACCTCACTTAGAAGCAGTTTAATAGATATTGAGATATATGAAAGACACAATTGACTGTGGTCTCTTCTATAAGAAAGATAAAGATTGTAAAATAGTTAGCTATTATGATACTGACTATGCCGAAGATATAAGAAACACATGACGTTCGACCTGTCACGCCCCAGACCCAAAAGATTCGACACACGACATCACTTACATTCATTCAATAATGTACACTCATAAATAATATCACATAAAATGTCAAACTTTAATTCAACATAGGAATCCTTAGCAAGTTGCTAGTAAGTTCAACACTAAAAAAAAACCATAACCTAACATATAAACATAAACTTCTATTGACAATATTTAAACATTCATTTCAATTTCTTTCAGAATTATAGCAACTGAATTATGACTGGGACAATTAGTAAACCGGAGATACGCAGAGTTTTCTCAGAGATTAACACTCTACTACATCACCAGTAGCAACTTTGTTATCGAAAACCTAGAATATATTCATTGTAAATTCATACTTAAAATCAATCCATAACCACACTTGGTGAAACTTAAATTAAATCCAACCACACAATAAAATAATACATAAGCATTTATTCAATAGGGACAAATCAAATATCTTATCCCACGTGTCCCCAAATGAAACACTCAACAACTTAGCAACTTAGGGAACCCAAGAAACAGCAGAAGCCTTGCCAAATCCGCTAAGCACATATGTACCTTATTTACCTGAAATTTTCATAAACTATAATGAGTATAAAACTCAGTAAGTATACTAGTTTTTTATATATCAAATACAAATACATATATGTACACAATGCATGTGTATGATATGCTGTGATAAATCAAAATCATAATCTTATCAAATCACATGTCATGTAAGCGCTTACACATTCTTTCAAAACATATAATAAGAATATCATCACTCAACTACTACTTAGTAGGACTTACATATCACATATCACATAATGAGCCAAATGTCACTCGTAGGTGACATACCGTATGAGAGGAATAGTACAAGTGAGGTTTTTAAATTACACATATATAATGCTTATACCCGAAGGTAAAAGCCAAACCCTCACCCTGATCATCGGTGAGTTCTCTCACATGCACCAATACGCCACCACACGAATGTGATGACTCACTCTTCTTTTAGGTACCAATAGGATCCTCCCTACATACAGAACACATAACATATACCAATCCCAAAGGAAAGACCACACATAAAGGCTCCACAAATTATATAAAATGCCTACTAAGTTAACAGTGACTTCAAGCATCCTCAAAACATAAAGTATTTCTCATGGACATATTACACTTCAAAAGCTCTCTTTGTTAAACACATTTCACTTTGAAAGCTCACTTTCAAAAATACATATATGACATATATGTCCATGCTCACATTCATAAATACATATCTTCACATTTCATATCAAAATACACTTTGACATAACATAAACGTATTCCTAACCACATTTACAAAATCATACAAAATAATTACTATGTTTATTGTGATTTCAGTAAAAAGTCTAGTATACTTACCTCTTAACACTTTCAGCTACAAGGCTTAAATCTCCTTAACTTATCAATAGAGATTAATCCTTTCATGAGCCTCAACATTCATACAAAACACTTTAAATAGCTTACAAAAATACACATATTGCACTTATCACATCAAATTGGTCTAATTACTTAGTTTCTCAAAACCTATTATTCTGACCACTTACACTTAACAAAATTTTCTTATATATCAAATGATGTCCAAGTACTCCAAAATTAGAATATATCATTCTTAACTCATATATCCTTCTTATATATGAATATTATATCATAATTCCTACATAATCTATTCCATAAATACCATCGAATTCAAACTACTAACCTAACAGGATCAAGATACTTACTAAACAGTATTCAATCTCCTAATTTTATAAAATCATATACTAACTCAAAAATTATAAAACTACTACAAAAATACTCTTAACATATATCTCAATCCATGATAAATATTTCACTTCAAAAGCACTGTCAAAAGTATTTTAAAACTATTTTATTCTATAACTTTAAAAATCTGTTAATCAAATATTGTAATGAGCTGACACTCTTTAAAAAATCATAACAATTTAACCACATTGATCTAAATTCTCAATTCTGAGTATATCATATTAGACATATAAAATTATCATATTCCACAAATTTGTAATTTTTGAAGATCATTCAGCAGGCCAAAAATTGTTTGCCACTGTATTATACTATTCACACAGGAAATTTCCAGAATTTCAGGGTCATTTTGGTAAATTTACAAAAAATTCAATTTCAGAAATTTTCAATCGATTCAACGTCTCAGATGATCCTAAACATGTCTAATTTCATATAATAAAAATTCAAAACTAGAATAGAATCGCAACAATTTATAAAATTTCTGAATCAAGAGACTATCAATTAGAAATTCTACAATTCATCATGCTTTATCAAGCTATCTACATAGATCATCATCAATTCTCACAATATCTTACGAAATACATATCAAATCCTCAATTATACATATTTTCAGAAATTAAAACTTAAAGAAATTAACTAATTTAACACCAAAAAATTAAGAAAGGGTTATAATATACCTCTTAAACTTAAATTCTAACTTTCTTCTTCTTCTTCTTCTTCTCTTTCTCTCCCCTTTCTTTCTCTCTTTTCTCACTCTAAAAAAGGTAGCTCGACCAAAATGAGTGAATTAGGGTTTCAAAAGTGTATTTTTATACTAAGAGGCTAATTTTTTATATTTACGAATTTACCCCTAAAACTTTCAAAGTATTACAATTTGGTCCCTAAAATAAATCTAAAGTCTTGCAAATAAACCAAATACTAATAGTATGTCCTTAACCTATACATACACTACTACTAATAATATATAAATCAAGTATCACCCACATACAAATAAAATATGTATATTTATATATATATATATATATATATACATATTCTTACCAGTTGTGGATACTGGTTACTATACGACCACTGGGTATTTTTTCAAGATTTGTTCAGGAACAGTCTCTTGGTACAGTAAATGGCAACCGACTATATCATTGTCAACTACTGAAGCTGAGTATAGAACAGTAACAATAGCAGCTCAAGAAAGTACATGGTTGATGCAATTGATGAATGATTACCATCAGCCAAGAAATTATAAAGTGTCAATATATTGTGATAATCAATCAACAATCTGTTTTGTAGAAAATCTAATTTTTTATGCAAGAACAAAGCATATAGAGGTGCATGATGATTTTGTCCAAGAGAAATTTCTACAAGAAGAAATTGAATTGCTGTATGTTAAGATAAAAGATCAAGTGGCTGATTTGTTCACATAAAGCTTGGGTGTTGATAAATTCGAAAAGTTTCGAAGACAACTCAACGTGGTTAGAAGACCGAAAGTTGGTGTTGAGGGAGGTGTTAAAATTACAATATCAAGCCCAAGATTAAGTCCAAATATTTACAAGCTCAATTCTTGAAATTTTTAAGTTAGGTAAGATATTTTGGAGTTGATAATTAAATAGATAAGTATTATAAACTTATGTGATTAATAAATTTTTACAATATTTTATTTGTGTAATTTTAGTTTATTGAAACTAAGTATAAATATCTCTCTTCCTCGTTGATTTTGCAAGTAAGCAAGTTAAGAATAAAGAGTTGATTAAATGATTGATCAATTATTAAGAGTTAAGAGTGTTAGTAAGTTGAGCAAATAATAAATTCAATAAAGAATGTGTTATAAATAAAAAAGAATTAGAGTTTTAAATTTTATATTATAAATTTAAATTTATTTTATTAATAAAAATATTTCATTTATACTCTATTATGCTCAACACAAATGACAATGAATGTAATAATCACATATAGGTATGAGAAAATAATTTTTGACATGAATTATACTGTTACGCCTAAAATAAAATTGGGTAATAGGGATGTTGTGCAATAAAAAAGAAAGGTAAAAACTGCCTTCATCATTTAATGAAAGTTGATTAAAAATTTGAACATGCCATCAAGTTAATTGACGGTTAAACTCAATCAAAGGACAAAAGTGTCCACCAAAAAAAAAAACAAACAAACAAAAGAGATACATATAAAAATCCTAATATTAATTTAGTAGTTAGTGTTGGCACTTTTAATATTCAATTATTGGGTTTGAGTCAAGTCATTGTATAAGTGCTGAGTTTGAGTGAGATCAGAATTCATCTCCATTGACATAGAGGGTAGATTTAATTTCATCGTTTCAAGATTCTAAGTTTGCATGATATTGTAATGAGATAATATGAGTAAGTCAAGGTGCTGAGTTTGCATCATATTATAATTAAATGATGAGTATCATAAGTATTTATAGTTTGTGTCATACTGTAACGAGTTAATATGGGCATTATGAAATTTGTTCACAGAATGACTGACTACAAGAGTTATATATAGAAAGACAGACTTGTAGTAACTCAAAACTGATGGAAGAAAATTCTGCTCAAGGAAAATGACCGACTGCAGTATCATGTACAAAAACTTATGAATACCGAACACCTCATCACCATAATTAACATATGAACCTGATCACTCAAATCCTAAACAAACCCGAACTGGTTGATGATATCTGGGAAATCGTTGAACTCTGATAGCATATTCATCCAATCATTCAGGTTGCAAATGTTGAACAAATCATCACTATTATTTGAATGTGATGGTGTAGGAACTCGATCATTGGTGTTGTTGATCACTAATAAATCATGATAATCTATATCGTCTGACCAGCACTGATCCTCCAAGAATTCAAGAACATGTTCATGAGCATATTCAGGAAGTCCACTACTTCTATCAAGGTCAATCAGCTCCAAATTCTGTGATTTGAGGGCGCTAGATTTTTCCATCATCATCATGTCCATGCTCATTTCATCACCCAATTCATTCTGACGATCGCATAGTGAAGTAGTACAAGTTTGGCTCAAAATCCGTATGGCATGCTTCTGCAGTATAGGACAAGGATCACCACAGCACTCCCACCATTTTCCTACACAATGCACAATAATGAATATACACAGTAAAGAATCATCCAGCTAACTAAATGACAGAAAACAAGTAAAATCCATATGAAACTTACGTGGATGGACTGTATTTAGCATTTGCGTAGTTGTGGCAGTGAACAAATCTGAAACTTTCGTGCGGTAGAGTTGCAATTGTTTTGACAAAGCTTCCTGTTCTTTAGGGGGAACTAATAACAGTAGAAGATCCAAACCCTCTTTTATTTCAGCGTCCTCCCTAAATTTCTGACTACACATGTAAGCAGGGTTCAGAAAAGCTGCAGCTGCGTGTATTGGTTGGACTACACGAATTCTCCAACCTTTAAACACCTTGCTTATCCTCTCATTACAATCCAAGTGCTGATTAAATGCCTCCTCTGCCCTCTTCATTGCCTCATACAAATATCCTAAAGTTGATCCGTTGCAGTCTACGAGTTCAAGAACTTGAAACAGCGGCTGCAAAACTTGCACCACTTTTCTCCCTCTACTCCAAAATTCTGTAGAATGAATAGCTTTATACACAACATCAACAACATCATTTTCAGTACTTGACCCTTCCCCTGCAGAAGCAATTGGTCGATGCAATGCCTGTAATTCATTTTCAACTTCCAAAATTGAATTAAGCATAAAAAATTCAATGGCAATCTTAGTCAGACCACTACGATTATATCCCTTATTTTTTGTATGCTCCTTTCTTTGGAGCAGATTCATATCATGCTCACACATATATTTGAAAACCAGTTTTGCCATCTGAGTAGTCTTATGAATCCAAGGAACTCCGAGGTATATTAGTATCAAAAGCACCCCAAGTTCACCATTAGCACATCGAGACAGTAATATCCAATGGTATTTCCTGAGAATCATCTCCATAACTTTAAGGAAAAAGTTCTCTTCTTTAAAATCAGGGAAGCAATTCACCATTCGATCTTCACTGTCATCAAGGATGACCTGAACAACATGCTCTGGCCCCAGAGTTTCAATAATACTACATATGCTGTCTATAAAATGATGAAATGTGATCCCCTCCTCAGGAACTGTAATTTTCTCTATATACACCAAGCCACCAGGGGTATATGAGAAAAAGTTCATACACACAACTTTTGAATTTTTCATCTCCTTAGATATTATCAGCGTACAACCTGTTGTAATAAAAAATTTCTTGACATTTCCAAAGTGTTCGTGAAGTTCCTCGTCCACACCTGGGATCAGTTGTGATTGGAGAGCTGAATAATTTGGTAATTCATAAGTAGGTCCAGTTTCTGCCATGCCCTTCAGCAAGTCAACCAAAAACGGGGTTTTGGAAAGATCAAATGAAAAGTTGTTTGTAATGAGAAACTTGGCAAGCATTTTGTCTGCTACACTCTTATCCTTCTCACACACCCCTCGACTAGTAGGCTGCTGAGAACTCTTTGCTTTCTTGTTTCGAGCTGAAGTTGAAATGATTCGAGTTTGATTTTCTCTATCATTAGTCAAAGATCTCAAACTCCTAGCTTTCTTGTCTGCACCAATTGCTTGAAATGCAGCAAATTGGACATCACGAGGCACTTCTGGACAAATTTCAATGTCACGGCCTCTGACTCCGGACAAATGTGACTTAATCCTAGTAATGCCCCCAGCAAAGCTCCGTTCACAGAACTTACATAAAAATCGACCATTTGAGACCTCGACATATTCCCAAAATTTTTCTCTCTCTCTAACCATATTTGCTTTTCTTTCTATGTAGCAATTGAAACAAAAAGGGAGCAAATGAATAAGGAATCCCACTAAACCAAATTCAAAAGTTTACCACACAATTATCGGACACATACTTCTTTGACTATGCATAAATTAGAAAACAAGTTGCGTGACGAGAAAATTGTAAGCAAATAGCAAAACAAAATAATAAATAAAAAAAAGGATCATACAATATACAGATAATATGAAATGGCAACCAAATGCAGAGAAAATTAAAATTTCTTAACTGTGTTGGTCAATAAAGCGAAGCTGAGGAAAGCTAAGAATTAGTAAGAAGCCTGGTGGAAGAGAGAAAGCTACCAAGCGCTTGTAAAAGTAGAAGCCTACTCTTTTGCTGTGGCAAATTAGCACTTCTTCAAGTCAACGACGGCAATTTCGAAGCCCATTCTTGGAGACCTAGGAATATCATTAAAAAAATTTTGTTTTTATTGATTAAGTATAAGGTCTAAACAAATTATAATACATATTCTAGCTCCTATTTTATGTTCTATATTATATAGCAATGTCATTGTCGTTCGGTTCTTGAAGATGGAAGCTTACGCTGCCTCTCTTGTAGTCATGGGTGGGGAGAGCCGTTTTAATTTATTCAAAACGAATTATACGGGAGTGGCTAGTAGTACCAACTCAAAAATACGGGGCGCATTTTTGAAATTCGCCAAAATGAAAAGCGAAGAAGCAGCCAAATCATGAAGTACATATTTTATATTCTTTTAGAATCATTTCTAAGGTCCAACAGCCAACACTTGCTATATATAGGCTAGCAACAAGCCTAAGATTGTTCAACCATAATCAAGTAGAAGATTCAAGCTAGAAAAACACATTGAAAGAGAATGCCTTCCAGCTATCCGAAAGATTTCGGAGCTCCAAGGTTTATGCAAATTTCTCAGCTTTTCTTTGTTAGTTTTCGAATTTGACTTTCATTTTTGTTACATTGTTATTTCCGAACCAATTATTATTATTTTTTATTATTATTATATTCTAACGCAATTTTTTATTATTATTTTTTATCTTCAAATGGTGATAGGGAGAACGAGCGAGGATTAAATATTTCGATACAGTATTATGCCATAATCGTCTTTCTAATTAATACATCATGCACGCTGCTTCAAGTCAAGTACCAAACAAGAGAAGTAACCCCATTCGATACACATTATGCGATCATGCTGGCTTTCTTTGTGATTATGTATTTGCATGCTCTACTATTAGTGGCTGAAATAAAATTACAGAGCCGAAATTCAAGTTACCATGCAATTTTGGGCAAAATCAGTCTCCTCACGGGAGCTCTTGCATCAATTTTGCCTTTGTTAATCCTCGTTCCACCCATTGGGTGGTTCAACCTGGTCTTGTGGGCGATTTACTTTGTAAAGGTGGCACATAACTCACTTCAAGATTTCTTCCAATTGCTTTATCACGCAACTCTTAAGGTGTTGGACTTATTAAAGAAGACACTGATGAATCAGAATTGCCGTTTGCTGGAACAGCAAAATCAGCTGCCTATATAGATTCCTTCAGGACTTTCTCAATTTCATATTCAAGCAACGAGAATTGAAGTTCATCTCCATGAACAAGAACCCCGTCGAATTACACACAACTTTTTAAAAGTGTCAACCACGTGACCCGAGAAGCAAATTACCGAACTTCAAATGTAGAGGTGTCTTCAAACACGTGTAACTTTTCGTTTTCTTTTGATATTCCCCTCAAACACAAATGTTCATTTTCAGAACCAGTCCTAAATCACTTGATTAAGGTTTTTGAATATCAGCGGAAGGACTTTTAACAGTTGTACTCCATCAGTTGGCCGTCATGGTCACTGGTTTAATATCAGAAATGTTAAATTCTTCCCACAAAGGCATACCAACCAAATACGGGTTATCTTCCAAAGGAATTTGGATTAAATATAAAATTCCAAGGCTTTAAAGTTTTGAACAAATAAAACGAAGGGTAGAAGAACTTCCATAAAATGCTTTAGTTACTAGCAAACAACTTATTAAATAAGAAACCAAAGCCCTTTCGTCATTTAAAGTTATAATCTCAACATTTTTACAAAAAAAAAGCCTAAAGACTTCTGAAAAGATCATCACTCACTGACAAACACTAAAAAAAGGAGGGTAAAAAAGAAAAAAAAAAATTGTCAACATGGGTGTATAAATTAATACAAGTATTAGATAGATTTATTTTTATGTGATTTAATTAAATTCCAAAAAGGTTATTTGATCAGATAAATATTATCGATACTTAAGATATATACTTGAAATGAAGCTAGAGGAAAAGGGCTTGTGAAGATGTGATAAATTTGCATTAACATAAATAACAAACATATATAAATAAATAGAAAGGAGGTGTAGTTGAAAGAACATGGTGCATTTTCTTCTTTGAATCAGGTAAGCTGCTGTCAGACATGGACTACGTCCAGTCCTCTTTGATGTATTACATATTCAAGCAGTCCATATTGGATGACAGCAGCTTACCTGCAGTGACACAAGATGCAAGGCAAGAAACACGAAGAAAAGTTACAACTTTAATGATAGTTTGTAGCAAGTACCTTCATCAAAACACAGAGAAATGTAGCATCGATGTAACCAGCACCACAAGAAGCTTGTATTACCTAGTGTTCTGCTCATCTGTATCTGTCTACACTGTTGTTAAGCCTGCAGAAATTCTGAATCAACTCCGTCCTCTACTACACAGGGCACAGCTGCAGTGACAGAAAAAACAAAATCAATAGATTCTTAAAATGGTTGGCCAAGCATGTCTGCGTATGCATGTAAACAGATGCAGCATAGATAAAATTAACAAAGATGAAATTAGTAGCACAACTCTCTAATGAAGAGTGTAATCATTTTGACAAGGTTCCAGAAATAGGAGAAAAGGTCAAACAAATTAAGTTTCCTAGACTGATATAAAAATACCAAATCCTGAAGTTCAAAATCATCTCAAATTAATGCAATTACAATAAAAAAAAATTTATAAAAAAAAAAAAGCAAGAATGATGAAACATGAAATCCACAACTGATGCAGGAATAAATTAACTGCATCCAATTAATAGCAATAACAATGCAGATAACATATCCAAAATGGGGTCTCCACATATGTTCAATGAAATGTATCACCTTCCGGTAGATCCACCCAAAATCTGACAGGTGAACCCCCAGAACAGAAGCATTGTTCCCTGCCAAGCCAAATCCCCATCTTCACCCAAATATAGAAGTGTTACGTGGTGCAATCCCTAAACAATAAGACATTGAGAAGTGTAAGAATGAGAATAAGAATATAGGGATTGCTCATGAGTAAAGCTCATAAGGAGGAAGGATCTATCAGGAAGATTATGTTGTATGCTCACATGATTAATGAAAACAAGATTTTCCCCTTCTTTTGTGTGCGGGTAGGGGGGTCAGGGAAAGGGGGTTTGCAAACTTGTATACAGGAGTAAAAAATAAAGGCATCCAACAATAAGATTTACACAACTTCATATTGCACTGGGAAACAGCAAAAGTTTCTATCTGAAGTCAAATATTAGAAGCATCATTGAATTATTAGAATGAGCAAGACCAACAACAGTAATGAGAAAAGTGCAAAGACGGAAAAGAAACTAACATTCTCAAAATTTCCCTCTTCAGCTCATAAGCAGCTTTATCCATATCTCAAGAGTCCCTGTCTCCTCTATTTTGAAGTGCTGAAGTATTCTGCACTAAATATGCAGGAGGTGAGGAAGTATCTCAAATTCTCCACCTGCCTTCTATCAAATCCAACTATATACCACCTCCAACATTGAACAAGAAATCAGGAAGCCACCCAAACCAAAAGGACTGCATGCCTAAAAGGCCAGAGTCCTTTTTTCTCTTTCCCCTGGACAGGAAAAAGATGTGCATGGTAATTGAAAATTTAGTAATAAGCTGTTTCCTCATCCCTATTACACAGCCACAACAGAGAAAAGTCACAAATCACGATTTTAATGTGTCAAATCATACCACAGCTAGAACACTGCTTTCAATTTGCATTAACAATCAAACAATGTTACCTGAGACAGAGGTTAACCTTTAGTACTCTAATACTACACATCAAAACATACAACATATTTTTCTGATTCCCTTTAAGACTGTTCATCTTTTTGGTCAGTGCCAAAAGCTTGACCATTTTTAAAAGTCAATAAAACTTGGAGCATGAATTCTTCACATTTTCCCAAACTATCCCATACCAATAGGGGAAAGTTTGAAAGATACTAATTTGGAAAGTCAGAATAAATTCATGATAGTACTTGCTCACTCTTTTAAAAAGGATGTCTGCCAGACGGGTGGAGTACAGATTTCATGTTAGAAATATTTCCATCCTATACCAATAATGTCTACATCTTCAACCGGCTATTTCTCAACAATCACCTTGTACCGTATGAACCAAACTTGATGATCAATCAGGACATTTTTCAGTAATGTTCTTATTTCCTGTAAGTATTTAGTAGTAACTATTTTAAAATCCATTGATACCATATGCAATCCAAAGGTTGAGATCTGAAGTCAAAACTAGCACTGATATTGCCAACTAATCAATTCTCACTACAACTGGATTACATGAGATGAATGGCTCAAAAATTTTGTCCAGCATTTTAAGTCAAAAGTTTAAATTAATATATCCCCACCTTTAAAGATCATGAACTACCAGAGGAAGAAAATATAATGAAATAAAAAAATCAGTTTATACAGCCACAATAATGAAGAATATACCATTGTCCTCTTAAGTCGCATTTGACATTTATATTTAAGGTCATTGTTACACATACAGTAAAAGGAATTTGTGTTGGTTGCTTAACAAACTACCAGGAATCTACAGAGAAGAAATTATCATGCCTCTGCTAATAAGTAATATTTAAAAATTTTCCTCCCAAATTAAAATTAACCTTTAGCGAAGGAACAAAAGTTTTACAGCATTAGCCACGCAATAACCAGCTACACTTCAAACAGTATGGATCAGATCTTAGTCATATACAATATACTTTTCAAAAAAACAAAAGAAAGGCTTTCACTTATAATATACATAACCAGAAAGAAGAGAATCACAGATGGCTTCAAGGTAGAAAAAGTCTAAGCACTTGCATAACCTTAATTGGTATAGTTATCCACCACAGTCAACCTGAGAGGATTGACCAGTAGTTGCAAAGGGGATCTCTCAGAGCATCCTCCACTTCTCATGATGCAAATTTGTGTTGAAGATTAGAATTTTCATTTCAATTCAGGATAAGATATTGGGACGAGGAAAAAACTGATAGTAGCTGCATCATCTTCCACAAACAACTGAAAAAAAAAATTCCAATAGTATGCATAAAGAAAAATAATGAATATATCAAAAGGATATTATGTCTGAAAAATAATGAATAGCTCAAAATGATATTATGTCTGAAGAATCCCAAAATTTGCTACTCCTATATCAGTAACCAGAGACTAACAGTGTTCATGATGAGAGTATTATGCTGTAGCCAAAGACTAACATTTTAAATGGGCAAAAGAATACCTTCCAAAATAAAAAATCTTCAAAACCCCTTATGAAGAACTGATAGTTGGGATGATCTTCGGCAGCAATCTGTATGGCGACCTTGAACATGAATCATCAGTAAAGGGAAGGCTAATAAGCTCATTCTCCAAGATTGAATAGGCTTCTGAGAAAGCCTGCGCCACACATCATTTTCTCCAAATGAGAAATCAGAATATAGCACATCAAAACATCTTCCTTCATGATATAAATGAAGATGATGAGAAGACAAAGTAAAAGTTCACACACACTGCTGTGACATCAAAATATTATTTGCTTATCAATAACCTAAACGAATATCTCACATGGTACACAGTCGTGCTCACATCTTATGTATTGGCATAAAATTGGTGATACCAACACATACAAGCAAACCAAAGGAAGTTCCAAACATGTATGTTGCATTTAAGGTCATTTCATCCAATATTTATGTTTGTCTCAGTTATGACTCAGCCTCTTCAATTTTCCACAACTTTTCTCCAAGTGTTTTTCCCCTTCAAAAGAAACCATCCACTGTCCCAAATATACTCTGCAGTATTTCATACATGCAAATCAGCCATATTGCAAGAAAAAGAACTTCTTTTTCTCTTTCTTTAGTTTCCAGCTACCAGCATTTAAGGCTTAAATAGGTTAATATTTCAATATTTTTCCAAAAGAAATCTCTTAGAAGTGGCTTTTAAGAGTTACAAAATCGCATTGATAACCTCTACTTGTGTCCTAGCTCGTGTGAGAGTTATATTTGCCTCAATTGTTTGTCTCTTCCTTTTAGCTTTCCTGAAGTTAGCTTCGGTTATTTCAAAAGTGTGCGGGCTTATTGATGATCAACTTCACTACTCTTCTCTGCATCTTTTACTAAAAACACTGATCTCACTATTATCTATTCTAGCAAAACCACCCGTCAAAGCCATTGTTAACCAGTGGTCATTAAGGCACATTCTTAAAATACCTATATATACAGTTGTGGCAACAGGCGTGCAATTTGGTAATACACCAATTTGTCCACTATTAATAGATAAATGATTTCCTTCACTTTGGAATCCCAAACAAATCGATTTGAAGTCAGTACACAAAGATCTAAGGTCATTTCTTCACACCTCGCTCCACAATTCTAATAATATGTCTCTCATCAAGTTATTTACATTTTTTCAGCCAGATTACTTTTTCACCATATTTAAACCCCAAACCTTAACCCTCCTTCTACAGTTTTGCAACCCTGAATTCTGCTTCCTCCAAATCCTAATAAAACAGCAGGGGAATTCATATTACCTGCCCTACATCATTTGGCAGTAAAAACAATTGCTTTTATAGTCAGCAAAATTCACACAAATTAAATATAGAACCAAGCATGATACGAGTAATCTAATATCAATCACGCCAGGAATGGTTTTCTTTCAGATGATAAAAGATGCAACAAGGATCAGAGGCTGACCTTAATACACTGATGTATCCGAAAGCAATTTCTCCCCACATTATTTGTTGGAAAAAGAGGATCATCGATGTGTATTGGATCAATGCTACAACATTTTGTAGATCATCAATTAGGATAGAGAGATAAGGAATTAGAAGAAAACCATGTGACAAGTTTGTTAAAAGAAAACAAAGGACAATTACCTATAACCTCTTTCCCTTTTTATATACACTCCACTTCCTTGCACAGAAATACGCATTTGGCGAGGATCAAATACATTCCTGTATGTTTAAAAATTAAAGCAACAACATAATCATTAGGTAATATAATAAATTACTTATGATTTATAACAAATCCTCTGAACCATTAAAGATGAAAACTAATATCACAAACTGTTGACTTACCCGTAGAAGTAAAGAAAATCCATCAAAAGGCTTCCATAGTTCTGCAAGAACATTGAAATCGCATTTAGGCAAATAGCAATAGTTTGTTAACCACTGCAACAATAGGGAACCAGGTAAAGGCTTCCATCTACAATATATGAATATTAATTATCTGATAATTCCAGCCTAAACTCAGGAAAAGGACCTTCAGCACCATGCTGACAAATGTTTGAATCTGCAACACATTGGAAAATGCCAGGTAGATAAACATGTAAGATCTCGAGTACTCTCGAGTTTCATACACTAACTTCTACAAGAAGTGTGAAATATTCATGCTTTCTTATTATCTAGATCAGGAAACTTATAACTCTGCTCTGAGTCTGGCAACGATTTTAATACAAAATCCTGAAATAGTATGGATATGCATGGTCAACGCTAAGCCCTCAGAAGCATCTGAACAGAAATTGCCAAACGAAAAAAATTGTTGGAGGATGATCATCCACTAACAAGATGCCATAACCTAGTTTCACAATTTGATCGCAAACACAAAACTGTCATTCATATTATTCTATAATTGACAAGAAAAAGTTCTATACTTGATATATTACGAAGTAGACAACTGTCAGACAGTGAAGTAGAATAGATATCAACATAATCGTATGATCAAAACAGAAATAATGAGAGAGAGACAAACAGATAACATTAAACTAATAGCTTCTTTTCTGTGAAAATTCTCAAACAGAGAAACTGAAAGAGCAAATATACCCGGTTAATAGGCCGGCCAAGATGATGCTCATGCTGTAGAAAACGTGTAATTAGTAACATCTGCAAAAAGATTGGAACATGAGGTTAGAAAGCCCAAATGCCAGATACCTCATTCACTTACACTTTTTATCAGAAACAAGGAACCAAAAAAGTGACTAGTTTCATCAAAATCACAAAATGAATGTCCAAGAACATGGGCCGCCCAACAAACTAATTCAGAACAGTGAGTGCCAGAAGATAGGCACCAAGCTCCAAGTTGGTAGTCAATTATTTCTCGGAAAACCAAAGTGGCTGAGATACATATATAACTCTCTCATCCTCGTCTTCCCCTTTAACAGATTTTGTACAGTCCTCAGAAAAGTTTGATAGTGGATTCTCTCAGCCAAAAAAAGAAAAGTCTAGTTATTTTGTACAGCTTATATACATGCAAGTAACATGGTCTGGCTTCTACTTGTATTAACACTAATACACAGACAGAAAACAAAATCGACACCCAATATCGGTTTCTGATTTATGGCATAGATAGAGGTAATGCAGGATAACTGACCAGGCAATAGGAACTTAAGCCTCCAGAATATGACTGGTCAAGGCTACGATCTGCCAAGAACTGTTTTAGTACCAAAGCAAGGGCCGTTGAAGCTGGAAATTGTTCTGTCAGCTCTTTGACCTGCAAGCAACAAATAGAAAACTTCAATGAAACATCATCAGAGTTAATGATATTGAAGGCTTAGAATATCAATGATTTTAAATGCTTATCAGAAAATCAATTCTGAAAAATGCAGTCAATAAAATGAACTTAGAAGAAGCATAGGACAGATCCAAGCACTCTTATGATACTCCCATCCACTGACAAGCTGTATAAAAAAAATGATTGACCCATCTTAAAACGATTAAAGCATCATGGTAGGGATCCAATAAATTCCATCTTAATGGATAGACTTCCTAGCATGAATTCCAGCCAACTAGTCCAGTACTTGGGTGCATAACTCTGTGGATGTATATACTACAATAAATATTACATATATTAAATTGTAAAATAAAATTACAGCACATGACTTGGAAGACTTAGAATATCAATGCTTTTAAATGCTTCTCAGAAAATCCATTCTGAAAAATGCAGTCACTAAAATGAACTTAAATTGTAAAATAAAATTACAGCACATGACTTGGAAGACTTAGAATATCAATGCTTTTAAATGCTTCTCAGAAAATCCATTCTGAAAAATGCAGTCACTAAAATGAACTTAGGAGAAGCATAGGACAGATCCAAGCACTCATATGATACTCCCATCCACTGAAAAGCTGTATAAAAAATTATTCACCCATCTTAGAAAGATTAAAGCATCATGGTAGGGATCCAATAAATTCTATCTTAATGGATAGACTTCCTAGCATGAATTCCAACCAACTAATCCAGAACTTAGGTGCATAACTCTGTCGATGTATATAATATAATAAAAATTACACATTCAATTGTAAAATAAAATTACAGCACGAGTTGGAGCCTTGCAAAAGGTTTAAATTTGTTAAGTTTAAAACAGCAATTCAACTAGAATGTGACGACATGTTGTAAAATTATTGATGCTTATGATAAAAATTACCAGTTCTGTGGTTTGGAGTCCAGTATGTGATGGAGTCTTGAAACTAATGTCAAGTCGAACTGATGTCACTGTTTTCATATTATCAGAATTAATATGCAAGCACTTCGGCAAAGCAGAGTCTTCTAAGGCAACCATATCAGAACAAACATGGGTGTCAAGTTTCTCTGTTGTATGAGCTGGCTCCTCCTTTGGTGATTGCTCGTTAGAGGCAGCAGAAGTAATCATATCATGTGGAACTTCCACCACAAGCATAATAATAGGTATCTAACAGCAGAAGAAGCACTAATATGAGAAGGAAAATAATAGAAACAGCAACAATAAAGGGAGAGGAAACAGAGAGATTTCCAAGAAGATGAGACATTACAGCTGTATTTTCCACAGTCTTCAGAGAATCACTTTTCACCCACTCCTGGTTAGCAAGATACCTAGCTGCATGCTGGGGGAAAAACACGTGTGTCAGTTTCCCAACAAGATACAGCAAAAACAATTTTCCCAAAGCTTCAGTGAAGGAGATAGCAGAAACATATTTTAGCACAACTGTCAATGTAACAGCAAAATTTGAGAGAACAAATCCCTGGAGTGAAATCAAATTCAGTTAGTGAGCTTCAAGCAAGAAGAATACAGTAGTGGTGTTAAGTTCACTGTCATGCGGAAATTCAAATACAGAAGACTACTTGAATAACATAACTAAAGTATATAAACAAATTAGGGAAAACACAAATCCCATTATTTTATTATTCAGTACACAAGGATGAGACACAAGTTATAAGGTCTTATTAAGCCAGCGGAGCAAAGTGATACAATGCAAGGTAAAAATGGCTCTTTAACAATCTCTGCAGAATTCACAAACTTCGAACACACTATTTTTATTTGGCATAAGGCTCTAGATGAGGATAAAAGTAGATGAACAGTGATGAACGAATATAAGTTAATTGAGTTTCTAAGAAGTCAATTAGATAGAAGACAGACAAGTGTACCAGAAAGTCAAGATAGTTTCACTCTATAGTGGACATGAAAACACATGGCAAAAGATCAACCAACAGTCAAGCCACTACTATTGCAAAGATTAATAATGCTACTAATGCACCTGAAGGCAAGTTTCTTTAATCCCATTACGACCCTCCAAAATCCCAGCTTCTTTAATAGGTTCCTTGAGAAAAAAATGCCAGCAGATAAGTTCTTCCTGGAAAAGTACCATCACATATGATACAACTAAAGAAAAGGTGTGCTTACCAGGTTCCTCACTGGAGGGAGACAAACCACAAGGTCTACATCACTTGAAGGAAGGGACAAACCAGTTGCATTTGAACCAAAGATGTTTGTCCTAGACCTCGGCCACAGGACTTGGAGAGACCGCGAAACCCGCTTGACAGCCCAATTAATATAAGGTTTTCGAGCTGTATTCTCTGCAGCAACCTTTGACATCATCACATGATGTAATCAATGATATTGCTGAATCATATAATGAACAAAATAAAAGCTGGAAGGCTGGAAGCTACATAATGCTAGAGACAATTTTTGAAGGGTTGAAAATTATTAAAAAAAAAATTGGGAAAAAGACCAGTCAAGCTTTTACCTGCTTGCAGAAAGAGTCAATTTCCTCATTGAGGAGGTTGTGCATCAATGAGAGTGATGCCTTTCTGGTTGGGCAGTTCTGTAGCGCTAGTGGTTGCAATGGAAATGCCACATCTGGCTGCATAAGAATATCATAAATTGATTATTGCAATACAGAACCCCATAATTAGTAGAATGATACAGAGCAGAAGCTACACTTACAAGTTCTTGATCACGAGCTAGCTGGGAAATTGCAATCAAATGATCTTGCAACAAAGCACCAGGGAGAGGTTGAGTCATTGCGTGAGCTGGAAGATTTTTATTTCTCCATGAAGGCCAAATGACTTCAGAACCATCCATACGAACACAAGCTTCCTCCAAGGATGTTCCATCATGGTACCAACCTCTCACACTCCAATGTCTAGGGCTTGAGCTACCAGATCTAACAGTTGGAAAACCCCTGTTTTTCCTGGAGTCACTCACAGGTGAGGGTGGAGGTGGACGTGGAGCGTGAGAGACACAAAGCACTACAGGTGATGGCGGACGCTTTATCCGAGGATGCTCCCGCCTAGAAGGAGGTACACACGGGCTTTTATGGTCATGACTACGCTTAAAATCAGATCTTGATCTTTCCCGTGATAAATTTGGGATGATGATAGGCCGCAAAATGGGGCATGGCAGTGAATCTACAGCCTTAGCGTCAACATCACCAGATTTACTGACAAAAGATCCAGAGACTTCCTCCTCAGTTGCTGCATCTGTAGTTGTTGATGATGAATGTAGCACCTTGCCAGGCACTTCATTTCCTGGAACAACAAAACCAAACGCCTGGTGTCCAGGGCCCAAAGGATCAAAAGGAGAACAAAATGAAGCAGCAGTTGGTGAAGTCAAACCATTTGTACTATAAGAGGAAGAGCAAGCAACCATGTCATCAACAGTGCTTTTAATGTCAGCTTCATGCCAAGCCCATGAGCTATCATCAGAACTAAGTGAAGGAGGGCGAGAGAAACCTGTCCCCGGATAATCAGATGTATTCCAATACATCACACCACCACCAAAGTACTGATTATAATCCATACCAGAAACTGCATGCACCTCAAGTTCTTCCTCGGATTGCCAGTGACTGTCACATTCCTCTCCCTGTTCCTGTGTAGTTGTTAGTTCAGGCAAGTCCATGAAATTCCCAGAATACTTCCCCTCCTCGTCAGTAGTCTTTGCATTAAACTGCACACCCTTAGGAGCAAAACTCTGCTGAAAACCAGACTGCCGGGCTGATATAAATCCTGAATCATAATTACAGGTCACTGATGGTGCAATTCCAGAAACACTCCGAACCACTGGGGGCCAATCTAAGCTCATTGTCAATGGTTGAGACAAAATTTGGTTGCACCCACCTTCGATGGCAGGGTTTCTGGCCTGATGCACTGTGGGTACAAAAGGTCGGCGGATATGCCAGTTGTGACCAACATCTAGATGCAATCTATCAGCAGCAGGTAGGAGATGTGAACTAATAGATGGAAAATAAACAGGTGTTATAGTAGGCCACTCATAAGAAAGGCATTCTAAAGTGCTCTTTGGGGCTGTCCCATAAAAAATGTCATTTCTCTGATCCTGAATCAAGGCAGATTCCGTTTTGACTGCAAGGGCCTCGATTCCCTTGTCAGGAAGAACTGATTTCTCCCCAGGTTTATCTTCCTGGAAGGACATCCGAAAGTTGATCTCACCATTGCTGAGAACATTATCAAGATCCCTTGCAGGCATGTCAGAAGGCATTATATTACATTCTACCTGACCATTTATAGTTTCTTGTGTGGAAGGCTTAGTATGATAATCTACCACACCATTTGAAAACTGATGACACTCTGAGCTTATAGAACCAACGACATGATCTTCTCGAGTACTTTGAGTAGCAATGCCTTCCCTAGCAGGTACACAAGCAGAACTACATGAACTCAGTTCTGATGGAAAGATATTGCTACAAGTTGAATTATCAAGAGAATCATTATGGTTAACCAAATTATCATACTTAGAAGCCTCATCATGTGTAATAATAGAGGAAGAAGTTTGTGTGACCAATATTTTAGAATCATTCACTGCAACTGAATTGTTGAAACCACCGTTTTTCTTTTTCTTTTTCTCTTTCCTAGTCTTCCTTGCATTATTAGTTCGTCCCTTTCCAGCAACATGTCCTTCGGCATCTTCCTGGTGACAGACAACCATTTCCATTTCCAAGGTCGATGTCTCTCTGTGAATATCCTTCCCATTAGGTATGCCACGCATCTTATCGGAGTCCAGCAGATTAACCTTCTTAGTATCAGCCAAGGCACCTTCAAGATCCTAAAATAAATTTTGGAATAATAAAAGGTTTTAGATGGTCCCAAGATTTCAATGTAAAAGAATTTCTTGATAGTAGAAAGCTTTCAACAGAAAAAGAGTACCTTAGGAGGTTTATCAAATGAAAGCTCATCCAAGGCCGACTTAGGCAAGGGGTTTTGCCTTTTCACACTACTACGTGACCTTCCCTTTTTTCTACGGCCAGCTGCCCTAGGCTTTTCCTTGTATTTATTAGGTGAATACTCTAAGTTTCCCTCACCAAAAAGCTCAAGCCTTGTGCAATCAAGTGAAACAAACATAAGAAATCCTCTCAGTTTTCTTAGTATACAATCAGAAATAGTACTTATCCAACTCAGAGTGCTAAAAAATATCTTCTCCGTATCATATTCATTATGTCGAAAAGAAAATACCACAGTCAAGATTTCCTGAAGCACAAACAAACCCTGAAAAACATTAGTTAAGGAAGTAGGTATGCCAGGGTTAGAAGTCGGTGTGATGGCTAATCCACATTCCACATCAGTTGAGAGTGTTGAGAAAGTCCTTTGCAGTGATTTGGTATGGTAGAACCTCAACGACTTTTCCACTCCTGCAGTGAAGAGCCACATTCCACCCTCTAAGGCACTACTTGCCTCCTTGAGAACTTCGCGAGTCTGAAAACTTATAATGACAAAATGTCAGGCCAGACATTTTAGGAAAGTTGTAGACAAAAGGATAACTGTAATTTTCATTAAAACGATATGAATACTGCTTTATAATTTTCGAAGTAATGTAGCTAAACCAACCATAGATAAAGTGAATAAAACTTGAATCTATCTATTAACCAACTCAAGAATTCAAACAATTAAGCCATTGCAACCACCAAGTTAACCTATTGAAACATAAGAAGCCCTCAACTAACTCTGATCTAATACACCATTTTAATAGATTGTCAAAGCAGAATCTGTGACCAGTCCAGATTTGTAAAGTAGAACATTGTCATACTGTTTTGTAAAGTAAAACAATTACCATGCACATTTGTTGGAAGCATAACCTCAAAAGGAAAGTTTGTCCAATTAACTTCATATAGAAGCTGAATGCTTCATAAATTTTACATTAAATAATTTGAAGGGTATTTTGATAACCAAAAGATTTTTTCTTTCATCTCAAAGTAATTATTTGATTCATTGATCTCAAAAGCCTTTATTGAAACTGTTACCCATCTTCAGTTATCCGGCCAAAAAATATATTAATATTCATAATTCACAATCATTTCTTCCATAACAGTCTATCTAGTCATGTCATACAAATACCACAAAAAGAAAAACAAAATCACATTAAAATAACAAGGTTACAACACCAGAGATTTTGCAGCTTTTCCCAACGTCACAGTTAAGACCTTCCGTCTCATTGCAGCATCCAAATTCCTCCACCAGTCCACACATCCCTTCTTCCTCCAATACACATTTGCCGCTGCCCCCGCTGCATTTACTTTCTCTTTCACCTTCACCCCTCGTTTCTTCCCATTATTACAATTCAGCCACGCAAGTCTCAAGGCCACCTCTAACCTATTTACAATAAAAGCTTCAATACTATAGTAACCCTTAGCTCTTAACCAATTAAATTCAACCCAATCACCTCCCAGTTCACTCTCTTCGCCTCTCAAGAACCCACCATTGGACATTTTATCCATTGCATCAACAAACCGATCGACGTTTTCAACAAATTCTTCACTTACTGTAACGGTATCAAGACAATTCATAGAACAGGAACACTCCTCAATTTTTTCGCCTTCTCGCGAGCTAAACAATCGAGTGGATTCGAATATCCACCGTTCAGACTCATTCGACTCCGCAACCCTGGACAAGAGGCCACGTGACTTTTTGTAACAGAGGCTAGGGAGATATGGCGGATCAGGTGAGGGGAAATCAGGGAGGATGATGAAGAATCCATAACCATTCGTACGGAATTTCCCGAGCATTTGAATCAACAGTTGGGTAAATTTGAAATCGACGATTGTGAGATGAGCTTGGCGTTGATGAATACTGAGAGATAAGAACCATTTCAAAATTGAAGATCGCGAGTTCAAGTTCGGGTTCGGTTTAGGGTTTGGGGAAAGAGAATGTGAGTGATATAGAGAGATGTGAGAGGTGAGCGAATCAATGAGTTCGTTCTGAGCCATGAGCGAGTTGGCGAAAGATTTGACTGATGGTTCCTGAGATAAATTAGGGTTTGGATTGGACATTCTTTTTTATTTTTCTTTCCGTTTCTATCTTCGTAAATTTCTTGATCTTTAGAAGATTCTTAAGAAACCACAACAATCGGAGAGATTGCGAAGAAATGTCTGAGAGAAAACTGCGGGCCTCTCCGGTTAATTCGTTGCAGACCAATGAGGCTATCACGGGTCAGCTCATGAAAGAATTTAAAGACCCACACTGTTTTTTAGTATAGGAAATTTTCCCCTTTTAATTTTTTTTTAGCCTGACGTTATATTATTAATTTTTTTGTAGTAAACAAAATAAAAGAGTAGAAATTTATCCCTTAGTCATATTTCCTTTCGATTCGAACAATTCTCCTAAAAAATACGTAAAATAAAAAAAAAACACTCATTTCATTTATAAAAAAATATCCTAACAAATTGACGACAAAGTGAGATTTTTTTATATAAATATATTAAAAATAAGTACATTAATTAAAAACGAATAAATTCAGTTAAAAATAATGTAATAAAAGTGAAAAAAATTAAAACTAAAAGCAATAGGTACGACGAAGGACATTGGTGTGCATTTGGTGTGATGCGCACTATACATGTGCGCCGCAGCACCCCAACTGCTATTTTCACTAAATTTATTGTATTTTTTAAACAATTTTTTAGAGTACAAATCATTTTTTCATCCATTTTTTTTAATAAAATATACCCATGTTAAATTATATAATAACAATTCACTCATTTTAATCACATTTATTACAATAAAAATCATATATCATGTGTCGATAATCTACTTGATTTGAGTATTATTTTTAATAATGAACAAAAAATTTAGTTTCTATTCGGTTCAAAAATAATTTCATATAAATAAAATCGATCGATTTAAATATAAGAAATAAAACTAAACCGAACTGATTTGGTTTGACTACATAACACCTATAATTCACTTGTAATAATCCTATCATGAAAATTGGAAAGGTTTTTACGTGATTTTACTTTTCAACCGCAAAAATTTAATGTGTTATACCACAATGAATGAAAATTATACTGGATATGCAGTATAGTCTAATAGATTAGTCATAAATAACAAGCGTTTAATTTATAATAAATTATATCATAGCAAATTTAAATTTTTATTCATATATAAATTTTTTAAATCATACTAATAAAGATTACTACATAATTAGTAAATTTTTAAAAAATTGTGAAAATCGATAATATAAACTAAATCAACATTAAATCATGTGTAACCTCAATAGAGACTATCTTATAAGATTTATGTCATTCAAATCACATAAAATGTGGGTCTCTCGAGATTAATAGTGATGGACAATAAGGATCATATTACCCTTTAAGTTTGAGTCTTTCATATCATATAGGATATAAATGTCTCAAGAGTATTAGGGATGAGCAATATAAATTAAGTTGGTCATTAAATTTAAATCAGACATGATAAGAATATCATGTAATTGGATGCAATAAATATCATGTTACATATCAAATAAATTTTAAATATATATAAATACATATAAAGTATTATCTAATTAATCCTTTAAATGATTACCAAGTGTCCCCATGACAATTGCCAAAGAAGGGCCAATGCACTTTTTTTTGTTGAATGTGCATTTATTTTTATTTTTTCTTGACGTAAGAATTAGTAAATATTTTTTTTAATTATTAATAAATGTAATATCATTAAAAGAATTTGATAACATTACATCCTAAGTTTGTTATAAAATAAAATAATATACCACAATTTTACACAAAATACTCTTTTATGATACGTCCGAATCTAACTATTTTTAAAGAAAAACATACACCTCAAATGAGAATTATCCCAACTGTCGGGATCTTTATCTCTATTTTAAACAAAAAAATTATATTCTCACATCATAAATATAATTTACTCTCACATAAGAGAGACAAAATCTCACATCGAAAATACTATAAACTTTGTCAAACTTTGTCACGCTTACGCTATCGTTGCTTGCATTTGATTGACTTGGAAAATCATCAAGCACGTATTTAATTAGTGATAGGACAAAGCATCTCTGTTCTGTCAACATGCATTTTATACATTTATCCAGCTTCAATGGGGACTTTGCATTATGACAAGGAATTACATTTTCATATGAAGTTCCAGCATCGAACGCATTAAATTGAATAAATATATCCAGTATCAAACGTATGTCATGCCTCTTTCGTGTATTTAACAAGCCTCGTCCAACAACAGGCTAACAAGCCTTACGGAATGTGTTCACAAAATTTCAATTGAGAATATAAACACGTCTGCATACAAAGGTAACGATAATGCAGAACACCAGCACTGTGTCACAACTTTAAATATTCTCTCACCACCACTAGGACAAGTCATTTTCATTTTTAAATCTTTTGCTTTCTCCTGTACATGCTTGTGCATGAAGCAACAGGGGCCATTGCCAAGTTGCTACTCCCATCAATACTGATCACTGATCACTGATCAGCCAATCCTCCTTAGTCCCTACTCATGGTTATGCGAGAGACCAGAATATACATCACTCCTCAAATTCTTCTGGGAAAAAATCAATGTCCTTCAGTGCACCCTTCCTAAGTTTTTCTTGCAGATCCTCATTCTTGGGCAGTACGATTTCGGTTCCCTGCCCTGACATGGAAAAATATCTCTCTAATAATATCTGCAATCACAAAAGAGAAATACAGGTAAAATAAAAACAGAAAAGAAGGGAAAAGATCACCTTATCCTATGTCAGGAATTGCTACAGAAAATTCTGGAATGTAAGTGGAACATACATTATTAAAATTCATTGCATACCACAGCAGAATAGGCATCAGTTCTTGTTTGCCGAGCAGACTTGTTTAGGCCCCTGAAAGAGGACATAGTGAACCATCTCTTGCTAAGGCATAGACCCAACATGTAAATAGTTCAACAAAATGGTTCATACACCCTATTTCTTGACCTAAATAACCAAATCATTCTAAAATATACCGTAATGATTCAAGCGGTTTAGAAAATAAACAGTTTTGGTTTATCATAAAAACAGAAAGGTGAAGAAAGGAAAATGGTTATTCCATACAAAGAATATCACAAAAATCAATACGACCATTTTCCATTTATGCAAGGAAAATAACAAAAAAAAAAAAAAAACTTTCGGGAAAATGATTACATGTTAATCATACGGTCCATGGCTTCTGCCGATGTACCATGTTCATCCAGAAGGTATACTCTCCAACCCCTGGAAAAAAAATCTAACATCAACAATCCATTGCCAAGAGGGAACCGAGAGAGCTCTAGCAGAAAATGGTGCCCCATTCAAAAGAAATAAAGGAAAAAAAACATCTGGACTCTTAACGTTTTAAGAAAGGGACATGCAGACCCCAGTGGTTTCAAAATCCCATCGACGCCCTAGTCAGCTAACAGTTTCCGTCTATTTTAACCAAAAAAAAAAAAGAACATTTGGAACTCTAAGATTTTAGAAAAAGGGACATCTAGACTCCTTTTACTGTTAAAATAGACAAAAACCATTACCTGACAAACATGTCGATAAAATTTTTGAAACCATTAAAGTCTGCACATCCCTTTCCCAAAACGTTAGGGTCCATATATTCTTTTCCCAAAAATAAATAAGAAGTCACAAATATGTGAAATAGGACTATAATCAAGCAAAATAACATTTCCATTCACTTGGTACACTTCAGAGGACCAAAAAGTAACACAAAACAAGCGAAGCATTATTTGATTAACTAACTCAAACTAGAAAAAAAAAATGCAAATCAGAAACTTCCAAATTAAAGTAAATTGTTTAGAATTCTCGTCTCAAACAACACGCCTCAAATTCTAATAGTTCTAGTTTCATGGTACAAGCCTCCGACATTGTTTTATGCTATACCCACAAAGCTCACATTTCAGGCAGACTTATATCTAATTTAGAAGAAATTTCCCTGCTTGATTTGTGGTTTTGAGGTATTTGGATACGTTGATGGTTCAGAAATCATTTTTAAGTTCAGGAAGCCTTTGCGTTCATTTTCATGTCTGGGGGAAAAGAAATGTTAGAGCCAAAATCAAATCTGGAAGCAAATTGCTAAAGCACTAAGCCACAACACACGGGGAAAAGTTGCAAAATCAGCAACTCTGAAAATGAAGCAAAATTAGATTATACTGACCTTTCCGCAGCTCGAACAGCAAGTCTTCCGGCAACACTACGAACTTTGTTTGACTGAGTAGTCTCCTTCCCATCACAGGATTTAGGGAGCCCAATTATAAATTCATCAGCCTCCTAGAATTTCTTTACCACTATAATTATAATACTAAAAAAAACAATGTAAATATTATAGAAGGATATTCAATTAAGGCTCTTAAAAACCTAACCTTACCTCTTGTTGTGCAATTTCAAGAAGCCGTAACTCAAGTTTCTGTCCTCTCAATTTTAAGACCTAGAAAACTAAACCAATTATTCGATTTTAAAAGGAGTGAAAAATAAAAAAAAAATTAGTTTTGATTATGAGGTTAATTACCGTTAGAGGACGGACAGAGAAGCCCTTGCTAAGGGCAAGGCCAGTGCGGGATAATCCCAAATCTACCCCTAGACTGAACCCTCCTCTCCATTGTGGGTCTTTCTTCCGATGAGTAGCATTCGGGAGAAATTCTTCGTCTACAACCGACACTGCCTTCAAAACTTGCCCAGAACTACGGTTTCCGGTCAGAGACACTTGAAAAAAAGTAGGGTTATTATTGAACTTTCGATAGCCACAAGATGATGGTGAGATAAAAACTGGTAAATTAAGCGAAGGTAGTGCTTGCAGCGAATGCATTTCGTACACAGGAGAGCGAGAGTCTACAGGGCACCGTAGGTTCAGTGAATGTTGAATCGACAGTTATGAGGAGGTGAGTTTGGCACAGATAAATTGTGAGAGATGAGAAATGAGAACCATTTCAAAAATGAATATCGCGGGTTAGAATTAGGGGTTTTGGTAACAGTTTCAGAGACAAATTTGATATTAGGGTTTGAATTGGGCTTCTTTTTGGTTCATTTGTCGATATTTTGAAGATAGCAGAAGAAATAGTTTTAAGAGACCAGATCACAATCACAGAAACGGGAGAGAAACATGAGTTGAGCGCGGATAATACTCCCGTTTCCTGATATGAAGCGCGTTATCAAGAAATATTTACGCCCAACGTTAATTTTCTTTTTTCTTAGAAAATAAAAAAAAATTTGTTATTTCCTTGCTTATCTATCTGATATCTTCGCGGCTGAAGATTTTGTTTCTTAATATTTTTACCTTTAAAACTTATATTTATACCCAACGGAAAAAACTTTCACAAATTACTTGATTTTTTAAAAAATATGTGTCATTATCTCTCTAGATAGTCTTATTTAAAATTAATATATAGTAATTTTAACTTATTTGTATTAACAGCCAATAATAAAGGGCTGGAGTGAGTTTACCTCCTTTCTAAATTCAAATTTCCTTCTTCCATATAAAATAATAATATATTTTAAAAATTTTATTAAATTAATAATAATATATACTTTTTAAATGTTATTCTAAATTTTTTTATCTCAAATAATATATTTAATAATTATTAAATAATAAAATAATATAACGAATTATTTAAAAAATTATACTATTTTATTACAATAATAATTACTTAATATATTAATTTAAATATAAATTTTAAAATAATATTTAAAAAATATAACACTACTCTTAAATTAAATAAAAAATCATATTTCTAATGTCTTTGAATTCTTTTTTTTCACTTAAAAATATTATTTAAACTAGAACTTTGATATTAATCATAAAATTTGGTTATCGTTTTCTTTTGACTCAACAGTAAAGGGACTTGTAGTGTACTAGAGATCCTAAGTCTCATCTCTATATCAAAATAAACAATAATAATGATAATAATTCCAAGTTTTTATCTAAAAATATATAATTTTATTTCACTGCATTTATATAATAAATATTTAAATATGTAATATATTATAAATAATATTAAAATAATAAAAAAATACTATATGATATAGCTATCTAAGCCATCATAATTCATATATAGTGCTATTTTTTGTTGAAATTTTAAATTTTTTAGAAAAAGGGCAATAACATTGTAAATTATCTACTTCATTTTTTAAATACGTATTTTATTATTTACGAATTGTTAACTAAATATTTTATTTTAAAATTTTAATAATACACTAATCAAATAATACCTTAACAATATAATATGGAAGTGTCCACTTAATTACTAAAAAGTTTCAACTAAGCACTCTAGTTTAGTGAACAAAAATTGTGGATGCCACGCGAAAGCTATCACCCAAATCACGAGGATGGGACCTTTGCAACACCGAATAAATGAAAATAGGCAATGAGATATATTTATGTTTGAGCGTACCAAGTGCAACATCTTATACCCATTCAACAAAAGAAATAAAATAATATTATTTTTTAAAATATTATTTTAAAATTTTCATTTTAAATTATATATTTAAGTAACCATTAAGTGATAAAAATAATGTAATACACATTTTTAAAAGTTATAGTATTATATTATTAAGATTACGTCTTGAAACAAAAATTAAATTTAGCATCATGAACGTAAAATCACCGCACACACAAAAATATGTGCATTTTATGTTATGTTTATATATTATATGTGTTGGTTACATGTAAATGTAAATAATTTTTTTTAAATGCACGTGCTATGTCACTGGATGACTAAAGGTAAAAAGCTCGGGCAAAATTTTATAATTAGATTAATTCAATCGAGCCAATTAAAAAAATTTAGATCGATTCAGGTTTAATAATTGTATTTAGAATCGATTAGGATCCATATGAGAGACTCAATCAAGTTGGATTAGTTTTAAGAAATTTCTAAACTAATTCAAAAATTTCCGTACCAAGACTTGCTAAAAATAAAAGGCTCAAAATGACATTATTTTGTTACTGCCAAAACGGCATTTTTTTTTACTTTTATTTTATGTAAACCAAAAAGTAAACGTTGTTTCGTGAGAATTCAAAACGTTGCCGCTTTGTTATGGAATTCGGTCATCTTCTTCGAGTTCAATACCTAAAACTTATTTTATCAAAAAAAAAAAAAAAACCTAAAACTTTCTCAAAATTTTCTTTCTTATCTTGACTCATCTCTTCTCTCTCACAAAACCGAATCAAATCAAGTGATCTACATTCCACAACACCTGATAAGCACTAGATTTAGTACTACACAGCCCAGACATATATCAAGGAAAAAACAAAAACTCTTAAATGATAAATCTTCAATCTTTCCATTTATTTCTCAATCAAAGAAGACCAACAATCTCTCTATAAAAGCCCCTTAAATCTCTTGCTATTTTCTCGTTTTTTATCTACTTTTGTTTATTTAATATTTAATTATGTTGACAAAAAAAAGTAAATTTTTAAGTCAACGACTTTTAAATTTATCTTGTTAATAGGAATCAACACTTGAGTCTCGTTTTGATTGAGATTGTTTATAAGAGCCTGAGTTTTCTCTTTTTTGGTGGCTACAATAGAATCTGCAAATTACAAACAGGATTTATTGTGATAGTCTCGTCAAAGTTGATTCCGACAAAAACTCTCTAATGCTTAAGTAAATTTTTTTTTTTATAAATTAGGTTAAGTGTAAAGTTAAGAAGAATATGTTCAAATCAGTCTTTTGATACTCAATTTCTTTTTGGCTTTGATGTGTTTCAAGGTTTCTTACGAGATTTTCTAGTGACTTGACTATATTTGTTTGGTAGACAGTCATTTTGTCACGGTATTTGCGTTTGATCATAATTTTCAAAATGAATCGATTTGGTTAATATTTAAAGGACGATTTTGATTACATCACGTTCTATCAATCTAGTCCCCTAAATTCGAACAAATCTTAAACAGTTCAATAATGCCAAAACTTACTCAATAACAGTTAATACGAGATCATCAAGTGAGCCATTTTACAAAGAGTGATGAATTTTAAAAATTGTTATCTTTTGAAAAGTTTTTTTAGATGAGTCTTAAAGGTTCAAATTCTTTTTAAGTCTGGAGGCTCTGACTAGAGATATTTTTGGGGTAACCAATTCATTTACTATTTTTCGCTTTTAAATTTCTATTTTTTTAAGCTTCCAACTTTGAGAAAAATTTTCAGTTACTGTTATGTTTGATGACTGAAAAATGGATGTAATAGCGAGATATAGATTTAAAGTTACAAGACTCTGCTTGTTTCATTGGAAAAAAAATTCAATTACTGCGGTTTGCTTCTTATATAGAGAAACTTTTGAAAATAGCATTTTTTTTAAGGGCCTTAACTTATACATGGCCATTATTTCTCTCGCACTTGTTATAATTGCTTCATGTAATTAACTTTCATTTATATGTATACATTAGACGCCCATACAAAAAAATAATAATAATGAAGTTGAGAGACCGGTCCAGGACAGTCTAAAATTTTTTCAATTTAGGTTTTGTTTTGACCCAAATTTGAATCGATCAGGACGATACCTAAAATTTTTCCTGATAAAAAATTGGGTTCAATCAAATTGATCCGAATCTAATCTTACTCACTCTTAATAAAAATAGTAGGTAGCAAATAAAATATTTTTAAAAAATTATCATTCTATTTATGCTTGTTCATGGGAACAATTTTGCTCTCTTATTATTATATTTAATTTATATTATAATAGACCGACTAATATTTATAATATTATATATTTATCGAGATTTATGATGATGGTATTTGTTGTGACATATTTCACAAATTTAAATTAAAAAATATCAAAATTATTTTATTAAAATTCAAAAAAAATTATTTAAAAATGAAAAAAAAACCAAATTTACTTTTATGAAATTCAGAAATCTTACTGAATAAAAAAAGCAATAAGAAATCTTATTTTTTTTATCTAAGAAATTGGTTATTTGCCTCATCAATCACAAGGGAATTCCTGAACAAACGATCCTACTTTGCAAGCCCCCTAATTAAAACGGGATAAGTCAATTCAATTTGGTTTATTGGGTTCAGATCCATTTGGCAACACCTCGAATTTAGCGAAAAGGCCCAATAATCATTTCAAGTGGGCACTTCACAAAAAAATGGTACAAACTTTGAAGGCCTGCAAGTCTTCAGGCCCAAATTATGTTTTATATACATCATTTTTATTACTTTTTTTTTTAATGAAAATTGAAAATTTTTAGCCATTACACACTAATATTTAACTCTTATTTTTAGTAGAACTCAAATAATCGCAAATACAAAACACATTTACAACTATATAAAATCACAGCGTACCATCTTATTACTTAAATACTCTATTTTATTTCATACATGGACGCAATATCAGTGAGGTCCAATTATTTTATTTTATTGAGGTGCAAGTTTGACTGAAAATTTCAGTTGACCGTTTGCATGCCTGACACGTGGCATCCCCGTAAGCGCTTGACCATGCCAGTTGAGTTAACCCTTAGAATTATTTTGGAGTTCTCGTACTATAAACAAAATGAAGAATGGTCCTGCAAGTTAATGCCGTACGTCCGATTAATCTGGAGATAGGAAAAAGACCTTCGGCCAATTCCCACTACAATTCTTTTTTTTTTTTTTTTTTGAGAAATAAGAAAAAAGGAATTCGAGTTCATAATTTCTATTTTAATAAAAAACTAATACACTATAAGCCTTTTACTTTTCGCCATTGAAACATTAAAATTATAGTTGTAAATTAATGATTCAGTCTAAAATTTTCATGAACCATTATCGCACTCTTGATGGTTCATGAAAATTTTATATAAGAATTGCAACAAGTAAACGTTTGGTAGTTATTAAAACAACGGGGGAAAGAGGACAATATTAGAAGTCACCTTATTTGTATCATTAAGATTGGAAAAATAAAAAATAGAAAGGCAAAAATATTAATTTCGAGGAGAGCGTGAGCGTTGGGCTGCTTCCATGATGAATGAATACAAAATCTGAAGGTTGAAAAAAAAAAAGGAAATTAAAGGATGATTTTAGTCATCTAGTCAAGCATCCGGGGTAGTCCACGAGTAAATGATATGGAAAATGGTGCCATACGATGCAAGTCACACTGCTGCATTCAACTAGCCAAACATGACGATGACCATCTTGAAGTTGAAGCCGGCAGATCCCTCTAATTCCTGCCACATAACACTGGCGTGGAATTTTATATGGCCACAGAGGGTCTAGTCCTGTTCAAATTCCATGAGAATAATGTGAACTTAGCACCAGAAGGTAATAATGAAACTTGACAAGATGCAAAAACGGAGCCCAATTCCAAGACCTTTTACCAAGTCCTTTTTGCAACAATTTTTTTTTTCAATGCTAATATTAAGTTTGAGGTAATATATTACTATCACACTGACGCATGCCTGAAAATAATACATTATTATTACTATATTGAAGCACACCCCCGTACTAAAGAGGTAACTTTATAAGAAGAAGAAGAGATCCCCCACAAGAAGAAAGAATTTATTCCGCTATCCTGAAATTTGCTAGGTCTTGAACCCTCAATCTCACGGTTGAGAAAGTGCACAACTTGATGCTTTTGCAGCAAAGTTACGGCTGTGAAAACATACCCTTTCCTCTTTCCTGTTTACTCTACAAATGCTGTGGCTCAATCTAAAGTGCCATAAGATCTTGTGGTAATGGGACCATTCTGTATTATGTGGTTGATGACTTATGATTATCTTCAAGGACAAAGAAGACAAGATGAGTTTAAAGTATCTGTCTAAAGGGCTGTTGTTTGTTTTCGCTGTTGCAGATCATGTCCACGTTGAAGATCACATGCGATGAGAGACACTACACACACTATTTGATATTGTGAGGCTTTTTGAGTTTGCGCGTATGACTTGGAATAAGAGGCGTGGAATCATGGCTTTTGTGGCGTGAACTTGAGGTAATGTCCACATATTGCATAAAAAAGAGATACGTAAAAAGAATAATATGGTATACAAAACAAAGCCCTAAAAGAAGTAAAATAAAGTTGCATTACGTGTGGAAGAATTAATGCAAACCCAAAACAAAAAGTTTGTGACTTGTGAGATTAGCTGTAAGCTTGTACTCCAGTCCAATTTGACCTTAAATCACATTCCAGTACTCCGTTCACTTAATGTTAATGACTCGTGCCCGAGCTAATAGACAAACAGGCCAAATATAAGAAACAAAAAATCTCCGTATATCGGAAATGAAGATTTGTGATTAATGGCAGTTAGGCCGTAATCAATATGTGATTACGATTTCGAGTGTATCTACACAACCAGAGATATTACACGTAAAAGGTGTTGGACTTTATTTTTCTCGCTTTCTTAAGCACGATAGACGTTAGTGGCCAAGAATAAGACAGCATGATGACACACAGAATTTGCACAACACTAGCTCGTCGGCCAAACGTTAATAATTATTTCTACATATATGTCACTAAGGAATCGCTGGTGCTACATGTTCATTTTATTTTTCACAAGTTGTGTTGCCATGATATTTCTTCAGTTTGTTGCGTTAACAATACCAATACTAAACCGTTCACATGCCCCCAGAGCCAGACCGAGCCAAGCTTCATGTTGCGTTTGCTGCTAGACAGGAGTATTCCTCAAGAGGAAAAGCCGTAAGATAATAAAATTGAAGGCCACGTATAATTGTTCATCAAAAGTTGCTTACCGGTACCATTATTTACTAGGAGTGCTACACATATAAATTATGGCAAAATTGGTATAATGAACCGAAGTAGATGAGAATATATTCAATTCTGTACTTTTCTCTCAACCCTGCTTTAAGCAGCCATGGGCCTAGAATGCAATACCAGTAAATGTACAAATTTGCGCTAATCACGCCAAGCCAAATGCTTGTTCCTTGTTCAAAGGGGCCTCAGTTATTGCGAAAAATTTACAGTTTTTTCAACAAACTACCAGGCGGTTAATTCGGGAACTTACAGCGAAAGGGTGCTTTTCCAATGATGATAATGATGATGATGTAGAGTTTGTTAGAACTTTGAAGATAAAAAGATAGAGTCGAAAAGAGATCGCATTGTTGACTCGTTCTCTCGGGCCTTTTCTTCAAGTCATAAGCCGGCAAATTAAGAGTGCTCTTGTTTTGTATCTCTTTTCAATTCAATCTTACACATCTCCCCCACCACTATTGAATGTGAGAATATGAAGTAGCTATAACTCACTCTCACAAAGTCACAAACCCATAACCTTTATAGCCTTCTTTTACTGCTACCTCTTAGTTTTTGTTTGTTTCTTCTTTGATTAAGTTTTTTGGTTTTTGAAGCATCTTACTGCTACCGACTCATGTTGATATGGCCATCTCAATTTCTCAACTACAAAAAGGCAGCAGCTAACCAACACACGAGCTGTCCTGTCCTTCCATTGCTGTTCCTATAAATTCCTTTTTTGATTTGTTTGGATGATTAGGTCAGCTTTAAAGATAAGCACAATCTAATTGTACAATAAATGAGATTCTTGAAGCATCTTAGAAGCAAAATTTTCCATTAGTATTGGCACTTCTTGATAGGCATCACCTAAAAAATCAAGGGTATTTCTCAATCACAAGAATATTACCATATTAGTGTAAAAAAAATTGCTAAATATGAGCCCAAACATGAGACTTCTTCATATTTTCCAAACTTTACCTCAGATATAAGTAATATCAGCCATCAACCTAAATGGTCACAATCAATTTAACTAGTAAAATTTATGTCTCTGTTACAAATTTTCTACCGTGCATTTTTCTTTAGATTTTTAAAAAGATGGATTCCTTCAGAATACATATTGGCAACCCCCGGAGAATAATATTGTGATAATTTTGACTTATCACAGCATTAAATTACGGCAAAAAATAGAGTAGAATATGATCGGTATTGCTAACTCTACATACCTAGAATGGTACATCAACATAATTTTTTTTTGTGATATGGAGGATTTGAAATCTGGACTTCTATCTAAGCGGAGGTAAAATTATATGGTCAATTTTTTGTTATTGAATTGTTAACACAAATACTGTCTAACACACAATCTTAATCATCAGTTTTTTCAAAAAAAAATTTCTTTATTTAATATAAATTTTATAATTCGAGTAAGTGACACAAAGTTATGCCTAACGTATTAAATTCAAGGTATTCACTCGGGCAATTTCACCAATTTCACCCTGTGGTCAATTCCATTTTATGCATCCCTCTTTCTATACACTTGGCATAATCATACTGGCCATAACATGATATGTATGTATATATGTCAGCGAAAACATGAATTGTTGAAATTTTTAGAGCTTTCTTGTTGTATTTCTATCATGATTAGTTAAAGTTTTGCATCCAAAACATTTTTCCAGTTAATGTAATTGGAAAATGAACTGAACCGTTGATGGTGGAAGAATATTTTTTAAGTGGTTCTTGAGTTGCAGGTGGTCGTCTTTGAAACGTCAATCCAATTAATAAAATTTTAGCCTTTGATCGTTTTGAAGAGACGTAAAAAAAAAAAAAAAAGGAAAAGGAAAAAAACAAAAAAAAAATCTTATAAAGAGAAAAACAGGGCACAGGCATTCAGTTTCTGTGACTGTGTACGAAGAAGTCACAGTAAGATACATGCTTTCTGACAAAACTTATGACCCTGATTCAACTGTCATGCGTCAGATAGACAACCACTTGTTATGCTGCTGCTTCAAAAGCACTTACTGAAAAGTTGTTTAGCCATTTAAGCATCCTGGTTTAGCAAAAATCCACCCCTGTTTTAGACGATGAACCAAAATTTCTTAGCTGCTCTTACCAGTCAGCATTCAGCAATATAGTCACAAAACTCAAAAGTTTCCTGGAAAATTTAAGAACCGGCTTTAAAAAGATAAATAAAGCAAATTATAAAGCTACCCATATAAATAAATGTAACTGAAACTTCCGTATATTTCCGCTGAACCCGACTCGGCTGAACACTTTAGTTACGCCAAACCAAACATGTTATTTCCCCAGTAAAACAATAATGTTACTTTTTTTCTTCTTTTTACTGAATACCCTTTTCAGATTTTTCAGATATGAAATTAATTTTTAATGTAAATAAAATGTAGTTTCATGGCTATAAAAGTCATTTGCTTATGCTTTCTCCGGTTCCCCCTAATCTCAACTGAGTAGCAGATCTGTAAGTACGAAACAGTTTCAGATAGAGACAGAGAGAAAAGCAGAAGCAAAGGTGAGAGAAATAATAAAACAAGAACAGATATGGAACAGTGGCAGATAAGGCAGAATGAGCTTCTTCTTCATGAACTGTAACAATGCCAGTACTGTCAGGTGGGAGGTACTTTTCTATTAATAAAAATATGCTGTTTTTTCATCAACGGACCATTTTATATTGGGGAAAAGGATTGAAACTAAAAAACAGAAACTTGACCTGATCCCATTAACTACAATGCTCAATAGTGATAAACTGAACTTAAATGATGGAAGTAAAATAAGATTATTTCTTTGGTGCCTTCATTAATAAGTGCTTTCTGAATCAGTTGTTACAGAAACAGCCCATGAGAAAATTTAAGGAGATGAGTTGCAGTTAGAACATTTAGAACAGTCTAAAAATATTTTAATAAAAAAGAAAGAAACCAACAAAAACCCAGTCGACCGCAACGAATAGCATAATTTGAGATCCCAGAAACACAAAGAAAGAAAGTAGCCAAAATTCTTTACCTTTAGATCGAAGCAGTTTTTGCGGACCAACGCATAAAAGAAAAAAGAAGTAAAGTATTCATCGCTTGATGTGATTCACGAATTCAGCATCAGAAACGGCAGACAGCTCAATCTGGCTAATATCATCATCATCAATTGGAGCAGGAAGATTAAGATCTATCAAATTTTCTCCTAACTTCGTGGAACTTCTAACAGAAGTTGATGCGACAGCTACTGACCCAGTAACATGAGTTCTCTTATGACCACCAAGCGCTTGCCCAGACGAAAAAACTCTTAAACAAACTGGACATTCATGGACTTTCTTTTCTAACATTGGAACAGAACTGGAAGTACCTGCATTTTCTTGCTCTAGCTCAGGTTCTTGAGTTGGTGTGTAAAATTTAATCTTTTTGTGACTTGCTCTATGCCCACCCAAAGCTTGATAAGATTTAAAAACTTTCTTGCATGTTTCACACTTGTATTTTCCTCGACTTCGATTATTGAAAGATTTGAATTCGTCTGATTCATCTGTTTCTTCCATTGACTTTGCCGCTTCTTCATGTTCCTGGTCTTCTTCGTCTTGGAATAACAAGTCATTTTGTTTCTCTTTCCTCTTCCATTTATCTCTTGAAAGCATCATAAGACAGAAAGCAACATCTTCTTCTGTAGTAGTGTCAGAGATCGAACTCACCGGTTCAGGCTCAGCCCAAGACTCGGTCTTACTGAGCTTGTTAAATTTAAGCTTCTTCATTATCTCCTGTTGTTGATGATGCTCATATTGATTCTCAAATGTCCGAGTCCGCTTGGATCTTCTCCGAGTTGGGTTCTTGGATGACTCGGTCTCACTTTCTCTATCTTGAAGGATAACAGACCCCGCCTCAACAGCAAATGAGAACTCAGGATCTACCAAGCGAATGCTCCTTTTTGGGTTCTCTCTCAAACCATAAAGCAAACCCAGCTTTTCTTCTTCTTCTTCTTCTTCATGCTCTGATGATGACGATGGTGAAGATGCTGACTCGGTGCCATCACTTAGTTGATTACCTGGTTCCCCTTCTACTTCTTTTTCTTCTTCTTCTTGTTTCTGAGGAATCGGAAGATTCAACATATGAGACCTCATGTGACCACCCAAAGCTCTTCCATTTGAAAAGCTTTTGAAGCAAAGCTTACACTTGTGCTTCTCCATTACTACAACAACAACAGAGTTAGAAACTATTATAGTTTTCTCTGTATAAAAGCTTGTGAGCTCTGGATTTCTCTTTTTCTATGTGAGAGAATGGAAACTAAAAAGGAGTAGGTGACAAGCATTCCTCCACCAAGAGATATATACAAAGATGCCAGAAAAAAAAAAGTTTAATTAAATTAAAAATTAAAATAAAAAATTCAATTTTGATTTAGGCAGTAAATTTGATTTCTTTTAAAACGGCAAAAATAACAATAAATATAAATTTAATTAAAGCGTATGCATGAAGGGAGAAAGATCGACATGTAACATGCGAGTCTTGCCCGTTTCTGTATTTATTCCTTCCTTAACACATGATATTTGCTTTCCTAAATTGCCCTTTCTCTTAACAATGAGCTGTCACGACAAATTTAATTTTGTCTTGTATAAAAATATCGGAATGCACGTGGTTTATATGTAATTTACAAATCTTTTTCTGTGATAGTCTTACTTATTAATGGTAAGTTAATTTCAAATTTGCAAAAAATCTAAGGATATTTTGGGTATTTAAAATGAGGCTACCAGAATGAACCGGTGGCTTTCTTGTACTAGTCAAGAAAATTGCTGGGTTGTTGTAACAACGAAGCAGATTAAAAAAAAAAACACTCGATGCCCTCGTCTCGTTGAGAAAACGACTCCACTAAATTTTCTGAACCCAGGCTGTGACACAAAATTAAACAACAAACGTGCAAGATCAAATAAAATCTACACACGTAAATGATATTTTCCACGTGTCATCACCAGGGAAGAGGTCCCTAACTAAAGAACCATACATCAGTATTTTTATTTTCTTCTACAGTTATTACAATTTTATCTGGGGTAAAAAAAAAACCGAAATTAGTTTTTATTTATTTTAGGATTCTGTTACCTTTTTGCCAGTGATCTTAACGCCAACTGTCACTGTTAGTAGCTATAGCATGCCGGCTGGACCGGCTACTGCCCTTTCTCCCCTTCATTAATTATTAATTTTTAAACTAAATAGATTAATAAGCTAATTATTAGTTAATTAAAGGTAAAATCAACTTTTTTGGGGGGAGTTACTTTCCTTTAAAATTGGATCTTTTGTTGAAATGTCTGACTAAAAAAATAAATGAAGGGTGGGAAACGAGTAGGAAACTAACCGAATGGAGTTTTATATGGGGGAGTAAATGCCGTTTTGTTAGGGGCTTTTTGCAGACCCAGTCTGGTCCTAATGCCGCACCCTCATAATGGATCATATTACACAGTTGCACGTTTTTTAAAGGAAATTTTTTTGTCAATATTGACTCGAATGTTGCCTTTGATTTTGGTCAAATTTCACAATGAAATTCGAAATAGTCATGATGGTGCCATCGATTTTAATTTCTTTCAATTGTTAAATCTTTTGTTCATTCAATGAAAGTTCCCATAACAAAACTTTCTTACCATTTTTACTACAATTATTTGCGGTATAATTAAGGGATTTAGATCCATATTTTATTTCTCTAATTAAGAACATGATTATAACTTTGTAAATGAAATATTGGGCCTCATGTAAATTTACTTAAAATTTTAGTATAATTTGTATTGATCCATTCGTCTCAATTGATTCATTCCTAAATGCAAACAAATTTCAATTGCAATAGGTACAATCAAATCATATAATAATGTATCAATTTTTTTTTTGCAAACCATTTTACCACTATACAAATGGGGTATTAATCCTGTCACGATACAAATTACATTTTAATAATAGTTTTAATTTTAATTATACTACCCTCTCTTTTATTTAATTTCTTTGATTTTGGTCAAATTTTACAATGAAATTCGAAATAGTCATGATGGTGCCATTGATTTTAATTTCTTTCAATTGTTAAATCTTTTGTTACTTTCTTTGTTCTTATGTGTCATTCAATGAAAGTTACCATAACAAAACTTTCTTACCAATTTAATTAACCATTTTTACTACAATTATTTGCGGTATAACTAAGGGATTTAGATCTATATTTTATTTCTCTAATTAAGAACATGGTTATAACTTTGTAAATGAAATATTGGGTCTAATGTAAATTTACTTAAAAATTTAGTATAATGTGCATTGATTCATTCGTCTCAATTGATTCATTCCTAAATGCAACCAAAATTCAATTCCAATAGGTACAATCAAATCATATCATAATGTATCAGTTTTTTTGCAAACCATTTTACCACGATACAAATGGGGTATTAATCCTGTCACCTTCTAAAATTTACACAAAATATATTTTAATAATAGTTTTAATTTTAATCATGCTGCCCTCTCTTTATTTAATTTAAAAAAATAAAAATACTCTCATTTTTAAAAAAATTTAATTAGTTATATGATAAAAATATATAAAACTAAATTTTTTTTTATCATTTAAATTTATGTAAACCTGTTACAGTGTTTTTTTTTTTAAAATTACGTACATATATATATTGCTACTTCACGCATTATTTAGGAGAAGGAAAGATTCGAACTCAAATAAAAATATAAGGTTTTAAGAGACTCAATCAAGTTTAAATCATCTAAAAAAATAAAAAATTCAAATCCAAGTGAGAATATAAAATCTTAGAGGGACCAACCAAATTTATACTTGTTACAGTGTTAATACCCCCCCCCCCCCCCCCCCCCCCCCCCCCCCCCCATTTGTATAAAAGCCAAATCTACAAAATTGTTTATGCTGTTTAAATGTACTGGGTACGGATTAGAAGTTAGATTTTGTTTTAGCATTCCAATGGTGCTAATGTTGCAATATTTAATACTCTTGTATAAAAGTTTGGATAATCAATCATTACACATGTAAAGAGTTTCGACCCCTATATCCGGTGAGCCCTAACTCCCAATAAAACTTTAAATTACTTTGAAAACAAAACTATTAAATAATTTATAACTAAAACTTAAATTGGAATCGCCTTTTAAGTTTTAACTAAATGGTTTTGGCTCTTTTGGTATTGGGTTTATAACTAATGACAACTTGTCATTCACGGACAAAAGGTCAAAAGTTAACATACAAAATTCTGGGGGATCTTTTCCTTTTTTCTTTCTAAAAAGGCTCTTTCGTTTTGAAGCAATTGGTAATTACCGGAGAGAAAAAAAAAAATGAACCAATAATATTTTGACAAACAATGAAGGTCGCGTGGAATCGACCTCATCCGATTGCATTTGCATGTCTAGTGGCGGGATCGCAAACAAAACTGCTATAGAGAGACTTGGAGTAAAGCGTGTTGGGTTTGTTTGTTTCACGGGATTGGCTTGAAGTTTGATAAAATTATTCAAAAAGAGGTGGGGGATAAATAGTGTGGGTTCCATATGGAATCCACTATTTTTTTTTTTTGACAAAGATATGGAATCTACTATTTTTCTTCCAAAATAAAGAAAAATTTATCCCATAAAAGTAATAAATAAATTTATTTATTTTAAAAAATGATATAGAAAATTTAACTTTATAATTTATAAAAAAATTACTAACTAATAAAATAAATAATAAAAAATATAATATAAATAAATTATGAGATAAGCTCTCCACTAAAATTTTTTAACTTAGTAAATGTAAATGTAAATTTTTTATTTTTTAAAATAATAAATAGAATTTAATACTATAATTTATAAAAAATAATCATTAATTTATAAAAAATTTAATACAAGTCAATAGAATAACAAAATATAATTATAGATTAATAAGTAAAAAATGTGTTAAAAATATTTATTAATTATTTAATAACTAAATTACAATAAATATTTAATTAGCTTCTATTTACATTAATGTATGAAAACTGATAGTTAAATAAATACTTAAATATTTTAGTAACTAAATTATATATATTATCCAATCCAATCCTACAATGATAAAATATAACACAATATTAAATATAATTTAATTATTTTTTTATCTTTTCTAATTATAACAATTTCAATTCAATTTAATTCAATCACTACAAAAAAAAGAGCCTTTTTACGTCGACCTTTGCGACGGCTAATGTAGCCGTAGCAAAAATGATATAATAAACAAATAAATTCAGTCACTTCGATTTCATAAAATCTCTTTTTTTCTTTTCTTCACTTTTGTCCCTCTTTTTATATTTAGGGTTTTGAAATGTGATACAAATATGGACAAATTCTCATTTTCTTTTACTCTATCTAAAAGATGATTTACAAATTTGATGCTGAATACTAAAGATAACATGAGATGTTAGGAGCGGAACGGAAAAGCAAAGTTATCAAAGCAATTACCATCGTTTCATGGTAGACTCCTTCTGATGATGTCATCGGAGAAGCAGTTGAGAAGGCCAAAGACGTTGTCAGATTTGGTTCCAGATCGAAACCTCGTCGAAGTGTCAACAAAAAGGCTGAAGAAGCTGTTCTTCAACGTTACGATTCAAGGAAGCTTCAGTGTCATGCAAGTGATAATGCCGTAAAAAAAAACCATCATAAATCTTGTGGCCGCCACCGTTAGGCAGTACGTAAAAAATATCACCGAACTATCTTTTCTCATAGATTTCTTACTATAATAATTACGCTATCTTGATCTTCAAATATACAAGTCAATTTGATTGAGTCAAGGAGTTTGAGCTCAATTTATTTATTTTATTAATTTGAGTTGTTTCAATTTAATATTATTTCAGGTTGAATCAGCTTCAAGATGCAGCTTTTCTTAATGTTGTTATGAAGGTAGTGTCTCTATCTCTCTCTTTAAGTTTGCATTTAATTAATTTATTCTGCCTATTTGTTTTACAAAGGATCTAGACTTATTTGTGTTTGAATTGTGCTTTAGTCTTTATCTTAGTTACTAGCTTTTTATGGGAGCTAGTAAAGTAATCAAGTGATTGTTTGCTACTCCTGTAATTAGTCAATAATTTTCATAATACAATTTTTTCATAATGCAATTCATTTTCATTTTAATCTGTATCAAATTGTTTTATAATCGATCAAGTGTATGTTGGTCTCCATAGCGTTAATATACCAACTGAAATGCATATGATGCAATCTCCTTTTCTTCATTCAGAGATGTGACTGCATATTATTTGTTATGTATTCTCTTTCTAGTATTGTTTAATTTTTTTAATCTACATTATTACACTTAAAGTGTTGATTAACTGTCCGGGTATATCGTTCTAGAACATTCTTAATGTGTAGATCTAAGCCCCCATGTGTTATAGAGTCCCTTGGTAACCGTGAATGTCTTAAGTAATAGGTTGCAGGGTTGCAAGAACCATAAGAAATTCCAGTGAAATTGGACAGGTACATAACATGTCTAACTCTTTATGTTTGCTTCAACAGTATGGTACTCATATAGGTTTTCTTTTATATGTAATTGGTTTTCTGCTAAAGTATACCCGGTGCTTACTTTTCAATGTCAAATGGGAAACCAATTCTAGGTCAGCAAGAGTGAAAAAATACGAGTTAATCATATATATAAAGCAGCAAAGGCTTGGCTGTTTTTGCACAAAAACAAAAATGATTTATTGATGTATGGATATATATGTCAGATCCTTTGTCTTGATTTATAATTTCTTTTACATGATTTCTAATTAGTGCACTTGAGGAATTATTAGGTTCAGTCTTATGCATATACCAGTGTGTAAACAAAAGTTGCAGCCATCTGGATGATTCCCATCTTGATGACAAGTAAATTATTAAGTTCAGTCACGACGAACATCATGCTAGAAATTTTGTTGCTGGTTGAATAATTTATAATTCTTGGTGCGTATTTACTTATATAGGGGGACATCTGATTTGAGGGGATCAAGTTCGTCTTTCCCTAATTTATAGGATATGTAACAAATAGAAAGATTGTAAATTGGCATTTACTCAAATTCATTGCAATGCAACATCTTATGTGGATCATGTTTCAATTTGCATTTACTTATCAAGGAAGGGGCATTATTTCTATAACTCGAGATACTAATAAATTTCTTGATTACTGGTACCATCCCATATTACATCGGGGATATGACAGCACAAAAAAATTTCTAAGTTATTTTGATGAGTTCCTTATAGATGTGCTTATTCTTTAATATCATGCTAATTTATTTCATTGGAGGAAAAACTTAAGTTTTGGTGATGCATCAACTTACATAAGAAATTTTGCTTCTATTTGTAGAGAAAATTCTTATTGATTCATGCTTATGTTGGCTTATTTTTTGTTGTAGAGACTTGAGCTTCAATAAATTGACTGGTACAACTCCAAGGGCACTTCAGAGTCTGGAAAAAATAGATTACATGTGAATTACTCTATACATTTAGCAATTGAAAAAAATAGTATGCCCATTAACCTGATTCTCCACAACTTGAGGTTGTAGTTTTCATTTCTCTTTTGATATTATTATTTTGATTGTACTGGTAGCTTTGGTTTTGGAAGCCGCAAACTTTTATTTTTTATTTTTGTTATTATTTGAAATGTTCAAAATACTACTAATTGATCATCTAAAATACAACAAAACTCAAACATCAGGCTATTTTTATTATTGTTTTTTTATTTCTATTATTTTACTTAATTATTCAGCACTTACTATTTTTCCCCTGTTATACTATATTTAATTAGTATTATAATTAGTCCTGATTTTCGTTGTGGTTTTCTCTTCTTTGCCATCATAAGATAATAATGATGGAAGACTCAATGGAGCAACCATATTTAGTTTTCTTAATTGATGAACAATTCATATTTTATGTTCTTCCATATGGCAAGAAGTCTCATCTGTTCACCTTCTTTATGTTTCTGTTGGATAGTCTGTGCTGGGAGCTGATGGTAACGAAGCAACACAGGTTAAGTAAATATATATCTTTCAAGTTTAATGGTAAATAGGATTTGTTAATCTTAACCTATATGAAAAACCTTGAATTTTTCAAAATATGAGTAGATTATAAGTATAGCAAAAGTGTAAACAATATATGTATAGTTGGAATGTCTAGATTGGAAGTAAACATTTCCGCTAAGAAAATATTTATATTACCATAAATATTTATGTTAAGCTCTGAAATCCCCATGTTTCAATTTTGAGTTATATGCCTGTTGCTGAAGATAATCTCATTGGATTACATGAGTTATTTGATATCCTCCCGTACAAAACCATTAGGTGTCATTGTGATTCAATTCTCTAGTTTATAGTTATTTTATGTTTGTTGTGTTGATCTTTGGACTCGGCTCATTTTGCAAGTTCAATTTATAATAACTAACAATATAAATTCAACAGGTTCTCTCAAGTTTATGGGATATGAAAACATGCTCAGTTCATCATCAAATTTATATGATATACATGAACTGTTAAAGACCTTCACTTTTGGGAGATTTAAGATTGTATACAGAGGCATTTTAAAAGATGAAAAGATTTGGGATTTGATGTAATATGATAAAATTTGACTCTTGAGTCAATTTATGTGTACTACATAGAGAGAATTTTAAAATTATTATTTTTAACATTATACAAAATATTTTAATTTAATAATTATTAATAAAATTATTTTTACACATTTTTAATGTTGCTTTATTTTAGGATTTTGTAATATAATTAATTTTAATTATTTTATATAATTTATATATGCAAAAATTATTAATTCTTTGATATTCTTGTAATTTGTTTATACAAAAAAATTATTATTATTTTTTTAATAAAAATTTATTACATTTTATTAAATTTTTTATAACTGTTATTTAGCCATCGCAAAAAACTCTTTTGCGATGACTAAATAGCCATCACAAAATTTATGACGTTCATGTTTACGACAGCTATTTAGCTATCATAAAATCGTTATAGATGCCTTTTACAACAGTAATTTAATCGTCGCAAAAAGTTTTTTTTTTTTTTTTTGGATAGTGAATCCTATCTACCCCACCATACAACCCTTTAATCGCAATTCCAATCTCGGCCGTATATCATGGCATTATGATTTTGGTAGAACATTGAAGATGGATGAACACTCTCAACACATCTAACAATGTAAACCCACCACAATGGACCCACAAATGGTTGAAATGATGAAATCTCAGCCACCCATCATCTCACCTCGGATGGATTTACATAAACTGATGTGATCTTATGACAACGTAAAGCATCACACTCATGTTATGTAGTATTACTATTTTATAAATACTGTAAAATAGCGCCACATGTTCATGCGCTATCTTATTCACTATAATAATAAAGCTCTCTTTTTGTATACGCTTCAAAGCAAAGAGTTTTTTTACTTTTTGTTTTTGACAAAAGCAAAGAGATTTTTCTATAGTGGACAAAGGAGGACCATTTTATTGAACAAATTCATCAGGCTTTGTCCCTTATTAACAGGTTTCGCAAGTCATTTAAATTTGTTTCTTTTTATCTTTGTTTGGGCTTGTCTTGAAGTTCGTCTTGTCAATATCAGTACTATTGGTAATAGTATTCTCTATGACAAATAAGAGGGCTTGTACTTTTCAGAAACAATTAGCGGGAGTGGGCACAAGACTTGAGAAATAAGAAATTCAAGCTGTTTTTGGGTCTACCAATTTGATTTTTTAGTGTATTTAGCTCGTGGAGTCTTTATTATTATTATTATTATTATTTTATAGAGTAATATTACTACAAGAACAAAATAGAAGAAGTCATTAACACGAAAAGATAACACTATTATATATATATATATATACAAATAACAGAAAATATGTATCATACTCTTTTGATTTTATACAAGAACAAGAATCGAATTCTCCCCTTATTAGACAATCGTGTTAAAGCAAGCTTTTATATGGTGGTGGCTCTTCTCTTTTACCACCAATTTTAATACAAATTTGAGAATTATAGGGAAAACTAATGGCCTAGTTTGTTTTTATATATTATAATTTTTTTTAAAAGAAAATAAATAGAGAAACCTTATTATTGCTTCACCATGTTTATAGTGAGACAATAATATGGAGTGAAATGCATCGCCAAAGCCTTACCAAATACCAATGCTTGAACCCGATCATCAAGCCGCCTTGCCCGTCAGCCACATTTTGGTCAAGAATCGCCATCAAAGGTAATCAAAATATACGATATTCGCCAACCTAACTTCTGGAAATATCACAAGATCAACAAGAAACAATAATAAACAAACAATTCTTATGCTACGTACAACGAGACGATCAACATTGTGTGCCAAAACACGAACGTCTTTTCTCAACAAAATAAACGTGAAAGCTGGTAAAAGAAGAAATAATATATATGTTTGTGTGTATATATATATATATTCAAACAATAAGTAATTGTTCAACACATACGACGAGGAGGTCACCTGTTCATAATAAGACTATATATAAGAGATAGTTTAATTATTACTTGATTAGTGAGTGATCGTGGGCCATTTCTGCTGTACAAATTTGACAGTAATACCCTAATCTGGGACTAGTTTCTAGAATGCGAATTCAGCTAGAAACCTAACTCAACGGAAAGATTGCAGAAATGGTTTTTAAGTTACGTAGAAAAATGGAACCCTGATTCATTATTAACTTCAATTTTCACTTTGTCCAATAATTTGAGATGCATGGACTTTACTACAAAGGAGGCGGACCCCGGCCTTGTAATTTATAATATATAGCAATTTGTTCGATGGTTGATGAAGTGGGCAACTTGCTAAGTCAAACTTGTAATGGCAGGCACTTTGGAGGATGATTCGACTTGAAGACGATGCCTATTATATATCTCTTCAATGCATTTGTCATCAAAGATTAAACGAATCTTTTCAATTCTCTTCTTTTAATTCCATTTTCTAAGTTTCACAGTTGATGATGTCAACCTAATGACAATATAGATACAACCATTGCATAAAGTTATTTTACAAAGGGCTCATCTGCTGGCTTAAGATTAAACTTCATTTCACGCCTTTTATTTTTCTATCTGTTCTTCAATACGTGTAAATTTATTCTAGAACAACAATAATAACTGATCCTGTAACTTACAAAGAAAAAACCATGTGCCAAGCAACCATTTCAGGAAACATCACCGCAATATATACAAAGTTCAATCAATTTTGTCTCGATTGCCAACTAGGTTATAGGTTCATTTTGGGTGTTGTATGTGAGAATTGCTCAACATCCCAGTCTCTGTTGCCATATTGTTGCATTATTGAAAGCCATGAGATCTAGGTTATTTACAGCCTCTTTTAACTGTTTATTCATCCCGAGAGAGAAATTTTTTTTTACTAATAGCTGTAGTAAAACTAGGGTTTCCAGATTCTGCCATGCTGGATTGTTGTTTTAATTTTTTCTAGTTTAGCTTTGTAGCTATTTCAACCAAATGAATGAAAATTTCACTTTTTAAATAATTGAGATCATAAAATTGACCAAAACTTGGTTTTTAAGGAATTATGCTGCAGTAATGGTTATTTCTAAATATTTGTTCGAGATATAATCCCATGGGCTTGATTTGATAAAAATCCATGCCCAGAAAAAAAAAAATTCTTAGTACAATTTTCATTGCACCTAATAATTGACTATACCGAATTATAAACATGTTTGACTTTATAAATTACACTTTTTAATACAACATTAATAGACAAAAAAATCGTTACATCACTAACGAAAAAAAAAATTTATGGGTCAGCTTTCACATCAGTCGTTGAACCAATCCCCACTTGCAACCATGGAGATGAACCTCCACTTATACTTATGTCCTTTAGTTCACTTAGCTTTGCTAACTTCAGCTTACTGTCCGCTTCATCATCCACATTCTGCATTGAACTATTACCATTATTCTGTTTAATATTGTTGTGTTCACTATTACCCTGGTGATTATGTTTATTATTGATATCCTTCTCTTTGGCATCAAAGCCTATCCAGGGCTTTAGGTAAATCTCTGTTGAAACTTCAAGGCTTACGCGGTCCCTTCGAGCTCCTGCATGATCATGATCATGATCTGGAGCAGGAAGATTAAGATCAAGCTTGAGATCAAGTGGGTCAGAATTGTCGATGAATTTTGGTCTTTGCTGAATTTGCTCCACGTGATCATGATGGAACTGCTGAAACTTAGCCAGCGAAGACGTGTCCGATGAATTTGAAGTGATCCAATGACACCTTTTATGCCCGCCCAAAGCTTGTCCCGATGAAAACACCCGATGACAAATCGAGCATTCGTGTACTTTTGATTTCCTTTTTGAATTAGAAGCCAATGAATTGTTTGTGCCACGATCAAATTTCATAGTCGACGTTGATTTAGTTGGAAAGAACTCTTCATGTGTGATCACATCATGATCTTCATCAGCCAAACTATCATCCATATGACCAAGCCTTGCCGCGAAACACCCTTTAACCTTCTTGTGGCTAGCTCTATGTCCACCCAATGCTTGATGAGAATTGAACACTTTCTTGCATGCTTTACATTCAAACAGTCCTTTGGAGACCCCTTTGGCCTTTTCCATAGATACTCTACATGAGATAGGAGCAATGAAATTCATCGTATTTCTTCGCTCCTCTTCTTTACTAGCCGAAGCACAAGACTCTTCTGGCTCGACCTCTAAAGGATCAACGGTTGCATTAGATAACATTATAAGACAATTAGCAAGATCTTCTTCTTCGCTTGACGGGCAAATGGAGTTGAAATTACCCACTTTAGCTCTAAAAGACCTTTTCCTTTTAGACCAACCACATTCTCCCCGTGGCGAGCCATCCTCGCCGTCTGATCCCGGAGAGGAAACAAGCGACTCAGCGTCCTCGGAGCTGCATTTACCATGTTCAAGAAAAGATTTCCATGACAAGAACTCTTTGCCGCAGTTTTCACAAAAGCGACAGCTCTTTAACCTATTTGGATTTGCTCTTAATGCGTACATACGCTTGTTACTAGGTGGAACATTGCCTCCAATCTTGTCCTCCCAATCGCTAGCCTGATCGTCATCATCAATGTGATCGCTCTCATCGCCTATCCCATGTGCTCTCATGTGACCACCTAATGCTCTCCCACAACCAAATCCCTTCTTGCAGATTTTGCAGTAGTGTTTAAAGTTTGATTGTTGATCCACAATCAAAGCCATGCAAAGATTTTTTTTTTTTTTTAATTCTAGAAGAAATGATGAGAAATAAAGTAAAGTGGGATGAGAATGGAAGGGAAAGGGAAGGAGTTTGATTGCTCTTGTAGTGAAAATTGATATCAGATTTTATGGTGGAAGAGAGGGTAATCAGTCCTGGTTTTTTGTAAAAGTAATGGTTGGTTTTTTGTGGGAGAAAAGAATAGAAAATGAACAAAAGAGTTTGTGTAGAGTGAGTGATGACAAGTGGTGGGAGGGTAATAGGGGAAGAGACTTTTTCTACGACTGAGTTTTTGTTTGTGTTCTTCGTTTTTGTGTAGATTGTGTTTTGTGGGGAGCGGTGGTGGCGCCGCCGGTCAAACAAAAAACCAACGGATGACCGTACAAACAGCGAGTTTGTGAGTGTGTGTGAAAGAGTGAGTATAAGGGAACATAAGGAAGAGTGGTTCAAACTGCCATACCTATTCATATCCCTTCAATTCCAAGCCAAGAAAACTAATTAATCCCCAATGCTTCTCCTTGTCTGTCGGTTGGTTCTACTCTGCTTTTCCACAAATTTTTTATGCTTTATATACTTAATTTTACATCCATCCATAATTATATCTTCATCTTTTTGAATGGTTCAAAATATTTCTCTTATATCATATGCCTTACAAGGGAAAAACATATGTTTTTACTATCTAAAAAGTCTGAAGAGATTTAACGTGGGTTTAATATAGGTAAGATAGTTTTGGGGTCTTAGAAATTAATCAAAATGATCTATGTATGTATATGCACAACAATTAAACACATAGTTAATGCATTGTTATTATTAGGATCAACAAATGAAGCTGCAGGTTATATGATCTTTTGAAATATTTGAAGGGTTTAATGGGTTATGTATATATGGTTGAGACATGGAGAGTAGTGGAGTGGAGGACAAGTTGGAGGCAGTGTTCTTAATGAGTCACTGAACAACTCCTTAGCTAAGCAAAAGGGTTGAACTTTTCAATCAGTGTAGTGGGTTTAGTCTTTAATCAATCAATTATAATTTCTTTTTCGCTTTCATTCAAAGCAATTGATCGGATAAGAGAGCTACAGCCAGCTAGCTACTCACTTAAGTAGCGAAAGTGATTAAGTGAGTAAAGAGCATGGCTTAGTAGAGGCAATAGTTGAAAGCTCCCAGTCTACTCAACTGTGTCTGATCGCCAAAAGCAACAGTAGATGTGGGAATGGGACTGTTCACTTTATTGTAATATTTGACAATAAAAATCACCAACCCATATCATTGTAGATGCAACTAAGCTTATGTTATGATTTTAGACGAATGCAGCAATTTATTTTAATGAATAATTTAACTCAAGGTGCAACGTTGCATTCTGTTGATGTATTTTGTGATTCAGAAGCTGCATTGTTATTATTGTTGCTTAATTACAATTTCAAGATCTAATCATAAGTCTTTTAAAGCATTTTTAACACTCAACTTCCCAGTTAAAGTTCCCTCGCGGTTCTGCTTATTATTTTTTTTATCATAATATTAATTTTATTTTACATATAAATAATGTTAGATATTTTAAATTATATTTTAAAATGTGATGTTTTAAACTAATATTAAGTGGTAAAATAGTATAAATTTTAAAATTATTTATTACACTTAATATTTACTTAATAAATCACATTTTAAAATATAATTTGAATACCAACCTAATATTTTTTTTAAAAACTTATATCTCAAAAAAAATAAAAAATAAAAAACAATAACTTTTGAAGAATGAGACTTTCTTATTGATTACCTGTGTACATGGTGAGCCCAACTCTCTAGTATAGAATCTAAGCCCAACAATCATATGCTCTGCTATTGTAAAGAGCCCACAAGACTAAGCCTATATACACCGGCTGAGGTCCACTTAACAAAGCCCCTTAATACTCCTAGAATTAAATAACACCCCTTTTATTGAAACAATCTTACTAATTTAAAAAAAAAATAATAATTTATGGATAAATTTAGTGTAATAACAGGATTGGCCTTTGCACATATAACACGTCTGCTGTAAGATGAAAAATAATTTGCCGTTTAGGACTTTTTCATAGTGATGTCAGCGTATAGGTGGCATAAAATGAAAAATATAGCATGCCATCTTGTTCGTAATGGAAGCAATAATGGGATGTTTGGGATAAATAGAAAAATATAGGGAGGGAATTAGTATATGAAAAACATCATCTCTCTCCATATTTTTTTATAAAGAGAATCAAAAGTGTAGAAGGCAAAATTCATTTTCTACACAATTTTTATTTTTCCACCTAACTTTTTAAATAAAGACCACAATAATAACAATAATAATAATAATTGTTCATTGAAAAAAATAATTTTTCAGACCAATGAACTTTTAAATTTATTTATTAATGAGAATCGATTCTCAAGCCTCGTCCTGGTTAGACTTGCTCGCGTGAATTTGGACATTCTCTTCGTCATCGGTTATGGCAGAACTTGCAAAACATCAACACCTCTATCTTGATAATCTCATCGGAGTGGGTTCTAAAGAAAACTCTCTGATGCTTAAGTAAAAAATAGTCTCTTTAATGAAAATTTGATGAAAAAATAAATAAAAATATATTTAGGATGAAGGGGGAGAAAAACCTTTCTTTTTCTGTGCATTTGAATGGGCCTTTCTTCATCATCCTTCCTTCTATGTCTTTCTCTCATTTTTATAGTACTGTTATTCAGAGGATACTTTGGGTATTCTGTTTTTCTATGCTTCTATCATACGCAAAATATCCTTCTGTGAATCCTCATCTGGCATACTTTTGATTCTGCTTCTGTTGTGCTTTTGACACACGCCAAATATTATTCTACAGATATTCTGACATACTTTTACTAAACGCCAAATATCTTTATGACATCCGCTTAAGCATATTCTTGGCGTATTCCTTACATATGTCTTCGCTGATGTGTTTGGTTAAGTGTGGGACTAAACTTAATCTGTTCAAGGTCGGTCCTTTAGTAGTCTCTTCCTTGCTCGACTCGACAGTGGTCTAAGATTGTCTCAAAGGGCCGGTCTTTTAGTAACTATATTGACTATATCTGGTCGATCAGTCCGTCATAGAACTGACCCGATTTCTTTGTTGATTTGTAAGTGCCAAGATGAATCGATCTGATTGTTCTGTAAAAAATGGTCTTGGTCGTATCTTGATTGACTTTGCTAAGCAGATGTTTCAGGTTGCTGATCAAGTTTGCAAGATCTAAGCAAGTTCTACATTGTCTAGCCCCATCAAGACCTGGCCAGAGGGCTATCACTGCTGGCCTATCTACTGAGTGGGTTGTCCCACAAAGAGTGGTGGGCTCTGAGAAAGGTTGTTCCTTAAGAGGACCTCTAGCTTAGCCTTTGGATATCGACTTATTCTTGAACCTGAAGGCTTTAAACTCTGAGATAGTTTTCTAGGGAAAACAATAATAATAATAATAATAATAATAATAATAATAAAGCAACCGTTCATTCATCGTGTAAAAAACCATATTCTTCAAAAAAAAAATTATCTCTTTTTTTTTAAAAAAAAGTGAATCATCTTACTTAAAATTTCATTTTACAGTCAAAATTAATGATTGTAAAACATTTTTTTTTCAAAAAAAATTATGAATTGTCTTGTGCTATAACATACAAAAATGGCTATACTACATATAAACGAACAAATTCTATTGATCATGCTTGTCATGTTAGAACTCTTTTTTTTTCAAATAAAAAAAATCCATTAACCCAATTTCAACCCACCAATTATTTTTAGTATAAAGTTGTAATAAGTTTGTTTGTCTTATTATATTTTATTTAAATTTGGGTGATTTAAAATTATGTGTGTGCATAATTTTAAATTAGAGACCTATAAAAAGTCGATATGAGATCAATTACGCGTCAGACATATAATAAAAGGAACGAAACAAAAAGTCAAGTGCAAAAAAAAATAGTACCCAAGCACCGCAACGAAAGAAAATCTTGTCGTGATGCCAAGCCACTCGAAGTCTTGCCATGGCACTCACTTTTTACTACGATAGGTAGAATCGCCTCATAGGCGGTGCAAAGGAAGTTGTGCCATAGCGAGGGCACCTGGGTAAATTCTCGCCATGACGAAGAGTAAGACTAGTCGCGGTACCAATGCAATTTCTTGTTTAATCTTTTTTTTACATGTTTGAGTCAGTTTTGGATTCTCTTTTCGTATGAACTTTTATTCCAACAAGAATAACGATTTACAGAGACGCTCTAAATATTATATAAACATTTATAGCTCCTTAGAATAACACAAGCATTGACTATGTAAACATAAAATAGAATAGAGAGTTAGATAAACACTAGAGTGTTGAGTGTACTAGAAAGTGTAAAAATTAGGTCACTTGAGTGTTGAGTGTTTGAGAGAGTGATGATAGATCATTTGAGAGAGTTTTTGTTATTCGTTGTATTGCTTGATTAAACTATTGCGTTAGGTTTTATGACTTGAAGTTCTTTGTGAATTGAATAAAAAAAAAATTTATGATTATCCGTAGACGAAGGCGTTTATTGCTGAACTATGTATAATTTATCTCTTATAGTGATGCATGATCATTTATATTTTTAATTACTTGTGGGTGAAGTATTTTACAAAATATTTAAGTAGTTTTAGAATGTTAAATATCAATTTTAAAGATATTAAAATATATAAAACTCTAACTAGTCGAATCAATTCAAGGCTAAGGTTGATGCATAAGTGATATCATAGGTGAGAGCTCAAGCTTGATTTCCTAACAAGTTCATTATTCATCCAATGAGAGCACTATTGATAATTATGTTTTGAGTAATACTTTACTTTTAAATAAAATTTTAGAATTTTATCTCAAATTAATATGTAAGCAAAATAATATAATTTTTAAAATTATTATTATTTTATTTTATTACTAATAGTTACTTGATATATTGTAATATTTTAATATTTAATAATTATTAAACACATTATTTGAAACAAAAAAGAAATTAAGATAACCTTTAAAAAATATAATGTTTTTCTTACAATTTTTTTTTTTGTGTGGGAGGCATGAACAAACCCCATTTTCCCATCAAATTAATTACGCTGTCACGAGTTTTAATAGTTATAAATGGATAATTGCAACTGCCGTGCACTGTATTGACATGGATCGTTTCGCTTTCTTGGCAAACGAAAGTAAATAAAAGTGAAATATTCGAGGAGCCACTGTTCCTTTTAATTCTACACAAATTGGAAGTTGTAATTTATTTACTTTGTTTTTTTGAAGGAATAATTTATTTACTTAAGAAGAGAAGGCAAATTAATTAAAGCCCTTTTAAAGTTGACTGATAATTAGTCTCCTACATTCTTACCAAATATACCCAGTAAATGTTTGTTAGCTAGGCCTAGGGTTTAAACTTTGAAGTTGACAAGTAATCGGTAAGTTTGACCAGGTCGCCAACCAGCAGGAATCACACCGCTCGCCACAAGAGTATTGCCAGATTCGGCAGCAGTTAAACGGAGTTAAAACGGGGCACGTAATGCCGAACCAGCGTCAAGCTTCCAAACAGCACCCCATGATTGTTGCATGGGAAGCCATGCGTCTGAGTCTAGAGCTTGTTTAAGTAACTAATGCAGAAAGGTTGCGAAATAGTTCGAATTAGAGCCAGAATAACTTGAGAGGCTATTTGTCGTGCCTGGATAGTCGCACTCAATTCTGCAAGTAATTAAATTGAAGAATCATTAGTGATGAGAAATAGGGAAAATTACTGCTGCTTCTTTACGGTATAGCCAATTTTTATTTTTAAAAAAACCTCGTTAATTTTTATTTATTATGATTTGATAATTTTATTCTCAATAATAAATTATTTGACATTTTTATACTGAATATTTTTTCGAATAAAATTTAAACCTTACCCTCAAAGATAAAAATTATTTGTTTCACCATTTTATTAAACTTAAGTTCAAATAACATCTTATGAAGACCAAGGTATATACCTATAAATAAATTAAATAAATATTGGCACTAAAAAATCATAAATAATAATAAGTGTAAAGTATTTTAATAAACATTAAATTTAATTAAGTGAGTACAAAAAAATTATTAAATTTTAAAAACTTATTATGAATTTATAATTTTTCTAAATTAATTTAAAAATAAAAAAAATACTAAAAAAAATACATACTAAAAATAAAATTATTTTCATACTCATAAGTGAATTTTTATCATTTAACATCAAATAATAAAATAAATTTTAATTAAAAAATTCTAAATTTAGATTATAATTTAGGAGAATTCACAAAAAAATATAAATAAAAATTAATTTTCAACAAATCAATTTTTGTAAGCTATTTGAATTAAATTTTATTTAAAATACTTTTAAACTTATTATTATTTATGATTTTGAGTTCCAAATCTATTTAAATTATAACTAATAGTCCATTTACTTCATATATATGTTGTATATATATTATTCTTCATAATATATCATTTAAAATTAAGTATGGTTAAGTAGTTAGATTGATTCATGATCTCTTTAGACACATAATTTATTTTTTACTCTTAATTCTTTAGGGGTGAAACTGTTTTATTTTCTTCTCTTAATTCTTTAAGGATTAAATTGTTTTATTTCTTTTGATCTTAATTCTTCAAGGTTCAAACTGTTTTATTTATTTATTTTGCTCTTAATTCTTTAAGAGTAAAATTATCAAGCCATGTAATTATCAAAGATAAAATTGCCTAAAAAAATTGTTAAATCATGTAAAATGTTTAAAAAACTAACATAATATTTTTAATGCAAGGGGTTTTGGCTTTTCAATCTCATGAAGATATTGGTCGGTACTATAGGAGTAATGATCATTTTCTTTATTAATAAAGTTGTCAAACCATGTATTATTAAAAATAAAATTGTCAAATCATACAAAACGTTAAAAAATAACATAATATTTGTAAAGTCATATAGAATTATAATTTTTAAGTTTAAATAAAAATTAGTACTATAAGGGGGTTATGGTCATTTTTCTTAAAAAAAAATTATCAAATCATAATAAAAATAAAATTATATTATTATGTAAAAAGTTAAAAGATAACATAATATTTTTAACCAGATAAGACTTTGTCTTTCAAACGTGAATGAAGTTGATCCATGCTAGAAGAGTAATGGTCGTTTCCCATTAGAGATAATTATCACATTTGTAATCTTAAGTTAATTACTAACGTACTACCAAAAAAAATTTATATTTAAATAATGCTTTTAGTCAATGGAATCGTAGGAAGCTAAGCTTGAAGACTTTTCACTTCGTAGGCCTTGGAGACAATTGCGCACGAAATAATTACCTTCTATACTGAATCTGTAAGACTCCAGCATTACGCAGTTTATCAGCCTGGCCAGAAATTGCCATGGCTCCAAAAGCAGTGCCACTTAAATCGAAATGAACTAACTCTGAAACGCAGGGACCCTCAGGGCAATCATCAGTAATGACAACCCTCACTGGATTTCCTGAGCATGCCGAGTTCTGCGACTTCGTGCATTATTACGGTAAATAATTAACTTTAATCAAATAAGTGAAAGTAATTTTACATGAATAATGCATGAGCAAAATTTGAGATTGAGACCTGATAACAGGCTCCACATCCTTTGCCAGATTTGAATAAAGAAGGGCCCCCATCAGAAACCAATGAAGAGAACGGAGGTTGCTCCACGGCACTTTCATAGCCACAAGCTCCGCCAATGCATATAAAGAACAAAAATTTCAGAATCTTGAATAGTATAGCCTAGTCATGATCACATCTTTGTCTCCATTACCATCGGTTCTTGCACCATTGGCGCTACCGTACCATGTTGCCCCAGCCGGTGACCAATCAGTCTCTGCCTTTGAAACATTTAGGAGCTTGGGATTAAAGCAGCAACAGGGGTTCAGTAAAAGAGAAAAGATGGCTACAAGAGTGAAAAACAATGATGGGTATTGGAAAACAACAGCCATGGTTGCTATGATAAAAAAAATTCTTGTGGATTGTTGCCACTTCTAATTGTTGCTCTTAGTTGCGGTGATGGGTTCAAGCAATCACTTGCTGGTATTTATAGAGGGAGAGGGGATCATGTTATTCACTGCATGCGTTTTTCAAAGGCCGGGCCAGGTGTCATCTCCAGAGGATCTGAATATTATTTTCTTAAGGAACAAGCGAAATTTGTAAGATCTTGTTGATATGAGATTTCCATTGCATCAGCAGAAAATTTTAGATTGTTGGCTGGGCTCGCAAGAAATGAGAATAAAAATATACAATTAGTTACACATTGTGGGCCTAGAAAATTGGAAAGCAAAACCTATATATATTTTACTTTAATTTGAACAATTTTTAAGAAAAAATCAAGCATTTAATTTCACAAGAAATTGTAATAACGCAAACCAATGGTCATCGATCCCTTTTCTTTTTCACAAAAAACCAACAAGTTTTTCTCTAGCTAGTCTCCATTGTTACTCATTTAAAACCTTAGATTTACAAAATAAAAAAAGGATTTTCCCAAGCTTCATATTACTTTCTGTGAAGCATGAGCAACACACATATATTGCATCCGCATGGAGATGGGCGATAGTTTAAACGCATTTGAAATACGCACGATTCATTTAGATTTTCGTTCTCAACTTCCTATTGAGACTTAAGCCAATTATATACAATTACAAAGAGAATACATTACAGAGGACATTCTAATTAATTGACTGAAAAATTAAATAAAATAAATAAACCATTCATATTCCAGTCGGGCACATCGTTACAGTTATTATTCATTAAGATAATTCTTTTAAGAGATTTTTTTGGTAAAACTATTATTAACTAGAAGCTCGATCAAAATTGACCATGAATATTTAAAAAAAAAACCACGTTTCTCGTTTTTCTTATTTTGAATCTTTGTCTGCATGCATGAAACTTACGTCAAATAGAAAGCGTTTGCCCACCAAAGGCGGTTGAATTTCGGTAAGCTCCACTCCGTCCGTTGAAGTAGGACCCTCACATGTATTTTTTTGGCCCATTATATATATCCATACCGAAGAGAGGATATGGACCATACCTCCATTAGAATGTAAATTTATATTCTATTAAATTTTTACTATTTAACTGTTAACACAATTTTTTTTGTTACTTCGTTTTATTTTTATAATCTTGCACAAAACCCTTCACTTTCCATATTTATTTGCTCTTTACTCTGTAATTTTTTCCCTCATGTCTAAATTTTTTGCATTTAGGATAGTTAGTAGGCTTTCATTCATAAACCACATGTTATTATACATTGTTCCCCAACTCATCTTCTAAGGTGATCACAGAAGAAAATTCGCCATCCACATCTATTTTCACAAAGACTTTTGTATAAGCTAATTTTATTTTGGTCACAGTACATTAATCACAATACTTAGGCGTGCCTAACGAACTAACAATTCGGCTCAAGAGAGAAGAACTCCAGAACTCCCAAGGCAAACCTGGGAGCTGAACCCAAATTGGTAATGATCTAATACTGACTAAGTTCATAGTCATTCTGGGTTTTCAAACTTTGACAATTAAAGGGCATCTCTCAAATGTCAGAGGACCATCGGTGAGTGCATTTTTTTGGCCGTCTTCATTCTTGAAATTAAACAAAAAAATTTCCATCTTTAATTTAATGTATTGAAATGAGGCCAAATTTTTTTTACATGTTCATCACAAAATTTTGCAGTTGATAAAAGTGTGGTGACAAATAAGGCAAATTTTCCAGAGGCAATACAACAGGAACATGCAAAAGATAATGGAAAAGAGCTAGTATCAAAGCTTGGGGACCCATGTGACATCAAGGCAATTGAGAGATTCAACCTTAGGAAGACTATTGCATTAAAGCCTTAGGTGGGTATTATTGGTGAGGGCGGCCATGTCACAAGGAACCCCAACCCCCCCGTTCGAGGTCAATGATTGCTAGCTGAAATATTAGAGGCCTCCATGACTCCTGTAAATAATCGAAGGTGAGAACTCTAGTTAAGAGGAACAATTTATGTGCTTTGGGTTTGTTAGAGACGAGAGTAAAGTTAGCAAATATTGCTTTAGTTTGGAGGAAGTTAGCTTTACGTGATTGGAAGTTATAAAATAATTCTGAATGCTTAGACATGGGTAGAATTTAGGTTATGTTCAACCCTACCAGATGCAAAGTGACGGTACTGAAAAAACATGTGCAATTCATTCACTGTAAAGTACATATTGGAAATATGAAGTTCTATTGATCTCTCGTCTATGGGGCCTCTTCAACTAATGACGGGGAAAAATTATAGCATGACCTCCATGAGGGTATGACAGATAACCAAACTCCTTGGATGATTCAAGGGGACTTTAATAACGTTCTCAGCAACAATAACAGAATTGGCAGGCAATGGATTACTAAAAATATGGTGGAACTGTTCAAATACTGAATCTCCAGGCTTGAGCTTTTTGAGCTAAAAAACTATAGGTGTAGATACACGTAGTGCAATAATCAGGTGGGTGAACAAAGAATATAGAGGAAACTTGATTAAACCTTCGTAAATGAAAAATGGTTAGATACATGGGAGTTGTCAGTGTGTGATGTCGGGCCACCTGGTATTTCTGACCATTCACCACTCGTGGTGTCCATCTATAAGGCTACTTCCAAAGGCTGTATCCCGTTCAAGTTTTTTAATGCTTGGTGCTCCCACCCAGAGTTTCTTCATGTTGTGGAACAAATTTGACAATATCAAGTGAACGAGTCTCCAATGCATCGTGTGTGGTTCAAACTCAAACTCATAAAGGAAGATCTAAAGGAGTTTAACAAAAAACTCTTCTTGGAAGTGCCTCGGAGGATCGTCGATTGAAGACTATGTTGGCTTCGTTGCAAAGCAATTTAACTCTTGACCCTTTCAATCAAGAGCTGCAGGAGGAGGAAAGATGCGTTTATCAACAATTGAAGAAGCTTATCACTACAGAAGAGAACCTTATCAGACAGAAGGCTAGAATTAGATGGGTCTAACTTGGTGACTCAAATTCTAGATTCTTTCATATGATGGTCAAGCAGAGAAAAGTCAGGAACAAAATTACTTCGGTAGAATGTCCAAATAGGGAAAAGACTCAAGAATCTGTGGCTATTAAAATTACTATAATGAACTACTATAGTGACTTATTGGGAATAGATACCGGGCCCAGAGTTCCAATTCAAAGTTCATCATAGATAGAGGCCCTAAGCTACGAGTGGAGGGTAGAGATATGCTCAGTGCCCCAGTTTCTTCCCATGAAGTCAAAGAGGCCATGTTTAGCATCAATGGGGAGAAAACTCCAGGTCTAGATGGATTTAATAGTTTCTTCTTCAAAAAATGTTGGCATATTGTGGGAAAGAAAGTAACTACCGCGGTGTAATATTTCTTTTATACAAGTCAGTTCTATAAACCTTTAAATGTCACTGCACTTACTCTGGTTTTAAAGACTTCTAACCCCAATGGCTTAGGCGACTATAAACCAATTGCTTGCTGCACGGTTCTATATAAGTGTATTACCAAAATAATCACACTCAGACTAAGGAGGGTTGTAGACTATTTGGTCAACCCTAGCCAATCAACATTTATCCCCCAAAGGAAGATAGCAGACAATGTGCTCTTGGCTCATAAATTAGTGAGAGGATACGACAGGGATACTGATGTGCCCAAGTGTGCACTTAAAATAGACTTACATAAGGCATATGACTCAGTATCATGGGATTTTCTAGAAGAAGTGTTGATAGGGTTAAATTTCTCATACTCTTTCATTCGACTCATCATGCGCTGCGTTAAATCTAGTATGTTCTCGGTCATGATTAATTGTAGCCTAAAAGGATACTTCCCAGGGAAGAGAGGTTTGCGACAATGAGATCCTATGTCTCTTTTGTTGTTTGTTTTAGCTATGGAGTACCTAAGCAGGAGCTTAAAGCAGTATCCCAGAGAATTCATTTACCTTTCACAAAGGATGCAAGAGAATAAAGCTAACCCACCTGATCTTTGCAGACGACATATTTTTGTTCTCTCATGGTGATGTTACCTCTGTTGGCCATTTCAGGAGAGTGCTAGACGATTTTCACAGGGTGTCAGGATTACAACTTAATGTGACAAAGAGCTATATCTTTTTTGGGAATGTTCTTCAGCCTGTCAAGGAGGCTATTCTTTAAATTACATCTTACCAACAAGGAAATCTACCAGTCAAATACTTAAGCGTCCCCCTCATACCTGACAGACTCAAGAATGAGTTTTACAAGGAGCTTATTAATAAAATCACTACTAGAATTTCTAGCTGGACAGTTAAGTTCTTAAGCTATGCAAGGCAGGTGCAATTGATCAATTCTGTTCTCTTGAGTATGCAAGTCTTCTGGTGCTCTATGTTTATTCTTCCCAAGATAGTTAACAAGGAAGTGGAAAGCAAATGTCGAAAGTTCTTGTGGCATGGGCGAGATCACCATAAAAAAACGGGTTAGTAATATGGATCGACGTCTGCAAAGATAAAAAAAGGAATGGGGCATTGGCATCAAACCTATACACCCTGGAATTTAGCTGCAATAACTAAACATATATGGGATTTGGTAGCTGTGAAAACTTCATTATGGGCTAAACGGGTGACTGAAAACAGACTTAGAAGGCTTAGTTTCTGGGGCATTAAGAAACCTATGGATTGCAGCTGGGTATAGCAAAAACTTCTAAATCTAAGGTGTCACATCAAGACACTGTTTAACTATAAACTAGTAATGACAAAACCTTCTCCTTCTGATGAGATCCATAGGTGTTTAGGGAGTCAATAGTTAAGAAGTTCCATTGTCTGAATGTCAATGACACTGATGTTCTCCGTTCTGCAAAAGTACATGATCTATGACAAAATGAAAAGTGAAACTTGCTGGACCTCTTGATGAGCACACGGTTCGTGCGTAGGATTACATCTGTAGTAACTTTTTCATTATTAATACAAAAGATGATAATATCTCATGGAATGAAAGCTCGAATGAAAAATTCCCAATTGCAAGCACATGGCGATTTTTAAAGGATAAGGGTGACAAGATTGGGCAGTATAAATTAGTATGGGGACCTCTCCACATCCCTAAACATAGCTTTGTAACTTGGTTGGCTTTGAAGAATAGATTGTCAAATAGAGAGAGGGTAGCAAAATGAGGCCTTATTCTTTCGGTCGAGTGCCCATTCTATGGTAAGAAAAGTTAGACAGTACACCACATATTTTTTCACTGCAGCTTCTCCCAGAAAATTTGGCAACAGGTTCTCCGAGCTTGTCAACTTGATCGTGAGAAGGGAGGTTTCTTTCTTCTGCAAAAAAACTCAAGGCAAATCTCTCATAAGTAAGATTCGCAGGGTCTCATTCTGCGCTTCAATCTACTTCATATGGTTGGAGAGAAATTAAGTAGTGTTTCATAAAAAAAAAAACCCTTCTACTACTGCTGTTTTCTAAAGCATTAAAGATGTTATTTGTATTAAGTGTTTGGGTGCTCTAAATGGCCAAAACATAGATCATATTGTAAACAGGTGGTGAGTCACTCCCAGTTCTTTATGTCTTTCTGTGTCTCTTCCAGAAGTGTACTAGACTTGAGTTCTTTACACTCTATGTATGAACAGCTTAAGTGTACTTTTGTTGTATTTATTAATAAATTCTTTTTGGATAATTACAAAAAAAAAAACACAAATTTTTTTAAATAATTTTTTATAACATTTTGTTTCCACAGTATCTTATTAGTCATTAAACGACTCACATTATAAGGAGATAAGTATTTATTAATTTATTAATTATTTCATAAAATAGGGTTAATATATTAGCAGATGCATGTCTTATAATATAATTAAGTAATGGTGTCTTCAATCAATAATTATTATAAAATTATTTTTTTTATTAATAAAATAATTATATAATATCAATCAATAAATAAACATATTAAATGATCCACCAAGTTTTATATTTCAATTATCTCAACATAGCATTAATGGTTATAATATTATTAGAGTTTTCAATCGAGAGAAAATACATTCGCTAATATTGTCGTTAATGGTGGTTACTAACAACTGAATATTTTGTACTTGACGTTTAATAATTATGGGGAGATGATAAATCCATTTAATTAGCACGCGAGAATCAACATCGTTCAAAAACAATGGCACGTAATATTTGGAGGGGATTAGGGTTTTGTGGAATTTATTAAATATTTTGTTAGCACGCGAGAATTCATTTAATTAGCACGCGAGAATCAACATCATTCAAAAACAACGGCACGTAATATTTGGAGGGGATTAGGGTTTTGTGGAATTTATTAAAAATTTTATAAATTTTTATATAAATGTACTGTCAACCTTTTTATATAAATTTTTATATAAAAATCTATTTTCATATAAATAAACCTTTACACTAAATGTATTATCAATCTTTTATTATCAACTTGTTAACACAAGTACAGCGACAAAATTATAGGGTCGTGATCTGCTGGTTTTTTTTTTTTTTTTTTGTAGATAGAGACATATATACTCTTTCTTTTCATTGTTTGATTGTTAGTACTCTTAACTTATTTTTTTTTAATAAAAAAAACTATATAGTTAATACCAGAGGCTCGAATCTCCTTATAATTTTTTTTCTTATTTAATTTTTTATATAAATTAATTATTTAATAATGTTGATGCAACCTAAATTAAGTAACAACTAACAATATGCATGGTTTCTTATGGTATCACACTATTTGCTATATTTCATCAAATTTAACCCAATGTCTCAAATGATTCTTTATTTCCTTTTCCATGGGTCCGATATTCAAATTATTCCATATGACCGGTTATCTCACTATTGATTTGCTAATTAATATTCAACCCAAATCTTAAGTTATTAAATATAAACTTAATATTAATATTAACGACATCATTTTAACAGACTTCTTCACATAAAATGTGAAATATGTTTTTAGATCATGTGGTTTTAATAGATAAAAATATAAATAAAAAATAGTTAAAAGATTTTAAATTAAAAATTAATTGAAAAAAATATGTAAAATTTGTCTCTTAAATCAATTAGAAACCAACTTAAAATTTTAAAGTATTAAGTGAAAACTCGATATCAATATTAAAGATAAATTTAAATAATTTTAATTAATTTATTAATTTTAGGATTCTCTAATAATGCTACCATTCAATTGTAAGTTGTTACAATGTTGATGATCCTAGAAATTTTTTGTTAATGATAATGAAGAGTCTGCGTGCTCCTCATAAAAGGCGGTTAAGAAAAGAAAATTAGCAAAGTCATTCTGATTCTTTTTTTTTTTTAACAATAAATTCGTTTCAATGTAAAAGAAAATTTGTAAAAAAAAAAAAATTACAAACTAAAGTTATCAATATGAAATTTTGATTTTTAAACTATAAAATTAATAATTAGCTAAATTTATCATTTCAAATAAGAAATATTTAATTTTTACCGAGGTAATAAAATTTTAATAAGCTTATAAATAAAGATAAAATCTTGTTTGTAAAGTGATAATATTTAATATAATTAAAATGAGATCTTAATTTTAAATAATAAAATTTTATTAAAATTAAAATATTGGCTTAATTTTGGGTGAGCCCTAAGCAACGACCCAATTTCCTAGAGAGCCATTAATAGTGCGTATGGGCAGTATTTTAAGAGAGAACCATTATTCTATTTCTGATATTCCTTCTCTTGTTTGATGGCTGCTTTCCATCTTCTTCAAAAGTTATAATCTTGAAATTTTAGACACAATATACGCTTCTTCGAAAGAGAGCGAGTGGTGATGGAGTTTACAAAATTCTTTCTGAAAAAGAGAGCTAGTTGAGGGAAAAGATACTTATTCCGAAATAATTTTAGAATTAAAATAAAAATGGTGTGCATTTAGAAGCGGGGGCCATTATATGAATAGTAGGCTTTGAATAGCTCAAATTCTTTTGTTTTGGTCCAATAAATGTACATGGGTTTAAGCTTGTTTGGGGCCCAGAAAAAACTTAAGGAGTTAGCCCAGTCCGAAACTGCTGTAGCTTTTTCGAATTAGACTCGACGGCAACCCCTAAAATTGATTTGCATTTTTGGTGTTTCGATTCTGCCAAGCGACTCTACATATAACAAGAAGAAGCCAAAATCCAGTAAATATTATTCAATATAAATCCTAAAGCGATTTATTTTTAAGAGTCTGTGAAAAATGTCGATGCATGGTTCAGGCACTCAACCATTTTACTGGACACCGCTTGAAATTATCATTCGACACAAATCCGCATCTATATCCGAGTTTCTTTTATATATATATAATTGATGGGCTACAAATATTAAGGTTAGGTGAGTGCTCATGGACATGGCAGCAAAATAGACATATTTGTTCTTTTGATTGGTTGCAATTGGTATCATAGAGATTAGCTCACCATTCATGAATAGAATTTTGCATTATTTTCGTGCAGAAAAAAAAAACAAAAAGAATATATATATATATATATATATATATCTATATCTGACAATATATGTGCCAGAAAAGATACTCCTGTCATCAGATGTATTTATTTTTTTTAATCCTGTACAGTTTGAAACAACACGAATTAATGATCCTAATGTTAAGCTTTTCATTTACTCTATGTAAAGACCATCTTTCACGATTTAGATTCAGTAAAAAGAGTTGTGTATATGGGAGAAAATTATTGATTCTAGAGCTGATCAGTATTGACTTAACAATATTCAGTAGCATATTTTAAGAGCACATGAAGAAGTAATGATGTTGACAAAAGCTTTTAGAGCGTTAAAATCCTGAAATTACTGAGTGTTGTCGCTCAAATCTATTATTTTATGTGAACTGAGTGGGTTGTGAGGGAACGGTCTGAGTTGTGCTAAAAACTAGGTATAAAGCTTTATAATTTGACTATGTTCTTGGTCATTAGAAACTGGTCTTAAAGACCTATAACACCTAATAATAAAGACACTATCATTTATATATTTTATCTATTAAAGCGGAAGCATATAAATAAGTAAAAAATTCATCTAAGTAATATAATAATGTAGAACAAGTTATTAAGAAATAAATAGAGAAAGGGGTAGAAGAAAAACACACAAAAAATTACGTAATTCGGCAACTTGTCTACGTTCACGGCAGATCAAGATCACACTCTTCTCTTATTATGAATCACAAGGCACTCACAAAGTATGTCTTTTATAAGAAAAATCACAAATAAAACTCTATTTCTCACTTTAAAAATTTTCTCTCATAAAGAACTATTAAGATCTCTTATTTATCATAAAAATTATCAAAATGTGTTTACAAACCAATTGATAGCATTTATATAGATTTTGAGACGACTTAAGTTTACCCTATACGTATGAGAGTCGTATTAATAAATTTTAGAGTAAATGGGAGATGAAATAAAATTTTTTTCTTATTTCGAGATACTATTTCTATCCTCGGCACCACGGAGCTGCACACAAACATTATCTTTATAAAAAATAATACTTATGCGAAAGAATGCTGAACTTCTTCCATCTTTCCTAGCAATTTTTCAAACATATTCTCCTTTTGCTATTACTTTATTCGATCGAGTTTGATACTTGGATTATGAATTTTGGTTTCTTTTTCTCCGAGAGAATTCAAATTTTAAGGACATGGGCAATGACCATAATTTGCTTTCCATAATGATTATTATAATGTGAAGGAAGGACAACTACTCCACAGCTAATGGTATCATGATCTCATCCAACCTCAACGAAATCAACGACCCAGATTATTGTTCTCCTTATCTGTTATTATTGGAGAATTCATACATCAATAATCATTATCACCACTATTGTTGTTCTAAAAAAAAAAACAAAAGAGAAAAAGAGAAATACATCATTGCTGAAGAGCAAGCTCGAATTAAAGACTCTCTCCAACCACAGTATCGTCATGATTGATCGAAAAGATGGCTGCTTTTAGCACTCAAAAATATAGTTGATGAACAAAAGAAGATTAGTTTCGAATATATCTTATTATTATCTTATGGGGAAAGGGATAGTATTGATTATATCGGGCGCGGGTTTTAGGTAAAATTTAGAGCCCACTTGTGACTTTTGTGTGATGTGGTTAGACATGATACATAATCAAGTTTGTTAGGTTAACAAAGGCCAAGAAATTTGAATAATATTACAATTTAATGCCTAATAATTTATTAACTTTTGATTGTTTATGTGACTTTTGTACTACTCAAACACTAAGTTTCAGGAATTTACGTTAATTTTTTAACAATTAATTGATTTTTGCAAGGATTTTGACAAGGAAAAAAATGATTTAAAAAACTAAGTATGTGCATGTACAGGAGAATGCATAATTGGCTAACTACATTCGTGGATTGAACATAATTCGTCGGTGAGGTGATGTGGCAAGTTTTATATGCAATTAAACAATAAATTAACAACACTAGAACTTTGATATGACCAAAGTGGGACACTTTTGAGACACTAAAGCTTGATTACGGAATAAAGTAGTTTCATGTGAATTGTTATTTGTTGTCATTTTTCTTTTGATTTTTAAAAGCAATATAGATGCTTCTCCTATCAGCTACCTGCCCTCTCCAATCACTTCACAAAGCTGTTTCTTTCCTCTTTCCTCTGACAAATTTGTCTTCTGCTAGAAATACACTATAATCTGCTTAAGATTAGATGCAGCTAAGGTGCTCAAATTATGGCATAACTATACTGCCGAATTGAACAATATTACAGATCGGAAAATGTCAAAAAAAAAAAAATAGTTGCCCCTCTCCTGCTTTTATGTTAAATATGTTTTACAAGTTACTCGATAGCTTAAATCATTGTGATGATGCAGGCCTTACTCTAGCTTTTTCTTCAGTACAAACAAATGATGGTTCATGAGATCAAAGTTAATCAGCCTGATAGTGATAACCAATTAATTAATTGTAGTTTTAAGGCATTGAGGGAAGTTTAAGGTAAAGCAATAACGACCTTGGATCAATAGTTGTGAAGAAAAGCATCCATCACTATAGCTAATTTATGAGATTGAGATTATAGCAGCTAGATTTATGCATTCAAATTTTAATTTATGATACGATTATGCACAATCTCAGTGAATTTGAAGTTTAAATTTTGCTTACAATTTAAATCGGTTAAGTCATGAATTAAGCCCTAATATCACGGGATGTTATGCTGGGGACATAAAGATATCCTCGATGTCACTCCAAAATTTTGCATAAAATTAAATCAGGATTTAAATTTTAAACCCACCGCAATAATTTGATAAGACAGGTTACATTTCACTTCAGTTCTCATTTATGTAAAGTCTCAATATACAAGTCGATGTGGGTTCATGAAAAATAAAAAAGAAAATGACATTTCAGAGAGTCAATATTCGAGAAATATGCTACCATATGTAGCATTAAGCTTATGATAGATATGAACAAGTTTAGGTAAAAAGAAAAAGTAAAAGAAAGAACATTAACATATATTTATACGACACTCTTGTGTTGGCTTTGGTGGAACACTAAGATTCCAATAAATCATCTAATAATTATACATCAATATGTACACAAAATATACGGTTGTAGGCAAAATTGACCGGATAAAACTTCCTTCTGATATTACAGCGTAATGCGTGCAATTTGACTGTATCTTCTGTCTTCAATTTGCCTTGTTTTGATTTCTTCAGCACATCGTAAGGTCCTCTCTATGTGGTAGCCTCCGCCTATGCTCACTTCCCTTTCAAGATGACAGCAATAGCTCTCAAAAACACTCACATTTACGTGCAATTTGAAACCCATCAAGAACAAGAAGTCAAGCTCCAACTTGTTCAACTCATTCGTTGTCAATCCCCCAACTCGAGCAAAGTAAGAGTTTCTGTAATTCCTGTTAATAAAAGAAATGACCCACATAACATTAGCACAATTCTATTTTTTTTTTTTGTGTAAAGGTAAGTTTTTATCATTGTTAGTTTAAAAATGTTAAATAAATAAACAAAGTTAACTTTTTGAGTTAAAAAAGAGTACTCACATGTCTTCCACATACTTAGAAGCCACCATAATTGTTGTGATGAGAAGTCTATGTACATTTCGTGCTTGGATTCTAAATCCGGGATTGGCCTGGCAAAACCGATCAATATAAACATATGCAACAACGTAAACTGACGGGCCAGCTCGAGTGTATCTGAAAATTCTCTCCAGATAAGATTGAATGCTCATATCTGGTATCTCGTAGCAATCAAAAACTCGAGTTCTCACATCTTTTGACAATGCCCATTTGCAGTTTCTGGCAATTCTTTGATTCCGAGCCATGGTTCTCTCAATGAGAGATGCAAGAACTGATATTACTAATGGGGTGTTTGAGTCATTTTGGTAAGAGTACGAGTATACATCTGACCGGAGCTTTCTTGGAGAGATTATAAGGGAAGATGAAGCTGCTGCCATTAGTGAGATCAGAAGCTGAAAAAGAGAGATTGGCTTGACGATTTTGGTAAATGAAGGTTTTGAGAAAGATTTTGAGTTTGATGCTAAATAAAGAGAGCAGGCGGGGATACTAAAGCTGTGGGGTATTGTTATGAAAGGTGAGGTTTTATAAGGATTTATGTACACTAGCTAGGGTCTAGGTGGAATTGAGTAGGTACTCTAAAAGAAACTTTGTAATTAAAAATATGGGCTAATATTTTAATTACAAATACCTGGTTGACATATACTCAGCTATGGCAATTAAGCAAGAGAAACAACATTGGTTTGGGCCAAATGGAAGGTGAGTGGGAGCAAAGATGATATCAAATTACAAACAAGAAGATTTGAGTGTGCCTCCTCTTTGTAAAACCTAAGTACAAACAAACACAGCTAAGCTTATACTATTTAAACAATAAATCTTATTAACAATTTACCAAAAACAACGAACAAAAAAATAAGGTCGCCGACAGTGTGCTGAAGGGCAAGAGTGGGCATGAAAGAAATTCATCGGGTGGTAGGGTCGCAGGTTGGTGTTTCTAGGACCCACATTTAAGTTGACGGCATTAATATTACAAGTTTTCTGCCTCAAGATTCGTGTCATCAGTCATGTGAAGTTTCCAAGTGAAACTAGTTACTCACGTGCGATAGGCTCATCAAAATCATCTATTGGCTTGCAACTTGCAGCATCTGCTGTTAATGTACTCATTTCGACAAATATCATCATATTATTTTTCGATAAATCCATCTCGTCTCGCCCTGTTCATTTAAGATTTGATCGATGCTGGCAAATAAAAGCAATATTGTCTCAGTGGTGCACAATCATGTGAACCTGCTGAATGCTAAATTCAGTTGAGAGAATTGTCAATCTTCTTTTATCACATAAAATTGACGCAACTTCTCGCCGCTGACGTGAAAACAACACCACATCAAACTAAAATCTTGTAAGTAGATCCCGATTTGCTTAGTCGAGTCTCCTCATTTAAGATTGCCAATGAAGTGGACCAAATAGAGAGCATGTTGTGTACATGAATGTACCCACTTCGTACTGATCACTGTTACCGTAAAAATAAAATAAAAACCTGAAACCACTTATCTACTAAAATGACTGATCAATTTTCTGAAACGCTGTAGGTCCACCGAAAAATAAATAAAATATCTTTTAAGTGTATATTGTCCAGAAGTTTCAGTGTCTTGTTGCAATCTTTAGATCTGTTTGTCTGTTAGGTAATTTACTTTTATTCGTATCAAATATTTATTGATTATGTGAACCGACACTTTTAATTGGGCATCTTTAGATTCCACCGCATTCCTAGCCCAAAAATGTGGTGTGCAAAAGAGAATAGAGAATTAAATTAATGAGCCCAAACTGAAGATTTGTTTTTTCACAACTTGAACATTCAGGCTCAAGATCCAATGGGGGCCTGATAAAACTAGTAGCTCTCGAGCTCTGCTGATTTGATATAATATTTTCCTTAGCATTATTGCGTTGTTTTACCTCTCAAGTTCGCGTTCTTCTACTCCATTTTCCCGGAGACGAGTATTTTGGGTTTTGATTTGATTTTATTTTTTTTGGGTTTATACTACTATAGTTATTTAATTAAGTAGAATTATCATTTTAGTATTTAAGGTTTAATTGAATAATTATTAGTTGTTATATATATTTTTTTCAAATATCTAATTTAGTCCTTGTTAAAAAATAGTATTTGAAGTATATTTTTTTAAAAGGGTAAAATAAATTAATATGCTTAATCATGAAAAATAGTTTCATATTTGATCAAATTTATCTTATTATTCTTAAATAATTTAACTTTATATGTTTTTTTTAAGATAAAGACTAATTGAGATGTTTTTTAAAAATATATATACAAATTAATTAAATAATTTAATTAAGATTTAAGGACTAAGCTAATTGTTACCCCTTATAAATTTGGGCCTACAAAGGCTTGAGAGGGCCAAATCCAATTTAAAGAAGTATAAGAGTTGATATCCCTAGCTCAACACAGATAAAGTGGGGGTTAAGTTGGAGGAGATGATAACTGTCTGTGCTGAGGTAGAAAGTAAGTTGTCGGAGTTCGAGCACAAAAAAAGACTGGTTGAGCAAAAGACGACTAACTCTCTGGCTGTGGCAGGGAGCCGTATCGCCTGACACACCATAATGAAGAATTCGAAACATAGCTTGCTGCTGCTCTGTAGGAGAGAGAGCTGATCGAATAGAGCAGGAATTTCTTGGCGGCTCAACTTGAGCAGCAGATGAATCACTACTTTGTTGGTCATGATGAAGGCTTCTGTCGAGGAGCGATGAAGGGGTTCCCGATGTCGATCAACCTTTTCGATGAGCATTACCCAACCATTAACCTCCAGTGGTTGTGGTAGTTGAACAACTTTCATCAAAGTAAAAGGTTTGTGTTCGGCCTAAAATTGTTACTAAATCAAACCAGACCTTCAAATACTTGTTGAAATCAAACAATCATAATTCGACTTATAAAACCCTCCTTAAATACATATAAATACTCTTTAAACAAGATGAAGAGTTCTTATTGTTAATTATTGGAGACCCACCCTTGGCACATCATCGTTAAGTTCTAAATACATGAATGATGAGTCTCTTTTTTTTATATAAAAAAAAATATTAGATTACCAAGGACTCTCCGTATATTTTTTTTCTATAAGACCAAATACTCCTTATCAAGCTTGATTACTTCTTAATAGGATGAGCACCAACTAATACTATGAAAACAACTCCAAATAGTAAAAAAAATGAGTAAAATGCAACATTTAAAGATAAACCAAATGTACCCTCAAAGAGAGTCTAAAGAGGATTATAACTCCAAAAGAATAAAGAGCTTACGAGACCCACAACTACACACAACTATATAGATAAGGGGAATCCCAAATGTAGGAGGTAATATTTTTTCTTTAAAAAAAATATCCTTTTTCTATTTATTATTTCTCTTAACGCACTATTAACTTTACTTAAGTATCGAATGATTTTCATTATAATCACCACCGACTAATCTTAACTAATTATTCTCTTGCAATATTAGATATTTTAGCTATCAAAGATAATTTTAAGGAGAACAGCAACATTTGGTTCACCATAATCATTTTTATTGGGAGTAAATTTAATCATTGACCGAAGATCTTGATATTTATTCCCAATTTGACTAAAAACCCAAAATCAAAATCAATACTAATAATTTGTTTTTAACTAAATACAAAGATCTCGTGCGAACTTAAAATCTCATTTAAATGGTAAATGTGATATCGTTGTTATCATACATTGCTATGTAGATCTACCATATTCTTGATTAGGTCAATTTTGTTTGTAACAGAGAATTATCCACCCCTTAATAAAGTCGAGAATACTAAGTTCACTCAATGTGGTATGTAAAACAGGCCTAATCCAGTTGTTACAAGATGCAAAAAAAGCAGACTCAGGCAAAGCCTTTTCTTAAGCCCAATAAAGTTCTGAAACTTTTTGGGATTGGTCCACGGAGGCCTTTCTATTTCATTCCCATTTCACTTGTTTGAAGTTTATACTAATGATCTAGGACCTTCCAGCTGTGCCTAAAGCTGCTCAATTGACGAGGTAAGACATTGACATTGCATAACACAAATAGTGTGGTTATGAAAAAACCATGACCCTGGAAAATTCTTTTCAAGAGTTGTTGAAAATGGCTACCCTGCTAAAAATCATAGATGGTCCAAAGGGCATCTCCCACAGGGGCCAACCTTTTTAAGGGCATGGGGTCGTGGCTCTCCTAGCTCAATTTTTTTTATAAAAAAATATATGTATTTTTTATAATTTAGTCTTCAAAATTTTAAAATTGATATCAAAATTTTAATATAATTAAATATAAATCTAATATAACTTTTACTTTTAACATTTGCCCTCACCTTAAATTTTTGATCCTGCGCTGTTCCAACACAACACAGTCCACACTCAATATTAGGCGCTGGTCCTGCAAATCCAATTGGCAAATTTACGTAGTCTTATTAGCACTCGATACTTAAAAAAAAAAAGAATGAATGTGACAAAATTTTGATTTGAGACATGCATATCAACTTCAAACGGATGCATGAAACGCCTTTTGGACCAATGAGAAACGGCTGTAGACGATGATGATTCTAACCTTTAAGAATTTCTACTTCCTCTTTATGCTATCTTCCTCTTTTTCACTTTATCAATTTTTTATTATTTTTTTCCAGGTAGGAATCAATCCTATTACCATCCGCGACAAAATCGGCATTTGCCCTTTACCTAATTATGGGTTTAAGAACTTAGGACAAATGAAAAGTTATGGCTTCCTAATCCTATGAAAATAGAAATTCTATTTTTATTCTCCATTGTTTATTTTAATTTTTTTTATGTTTAATTTCATTCAGTTTCCAGTTCTGAGTTATATATCTAATTAATAAGGGCAGACCTAAAATTATATATAAACGTAGGAGGTTAAGATGTTTAAAGGGTTGTAAGTATATATAATAATTAGTAAAGGATTAAAATGTCAAAATTAAAAAGTAACCAGAATTAGAGTATAAAATCTCAATTATTAAAAAAAAATTGTGAGATTTGGGTTTTGTCCCTCAAACTAAAACATAATTTCGCCCTTACTAATTAATATTAATCTATATGAACATTCTAAATCTTATTTTATTTTTGAACGTATATATAATTTTTTTTTAAAATTATCTGAGTTGTTTATTCTTTTTGGTCCATATATAAATTATGGCTGAAATAAATCCACACAACTCAAATCGAGGAATTAAATCGTCCAAATGTTACGTTTCATGCATGATAATGCATATGCAATGATTAAATGCTGTGGGTATACAAATATATAAAGCAGTACGAAGACAAGTAACAAAGGGACAAACATTTCCTGTCAAGAGAAAATTCAGATTTTCAAACATACAAGCAAGCATTGAAAGCATGTGGTGATCTCAACGTCCAAGCGTTTCCTTTGATTTCCAATCATACATTTTGCTTTGCTATATATCTATCTTATCTTTTATAAATAAATAAATAAAACACACACACACACAAATTGTTGATAGCTTTCATATTCAAATGTGAACAAAAATATTGTACGTTATAACATGGATAGTTCATCATGTTTTAACTAGTTGATTGGCCATTTTTGAGACTTACAGATGCCTATTTAGATTTGTAAGCGAGGAAAGAGCACCAAATGAAGGCCGAAAAAAATAAATGGAGTGGCATAAAATTTGTTTCAATAATTCAACAGTACTTGCGGGATGCAAGCCTTAATCAATTAGATGGTGGTAGACCTAAGTTCTTTTTGTTTTTATATTGAGAATATATAGAAACCAGATTTTGTCTGTCGATGATATATTTTTTTTCTTTTTTCATACAAAGCAAATCAATTTAGATTCTTCTTACATTTCACTTATGATTCTCATTTATCCGAGAAAATAAGTTGGTGTCAATAATTAATGATGTTCTTACGTATATTATGGACAGTTGTTGCCATATCTTGTTGAATTGATTCCGAACACAATAATTTCTTTGTTCAACTTGTTTAAAAGAAAAGAGGCTAAATTCAATAATCAATAGAAGAAAAATACAATCGTAATTATATTAAGTGTTATTTGTAAACCATTTACATGCAGCGATTGTGTCGATCGCAAATGATGCCAGCACTCAGCCTCGTGGCGACATCATAATTCAATTAGTTGACAAATGAGCAACCAATCATTCACGTGTTCGTCTTTTAGCAAACACTGCATGCTATATGTCTCTGTGGACACCCACTCCACTTTAATTTGACAAGAACGCGCCTGCCTTTGACTCTTCAACCAACAAAACAACTAAGTTATGGATCTCTCCGGCTCAGATAGTTTGTTCATTCTCTCATTGTTTTTCAACCGTTGAATTTATCATTTACTGTAGTGTAAAAATTTAAAGATTCAAAATTAATGATTACCAATTCGAGTTAATTTTGAGTTAGAAAGTTGATACACGAATCCATTCGATTTCTAAAAAAGAATACTAATTTTTAACTTTTCGAAAATTTCTTTATCGGTAGTTGTGAATGATTAATTTTTTTTTAATCTTTTCAACCTTAATTCCGTAAGAATAAGTTAAAAAGATTAAAACATAAAATCATCTAATTTGATTCATTTTATTCTCAATAGCCATAATAAAAAAAAACGTAATGAATGAATAAAAGAAGTATAAATAAAAAGTTAGAAGTAAGGAAGAACGTAAAACTATAAAAAGTTGTAAATGCTTAACATTAGAAATTTTATGTCGCGGCGCCAATTTCAGAAGAACTAACGTCTCATGTTAGTTTGAAACGCCCTAATTTTTTAATTAAGTTGCAAAAAAACTTTAATATTGGCTTCAAAATGCTCTAGTATTGGTTAACTCACATTAATACCCCAAGATTGTATGTTCTGTAGCGTTGCCTATTTGAAAAGAAATTCAATTTTAGTTCAAATTGCTAGTTAAGTTGGTTTTGAATTTTTTAAACATGTGAACTCTTATTTAAATTAGATTTATAATTTTTAGAGTTATTATTAAAATTATCTAAAACTTTTGTAACTCATCAAGCATCAAATTAGTACAAGAGAAAAAATAGAGTTTAGATCACACTCGAGTGTTTTGAGCACACAATATAATATGGTATAAATTATTGGTAGCTCTTGAATATTTGAGTATTCTTTATATCTTTCGTGAAATTCTTCATATACAAAAAAACTAAATAAAAAAATTAGGATTCTCAAATTTACTATAGACGTATGTGATTTTGTCGAACCACATAAATTAGTGTATTTTCTTTGTTTTCTTAGTTGTTTATCTTTTTATTTGATTAATTTATTTTTTATTTTTAGTGTTTGTTAGTGAAAACTTTTACAAATATTAAGAGTATTTTAGAGTGAAAACTAAAATATCGCAACAAGTGGTTTATTCCCATGATTGTTAAAATTCTATGTTACATTGATTACTGAAGCATGGGAATTGAGAGGAAGCGACCCTCCATAATGTGTGTGTGTGTGTGTATATATTGATATAATATATTTATTTTTCCAACAACAAATAACATACTCATGGTTCTAAATCCTGAAAAGAGAGTTACAAAGAAGATATTATATAGGTTGTAAATTTAATTATACAAACTTTTTAAGAGATCGTACAACCAAAGAGGCAATATTTTTTGCCCCAAAGGCACCTGTTCAAGCTCTTTGGTTACTGGAGGTACAAAATATTGAAAGATATTTTTGGCATCAAACATCTAGTGCCTACACGCTTGCAAGCAATCATGTTAAACTTTGGCGACTGATTGCACTAATGACCGCGCGCGAGTAGACGATTCCAAATTAATAATAGCCGACGACAATTGTCTATGGCTGTAGTCATTAGTATTAAAATGTAACGAGCAATATTCGGTGACGATACTTAGCTCTTAGAACTTGAAGTTGGAGGTTGTTGCAGCTGCTGATACATTGCAGCCAATCTGCAATAAGCTTCCATGTTCATCGGCTGAAACAAATTAATAATTAGTTAACATTTCTATCATTTTGATAAACAATGTATTATATTGTGGAAACTGTAATTACATGATCATGATTCATGTCACATAACTACGTACGTTCATATAGAACAGAAGATGACACCCATATATATAACGCGACGTACCTGTGGCTGGCAGGCGAGAAATGTGGATAGAGGGTCTGTCATCACTGTTCCCGAGGAAACTTGTAATCGGTCACCTGATGATCCATCCCACGGAGCCATAGTCATGAAAGGATTAGGAAGAACCGGCGGCATACCGGGGATGTTAGAGCGGTTCATGGTGCTCATGTCCATGACACCCAGGCCCATGCCCACGCCCATTCCCATCCCCATGCCCATTGGGGCCATCATCGACATCTGGAGTTGTTGTTGCATTGCCATTGGCAACATCATGTGTGGCATATTCATTCTACTCATCATTTGAACTTGAGCTTGCAATTGTTTCAGATATTCGATCACTTCATCTAGCATTGAGGCTTTGTCAGTCTGTAAACACACAAAATCAAAATGTTTATCAATGATCCGTACACTTTAGACGCCAAACATATAATAAATTTTTCATAAGAAATCAGGGCTTAGTTTTTGGTCCCATAGATAAATGTTATCGTATGCATGCAAATCACAGCAGGTTCTAGTTTCAACATTCACTCTATCTACCCGCATATAATTATCTTGGCGGGCAGTAGTTAAAATTTTAAAGAGGTTTAGGTGTAGATAGTAAATGACTCTACAGGTTTACATTATCTATAACATTGACTGATTGCAATTTACAGAGCCTGATGCAATTTATTCTGTATTTTGGGACCAAGGTCTCTTTTTTTTTTTTTTTATCCAAACTCGTAAGACATTTAAATCACTGTAAATTCCCTTGTAATATTAGAGCGTGATGAGAACTCCCTTTATGCAATCATGAGAAAGAATCTGAATGAAAGTCTGTAATCCAAAGTGAAGAAGGAGTGATATAAGGGAAAAAAAAGAAAACACAAGGGCAGCAAGGGCCTACAATTAGAGGCCATTTATGTGGTGGCATGTGATTGTCTCCATACCCAACAACTTTCTGTCAACTTGTCTTGACGGCAGCATTGGAATTGGTTTTGCGGACTAGGATTATCGGATCTGTCCCAAAATGTCTACAGCCATTTGAAATGCAAAGATAGTTTTGGACCACATTTACAACCAGCACCTTGTGCCGCTCTTCATTTCAAGTGCTCAAGGCTAAGGGGTTTAAAGTTCTAAGGGCTTTTAACAATGAGCCAAAACATCCTAACAGATACGAATGAATTTAATATATGAATAAGCAATGATGGTGAGCTTTCACCTAACTTTCGATGTCATGAATACCAAGTAACGAGAATAATGTTAAAAGATTATAATCTTTCGTCCAAAGATAGAAGATGAAAAGAGCATATACATAAGGATAAGGCCTCGGTCAGATATTCATATTTCTTGGCTCGCGCTTAAATTTGAGAAATGTGATAGTGAAGTGAGGAAAACTTTTTAGGAAAGTGATTATTCATTTGCTACTTGTTACTTCTCTTTCATTATACATTATCATACCGGCGCAAAGATGTATGGGTCCCCTTTAGCAATGTCACTTTTGTAAATTATTTGAGAAATACGATAAAAAAAGGAATATTTATTTATTTATTATATATATATATATATATATATAGAGAGAGAGAGAGAGAGAAAAACTATGTAAGCAACTAATTAATCTCCATAATTATCATACTAAAAAATCAACTGTTAATTTAATGTAGATGTTTACTCTTATTAAAAGAATAATGTTCTATACATCTTAAATGGTATTTTAAATTTTTCTATCTTAAATTATGTGTTAAGTAATTATTGGATGACAAAATGGCATAATAAATAATTTTAAAATTTATACTATTTTACCAATAAATAATTATTTGACATATCAATTTAAAATAAAAAATTTAGAATATAATTTTAAAAAAAAATAGCATTCCTCTTATTAAAATAATAAGTCTATTTATCCTGAACTCTATAACCCGAATACTTTTCTAATTCGTGCATTACACGTGATTTGTTAAAAAAAATGATTTGTGTTCCATCTTTTTTACTTTTACAAATAATTATTGAAGTTGAAGTTGCTCTCGTTAACAAATAAATGAGTCCTGTTATTATATACCTCTTGTGCATTCTTTAGTTGAAACAAGCAATGATCTATAGTAAACAATCTGCTAAAACAAGGCCATTAATATTAGGCACAAAACAAACTTTATTACCATTACCCATTAGGCATTCATTTTTTTTTTAAAAGATAAAAGTACAATATTTTATATAAAAATATAAAAATCATTCATTTTACAATACATTCCTTTTAATTTTTTTCACATGTCCAAAATTTCATTACATTATAAATATTTTATACATTATATTTTAATTTGTAATAAAATATTTATAATGTTTAATAAAATTTTTGGGTATGTGAAAAAAAATTAAAATGAATGTACAGAATCACTTTTATATTTATATATAAAATATTGTATTTTTATCTTAAAATAGGTAATGAGAGTAAAGTTTGTTTAACCCAGTATTAGTGGCCTTGTTTGAGCTCTACTATAAATCATTGTTTGTTTCATCTAAAAATTGCAGAAAGGACAGGAATAATAGAATTGATTTATTTGCTATTGAGAGTGGGAGCAGCTTCAACTTCAATAATTAATTGTGGAAGCCAAAAAGATAAAACAAAAAAATATTTTTTTAACAAACCACGTGCAATGCACATATTCGGACTATAGAGTTCAAGATGAATAGACTTTTTTTAAAAATTTAAATATTATTAATTAAAAATCAAAGATATTATAAAATTATTGCTTTAGAGGCAGACAATTATTTAGACTAACATAAATTTTATACTTACTGACAAGTGTTCAAACTTAACCATCTTATTAAAAAAAAAAAGAAAATTAGACCCTATAACTAAGATCAAGTCATTGATGACACATCAATCCTTTTAAAGAAGAACCTATTACTCTCTTATTGAAGGACTAAACTTCCCTCCTATTAAGGAACCGAATAAACTTATTGTCATTAAAAAGTAAAAAAGAATTGGAATCAACGGAGGTTGCAATAATGGAGGACTGACTACTAAATGGAAGGATTGATTAAGAAAGTGTCTATGACTATAATTTTAGGGTTTTAAATGAATTCACCATAAAAATGACAGAGAAAAAGTAGCAAGTCAAACTTCGTACCTTGCTGGAATTAGGGACCAACTTTTGCAGTGTCTTCATCCTTTGGTTGATCTTATCTCTCCTTTTCTGGAAGTTAAGTAATAGTGCTGTTAGATGTTGTAAATTGATGGTACTATTTATGCAATTTCTTACATGAAACTGGTACTACTAGTACAAAACATCAAAATAACTAAGCATGGGCAAGTTAATTCTTATTCCCAAAAAAGGTGAGATAACAGTCAACCCACATAAGAAATATTAAATCATAATAAAATTATGCCCAAATAAAGTGTGTAAAATAGTTCCCCCAGACATAATTTAAATAGTCGTAAATACACTTTGCGTTCGTCATCACTTAAAAAATTTAGTTTAAATAAGGATAAATACTAATAATTAGTATTTAGTGAGTAAAATTTCATCTCCCCATCTACTTTTTTTTTATTTTTAGTGAGTAAAATTTCATCTCCCCATCTACTTTTTTTTTATTAAAAAAAAAAAGAAGAATGTGTAATGCAGCCAACCCATTTTGGAATGAATCTCCCAACCCAATCCAATCATTAGCACCTTTCGTGTTCTATTTTTCTATTCTCTAACTAATAAACTCAATCAATTGTTCATAATATGTGTATATATATATATATATGTTTATATATTTATTCGTACATAAAATAAACATTGTATAACTTTTAAAAAAACTATGAAATATGTTTTTAATTTTAATAATGAAACAGGTTTTAGATAGACATACACGTTCAGACTGGTTATGTATGGCAGCAGCTCTACTCCTCTTAGTTGAAATCGAAGATTTTCCAGTTCCTTTCTTCTTGTCACCATCATCTCCTGCCTCCCTCTTTAAAAAAATAAGACAACATGTAAATAAAATAAAATAAAATGAATAATGAGATTAAATGAGTAACTACAAGATATTTAGCATAATAGAATTTACCGGAGATCTACTGTGACAAACAGAATCATGATCATCGGCAGTGGTAGTCTTAGTGCCATGTTTGTCAGAGCTGGTGTTTTCGGGCGAACCCATTGAAGTAGAGGTGAAACCCACACCCATTTCCATATCATACGTGTCGTGAGTCACATGCTGGCTTTCTCTCGCAAACGTGGCGCTACCGCTCACGCTATAGTCCCTGCCGCTCCATTCCGGCCCCAAGGGCATAAGCGCCGCCTTCGTGCGTTTACCAGTCAGGAGGGGTTCCTCATCCTTATTATTAGTGGCGGCTGGCACGCTGCACGAGCCAACACGAGTTGAGCAATCCACCACGCACGTGCCGCCGAGCCCTGGGACAGGGTCCATCACGTGCTTGGTTCGGTCTTCGGACCGGTTTGAGCATGGAACCAAAGCGTCCATGGTCATGGTGGCCGAGGCGGCGGCGGCGGCTGCAGCACGTTGTTGGCTGAACCACGGCGCCAGGTCATCGGTGCTGCCGCTGTTAAAAGGTGGCTTGCGTTGGGGTAAGCCAGTGGCTTGGTTGACTATGGACTCCAGGGTGCCACTGGCGCGTGGCTTCTCCCACGTGCACTTGGAATGAGAAGTAGCAGCCACGGATTTGGACGGCACGCGCGGTGGCCCTAAACCGTGCATGGCTAGTTGGCCGTTCTCCCAAGTTAGCTCTGCTACTTCGTAATCTACCCTGCACCAAGTATAATAAGATCCATTAACACGACAAATATTATATTTATTATTACAAATACGAAAAAGAGATTGAAACTTTCTAACACCAGTAATTAAAATAATTAAATTAAAATAAAATGAAAATATGTGCAAGAGAGAGAAGAGATAATACATGGGCACGTCCGGGGCAGTGGAGCGGGAGCGATGTGGGATTCGACCAGAAGTGGGATTATCTTCTAGATCCCAACTAGGAACACACTGACTCATATTGAGAATAGTCGTTGCTTTTTAACTTTGGTTGTTTTGTTGAGTTGAGATAAACGTGAGTGTTATTAGTATTAAAATATATGATTATAACAGATTATTTATTCTCCAAAACGATTTTCATGTTTAGGGAAGAGGGAGTTTTGAGTCTTCTTCTGCTGTTGTGTTTCATGTGGAAATGAAGTCAATATGGCATGGACTTTGTTTATGGAGATAAGAATTTGGAGTATGTGTGGGAGAAAGGGAGAGAGAAACATGGGATTGAGAAGGGAGACAGAGAAAGGATGAGAAAGAGACTATGGTCCATGTCGAGTGAAAATTGAATGGAGGAGTTTCAAGCAAAACAATATTGAGTGTTTAATGATATCGAACTACTAACGTCCATGGCAAAATTAAAGAACCGACGAAAGTATTCTTCATTGACATCAATGATGAAATCACTTCTTTAAAATTACAAAAAATAAATAAATAAATAGAGAGAGAGAAAAAAAAATTATCATGAGACGACCATAAAACACATAAATAAAACGACAGAAATATCAGCATCAGAAAAAGAAAATTTTGCTTTTAAAGAAATTATATCGATGGATGTTTGCTTCTAAAAAATACAGTGGTAGTATTAAATAATAATTTAAAAAATAAATAAATAATAGACAGCCGAAATGTGAATTGAATTCTAATAATAATATCAAGTGAATTGTGGCGCGAGAATGAAGGGGATAAATACATAATAATTACGCGGACCCCACCCGTGCAGTATCGTTTATACGGATACGATTGAAGCAAAATCTTCCACGAACGCGCGAGGGGAAGTGAAATCTTTGGAACTGAAGTATGACGTGGATAGCTGCACGCGTGTAAGCAATTTAACACCAAATATAATCGAGCTCCAGACACGCTGGTGTTAGCTTCATCACATGATCAGCAAAGGCTCAAACCCATTTGGAATTTTCTAACGAGTACGACAACGTTTTGCTTGCCCATGTTTGTTTCCCCTTCCCTCTGCTTGATTTTCTAATTACAACACTTTCATTTATCAACCATACAAATTTATTATCGAAACAGGAAATTTTGTTTTTATGGTAAGTTGCAACGTAACTGTGCAGCACCCACCGGATAAGGTGGGATGAATCAATTAACGAGCGCCGTTTGGTTATTTTAAAATTGTTATATATTTCGTAGTGCAATGTTATGAGACTTGAGGATTGTCTACATACACACGGGGATATTAACACTGTTATTCCCTGATGTTGGTATAAATTACATTTTAATAATAGTTGTGATTTTAATTACATTATTCTTTTTTTACTTAATAAAAAAAATTAAAATATTCTAAATTTTTAAGATATTTTAATTATTTATATAACTAAAATATAAAGATGTATTGCCTTTTCAATTAAATAAAAGGGTAACAGTATATTTAAAATTAAAGTTACTATTAAAATATAATTTATGTCAAATTCAAGGGGTAACAATGTTAATACCCCACATACACTCTCATATTAATAATTGATATTTTATTTTTAAAATAATAATATTAAATTTATAAAATTGAGGTACAAATTTCGTATGTCAATTAACATGTATGATTGTGTAAAATATATTTATAATGACACATATGTTTAATATAACTATAATTAATATTCATACTCATGTGATTATAACTCAAGATTTATCATATTAAATTATTAGTATGGATGTTGACAAAAATATACTTAAAGAATTATTAGTCATTAAAATATAGATATCAACAATCTTAAATAAGAACCAAGAATATAATGATCTTTCATAGTTAAATTTATATATTATTGCTCAGTATGATCTATCTGTAATAGAAAATAAAAAGAAGAGTGTTACATCAAACGATTAACTTATGGATCACAACCCAAAAAAGATTTTTATATAATAGGTTAAATTATAATCCTATTAATTCATCTATTGCAATACACGGATTAGGTGTTTTAGCACAAATATTGGTAGACACAATTAAGAATTATCAAATTAAGAATAATGTTGTATTTTCTAAATGTTATCTCAAATTTTTTTAATTGTGATGTCAAGTAATTATTGAGTAGTTAAATAATATAATTTTTAAAATTATTCATTATATCATTTTATCACCTACTAGTTTATTGACATATTAATTCAGATATGAATTTTGTTATAACAAGTAGAAAGTATAACATTATTCATTAAATTAATTTGATATTCACATTAATTAATTTAAGAGGTATTCTTTTAATTATGTTGACTCCAACTATTCATTAGTTGACGACAAGGGCATGAACTATAATTTAAAATTTAAAGGGTTGAATGTTAAAGTAGAAAATTATATGAGGTTATGGTGTAATTATATAAGAATCCAAGTGTAAGGGAGGTGGATCACAAAAATACTTATTTGAAAGAATAAAACGAGAAATACATCTTAACCCTTAAAGTTTTGCGAAAGAAAAATGTAGACCTTCAAATTTTAAAAATCTTAAATAACAAAATTTGTTAAAGTAATGAAAAATCTATTAAATTGATAAAAGTATGATTATACTTATATTATGATCGAAAATAAATAAATTCAATCAAATGCTAATAAGAGAGTTTGAATCTTTAATCTAATTATAAAAAAATCAACATTATAACTAATAAAACTATTTCAACATTTTGGTTATATATAAATATGAGTTTGTAAATTTATTAACATATTGTCATCAACTAAATTATTCAAAAAAAAATTGTTTAATTGATAATGTTGACCAATGTTAACCATAATTTGATAGATGTTGACTAATCATTGACCCCGTTGTCGACGTTGATTAATAGTGACTACTTTGACCACTGTTTGATTGGCATTAATAGTCGTTAATTGTAATTCACCAATTGTTGATCATATTAGTTGTCATTAATCGCATTGACCAGTGTTTTTTGATCAAAACACGATTGATGTTTATTTTTTATTTTTATATTGATTTTAATAATTTGTATTACTTAATAGAGATGTAAATGAAAATTTTAAAAATTGTATGTTAATTTTTAAATTTTGTAGAGTTTATATGTTATTTTTTTAATAAAATTATTAAAGATTAATTTTTGTTTCTAAGGATTGATGGGAAAGGGAAAAAAAAAAGGTTGCCCTACAAATTGATTATTCACAACAAGTTGCATAAATTCAATTTAGTTAATTTATATAGTTAGATTTAGTAAATATTCGCATATTAAGATATGATAACTGAGTGAATATTAGTAGATTCCATTGCTAAAATCCTAAATCCCAGGTTGTCAAGTCAATTTAAATGAATTGAAAGAGACTCGTTTTTATATTTAATATGATAGATATTTATATTTTAAAAATAATAGTTTGATCCCTTGGACACGTCATACAATGTAATTAGGCCAGGCTTCCAATCTTTAATACCACCAGGCTTGTTTATATGCATAATGTCTAATTTCGATCGGATGTTGATATTTTTATGTCATATTTTATGTAATAATACTCTATTTTCTTTCTTCTGTTTTTTGTTAGAGAATTATGATTTTAACCTTATGTGAAATAATTAATTAAAAAATTAAAATTAAAATTAATTTAATTTTCTAAATTATTTTAAAATTTCTGCTACCATATAAGACCTTTAGCTTTCTTTAACCCTTTATTAAATTAAAATATTTTAATTCATAAAATATATATTTTTTAAACAGTGGAGGAAAAAGATATAAATAGAAATGTTTTAAGAGAAGAAAAAATAAAATTTATATTAATGGTGTATTTTTTATCAAAATTTTAATTCATAAAAACCCATATACCATGAATTTGTTTTATAAATTTCTAATAAAAAAACTATTTATAAAGATTAATTTATAATAAATTAGCAAAATTAGAGTTTTATTTTGTATTATGTTAACTCAAATTCTATTACACAAGACGTTAGTTGAAAAAAAATCATCATTTGTATCGACCACTAAATTCTGATTGGTTAGTCCTCATGGCCCATGGGTTTTCTAGTTGCGTAATATCTATTTATTTTCTCCTAAATTCTCAAGTTTTAGTCACGAGGCGAAGAAACCAATAGTCAATTGGACTCTTGGGTACAGACCCGTCGCCTGTCAACAAACTTCAATATTCGTATCGTTTTCCCTTCAAAAGAAAAATAAATAAATAAATAAAACGAACAAAACGCACGGAGACGTTGTCGTTTTATGACGCCGGTGCCTCCGTCACCTTTTATTCTCTCCTAAAACATTCACCGTTGCAATGACGAAGGGCAGGCAATTTCTCTCTGCCCGTGGCCGTCGTTGTATTGGCCATATTTTACATGTACTTTTCCACTGTCTTCATTTTCATTGACTGTTGGTTCGGGCTCATGTCCTCCCCCGGTTTGATGAACGCCATCGTTTTCACTGCCGTGGCTCTCATGTGTGCATTCAATCACGCCATCGCTATCTAGAGGGATCTGGGTTGGGTCTCCGCCAATTACATGCTTGATGTTGAAGATGACCAAAACCCTATGCACGAGATCAAGCGTAAGGGAGGAGACTTGAGGTATTGTCAAAGGTGTTCTCTCGATAAACCTCCTCGTGCTCATCATTGCCGTGTTTGCAAAATATGTGTTTTGCGAATGGATCACCACAGCATTTGGATAAATAATTGCATCGGCCATGCAAACTATAAGGTCTTCTTCATCTTTGTTGTGTATGTTGTGGTTGCATGCATCTACTCTCTGGTTTTGCTTGTGGGTAGTATAACTAATGATGCTTCAGAGGATGAGCAGCAAAGTGAGGATCTTACAGAACTGTTTATGTCATTTCTGGACTGTTGCTAGTCCCCTTAAGTCTGGAACTAAGTGTTCTTCTGGGCTGGTATATATACCTGATTATGCACAACAAAACAACAATAGAGAACCGTGAGGAAGTAAGAGCTTTGTGATTGCAGGGTGTCGAAATGTAATCGATTTCTATAATTATTTAGAAAATGTTAAAAAAATATATTGTAATAAAGTCTAAAGATTAATTAAATTAAAATTTTATAATATCTATAATTATATAATAAGTCAAATGTGTATAAAAAAAATCTGTAATAAGTCAAAATATCCGGTGCTAGCTGATATTACAAGAATACGTGTGGTTAATTTTTCACACATAAGTAAGTTAAGAAATGTATAAATAGAGGTGTATTTGTAACAATGAGCAAGAATCAAATTATTGTATCAAATATGTAATCATAAAAGGTTTTATTCTATATTATCCTCCTCGTATCAATCAAATATCATGGTTGTCCATAGAATATAACCTTTATCACAAATACTATTTTATTATATAATCATCAATTGTAATACATAACCAAAGTTATCCAATAGTGATAACACACCCTATTATTCTCACAGTATCAAAACCAAAATTATTATCAATGATATTAAAACTTATAATTTCTAACAAATAGTATTAAAGCTATCAATTTTTTTTTAGTGGTATCAGAGAAGGTTCGGATCATTACTGAGCGTAAGAGGTCAGGTGAGATTGTTTTGAAAAATTATTGAAGCAACTTCGACAAAAAAAGCTTGGAATATCTTGGAAGAATGTTTCCAAAGAAATGTCAAAATACACACAATCAAACTTCAATCTCTAATAAGAGATTTAAAATAAATTAAGACAAAATTTTGAGAAAAACTAAGACTACTATTCAAAAGCAATCAAAGACAAAATTATTGTCTCAAAACAATTCAAAGAGGGCAGAATTCTAATGAAAATACAAAAAGAATAGATTTTTTTATAAAAAAAATCTCCACGATCAATAAAAAAAAATATTGATAAAGAAGTAAGCCACATTATATCCAAATTACAAATTTTTAGACATGAAGAGAAAAATTAATAAAGAAGAAAATATCTTCTATGCTATCAAGCAATGAAGAATAAAAGAAAACATTACAACACAAGTGATGGTAAAAATACTACAAGCAACAAGTGACAAAGAAAAAATAAAATATTACAACATAGGTGATGAAAAATAAGACTACAAAATAACAAGCCGTGACAAAGGAAAAAAAAAACATCATAATAAAAGTGATGGAAAAATAAGCTTGCACGGTAACAAGCCACGCAAGAAGCAACGTGATCACAAAAAAGAAAATTGAAACCAAAAACTCAAACATGTATTCCACAAGAAAAAAGACATGCAAGAACATTTGCAAAGTCACCGCCAATAAAAGTAAAGATGGTGCACGACAATCTCAAAATCAAGACACTTCAAAAATGTATTAAGAAAGAGTGCTGAAATGTCATGCATTTTTTTAGAATTATTAAAAAAATGTAAAAAAATATCTTATAATAAAATCTAAGGATTAGTTGAATCAAAATTTTAAAAATTCTATAATTATGTAATAAGTCAAAAGTGTTTAAAAAGGTATGTAATAAATTAAAAATATCACGGTGTTATGTGAATTATTATAAGAGTATGAGTGGCTAATTTTTCACACATAAGTTGGTTAAAAAATGTATAAATAGGGGTGCATTTGTAACAATGAATGAAAACTTAACTATTGTATCAAATATGTAAGTCGTAAAGAGTTCCATTTTCTATTTTCCTCCTCCTATCAACCAAATACAACGGTTGTCCCCCAAATATAAATTTTATCATAAATATTATTTCATCACATAATCAACTATTGTAATTTATAACCAAAGTTACCCAACAATAATAACACATCCAATAAATTTCTATCAGGATATACGAAGTCAAATTGTTCGGATTGTAAAACAGTTGTAGAATATTATTTATAAAAGTATTATTTATAAATACGATACCATTATTTTTACAATATCAAAATCAAAATTACTACTAATAATATTAGAGTCTATAATTTATAATAAGTGATATTAGCGCTATCAATTTTCTTTGACAGAGAAAGGTGCGACTTTGATATATTTATCTATAAGCACCCATATGATCTGGGCGTTTATGAAAAATTGATAACAGCACTTGGGCCAAATATATTCGACTGGTTCTGCCCTATTTCTAGATATTGGTTCTAGTCTCCACTTCCGCACAATCTATCATAACGATGCTGGTGCATCGATGTCAAAATTGGTCTCTTGGACACGTTATATACTTATAATTTCGGTATCAAGGATACGTGGATATTGACAGTGAATTCAAGCATATTTGTGGTATCAAGTAAAAATATTGACAATATATTTTATGGCTCGGATTCAAATTACCTTTGCTAAAACAAAATAAAAAAGTGAATTTGAACTGGGCTTTCGATGGGGTATCAACATGAAGCGAATTTTACCTGCATACAAAAACAGGCCAATTGCAGCCTATATAAATAATAATATTAGATTTTTTAAATAATATTTAAAAAATTTATTTTAAATATATATTAAGTAATTATTAAATATTTAAATAATATAATCAATAATTTTAAAATTTATACTATTTTACCATCTAATAATTATTTAACACTTTAATTTAAAATATAATTTTAAAAAAGATAATATTACTTGATCATAAAATTATGAGTAGGCTTTTTGATCCCTGCTCAAAGTTAGACTGAAAGTGACCATAATAAAGACTTGTAACGAGTTTATATGTGGCAAATGGTTTTCCTTCAGCCTCGTTCCATGATGAAAAAGAAAGGCCGAGGTCAAATTAAAGACATTCTCTCTCTCTCTCTTTGGTTTTTGATAAAGGAAATAAAAATGCGCCATATAATAAATAATTAAAAATGTATATTTTAATAATAACATTAGATATATTAAATTAAAATATAAATTTTATATTTTAAGTAATATATCATAAATTAGTTATCACCACATGTTAAATGTTACATAATTTTTATATTAATAAAAATTATTAATTATTTAATATATAATAATTACTAATACATAACCCATAAATTGAGATATATAATATTTATGAAGGTAACACTACTTATATTTTTTTTGAAAGATAAATATATATTGATGAATTAATTAATAATACATACTGTTTTTTTTTAAAGAAAAAAACTAATAATACATGTGATGCGAGTACAAAACACTTGTTTTTGAGTAAAGTTATAGCATATAAAAATCAAGTAAATGCATGTTCGTCGACAACACGCTTTAATTTTTTTTTATTAAGTACGTTAGTTGGCGACATTATGTTAACAGTTTAATAGTAAAAAATTGATAATATATTTATTTTTGATTTAAAAATAGAAATTTTGAGTTTAGTTTTTTTTTTTATAATAAATTAACAGTATATTTACATTCAATTTAAAGAAAAATTTCGGATTCAAATTTCACCTCGTGTTAACAAAAAAAATGATTAAAAGGTAATTAACTCATTAACTAATCATTCAGTAAAAATAAAGACAAGCCCCACGTAGAGTCTCATATTGACTACAAAGAACTACGGACTTTCCCAATCTCAGATCCAATAGTATTCAGCCACGCTATAGAAATAGCCAACTGACTATACAAGATTTTGCCATTCTGCTAACGTGGCGATATCACAACGACTTGCTTGACAACTCAATTTTGGTTGCTTCCGCTTGGAATTATTTCCTCTACTAGAGAAATATCATTAACAAATGAGTGAGAAAACTTGTACACCCCACAAATCTAATAAAAAAATAAAATAAAATAAAAGCTGTTTTAGGTGAGTGAGTTTCCAGAAATGCAGTAGAGAAACAAATACAGACATTAATTTATTCAAACTTGTTAAAGCCCTAACCCTAATTTTAGCAATAACAATTATAAGTCACTACCAATCTTTTTGACGAGACAGCGAGATCTAAAGCATGTTCTTCACGGGATGCAATTCCAATCTCTCTCAACAATACCATCACCAAACGAACTCAATCTATTAAATCTCCACACTCTTACCGTACACCCTTCGGGACCTGATTACACCTCCCTCCTTGCAAACGAACTCCTCCTCCAATTTTCAGCAAGCTCTCCATTTCGCAACACGTCACGACTTCTTTAGTGTGCAAGCGTTGGTTGTACCTTCACGGCCGCTTGGTGCAATCCCTCAAGCTCGCCAACTGGTCCTTTCTCGAGTTGGGTCGGGTCTTTCTCCGGTTCCCCAATCTCACAGACATAAGCATTGTTCGCAAGTGTATTCGTGCGCCAAAGAACTCGGGGGTTGTAGTGACCCACAAATCGTTATCGGTCCATGTCGATGCAACAAATGGGTTTATTTGGCGAAACGTCGACGTCTTACCTTCAAATTCAGTTGATAATATGCTCGAATTACTAGCCAAAAACTATCCAAATTTGCGAAGAATCGCCGCCATTGGCGCTAGCGAAAATGGGCTATCAAGTGTTGCTAACAAGTGTCACTTATTACAGGAATTGGAGTTACATTGCTCTGGAGATTTATCATTGAAGGGAATTTCTGGTTGTCAAAATCTACTAGTAGTGAAATTGATTGGTTCAATTAGTGGATTTTACAGTTCAGTTGTTTCGGATATCGGATTAACAATACTGGCTCAGTCTTGTAGAAGATTAGTGAAGTTAGAGTTAAGTGGATGTGAAGGAAGTTACAATGGAATCAAAGCAATTGGTCAATGTTGTCAAATGCTTGAGGAGTTAACTCTCTGTGACCATAGAATAGATGGTGGGTGGCTTGCAGCGCTGTCGTTTTGTGGGAATTTGAAGACATTGAACTTTCAGTTGTGTAAGAGTATTGATTCAAGCCCGGAATCACAACAGCATTTGGGATCTTGTTGACTATTGAAGAATTGCAGTTGCACCGGTGTCAGTTAAGGGATAAGCAGAGTTTGGAAGCGATGTTTTGGGTATGTGAAAATGTTAGGGAGATTGCTTTTCGGAATTGTTTGGGATTGGAGGATGATGCATTTGGCCTTGCCACTATCTGTAGGTACTATGAATGTTTATTTTATGTGTTAGTTTTTGCTGAATTTGAACTTATATGTATTTGGTTATCTAATTTCTTGGTGTCCTTGATGAAAAATGATTGTAGTGAGAAGTATCACAATCAGCGGGAGGAAATGTTTGTTGGGGACAATGATTTTGAAACATTTCTGTGTGGTTTAATACTCAATTTCAAGCCTTAGATTCCAAGCAACAAAATTAGTGAAAATGCAATGACATCAATGCCATTTCATGTTTGTTAAGGTTCCTAAACAAGGATAATTTCTGAGAATTTAAACTTATTATGTGGACATCATCATTACATATTTATTTATTCTATTGTATTCATAGGAGGGTGAAGATTCTATCTTTAGAAGGATGTTCACTACTTACAATTGGAGGTTTGGAGTCCGTAGTTCTTTCTTGGAAGGAGATTCAGAGATTAAGAGTAATATCGTGAAACAACATAAAGGATAGTGAGATCACTCCTGCTCTGGCATCTCTGTTTTCTGTTGTGAAAGAGTTGAAATGGCGACCAGACTCCAGTTCTCTCTTGTCAGCTGGTCTTGCAGGGACTGAAATGGGAAAGAAAGGCGGTAGATTTTTCCAAGGGTTTAAAGGCTTAAGTGGCACTTGACGCCGAAAATTCGAGTTTCAATTTATACTGCAGCTGCAATAAATTTTAGCATATACACACACTTCATAGGAATTCAGTAGTTATCATTAGATGATCTAATCTAGATGTTTAGCATGGTGATAAGAGTGGCAATCTCTTTCTTGCACAGAATGAGTCTGCCAAGTGTCGCCGACTTTTTTCGAACTCATGCAGCTTTAGACACTTTTCAAGTGCTAAGTAGCTTAAAACTAATTACTTAAACAAAAAGATAAAGAAGAAGCACATCAAGTGTATGAGAGAATGCTCTCTTATATTAACACCAAAGAGAAATTACAAAACTATGAAAGAACTACAAATATTAGAGATTACAACTCTTGGAGGATGGTTTGCTCAAATGAGAGCTCCATCTATTTATAACAAAAGTTATGTACAATGGACGGTTAGGATTCACTTAATCTAATGGCCCATATCGAAAGTAAAAAATGTACAAAGGAATATTCCAAAGATGCCATCTACCACAAGAATATCTAATGGAATATGCCATCTCTAAAATACTCTCCCACTTACCACACAAAAGTGGGTTTAACCCAATTCAATTGGGCATTCTAAAAAATCTAGCCTATGTAACTCACCATGGGCCAAATATCCTATTGGTGGTATTGTCACGGCGGCGTGTCAAGTACAGCACATGATGTGGGGAACTTGGTGATGGAGACGATACTTGCACCACAGCACAAGTCAGCATGCCCACTTCACAATGTCCTTGATTGTGGAGACGATAGGCCAAGGTTTATTGCCAAAGGGGTTGGCAACGTCTCACATAAGGTGGGGAAACCTTTGAGACAGCAATAGCGGCTACATCTAGTGCATTCCGTAAGTTGTTAGGAACATTACCGTGGGGGTATAACAGGCGTGGAGAATGAGCCACACCACCAGGAACCTTTGGGGATTTCCACACGTCATGATAAAGAGGAGAAACTCAGGATGAGCCTTGAGTACTTTGTTGAGTGAAAAGGGTTGCTCGATGAGAGAGCACGCTCGGGACACGAGAGCGCACAGCTAGAGTTTTAAGAATGAAGTGCGTAAGTTCCAGCGAAGACTCGACGAGGGCGTCACGTAAATTTGGTGGGGGAGAATGTCGGGAGAATATCATGCCTCAAATGTTCTCAAGCAATTACTCGAACACTTAGCGCGCGACAAGATCACCAAGAAGGTATTTGGCCCATAGTGAGTTACATGAACTGGATTTTTTAGAAAGCCCAATTGAGTTAGGTTAAACCCACTTTTGTGTGGTAGGTGAGAGAGTATTCTAAAGATGACATATTTTATTGAATATTGTTGTGGTAGGTGGTATCTTTGAAATATTCCTTTGTACATTTTTTACTTTCGATATAAACCGTTAGATTAAATGAATCCCAGCCGTCCATTGTACATAACTTTAGCTATAAATAGATAGAGTTCTTATTTGAGCAAACCATCCTCCAAGAGTTGTAATCTCTAATATTTGTAGTTCTTTCATAGTTTTGTAATTTCTCTTTAGTGTTAATATAAGAGAGCATTCTCTCGTACACTTGATGTGCTTCTTCTTTATCTTTTTGTTTAAGTAATTAGTTTTAAGCTACTTAGCACTTGAAAAGTGTCTAAGGCCGCACAGGTTCGAGAAAAATCCGTGACACAAGCTAGGCTGCTAGATGAAGTATACTAATTCCTCTGTGTAACTTTGTGTCCATACTTAACTGTCTAGCTAGAACTACTTTGTTAATGTAATTTTATGTCAGTACCATCTTTCTAACATTAGTTAGATATTCTAATTTTCTTAATCACATAGTTCTGACTTGTTCAGAATTCAAGTAGGCATAAAATTAGAAGAGTTTATTTTTCTTAATGAACTGTGAGATTGCTTTACAATTGTTGGATCTGCAAAATCATGAATAGGTTCAAGCCACCGTGAGTGCACCAGTTGGTAATTGGATTTGATATAATTACGCAAACTATGCTGCAGAATTTCAGTCCTACCTTTTTACCTATGATGCAATATCTGGTGGAACCGTGGCTGTGATGGTTGTTGCAAGGTGCTTTGTTATGGAATTACATTACAAAGGAAGATGTTGATCTTCGTGTAAAAGGTTGCATAAGGTGACTTTTAATCTTGTGTTTAAGCAACTTAGGAGTATGGTTACGTCTTACTGCAGTACCTTTTGATTTCTAGTTTGTAATGACCGATCTCATTGTGGATAACATTTCTTTCTGGCGAGCTTAATCTGGGCGGTTGAACAAGGCTTGATAAATTGTGTTGCATTGAGTTTATTGTCAACTTAAATCGGTTGAATTCATATTTTACGGGAATATGCTAAGCTATCAGTGGCAGTCGTAAGTTTTTGCTGGGAATTATGCCAAACTCATCAGTGGCAGTCATCATCGCAAAAGATTTATAAGAACCCTATTCAATTGTAAATCTAAGAATTTCTGTTGAATATTGATGTGAATTGGATTGCGAGTAATTTGGGCATCATAGGTATGTTTTAGATATTGGAGTAAAGATCCCACAGTTTTATCTGAATACGGAGAAAAATGTTTTTCTGAAATATTGCACTCCGGGTAATTCATTTTATTGTTCTTGGGGAAGAAAATATCAAGTCTGACGTGGCATCTCATTATGACGTGGGAGGACATTATTGGGCCACAGCGCCTGGAGGATTGGGGCATTTCCAACTGTACATAAAACATAAACGGATCAAAATGAAAAACATCTACTGAATGTGATTGATGTTCGCGTCAAAGAAATATTCCCGAGTCTTCGACGGTTGGCGTTGGGGTGGCTAAACAATCTCAAAATTTGAGTTGATTCAGTGAGTTTCTGATCCATCCTTTTTTTTTTAATAAATTTTTTTCTCTGTAGTGTGCTCTAGATCTCAATCTCATACTGGGTTTTCTAGATCTCCACCATAAGAGGGGGAAAAAAATAATCTGAATTGCCAAGGGTATTCGTTCATCGTTTGAAGATAAAATACACTTCATAGATTGATTTTTGCTTCGATCATAGGCTTCACATTAAGAGCAGTTAATATATCTATTTCTGATTGTTCCTTTTTTCATAATTTTTTTTAATAAAATTTTTGGCTGAGTAGTACATTAGTTTTCCTGTTTAAAAGTCAGAATTCGGACATGGAATAAGGTGATAGGAAAATAATAATAATAATAAAAAATCTAATTTCATTTAAATCACGGAGAAAAATAGAGTGACACTCAGTTTGTTTGGTAAAAGCATTGTAGGTTTGTATTGTGACAACATATTGACTTGGGAATTCTAAATTATTGGGATGGGAATGTTTGCAGAAATGGGTTTGAACCTCCCCCAAGAGGAAGTGCAGCAGCAACTGCAAGCATGCGTAGGAGGAGGACCACTAGCGGCTCGGCGACAGGTGGGGCTGCAGGCACCATGCTCCAGTTTTACACAGATGATGCTCCGGGACTCAAGATTTCCCCCAACGTTGTGATTGTTATGAGCATTGGTTTCATTGCGTTTGTTGCTATTCTTCATGTTATGGGTAAGCTCTACTTTGTTCGTAGAGGGTAGAGTGCCTCTCCTTTAAATTGTATCAATGATACCATACCCTTATCTAATTTGAATTTGTTGATTTCTGTATCAATTAAACTGAGTTCAGGCTTTGTTTAGGTTCTTTAGATGATGAGGATATTGCAGGTAGTTGTTCTCTTTATTGAAAGTGATTCTTTTGGCTTTTGCAAACCCTCGAGTGTATACACTGCTTGGATCTTGGATCTTGAATTGTTCAAAATGAGAATGTTACGATTTAGCGGCAGTTGAATTGTGATACGGATAGGTTAGTGTTCTTTATGCTGAATCTTCTGTGTGCTCAGCTGATATGGAAGCTTACATGAATATGTCTATATATATATATATATATATATATAGTAATTTATTCTCTTTAAAAATGATGTGCTCAAGCTTAACCTTCCGCCTCAGATCGGGTACATCAAACATTTTTGAGAACGAACTGAAACTAGAATATGCATCTTCATGGTAAGCAAATTAAAGATTGCTGCCTAAAAAGAAATGAATATGCAACGACAACCAACAAAATTTTCAAGCATCAGACGACGTTTAGCCACAGATAGAAACGTGTCCTTTCATTGCAAAGTCCTCGTTCAGTTTGCTGTCGTTAGTTTTCTGTCGACCGGCTCTTCTCAAAAATCTCATCTTTCTATTGGTTATTTTGTTTACAATTTATATGGAAAACGTAATTTGATAGATTTCACATTTTGAACAAAACATATTGCAATAATAAAAATTCATCTTATTTTCTGTGCCCCCTTGCTGCACGTCTTAGAAGTGCCTGTCCTTCGGCTACGATTCAGATTTTAAGGATCAAGCAAAATGCCCGACGACACAAGAAGAAAGTTGATATAAATAAGCATTATTACCAATTGATTTATTACTCGCAGTACTTTCAGAATTCAGAATTCGTCCAATTCATTTTCTTGTCTAATTCAGAATCCTTATCATAAAAAGGTACATACACCAAATACAAACAAGTGTGACCAAGAGCTGCTATCCAACGAGAACTGCTGTAACCTTACAAAAAAGAGTTGATATATACATGACAAGAAGTTTCTAAATTACAATATACTGTACAAAAATAATGTAACGCAAATTCCAGTGGCTTTTATAAAAACAAAATATAGATGCAGTCAATAAACATAAATATTAAAGCCTCGTCTCAGTCTGTCTCAGTGGGTGTTTTCAGAGACCCAACCCGAGACCATACTTTCATCGACAGGCTTAAGACCTCCGCATGATCTGGCAACTGACTCAAAGAGTTTCTCAATCTCTGGTGCACACCTTATGAAAGATTGATTCCAGAAATTATATCTAGGATTCTGCATGTTCAACGGCTCATGTTACAAACACTTACTATGAACATAACACATTTTAACATTTAATTTTGAGAAAAAAGAACTTTACCTTGATCAGCTCAATGAAGGTTATAAGAAGACCCCAAGGATGTGGTCGATTAACGATGAGGCGTTCAAACAGTACTCTAGTAATTTGCTCCTGGATGATTTCCTGCACAAAAGTATAAAAAAAGACGTGTTAACTATTATAAACAATAAAAAATTACAGAAAAAAAGTTCACATTAAAATCCTAAAAAAAAAATTTACATATTACAAATGTTTCCCTAAGGACCTAAATACAAGATATAAGGAAACTATCAAGGAACCCTTATGATTTGAGCTGTCAAAGAAAATGTCAAAAAATAAACTAAATCCCTCTTTATTTTCAAAATTCACTATCTATTCACATTTAAAAACCAGCTTAACTTGTAATATGTAAATAGATAGTGAATGTGCTACAATATTGCCCCGATTATCTGTTCCAAAAATTCACTCCACGTCCAACACACAAATTAAAGAAAATACAGTCATAAAATTACTACAAACAAGATAAGTTTAAAAAAAGAAAATACACAGCCACAAATTACTATAAACAAGAGAAGTTCTCACCTGGTTTGCTTCTGCGTACAGATAAAGTAATACGAACGAAAAATAATGTGTATGGTTGTTTGGATAGCGCAGTTGATTAGCCACCGCATTTAGGAAGAGATAGCGACCTTCAGTATCCAGATCTTGTATCAATGTCTGGAAAATATCCAAGGCAGCACTCACCAAGAACACAGTAAGCGAACTATTATTTCCAGTTGACTGTGCATGGGATGTTCTTGTCTGCAGCTGATGGATGGCCTGGAGAAAAAATTTTCATAGAGAACAACAATAAACATACCTTCAATTTCAAACTTTTAGTATCATTCTTGATTTCTTCCCTGCTACCATTTACCAACACAAACAAGAGTTCGAGATTGATAAAATTTGGAAATGAAGCAAGAAACCAATGACGAACAAAGTAAAAAAATAATAGTCTGATAAAATTTTGTCATGTTATTTTGGATGTAGAAAAAGGAATTATTCTCTACATGGCAGGGTACAATATGGACAAAAGAGAATCGATATAAAAAAAAAACAGCTATATTCCAAACCCAAACTACAACAAAGCACATTGAGTGCAAAAGTCAGAGGCTACCTGCATTCCAACGTAAAGCACAAGAGAGTTGATCAATGGTACATTGTAACGGGTACCAGCAGAAGCAGCTTCACTAGGTAGAAGGAGCAATTTCTGCTTCAGTTCAGTCAGAAATGGGGAACCTGGTTGTGCTGTCTGTAAAAATGTCCATATGCAGTTAAATGGGATGTCGTTAACAGAAAAACTTGAGAAGTATTAACTCCAGAGAAGATGGAAGAAATAGTTGTGGAGGAAAGAAGCATACAACAGAGAAGCTATTAACACCCAGATTAAAAGGTAACATATTAACAATTAGTGCAGAAAAACAAAGGTAAATGGAATTCTTTGAATGTGCTACAATAGGCTAATTTATCAGGTGGAAGAGATAATCGGGGCAATATCAAGTACCTTGAGATACTCATCCACATCAGCCTTCATTTGTTTTGCTCGAAGAGCCGCATCAACCTCAGAGAGAATACGAGGAGGGTCTCTAATCTCAGGAAGCAAATCAATCTGAAAAGCACGTTACGAGATCAGTATTCATCCTTAAGTAATTCAAATTATTAATAATGATTAATGGAAACCTTTAAGTTGGGAGTAGATGGATCGGGTAGCCTCATATTGCGTGGAAAAGCACTGAGGATAATATTGCGCATTTGTATGCAGCTTGGAGGAATCACATCACAGAAGGTAAAATGATAATCACATAGGAACTCGGGGAAATCATGAAGAAGCACCAGCAGCACTCTGAGCGTGCCTTTATACAAAAAGCGGACCTGCTTAGATAACCATAAAAAATAATAAGAAAAATTGTACTTCGGTTATAACAGAACAAACAAAACAACCCAGCAACTGAATGAGACTAACCGGCACTCCTAGTTCAGCATTCCTCAAAAATGGCTCAAGGAATTGGAGCAGATCCACCAGCAAGCGTTGAACATAAGGCCAACCCTTTTGAGTATTTCCTATCAGCAATTTAGGCATGAAACTCCTGTGACTAACCAACTCAAGCCATGCAAAGCTGGACAAGATTTCAACCAAGTTAGTAGTGCATGAAGCAGAAGGTAAAGCAACAATACTTCTTTCAGAAAAATTTCAAAAATCTAGAATGTATGAAACAATAATAGCCCTTCCAGCTTTTGCTCATCAGCTTTAAACATGAAGATAACTCAATTACCCACTAACACATAGAAGTACCAGAAAATCTCACAACTTAGATGATATAGCAATGCACTTTATAAAACAGACTACAAGTTACCACTACCACTAGAAGTCCCTTTCTTGATAACCAGTCTAGAGCATGCAAAATCACGCCACATTGAAAAGGAAATAGCCTAGGACTTCAATTCTGATCAACATGGACATACTACTGATCTTATCTCAACTAAACAAACTTACAAAGTCAAATATCTTGGTGAAAACTATGATCTTAGCCAAATTCTTAAATAAAGAATCCTACAACATAACACTTGATTAGATGCTCCACTCTCAGAAATCTGAAAACTTAACCATTCTTCATTAATAAATGAGAAAGTACTAAAACTCAATCACTCTTCACTAATAAGTGAGACTCTACTATCTTCTGTTTGACAACAAGCTAATCATTTCTTCATTAACAAATGAGACAGTATCATCTTCCGTTTGACAACAATCTAATCATTTCTTCATTAATAAATGAGACAGTACTAAAACTCAATCACTCTTCATTAATAAGCGAGACAGTACCATCTTCTCTTTGACAACAATTTAATCATCTCTCACCATATTTTGTGCATACAAATTTCATGATGCTCACCTTAAGGCAGGTACTTTAAGGGGTTGCAAAGCGTGGAATGCATTTGCAAAGGCTGTCAATATCTGGTAAAGAAAAACAACCCAGATCAGATGATCACTTGAGATTATTAGGACAAAGTGAGTAAAAATGAACCATACCTGGAAGTTTGAACCATCAACAACAGGGTCCAGTGAACCTAGATCTAGCAGCCAGATTATAAACAATCTGAAATATGGTCTTGGATTAAAAGATGCTTTCTTCTCTTCTGCATCTTTTTGAATAAATTTTACAGTCACGCTCAAAATCTGTGAAATGCACTAAAATTAGTATCCAAATCAAGGTTTAAAAAAATGGAAAAGTTAGGAATAAATTACAATTAAGATTCACCTTTGACAGAAGAAAGATTTTACTAGATCCTTGCTCCACAGGACAGCACTAAAAATTTCAACAATAAAAGTTACAGCAACGTAAAACAGGATCAAATATGACCAGATCAACATAATTCCAGAACATATACACCTACCTTTAGGATTGATAATACAAGTTTGGCATAAATATCGATGGCAAGAAAGGATAAACTCTGCACTTGTTGATGTGATTGCAATGTACCAGGATTAATCACCTCGGACGATAGGCAATGTGCAACAGAAACTTCCTGTAAACGGAGGGATAAAGAGAATTTAGAGATTTCGGACTATAAACAATAATACAAAAGAGTTCCTAAGAATTACTAGGGGGAATTTTTTCTTTCTCTGTTGGGGAGAGGGGTGTGAGTATTCAGTACTATTCTTTCAATACAATTAAAATCCCCGAAGAAAATCACCGTTAGGCGGCGGAAAAAGCGATCTGTCATATCATCCCCTTTCAGCAGTCCATTTTGATGCAATTGTAAGACATAACGAGTAAAAGCTGCATCATTTGTGCCATGAAGTTCGCATATCTGGTACCATTCTGCGAACAGCATGGATACCTACAAAAGTATCCATATAACAACATTTGTTAAAACATGTATATAGAAAGCAGAAGAAAAACATATTTGACACATTAGTGCATTTAGCACAGAGGAGAGGAAAAAAGAGTCCAGTGTGGGTGTGTAACTAAAACGGAAACCAGAAGGAAGCTCTATGCGCAGCAAGTTAAGAAACGGAAACCAGAAGGAAGCTCTATGCGCAGCAAGTTAAGAAACGGAAACCAGAAGGAAGCTCTATGCACAGCAAGTTAAGAAACAGCTTGAGGTTAGACAATATAGGTAGAGAGAGTGAGTTTATTGAGAAGAGAGAGAATATAATGCCCAGGTCGCAGCTTTTATCTGGTAAGAATTAGATTAATTACTTTGGCCAAAAGTGGCAATCAAGGACATCAGAAATTACTTCAGCAATGGAGATGTGAATGTTCTACTGAGAGCATCAGCTGGTAGATCATTCATCTAGAAAGGGGACTGGCTGAGGTGAGATATTTACCAGCAATTTCACACAACAAAAAAATTTTATTCTTTTCTGGTCTCCTTGCATGATTTTTTGTCATATATATATATATATATATAGAGAGAGAGAGAGAGAGAAATAATCTAGTGGGCTATATAGCTCACCATATGGTGAGTAACACTGTCACGTGACACTGTCTAATCAATCACAACTTCTGCACAATTTACGATGTGCTACAAAATCTTAACACGTCTAGTAGCTCTCTATATGGTGAGTTATGTAGCCCACTAGATCATCTCTCTCTCTCTCTCTATATATATATATATATATATATTAATCAATTTAAGATCAAGATACCTGGTCATGAAAACCAGCTGGATCTGGATCCAGAGACTCTGGGGTGTTATAATCTTCCCTGATCAATGTGGGGTGAGTAGGAGCCTGTTTCAACAAAGTTTTAAGATTGTAACTAAAAATCATTATAACAAGGGCAAACCTTCAGAAGATATATCTCCACTAACCTTTTTGTCCTTAGATTGCCTAGCCTTGTCCTCCTTTCCATTGTAAGCACCAGATGAAGCAATTACATTAGCAACAGGATTCCTAACTATCTCAATCAGCTGTTGTAATGATTCAGGAGATCCAGGTTTTGTAGCAAGCTGGAATGTCCATAAAAGTAAGAAACTGCACAAAGAAATGGGTATGAAATGCACACTTTCACACAAAAAAATGACTTAAACCTTTGCTAATGCATCTACAAGATTGTGAAGTTCTGAAATAACTCTGGATTCGTCAGTGACCAAAGTTTGAAGAAGGGAAATGGCAAACTCAGTCGCAGCCTCTGCACATTTTATGCAATAGGTGTGTTGAGTCAAGTACAGTAGAAGAAATAAGTAAGAGGAATGTTTACTTATACATACTATTCCTTCCCCCATCGATGAGCTTTGCCATGTGAACATTGTATTCTGCAAGGTTTAATAATTCACTATGGATAAGGCCAACAGTAATATCTCTATTGAACTTCCTCTCCTCATCTGAGTAAATCACCTAAAAGAAACAATTGCAAAGTTATAATAATGAAGAAATGGAACGTGAAGAACAGTTAGAAAACAAATATACTAACAGCAAGAGCTGATTAAATCAATGACATGGGCAAAAATTGCCCCATAAGCTATCGGCAACCCATCATTGGTTAGTGGCAAGCCCAGCTCACAAAAATTCTGCATTACCACAGTGATCTCATTTCTTGGAAGCAAAAGCCTAATCATACAATCAAAATTCTTTATAGTTAACAAAAAGATACTATGTAATAGAAAGATGTTTGAGAAAATATTGTTGGTCAACTATGGAATTCCTTGTTCCACTAGATCATGAGAGGGAACTCTTAGAAAACAAATTTCATCAAAGATCTGGGAGGATTCTTTCAAAAAAGAAAAAAAGAGGGAACTATTGTTATAAAATGAGGATTAGGATTAAATGCTTATCTAAAGAAATATATGTGGGAGAATTTAATAAGGAAAATCAAATATAAAATGCAATACAAAGAAAGATGAAAAGTATAATTCTCAAATGAAAAGAAACCTAAACCTGCTAGTTTGAGTTATCATTCTACCACGAGAATAGGTAATTTATCTTTCAAAATACATTACAAACCCAACTTGGCGAAACATTATATTTGAAACAATGCATTCTCAACCAAAATTACAATTACAAATTGTAAAACTAAGGAAACTATGGTTACAGTGACAGAGGCAAATAACATAGTAGGCAAGGAAGTCCCAAGAAACTATTGCATATTAAGGAACCAAAACATCTAGTCCAAGATATGGCAAAAGTTTATTTGAGCATACCCAACTAGTGAGCTCCTTAACAACAAGCTTGCAAACATCACGAATGGCAGCCAAAATAGCAAGATGTGCACTAACATGAAGACTGTTTGATGCATTCTCGTACAATCCCTTGAAGACCTACAGGGAATTTAGCACACACTTAATAAGCTCCGAAGTTATTTTATTCCTTCCAACTTCTAAAAATAAAAGGATATCAACATGAAAGTAGTAGAAACAACAAATGAAGCACATCTATAACCCTTCTAAAAGGAGGGGACAAAGAGAAGAAAAGGAGGGGAAAAAATCAAAATATTTCCACAAAGGAGGCAAACCTTTTGAGCCACAGCTAAGGCAGCTTCATCTCGACTTATGCATCTAAGAATTATCTCAGGCACCTCAGAAATTACTCCCTGCACAAGGAACACATCCTGATAAGTACAATTGTTCACTTAAATATAAGTATTTTTTGAACCGGCTGATCTGTTGGAAAAGAGTACAAGAAAAAGAATCTGGCAGACGGGATACGTGAGCCAAGGTACAATCATAGTAAACAAAAATACGGAGGCATGATATACCAAGCGTAGAGGAGAACAGAGAACAATACCTGAACTTCAGCTTCTCTAGCATCACTGGCTACCAAAGCTTCTAGCTGAAACATATCAATGTGAGAGGTCAGGAAAATAATGATTGTGACTGAAAAGATGATAATGATCTCAATTCAAGTGTATAAAAAATAAAAATTCAAGCAAACCCTATCCTTGTGGATGAGTTAGCATCCTCACTAGATTCCAAGTGGGAAATCATTGGTTTCTGTTGCATGCCAGAGTAATTCCCTTCGTGGACTTCTATAACATATAAACAGCATTTTTCAAACAGAATCTTATACCTATTCCCCACTCCTCGACACAAACTCATTCAAACAGAAGATAAAAACCACATAATCCCTCATGCAAATGCAGCGTGATACTTTTTTCGGAATCCCAGACAACAAGATGCTCATTAAGTATAATCCAATTCTCATGCTCTATATCTCTTCGTAAGACTCAAACCTAAGGTTCTAATGGCAACTCAAAGTATAATTGTAATGCATCAACTTATATTCTAGTTGGATGGGAAGAAGGCACTGCAACCTTTTGCGCGACAATATGGTATTTATCCAATGCATCCCTTGTGTTCAGTGAAGGTTCCAAGATGCCACCTCCAATGCGCTCAGAGGCAGCAGGTGATGGTAAGGATTGCAAAGAAACTCCTTGTTCCTGAACAAAAATGTGGAAGCAAATATCAGCAATAAAGAATAAACTTCCTAGCAACATGTAAAATTAATGTCCATAAAAATTCGCACTTCCACAGATTCAGTTGAATCAGCCGATTGTAAGGGGGCTGCAGCAGTTGAAGTAAATACAGCATTGGATGAATCATTTTCGGAATTATGCTGAATACCACCATCACCTGCCCCAATATGCAGCAACGAGGTACTGAAACATACAAAGCCTTGAATATGTAAGCAAAGTAATTGCAGAAAATCGAAAAAGGAGAGTACTTTTAAGGGGAAGGGGGGTAAAAAATACAAAACCTTAGAAGCCCAGCTGAACTGGATTCAATTGTCCCAGAAGCAACATCCAGTGGGCGAGAAACTGCTTCAAATCCTGTGTTTCCTGCACTTGCTGAATAGCATTGGTTAACTTGTCCTGCTGCTAAACCATATGCACCAGTCTGAACAGCATCACTGGATGAAGTCAAAGAACCAGCTGACATAGCATGTGAGCTCTGGCCAGATTGGTTCTGCCAAGGAAGTCTAACAAAATCCTGAAAAGGAGGGATTTGATCAAGGTACCTTTAAGTGCCTTTCTCCAGCATCAAACATAAGTCAACAACTGGTCAGAGGGTGCTTACCTCATAAACTCGCTGTTGAGAAACAGACAAGTGTCCCGGTTTAGGGCGCAGGGCCTCAGGTACAACACCCATAGAGCCTTGTGCATACATGTTTGGATCAAAAAAGGATGGACCAACACCCTCTCTATGCTTTCTTCTTAGAGAAAGTTGTTGAGCTATTTCTCCATCAATGGTTTGAATCGCCTACATCAAGAGAAATGCCATGAAAAACTCACAAGTAAAATTCAAAACCATAGCAGACACTCTTAAGAACCTAATCACGATATAAGGAAGATAACTATTGATATAAAAAATTCGTAATATCTTGACCACTTTAAATGACAGAAGCAGTCCAAAGGTCCCACCTGGTGTCTTAACACATAGATCATAATCATATTAGAACATATGCAAGTATAAGAAATGATACAGATACCAGCCATGTCCAAATAACAGAAAAAGCTGTCATGCTCTTAGGTCTAATTAGCAACTCAATAATCAATCCAGGCTATAGGCAAAGCAATTATATTAGTTTAAATGTTATTATACACTTCAATGTGTATTTTGCACAGGTTCAAAACATCACTTCCTGTTTTCAACTCAAGAAAAAAATTTCCTCTTAAGTAGAAATATTTTGCAGTGCAAGGGGTCCTACAACAATGATCATCTTGAAGGGAAGCATGCAAGAACACGAGTACGGAAACATGTAGAGCCGCACATAACGCTAACAACATCTATGGCCATCTGTTCAATGACTACAGACTATGGAAGTATATAGTTAGCTAAAGATCTAACCTTATCTGTAGCAGCCTGCTCAATAAGTGCACAGCCAAGATCAAGGTTGTCATTGGTAACAAGTTGCACAGCTTGTTCTAGGAATTCATTTGCAATATTTGAAACTTGAAGAGAAGTCCTCAGTTGACTTGATATAGAACTGCGCAAGGGTTCCTAGAAAACCACAAACATAGAGAGCAGATGAAAAATAATGAAACTTTAAAGAAATGAAAATCAATCGGGCATACGTAGAACACAAAACTCAAAAGGGAATAAAAGTTCCAACTAGTTCTGATGGGAGATATAAACCTTGCATGTCACATGGGCCAGACTTCCAGCCAGACTTGCAACCATTAAGTGCGCTGCATTGTATATGCGTGTCTCGTCTGATTCCATAGCATAATCCTAATATTGCATTGGGCTAAAGTTAAAATTCTTTGATTTTTATAAGAAAAAGGAATTTAAAATAAATGAGTACTTTCTTCCTAGGAAAGTAACAATATAAAGCAATACTGATTAGCAAGCTTTTTCAACAAGTGCTGGCGAAGGTTATCAACTGCCTCAAGGAAATTAGATATTGTTCTTTCATTATTCACCTAGGAAGATTATAAAAAGTTAAAATAGTCTCTTTTCGTTCCAAACCACATTCTGCTTCAAGTCAAATGGAAGGATAACGTAGCTGTGGATCTTGGAGAAGAGAGGGTATCAAGTATGTGTAAGAGGTTGTCATCTTGCAAACAAGATAATCAGAGATTACTTAATATCTATCAAAAGGACATTGAGGTGAAAACCCAACATTTATGCAATTGCACAGATGATATTGCAATGGATAAGTGAAAGATAGGTGTGCAAAAGAAGAAAATCACAAGAGGAATGAGAAATACTATGTGACACGATCCAGCAAAGGTGAAGACCCTAATAAATGCTAAAACAGTTCCTGCAAAGACATAAAGTAGTTGGTGCATACTGCATAACTCAATTAACAAACCTTTAAAACAAGTTCTTTTGTTGTTTGAGTTGCTATAGAAACACTCCGCTGAACAATGCCAGACACTATCTCTTTGATAGCCCTGTCCATTGCAATTGGAACCACTCTGCAACACATGAATGAGCGGGAGTTTATCATAGAAATACTAGCCACTGTCTTCAATAAATAGTAAGTACTAAAATAGGAACAATTTCAAACCTCTGAAAGTGCAAGTGCAAGCCCAAGGCAGTAAGCTTCTGGTTGATAATAACATGAGTTCCAATATTAGGTATTGGCGTTGAAAGCTGTGACAGAATAACAGTCAAAACAGTAAATATACAAGTCAAGTCAATTCTTACAACACCAACAGAGACAACACTGGAGCATACCTGACTAACAGAGAAAGGTGACTGGGATTGTGTAGCTTGAAACAGGCCTTGTGCAGAAGGAAGCTGATCAGACAACCCAAGAGCTGCTAGTTTCTCATCATCCATCAATGTACCAGAAGACAGACGAAGAGGGGCCGCATACTAGAACAACCAAAAAATAATAAAACTTAAAGATGTAATTCATCAACTGCTACCATCCAATGAGAAAACACCAAGCAGTCTAAACCTGAGACAATAAATGAGCAGGGCCACCCGAATTAGGCGGGTTGGCAACCTCAAGCGGCAATTCAACATGACTTAGTGGCGAAATTATCCCTGATTTAACTTCAGGAACCAGCTGAGGTTGGGAAGCTGCTACATCTTTATTAGAAAAATCAGGATTCCCTTCAATTTCTCTTTTCCGATCCTTGAGAAGAGAAGTGGGTGTTATATCCTTCATATCCACACCAAGGTTTTTGAATAGCACCTGAACCACCAGAAGAACATGTACATGCCAATAAAACACCGATCATAGAGACATAAATATATAAATGCATGTCATCCTATGAACAAGCAAATTATACTCTATACCTCTATGTCAAACTTTAGGTTCATTTTGAGGTTTGGCATTGAATAGATCTCAGCAAGTAATCCAAGAATGGCCATTGTCCAGGGATTGGGGGGTTGATACGCTAGACTGCTTTGGCATGGTTCCAGAGTCTGCAACAAGTAATATAATATAAAAATCACAACTTAAATAAGGCTTGAGCGCCAGACAATCACACACAAGACTATAACCTTGGAAGTAAATGGAATGACTGCAATCATCAAACCCTTCTCATATGCCTGCCAACATGAGAGCACACATAACATCAATTGATCAACCAGAAAACATCATTGATATTTTTCAAAATGCAACATAAGACTATACGAAAGCTAGGATTGTTGAGAGATAAAAAAAGGTATAGAATATGAAATAGGAGACACATACCTCTATAATCAATGATTTGGGATCTATTTCACGAGCCCTTAGAACTTGATTTCTCCCAATTGTTAGCTTCCCAAGCCAGCTACCTAAATTTTTAAGCAATGAACGTTCTTCCGAACTTGATTTTATGAGCTCTGATCCCAATAGAACCTAAAAGAATATACAGATGCCAGCAATTATTTATTTATTGTGGCAGATAAACCTGAATGCAGTTTTAAGACAATTTGAGACAAACCTTGCAGTTTTCATATGTGGCCAGTACAATCTCTTTATTCAGAGCCTTTGAATTAACTTTATCCAGAAACTTTAAGTACAAATCATGAAAATTTGGCTCAATGCTTGCTCTGTTAGAAGTAGGCAATATGTCACGCGAAACTTCGTAATGATATGCAGCTACAATGATCAATATTAATGTAATACTTGTTTAACAAAGAATATGTACATGATACATGCATACAGTTACATATACAAAAGTAGAATGATCAACAGAGTCATCAGAGCTTCTGACCTTTTCATAACCATATACTGAGCGAACCAGGAATAGTACTGCTCTTTCAATATTTCAGTGAATTCCTTAGCTTTGGCTTCAATATTCAAAGCTGAAATATTATTGATTATAAATGATATTTTGTCCTGAATCTCTGATGATGGTGCCTGCAAACAGTAAGTAGATTCATAAGTTAATTATGTACAAAAAAATGTAACCATATGACATTTAAAATGGCAAAGGGCACATTTGGCATCCTATGAGTTTCATGTCTATAAGACATGACACTAGTATCAAGCTGGCTGTCATCCTTGAACAACTCGCTTCCTTCAAACTCAGGAACAGCTCCACAAGGTCGCAAAACAATTACTCGAGTGCAAGTAGCATTGTACTTCCAGAAGTTCCTCAACATTGAATCATCAAGAAAAAATGACACATGTACACTTTTCACCGAATGCTCATTCCAATATTTCTGACATGAAATATAAGTTACCTCTATAGGTGTCTCCCTTCTCTCTGCAGCAGCGACTAGTGTTTCAATATTCAAAGCAGAGCCAAATTCTGCAACAGAAGACAATATACAAGCATGCATACAAAATTAAATGTTTAATACACAAAATGGAAATGTAATAGCATTGTGAAAAATAGGTTAAGACAATTACTAGTAGATGTCACTCCTCGGGAAGGACGAGTAAAACCAGAAGATGCCGACAGCATTGCTGGAGCACTGATGGCATTCTGCAGCTGAGTATTAAAAATTATGTTAATCTCAGTTGTCAACAAAAACACTTCTGACGAGAAAGAAAAGCAGTGATCACCAAGCATACCTTCTGGACACTGGAAGTATCCTCTACAGGAACAGCTGTGGACGGTTGCCCAATAGAAGATACAAGTGATTTCATGTCAGTAGATGACGCGGCAGACACCTTATGACGGTCATCGAGAGCAATTTCATTTCTCTGCTGAAGCTGTATCTGAGAAGAAAGTTGCTGCCCAGATTGCACGACGCCAGAGCTATTAATCTGTAACAAGGAACCATATTTATGAATAACACAAACAACCATTCAGATTGCAAAATCTCAACTGGCTCAGCCACCAGATACACCGCGACAACACTTTTTAATCTTCAAAACAGTAGTCCAGTCTACATTGAAACTGAAATTAAGTCATCCATATCAACATCCTAGTATGAAAAGAAACAGACAGAAGTATACCCCTCCATAATTTAAATCTGTGATTCCTAATAACATCTGAAGAAGCTTAAGTGAGAGTGAATCTGTAAGTTTTTAATGTTACCAACAAAAATAACATTAAAACATTTTAAGACAACAAATGGTGGCACACTACATAATAATCAATGATCCTTTGGAGAGAATACAAAACTAAGAGCTAAGAATGCACAAAATGATATTCATACAAACAGATAAAAGGAAATCAAAACAAAATTCAAGAGCAAGCAAGGTCAAAGAAAGGGTCACCTGGACACAATTACATTCATTTCCTTTCTAATGATACTTGTGTATAATTTAGTTTCAAAAGAGATTAGACTATTGCTTTGTGACGAAACCCTGGATACACTTATTTACCTCCGCATTTCCTGGGATAGCCTGAGAGGAACCATGTTGATGAACAGAAGGATTACTTGCTCCATCTGATTCCAAATGGCCTGATGAAATCCTGGCTAGAGCCCGTTCAATAAAAGCAACAAGCTCTCCATGAGTACTACGCAGATGAGATATTTGTAAGATATGGTTGCAGTACTGAGGCCACTCAATTAGACGGTCCACAAATTGCTCCAATGCCTTGGTCCCAAAGACAAACATCTGCGAGCAAAGCGCATCAGCAGTACTATACAAGGAGAACAAATGAAAGAAATTTCAGTGGAAGACAATACAAACCTTTGAATCAGCAGGTTTACGCAATGCATCTAGAACACCACGAAGGGCAATACCCAGTGTGAGATGAGTTACAAGTTGGTGCTTGATGATGGAGCCTGAAAATGATCCAATACAAAGGGAAAGTAAACATAAAATTGCAGATAGATAATGACCCTAAAAATGTGAAAAGAAATCTCTAAAGGTACCAACAGAATGTTAAAGAAGCTACACTGATGTGGCTTACATAAGGGTACAATGGAAATTTTGCTTTGGAAATCATTACACTATGGATGCATCACCTTCAGACAATTTGGATAACACATACTAAGAACTTCATACACAGAACATGAGGTAAGCAAAAACTCATCTCGCATTCATGATTAGTTTCTAATCTAAGCACGGGAAACAAGACTATCTGCAGACCATGCAACTTTTTGTTTAGTAAATAATGTGAGTTGTACTTAAGCCCCCAGCTCAAGCTGTACAACATTGTGACGAGAAAATGATGACAAGTTTGAAATTGTACAAGTTGCACAGAACTCTCCTAAGCTTCATTTTAAAATTCTAAAACCAGGTATATGGTAAGTGGATAAAGCATCTGATTCAAAAACTAGAAACATGAGTCAGGGTAGTACTAGTGCATTGACTAATGAAACTCACCAAAGAGAACAGCAGCAATTCTCAGCTGTCTTTCAGGGTACTTCGGGAAGAATCTGTATTCCTCAAATAGATTACCAATCATGCACTCAAAAATTGAGTGTTCCCTGAAAGTTTATGCAGCAGTCACTAAAATTTATTATTCCTTAAACTGGCACAAATCTCAGTATACAGGATCAGGAAATATCAACAGAGATTCCCCCAGTAATTTTCATTTAGGGAGCTAATACAGTATTTAACCAACAAAACTACAAAGAAGTGTGCTCTACACAATTTTCTCTCTAATTTTCTTTAAGCATGGAATAACTAGAATATTCAATTTATAAGTTGATTCTTGTAAGCAATCATAAAAATGCATTCATATGAAATGTTAAACATAAGGAAATCCTCTCGCCAAGCAATAGTAGTAGGCCCAGTAGACAGAACCCCCAGCCACCCCACCCTGCTGAAAGGAAAAAAATTCTTCCTACCCCATATAAAGAACATACATATACACAGTACAAACACAACTAGATAGATAAGCTTTCAACATTATACCTCTTGACAGAAGATTCCTTGAATCGTGCAAGCATTTGAACCATTGCTTCAATGGTCAACTGACCCGAAAACATTTGATGGAAGTAAGAGTTTGCTTCTGCCTCAATGTCATCTGCATATCCTTCTGAAGTTGATGAATTTGCAGCCTCACCATTCTGCAGCTTTAAACTAGAATCCATGACTGCTGCCTGCAACTTTTCTATTTCCTCAGAAAGCTTGGTTGAGGTCATCAAACTGGTATGAGCTTTCAACACCTGCACAAAGAGTATGCAGATAACAACGTAAAATCATTGAAAACATAATAAGCTTGTGATTAGAAATTAAAGTAGAAATTACAGAAGTATACCTTTAGAATAGTAGAAATCTTCTCTGTATAAAGATTCAAGAGAGGACCAGAATGATGGAATGGTTTGGCAGAAAAATCCAGTGATCTACCAAAGTGAATTTCCTTAACGAACTTAAGGCACTCCTGAAAGGTTGCACTATAGATGTCAGTCTGAAATTTTCCTCCCAATGATCTAAAGTAGTAAAAGTAGTAGTAATGATGCCATTAGGCTACAGGGGGTAGCCAGGCACAGTTTAAATTACCTCAAAGAAAAGTTCCTTGTATGTACTTAAATTAATACTCAACCATTTCTCAAGATCTGCAAGTTCTTTGTGTGAAGCAAGTACAGCCAATCTGATAGCAGAAGAGGAAGGAATCATCTCTAGAACTGATGATAGGATCTGCAAAATAGATTAGAAATGTGATTATGTTAATGGAAGGAATTAAAAACAGCAGCAAGGCAGAAAAACAACAGACTAAGAAAGAAAGAAAATAAATAAAAAAAGACCAGACCAATTTTCCTTAGCAATGAATAATTAAGACAACAAAAATCAGCATATTTGGCAAAATATAACAGCAAGTCTGATGCAACAAGCACACTAATAGAAGCAATGACAAATTAATTGAAGGTTACTACAAAAATGTCAACCCAAAAAATGTTCGATACAGGGTAGAAAATTGTGAAGACAACACAAAGTGATGATTAACATCATTCATTTAAAGTTTTAAATGATGAAATAGCTTTGATCATGATAATTAGTGTTCACTTGTCAATCTATTGATCAAGAAAATTTTCCAACAAACTTCTACCACAAGAATTTCATGGTAGTACTCTCCCAACAAATAAATTCTTGTGGTTACAATTTTATCGCAAACTTCTCTTGATAAAAATGATCAATACAATCAAAGCTATTCCATCACTTCGAACTTCAGACAGAGAGCCAAGTAACAGCAACACAAATTTCTCCTCATGTGAAGTTGTCCATCTAAACCAGTGAATTTTTTTAGGCTGAAATTTTGTTGCAACCTTATTTAAGACCGTGCACACCCAACCAGGTTTAATCAATGTAAGTTCTTAAAGTTCACACCAACTTTACCTTTAGCTCCTGACAAATGTCTAATATTCTGTTCATGCTTTCAGGATCTGTGTTGTGAGAATCAACAAATCCCCGCAACACAAGATTGGGATTCACATGCCAAATGTGAAGAATCACACCACTACCCATGGTACTTTTAATTATGGTTGGGAAAACAGAGAAAGATACTTCATACTGGATGAGGTTATAGGCAGTCTGCAACGACAAACAAGAAAATTTAGTAACCAAAAAGAGCTGAAGTGATAACATAATCTGGAACACAACCACAAAAACCAAATATGGAAAACATACATTGATATGTGCCATCCCAAGAAGCAAGACTTCAGGGCATTGTTTAAGAGGGTACTCAAGCATTGATTGGACAAAGCTAGCATGACCCCTCTCGGCTAGTTGGCACAGCACATCTAGAAGATCAAGACACAACCATGAATGATTTGCATGTGCAACTTGAAGCTTATGGCCGTGGACTGCATCAACATATGCCTGCAAGAATGTTTGTTATTCATAAAAATCAGACTCAGATTATAGCATAATGGAACAAAGCAATAAAGTGGATGAAAATAGCATCATACCAGCTGCCTTGCAGAATGAGCAAAGGTAAATACTTCTGGTGGTGCTGCTACAGCATATTTAAGAAAAGATAGCTGACCCTCGATATTCTTCCAAACGGACCCACAAATGGTATGGAGAGGAAATGGATCCTGCATTCTACTTCATCATTTCACACAATTGTTTAAAACATATTTACTTAAATGCATCTATATACATGTTACAAGAATATACCTGGCAAGCGTATTTATATACAGACATGAAGAAAGAAAATGCCTCCTCATTAGGGATATTGAATCCCTCATAATCCAAGTTCTCAAAAACCCGTATCCAATTTGTGTTAGGAGCCTGCATTCAGCACGCATGCTTAGAAAAAAAATGAACCTTAACTTCACAAGTAATAAATGCCACATTCAAAGCCCAAAAAAAAAGAACTGACAAGTTGCTTGATTGTTTTCACAAGGACTTCAACATTCCATGAGCTCAATGGGGGCAGATCAGAGAGTGTGCTGCAACCAAGAGCCAAGCTAAAGGTTGAAAATGTGTTCTGGCTGTCCTCAAGTCCGGCATGGGTATGAGCAATTGTGCCAAGTATCCTAGATAGAGTAATCTCGGTCAGCGGTAAAAAATGAGAGAGAATCTCTTTGCACTGTGTGGTATCAACCGTACAACCATAACCCAATTCCTTCATAACATCTCCAATGCTCAATTCCTTCTCCATTTCCGCCAAAATATCATCAAAATCATTGTCTCTGCATTCGCTGAACAAATCTATATCCCTGCAGCAAAAATCAAAAGAATTATATCTTTCAATATGATAAGCAATGTGCACAATTGGATATTATCAACTCCAAAGCCGTCTGAAGTTTAAAAACAACTAAAACCATTGGCACCTTGGAGAGATAGCCTCACGCAATTCATCTGGGAGAAGTGGAGCCAAGATAAACTGAGAATGATCTTTTGACTGCACTAAAGATAATATCAGCATGAGGGAATCTAGGTGCTTGTAAAGGTCATTTGTGCGCTGGAGGAACATAACAATATTCCGAATTTGCTCCGCAGAATCCACAGGAATGGGGTTGGCACACAACTTCTCAATCTGAGCCATACAAAAGTTCTTCCCTACAATGCAGCAAGAAGTTAGCTTCCACGATACCGTAACACCAACAGTTGAAAGAAGCTAAATCAAGAAAGAGCACACTTATTCAACGATCAAACCACTTAGAATCAGTAACTTACCACATCTTGTAGCATCGGGATTTTCAGAATTGGATAAAGCAAGACCAATGCCAATTCTTTCAGGTGCAGATAAGTTTAACACATTTGATAAATTATCTAGGAGTTGTTCATTATTCTCAGTAAATCTTAGTGACTGACTGAACACGGTACTGAAATTTGGTTTATCCATAATGTACTTGAAAACTGAAGCAACAACTGATTCAAGCTGTGGATTCCTCGAGTCAGTTCCGTGGAGATTCAAGTGATCCAAGCAAGTTTGAAGCATCATAATGCTTCCCTCAATTCCATATTCAGTGAACTGCCAAGAAGGGGATAAAAAGCTCAAGATTACCCCGATTAGATGTATAAAACCCATAACACAAAGCACCAAATTCATCTACAGACATGACATAACAGCACCCCTCTGGAATAATTAATCATCATCATCATTAATCACTTAAAAGGCACGTTATTTGGCGTTCTTTGAAAATCTAGCGAGAAGTTTTCTTCCTTGGAAAAGCCAAAGAAAACTTGTCCATTGCACCAATTTGATAAACCTTATTAAAAACTAATTAAACTGCTTCAATGCTAACATGCGCATTTTTTTCTAGTGTTTCTTGAAAATCTTGAAAGAAATTCTTTCCCTTCTTAAAATAGAGACACAATTTAAAAAAAAAGTCAATAAAAATATATTTTAAATTAAAATTATCCGTTACACCAATTGCAGAAAAAAATATACACATTATTAAGATAAATTAGGGTTTAGAGCGACGTAGTAAAGAGAACAAATTGATGATCAATGTAACCATACAAAATTTACTTATAAATTAAGAGATTTAGAGGGGGAAACCTGACAAAGCTCTCTGACGACGGAATCGGCGTTAGCTTCGTTGTAGCTCTCCAGCAAGAACCGAATCTGACTGGGAATCGTTGACGAAAGCATGGTTACTGATGAAAGATTCAACGCTAGTGTTTCCTAAAAGAGGTGAATTGTGCTAATGAGATGTGATTTGGGATCTAGGAGATTGCCAGAGACTGTGAGAGAGGAGAATCGTCGAGAGAGACTTGAAAGTTTACTTCTGAAATTGTTTTTATCAAAAGTGACATGAGCGTTGCGTTTTTTGCGAAGGGTTAAAACGTGGGGTTAAAGTCACAGCGTGGTTTCTTATATACAGCAATATTCGCTTCGGTCGGTAGTCTGTGCCGCGCGCAGTAAATATTATCAAATTTTCTGATTATTTTCACTTTGAGGTCAATTTACTAATATTTTCCAATTAATGGTCAAACTTACAATCAACGCAACCGACCAAACAAAATTATTTCTCATCGCGTAAAATTCATATTCGTAATATGAATGTAACATATGACTGGTGCTGCACAGATATAAAATTTATATTTTAAATAAATATTATTAATTAATATTTTTAAATAAACATTATTTTTATTTTTTACTAATATAATAATTATACAATACCAATAAATAATTAACACATTTAACATATTACTATAACTCAGCAGCGGTTAATTTTAGGTCACTATAAAATAAAGTTTGACCATGCGCTTTTAATCAATAAAGTGATACACATACACGTATAGATAGTTTTTGGGTCAACAAATAATAAGTTACTAAAGTGTTACATAAATACATACATATCAATAAAGTGATACACATATAAGAATAGATAATCATGGGTGAACAGATAAAAAGTCAATAAAGTGTTGCACAAACACATATATGTCAATAAAATGATACAAATACAAAAATAAATAGTCATAATCAATAAAGTGTTACACAAATATATACATAATTTTTTTATTGTATATATAAAAAAGTCAATAAAATGCTATACACACGGGAATAGATAGTTTTGGATCAACAAATAAAAAGTTCATTTATTGTATATATAAACAGATAATAAGTGTTAGACATACATGAATATATAATTTTTGGTCAACAGATAAAAAATCAATAAAAGTGCTACATAAATACATACAAAGTTCTTTTATTGTATACATAATAAAATGTTGCACATACATGATCCTTTTAATGTATATATAAAAAAAATGATAAAAAAATGTATATTTTTATCTTTTTAATTTATATATATAAAAAATAGTCATAGGTTAAAAAAATATTTGCATCCTAATAATTAAAATATTTAGTTTTAAGCAAAAGATGTTAAGTCCAAGTCCCGTAATAATTTTTGGTCAACAAATAAAAATTCAATAAAAGTGCTACACAAACATAAGGTTCATTTATTGTATATAAAAGCTCAATAAAGTGCTACACATACAGAATTTATTTACTGTATATATAAAATAAACATAAAAAGTGTGTTATTTTATCTTTCTAATTTTAAAACACATACACAGTCTATTTTTTGTAATCTAAAAGATCAATAAAGCACTACACATACAAAATGTATAAAAAATGCTATATGAATAAGATTTATTTATTGTATATATATAAAAAATAGATAATATTTAATCAATAGATAAAAAATAAATAAAATGCTACATATACAGGAATTTTTTATTGTATATATAATATATAAAATTTTAAATAGTCACAGGTTAATAAAGTGTTTGTATCCTAATTATTGAAATATTTAATTTTGAGCAAAAAATCTTAGGTTCAAGTCTCATAATATTTTTATTATTTTATTTAAATATATATATATTAATATTTTTAACTTATTTGGTAGTTAAAATATAATTTTATCATTTTTTCTATTAATTTAGAAGAAATTCTGTTGTGTGATATGGTGTGTGATGTGTATAGATGTGTATAATTTCAAAAATTAAATACGCAACGGAAGTATTCATATATATTAAACAATATGTAACATATTCAAGCATGTATGATCATTCAAGTACATATATATCTCATATATATATTTCATGCATGATATAAAATGAATAACAAATAAATAACTTTCCCAGATATGAAGGTAGCTTTACAATTCTTCAAGAACTTCAAGCTTCAATTTGTTGAGCTCACCTTGAAGTGTTCCCTTGCACAATTCTAGTTCACAACTAAATCCGGTGGGATTGTGAAACTAGAATGGCAGTTTTGAATTTTCAGCAAATGATTGTTTTAACACTTAAAATAATTTGTCCTTATGAATGATTACTACCAATAGATGAGAAGAATTAGATGTTTTATATAATTCTTTACAACTCTATATGTTGTACATTGGTAAGCCTTTGTAATTTCTCTCAACACTTTGAGAAAAACACTTAAGAAAAGCTCTCAATTCTCTCTCCTTTCTCCTATAACGAATTTCACTTTATCTTGCACACATTGAACTCTTTCAATTCTTTCTTAAGTGCAAATAATGATTTCTCTTAGTGCTCCACCACCACTTAACCATGTTTGCCATTACAAATATTAATCTATCATATTTTTCACTCACCAATTTGATTCAACCAATTGAATCAATTTCTAAAGAGTAAATGGCATTTAATCAATGTTAAGTGGTTTTACCACTTCCTTAGTGCATCATTTAAGAATTACAAAGTGGTAAACTTTCCTTATTATTAATAACAAGTGTATTCTCCATTAGCAAATGGTGTTTGCCACTTATTCCAATTAATAATAATAATTTGATTAATATATAAAATATTAAGAATTCAAAATTATTTTGAATATTTACATTTACCATATATGTATTTACCAAGTAAAGTAAATAGGTAAATATATGGTAAATAATTTATGGAGCAAGATTATGTCACTTGTCAAATTCTTATTGGTTAACAACTCTTGTAAACCAATAATGTATTTTACCTTCAATTATTGACAAGTGAATAATAAAATGAACCTTAAAACATTTTTCAATTTACTGAAAATTGTTGGATTAATTGTTCAATCCAATTCGCCGCCCCAGTGCACAACGAATACATTTCATATTGTGAGACTCTCTAGATCCATGCCCGATTTGTCATATGAAACTATTTCACACGTCCGTGAACAATGTCCCACACACATGTTACAGATATTACAAAACGGCGCATTATACCATACAAGTTGAGGTTATAACATATTCGTATAATCCTTCCATCATAAATATCCTAGAAGAGCGGAGATATAGATCAACACCGTCAAGTCTCCATGTGCTCAACCATAAACTTATCTTTAGATTAGTATTTCAATAAATAATATCCGTAAACACTTTTACGATATTATTTTTCCGAGAATAAAATTAATTATTGGATATGTCTGCTTATGGCCATAAGACTTTCTGAAATACAATCTTGGAGTTGCAAGATATTTTACTCACCCAATTAAGTTGATGGATCCCATATCTGTACACACCGGACTCCATTAGCATCGGACTATACCTAGCGACACCCAGCGGTCAGACCATGAAAGGTATCTAACATGTGTGGAACCAAAGTATGATGGATCACTAACAAGTCTACCGTGGCACTCAGGTCTAAGGACCACGAATACTACTCAACTCGAAAGATCCTCCATTGACGGCTTTATGGGATGTTTATTATAGATATTTGTGAGTCTGTTCAATATTCAGTCCTTACTGAATACTTGTATCTCTATACGAGTTTCCACTAAACTCATGGTCTGCTAAGACTAACCATCTGGACTATCCAGATATAGACATACACTGATCTATATTTATTAAGGTCTTCACTAACAGAGCCGCATTAGTGAAGATAGATCAGGAACATTGAGTTTAAGAACATATTTGCATAACAACATTTCTTAGCACCATTTGCAACTTATTGCAACTACGTCATTACTAATATATTCTTAGGTCTTTATCTCATTTCAGACAAGGCTCTAACTCTTTAGATTTTGCTAACTATTATAACCTGATAACTCTTATCAGTGCTATCTTTTAACATTTATATATTTTAGTATTATTAACTCATAGTTCTGATCTAAACTCTTTCAGATCATACAATGTCTAAAACGTTACAAGCATCTTACCATATTTGTATATAAAATAATTAGTGATATATTGAAATCATAATTGTATAAATATAAAATAAATATTTATACACAAAAATGATGGCACGTAAGCATAAATCCCAACAAATTCATCCTCCCACAAGTGCATATTTTTATTATTTCATTTAAAAACGTATACAAGGGTATTTGGTACTCTTAACCAATCTGATAATCTCACAATTACATATTTATATTATTTTATTTTAAAATGTATATATAGGTATTTTATTACTTTTAATCAATTTAAAAATTAAAATATGATTTTATCTTTTTTTTATTAATCTGGACGAAATCAATTCTCCCACAAGTGCATATTTTTATTATTTCATCTAAAAATATATACAATGATATTTCGATATTTTTAACCTATTTGATAATTAAAATACGATCTGCCATTTTTTCTATTAGTTCATATGAAATTTATCATCTAACAATATTTGAATGACCATTTTAAAACTTTAAGAGTCTATACAAGATTTTTGTTATAATATAGGGGTTTGTATGTTACTTTCTCAAATAAAAATAATAAAAACACCAAAAAATAATTTTGTCATTTTTTTCGTTAATTCATATAAAATACATTCCCCCACAAGTGCATATTTGTATTTTTTTATTTAAAATCATATATAAATATTTTTTTAATTTATTTAATAATCAAAAGATAAATAGTTATTTGTCCCGTTAATTTAGACAGAATTCGTCCTCCAATATGGTTTAATGGCTCTTTTAAAATATTAGGGTTATGTATGAAATTTTTGTCATAATTTGAAAGTATATATGTCATTTTCTCAAATAAAAACACCATGCACTAATGTTCATTTTTTTATTTATTTATAAAAATTAATAATGTACTTTTGGGTGCGTCCCTAATTGTAGTACGAATACTAGTAAATAATGTAACAAATTAAATATGTATTGTATACAAAAACGGTTTATGAAAGTAACCATTGGATAGGAGATAAGCTTTTGTTACGTTGTTTTTTTTTTTTACCATAAAGGCATAACTAATTATAGTTGTTTAACAATGGCAATAATCGTATTAAAACTTTGTTTAATTGATTTTTTTTTTAATTTATAAGTATAATTTTTAAATTTTGAGCTTTTAATTTTTTTTTTTAAATTAATGATTATTAAATTATTAATTAAAAAACCTCATTTAAAGCATTAAATCGTTCGATTACATATTATTAAAAGTATTTATTTATTATTAAATTATAAAAAAGACATCTTATAAATTTTATATTCAAAATCTAAATAATTTATTTTCTTATGCATAAATTTAAATTTATCCTATATCTCTTTAAATCCAATCTTTTAAAACATAAGAATTAAAAATAAAATTAATTTATAACAATCATATAATCAAATAAATTATTCTATGCACAAGTTGAAGATAAAATAATTAAATTATACTTACCATGACAATATTTTTAAGAGAGTCTTGTAAAAAAATAAAAATAATAGAGATATCAATATATGACGACTTCAATAAAATAATAATATATTTTTTAAATATTGTTACAATTTTTTTAAATAACGTGTCAAATAATTATTAGATGGTGAAATAATGTATTAGATAATTTTTAAAATCACAATAATAAAATATTTTTATATTTAATATTTTAAAATAAAATAATTAAAATAAAATTAATTCATAACAATAAAATAATCAAATAAATTATTTTGTACGGTACACAAGTTGAAGATAAAATAATTAAATTATACTTACGCATGACAAATTTTTTTAGATAGTCTTATAAAAAGACGACAATGATAGAAATATTGATATATGATGACTTCAATAAAATAATTATATATGTTAATTAAATAAAATTTATTTTTATTAAAGTGCACTATAAATATATAAAATATTATGAGGGTATATGTTAGATTACATATATATAACAAACATTTTAAAAACTCTATTATCAAAAGCTTTAATTTTAAAATTTGTAAATTGGGTAAAATAACTTTTTAAATATCTAAAAGTTATTCTCGAAACACAAAAAAAAATAATAATATAATAATAATAATAATAATAATAATAATAATAATAAACTTGATATTAAAAAGATTCATTTAGTCAATCAAATAAGCACTAACCGATTTAAATTGAGGAAGTTCATATGATTAGTTAAAAGAATAAAATTATATATTTTTGAATGTTATTATAAAATTTATTTTTTAAATAATATATTAAATAATTATTAAATAATAAAATAATGTATTAAATTATTTTTAAAGTTACAATAATAAAATATTTTAAAAATATAACATTACTCTTAATTAAAATGTCTCTGATTGTACTTTGGCATTGTTAGTAAATCATATCGTTTCTTCTTTACATGTAACCTATAAAGAAGATTAATATTAGTTGCGATTAAAACAAAAAAAAAAACAGTTGCGGTTGATTTAATTGTTAATTTTAAATTAATTTTTATTTGTATGAATAAATTTGTGATAAATAAAACTACTAAAATAAAAAATGGGATTGGTTTCTAAAATAACGGTCGGTACAATGACATATTGATGTTAGTATTATTTTATATAAATATATAGATAAAAAGACGAATTATTATTTTTTTTTTTAAAGAAAAGAAAGGAACCGTGGGCTAAAGTATAAAGTCGCAGTCGTCAATGCCCAGGCCCAATCCAGGCTTCTCACATATTACAATTACAATTTACAAGTGAGAAGAGTCTCACCGAGGCAGCAGCGAGAAACTATCCCTTAAACGAAATTCCGTTCAAATGGCAACGGTCGCGGAATCATCAGAGGAGGAGAAGCCAAACGCGGTAGCACCAAGCGACGTCGTTTTGAAATCGAAAACTCTAGAAGAGGTCACGCCATGGATTGAGTACGCGCTGCAACAAGCCATGATTTACCAGAAGATTGTCGAAGAGTCGATCGACTCCTCAATTGAAGCTTCCAGATCTCGTCTCTCTCACGTTCGCCTAACTGCTTCTGCTCATTTCCAACAAACCATCGTAAAACTTCTGGAACTTCTATCGCTTTTGTTAATTTATTTGGCTCCTTAGGGAAGTAAAAGTAAATGAACCGACTAATTATGTTGTTTATCTTTTTGAATTTTAATAATGGAGTAATTTGGGAAATTTTGTTTTATATACGAGGAATTAAATAGAGACAGTTTGTTGCTTTATTTCATATAGTCATTATTTATTTATTTATTTTTATGCATTCGGTGAGATACCAAAGAAAGGTTTTAAATATGTAGTATTAATCTCCAAGACATCAAAGGATTACTCTTGTTTGATTCTCAAGAAATTTCGGAACATTAGGAACTGGAATATTCTATTTATGCCATATATCGTTTACTTTCTGAAATTAGATACTCTTTATAAATCATCCAGTTGGAAAGATATAACTTGGTGGAGGTTTTGCCATTTTGAGTCGGAATTGAGCTAAAATCTTAGTATCAAAATCTGGAAGTTTCTCTATATAGTGTTCTACAGGGCTGAAAAAGTTGAATTTGATTATTGAGTGTAGGTTTGAAATCTGAGTATGCTGTTTACGAGGATATAGCAATCAGGAACATTAAAGGTTTGTTTTGTTCATCTGCATTGTTTCTGAGATGCTTGTTACTAGTTTCACCTTGTATTTTAAGAGAAAAGAATGATAATATTTGGCATACGAATTGTTGTTGCAGAGGGTGTCAATCTTGCAGCTTCACATCCATTGATTGTAGGCGGAGTTGCTACTGGCATAGGTTCTTTGCTATTGAAAAGTACGATACCAACTAAGTTGGTTTACGGATTTATACCGAGTCTTTTAACTTTGACAATTACTGCAATGATGTTGATACTATTCTTTTGCATGGTTCTTGGTTCTATTTTCTAAGTTCTATGAGAGTTCATATAGTTTGCACATTTGTGTTTATAGGTCAAGAATTTGCATATGCTTAAGAGACCAACTTCTTACGGGCACTTTTGTTTACAATAGATGTTGTTACTCTGATTTTGAATTTTGTCAAATTCTAACAATTGCTTCTAACGTAATTCAATCTAACATGCAGGACCAAGGCGTTTCTTGTATTACAACACCCTGCGCCTTTTTGTGAGTGAAGAGGTGAGCTTTTAACTATTACCTTTTTTTTTCTAGGCAAATAATACTAATTTACTAAGGAAGATTGAATTCTTAGAGGACTAGATATGTCGTGTGGCTGATGGGGTTTCTTTTTCTTCTCGCATGGGTGATGGTTATGAGTAATTTTGAACAGTGATAGCATTCAATCAATTTCAATTTTCAAATCACACCTTTCAGTTTGAGCCATGGACTACTTGAAAAGGAAATTGATGATAGTGTTTACTGGGTCACATAGGTGCAATTGGTATTCCGTAAGCCAAGATGGATATTGCAATTATTGGCCTGTTAGACAGTTATAATATTTTTTCAGTTGTTTCTGTTTGCAGTCCTTACTTTCCAAAGCTGACACTAAAGTAAAGGAATTGCGCCAATTGATTGACCGCCTGAAGGCTGAAAGTGAGAAGTTGGAGGTAAGCTTTCCCTTGTCAAGTTGAATGATTATGCGGAGTGAATGGTTGTGTGCTGTTCAAACATTTTCCTAAGAAACTGGTTATGAAGTGAATGATTTTTATAGCTTCTCTGTGCAAGATAATTTGATTTTTCTCTGCCACTTCAACTAGATACGTGACAAGATCTATAGCATCCTTTATTAAAAGGGAAAATTTATTGACTAGAAGCAAAATGATTCAAGAAAGTAATGTGGATGAATGGGAACTTTAATCCCTTTAAAAAAGCATTACATTTTTTTCCTTTCTTTTTTCAGTGTCTGCTTTTACATCAATAGTTGGTTAACTAAGCATTTCTTAGAATGGAATTCAGTGTTCCGTTATTGATTTCAGAGGGTGGCATCAGTAGCAGAAGATGAGTTGATTCGAGGAAGGATGAAACTCAGGTCAGTGATTTTAGATGAAGGGCAGTGTTATATTCATTTTTCCACATAGCTTCTCTTTTTCTATTCAAAATATTTTCCATCATGTTCAGGCAAGCAGATCCAAGGAGTCATTCACTCAGCTTATAAGATTGAAAGACAAGCAGCGGGTATGTAAATACTTCTAAAACCTACAGGGATGGGAAATCTCGCTATTGTGGTCTTAAAGTTGTTTTTCTTATTGCATCAGGCTTGAAAGATATTCTTCGAGAACTTCCTAGAAGAGAGGCATCTCGTTTTCGGTAAGATTTTTTCTACTGACACATGGAATTAGTTTTCAAATTTCCATCAGGAAAGATTGGGAAATCTCTGATGCTGTATTTGTAAATGTTTATGTTCATTGTTTGATATTTAATCGTAAGAGCTGAGTGTCGATCGGGAAAGAGTAAATTTCTTGGAGGGTTTAACAACTAACAATTAAATGTAAAAATTGGAACAACCATTATAAGGACGTAATTTATTTGTAGATTAAGCTGCATTGAAGTTAATTAACCACTTACTTTATGGTTGTTAGCCACAACAATACGAAAGCATTGTTTTTTCCTGATGAATTCCTGTGTATGCTTTCTCCTAGGTCCATAAACTTGGATGATTGAGTTGTGTTCACAAGTTTCTTTTGCTAGGCAAGGACATCGCGTATTTGAGATTGTTTATTGGCAGGTTTCCAACGTTGCTTCCGAGGCAAAGCGAGAAAGGAATGCTTTAACCAAGGAGGTTTCAAAAATCAGTAATTATGGGATCTCAGTCTGAGAGTTGTCTCATCTGTACACTTCTTGTTGCATGAGCAATGTAGTAGTTCACTTGTACCCAATTCAAATGCTTAGAGATGCTTCTTTTCAATGAGTTCAATTTTTTGAATTTGATTATAATTAAGGACACTGGTAATGATGCTGTCTTTCTACTGGAGAAGATTCAGCTATACATTCAGAATTGAGCATGGTGATGAATGACAGTGCATACAAACCGTTCATTCATCGCTCGCCTGACGGCTAATGTAATAACTCACGAGTCCTGAATTTTATTTGTATAACGCTTTATTCATTTTGAAGCCTTATTTGGAAGGCAAGTTTTTCTGCCCCAATAATATTAACGTCTGCCTACACTTCTGTGCTTGGATTACAATTTGTACGGTAGATTTTAATGCCTCTATTCTGATAGAAATATGTGTGAATTTGTACTGCCAACAAAGTACATGTTCTTCTTGGTTGCACAAAAATGTCTTGATGTTCTGACCTCCTATTTAGAATTTTAATCTGTATCTCTGAAAGCCGCCAACAAATTTTCTTATCGATAGCGATAGCAGGTTCATAAGTTTTACTTCCACGTAGTTCCATTCACTCTACAAAAAGAAGGGTCCATTTTGCGCAGTTCAATATTTTGGAGTCATTTAAACTCAATTATTGGATATTGCCGAAAGAACCAAAAGAAAAAGAGGCAAATTGTGCGTATATATCATAGAAAAGACTGAATGGTAACATGTCATCCATATCAAAATCTAATTGTTTCTTCCATGTCGGATACTGGCATGAATCGAAAGCCATCATTGTCTCAGTTTCACTTTCAAGATTTCAGATCGCTAGTTCTTCGACAGAAATCACGAATGAAAAAGGTACCAATCTAAATCACATGCTTGATCCATAAACAATGTAAATCTATATATTTTCTCTCAACACCCCCATCACGTGATCGTCAATTTGCACTCATCAGACGATCAGCATTGAGCCCCAAGGCCATAAAAACCCGAGCAAGAAGCAGGCAGCAGGGATTTCCTATCAGAATCAGAAGATAACACTAACACAGCCCTCAGCGGTATTCACGGTTCATGGGTCCTCCACCACCAGCTGATCTGATGTGATCTCACGTACACTAATTTCTTTTTAATTTACTTCACATAACTCAAAAACACTACTGGCTTCGGCTTCGGCTCTGGTTTTGGGCCTTTTGGCTTCGGCTTCCCTCGGTTTCCATGTGAGAAGAGATAGAGAGAGAATATTTCGCCCAGCCTCTCATCACGTGGAAGGCCCCTGCTCTCAATCGCTTCACACTAACATCATTACTCTCGCCAACTTTTAAAAAGTGTTAATATACCACCCAATGGGTGTTGAAACCGAAGCTTTTTTCCCCTCCGTCGATAAGAGACAGATATTAAAAATATAACCAATAAAACGAAAGAAAATGGAAATTAAAAAAAAAAGAAGATTTTTTTGATAACATAACCGAACGAGTACTATTTCTTCATTGAACATGACAAAAACACTCGGATGATGACACGTCAGCATACTTCAAAGTTACGCTGGTGACGATAGACTTGGCCCTGGCCCTGCCCCTGTCCCTGCTGTTTCTGCTGCCTCAACAGCTCCTTCTGCCTCCGGAGCTCCAAGACCTTGCGATGTGAATTCGAATGCTGAGTCAGCACAAACGTCGGGCTCGCGGCTGGTCGGTACTCGGGCACAAGCCGACCCGACTTGTAGCGTACGCCACACGCGTTGCATAGCGTCTTGGGGCCCAGTGGGCCCGTCCGCCACTGCGGCGTCTTCTCCGACGCGCAGTGCGTGCACCTCCTCACCCCTCCCTCCGGAGTCGGCGACGATTGCCGGAGAGTTTCTCTATTCGGCCTCGAATTTCCGCTCTCGGATGACGATGTCCTGTTCCAGGTAGTCGTGTTAGTCATTGAAATTGTCGCTTTCGAGCGCTTGCTGCGTCCTCTTCCTGACAATGACGTGTCCGATTGGACACTCGGCGTCCCAGCGATCGAGTTTGTCGGAAAGTCGGCGAAGGAATCGTCTACGAACTGCGATAACCACTCAAGCTCAGCCACGTCATCACCCTACAAATTAAAACAGTAAAAAAAAACTTAGAAAACTACAGAGAATAAATTTGAAAATATACTCGATTTCGATTAAATTTATAAAAAAGAAAATATGAACGTACGGGGACACAGAGGTCGTCGGTGAAGTCAGTGAAGAGAGATGAGTGATTAAAGGAGCTAACGGACGAGTGTTGCGGCGGAGGGAATTGGTTGGGGTGGGCGGTGACGGTGGCTGTGTTAGCAGTAGCGGCAACGGCAACGGCGGCGGAAGAAGAAGAGGCGAAGAGTTCGTCGTTAGAGAGATCAAGAAGGTCGTCAATGCGAAACAAGTCTTGAGCAGTAGCAGTAGCAGTAGCAGTAGTACTGGCAGTGGAGAGACCGTACATATCCATTTTGTGAAAGCCTGGATTGGTTCGCGAGCGAGGGGAGAGAGAGAAGAGAGGGCCTTGGGGGAGGGGCTTTAATGACTAAGGTTAAGAGGGAGTTGATATATTGAAGGCAGAGGGGGGCAGACAGAGTAACGTGCAAGGAGTGACCATGCAGTAGAGAGAGACACTCTTACTGTGTCTTCTTCTTCTTCTTTTCCTCTCACTCTCTCTCCCCATCACTACATTTACATATAAATATATTTATTTATATAAAATTGTAAAATATTGATATTAGAATGGCCAATTGCATGGACAAATGGCTCCACATGCAAAACCAAAACCCTTCTCTAGTAAGTATCATGTCTCACATATGCTAAATGCTATAGCTGTAACCATTAAATTTTCATTGCTACATTATTCACATATTAATGAGCTAATTAAACTGTAAATGCATAAAAACTCTCTTACCCTTTCATGAGAAATGCTCTTTTTGTCTCTTCTCATGCTCATACTGTTACTCAATTCAATGTTTATACGTATCAAATATTATCCTTCATCCATACCCTTAGGTCAGCTACGACATTAGATGTCCCGTCACAAAATTTATCACGTATGGGAAATGTAATGCAGTGCAATTTTCTTTTGACCAATTTATTCATGCCCTTAAATCATGCAGCCGCTCGATATGTGCATTAATTTATATCAGTTTTATCATCATCAGAAGAAACCAAAAACAAAAGAAACATTATCTTCTTGTAATTGGTCGGGCACAAAAATGAAATTCTCTTTGATCAAAGGGAAATAGGCAACTGGGGTTCAAGAGACTTCCCCATTTTGCCAGTTACGCTCTTCACTGGTCCAAACCAAAAACCCAAAAAAAAAAAAAATTAATACACGTGGACGCTGACCGTAGCTGTCTGTGGGCCCCACCATATACACGTAAAAAAAAAAAAAAAAGCTCGCAACGTCGAGGACAGAAAAAAAGGGAATAAGAGAACGGCGCTTGAGTTTTAATTACCCCTGACGCCGCCCCCACCACGTTGCATAATTCATTGAACACAAAAGTGAGAAGAGAGAGAATAATGCGTTAATTGTTAATTAAACTAACCGCCGACAACTAGTTCTAGCTGGCAATCTTATAGTTGTAGAGAGCAATAGATTGAGAGAGCTGTAAAAACTAGAACTAGAGGCAGCGGAAACTGGATCAAAAAAATAAATAAAGAGAAGCCACGTGTTCGAAGCAGGGGCCGGTGAGTTGTATTTTGGGGTGGGAGAGAGATTATTGTGTGAAAAATTAAGTACTAACCGTACCATGAGCCTTTCTCTTTAGATGTACGGTACGTCAAAACTCTCTGATTGATTGATCGATCAACCGATAGCTTTGGCCTTTTGGGACTCTGATATGACGTGAGAACGTGTGAAGGCTTTTGCCAGCCTGCAAATTTCGTCAGCGTCACAGACTCACAGTCGTTTCATCTTTGCGTTGTTTGTAAATTTTGATTTCGGACTCTCTGTCATGCCTATTGTAAGTTAAAAATATTAAAATTTATATTTTAAATCCTTTTTATAAAAAAATTATATTTTAAATAAATATTTTTTATTATATATTAAATAATAATTAATATTTTTACACCGTCGTTAATATAATGATATATATAGTTATTTAACAAATAGCATGCTAAGATTATTGTAAAAAAAAAAATCTAGTTGTTTCTGTTTATATTTTTGCATTGGTGGGAGAGATCTCGTATCACGTGATGTGGCAGGATACTCGTGGTGACCCGAGAGCAGCTGCATTGGCACGTAATCAGTCATGTGCTTATCACATCTTTTTTTTTTTTTTTAAAAAAAGATGCTTATCAATTATTTATAAATATATTAATAAAAAATAATATTATACTTTTTAAATAATATTTTAATTTTTTTAATTTTAAATTAATATATTAAATAATAAATAACATATATTTTTAAATTATTTATTATATTATTTTAATATCTAATAATTATTTTCTCATAAATTCTTTATAATTACACGGTAAAGTGTATTTTTTTAAATTTATTAATTTAGATAGTCTGTTTGTGTGAGTTCAAATATTTTTTATATGTATTTAAGAGTAATTATATTTTAAAGAAATTGGCATCTTATTTTATAAAAATGAATATTTAGAAACTAAATTATTTATTAACTTGATTTAAAAGAGTCTTGATAAAGTTTTGAACATATAAAAAAAAATGATAAGCTCTTCACCAATAATAAAATTATCTTTAAACACACATAAGATATTTATAATTATCATAATAGGGTTTAAATTCTTTAAAGACGTTAAAATCCAACAACAAAAAATGTAGTTTTTTTTAATTTTCTTTTTATTTTATATTTTAATAAAAATCAATATTCACGTAGGATAACTAGTAAATAGTATTGTAACAAAGTTTGAAATGCTAGCTAAGAAGTCAACTGCATTAAATGGGCCTGTCTCGGTGGACAGGGTCGTGGGGCCCGATTTGCGTGAGAATATATTAAAAAAATATATTTGTTTTTAAAAAAGAGCACCTCTAGCACATGGATGGCGTCAAGTATTGGAGACAGCTCCATCATATAACATACTCGCGCACGGACACGAACTTATTTCTCGCTATATTGGTTAGATAGTTCGTCATTATTTTGACCATCACATTATATCAGCCCGTTGATTTTTCCAAACAGAAACGTACGGTCAGATCATGATGGGTTTATCCGCACTATATATATATATTTACTTTCAATTATAAAAAGAGATAAATAATATGAATTATTTTAAATTAAAAATTTAAAAGTGTTTTGTTAAATAAATATTAAATATAATAAATAATTTTAAAATTTATATTATTATCACTCAATATTTATTAAACACATCATCTTTTTAAATATAATTTAAAATACTTATTATTACACCTAATAATATTTCAAGATGCGAATGGAATTATATATATTTCTTACAATAAGATCGTAAAATTGGAAAAAAAAATTGCAAAAGAAAGTGTATACGTGTTATTTTTCTCATCCTACAGGTAGAAATGATTGTTTCAAATAACATACGCGAATCTAGGTGTTTTGAGTGAGAGCCAAATAACAAGATCAAGAAGTTCATGAAACGCTGTCGTGCAAAAATCTGAATTGAAATTTAAGCGAAAAGCAACAAAAAGCTTTCCGTTGCCGGGAATCGAACCCGGGTCTTTCGGGTGAGAGCCGAATATCCTAACCGACTAGACTACAACGGATCTTTATGAAAATAAGGCTACATATAATTGATATATATGACATATATGTAACAAGAGGTTATAAACTTTTACGAAGGACTGATTTCAAATAATTTATTCACGAGCGATAAGTGAAAACAAAAAAAATTAAGTTTCCGGAAAAAAGTATGTTGATTTTTATGAAGAGAGACCTAGTTTAAAAAAATAGATAAGGGGGATGATCTTTTCATTTTGATTACAATAAAAAAATAATGTTAAATATTTTAAATTATATTTTAAAAAGTAATGTGTCAAATAAATATTAAATGATAAAATAGTATAATTTTAATATTATTTATTATACTTAATATTTACTTGACACATTACTTTTTAAAATACAATTTAAAATACTTAACATTATTCAATAATAAAATGCTAGGCTAAGTAATTTTGAAAAGATGAGAATGAAGGCGAGGGGAAGTTGAAAACAATGTTGCAGAAACTCAGGATCGTGTTTTGGAGACCTCACCTGATAACAGATTCAACCGTCCAATTGCGTGAACGTTCGAGATAAAAGCGAAACAAGCCATCCCAATTCCCACTTTAGGTTAGCGTGTTCCACTTGTTCATTATTACGCAACTTACACAAAAATAATCAAAGTTGGGGCTACAGATCATCACTGGGTACGTGCGTTCTCCATCTTGTGATTTTATGTACGCTTTTTGTTTTGCAAACTGATTTCGTATATAATGTAGTTGATTTATGGCTATTCATTTGGTTATCAAACCGTATAAAACCAAACGGATAATTTTTATCAATAAAACACAAGTACGTTAAAAGCCTTGCCTCACAACTACAAGCTCCAGAAAACAAAAGGCCTACAGTTTGAGAGCAAGGGCTTGTGATTTTCCTAATTTCCTCTCCCTATATCAAACTTTCTCATGAGATATTTTCCGCAAAAATTTTCGCCAATTCAATGTGCCAGAACACCAAACATGCAGGAAAAATACAAGGGCTTCAATCAGTGAGCAAAAATAGTTTTTAATACATCAGAAACACAATACCATAAAGCCCCTTTACAATGCCATCAAGGAACTGCCCGACCCTTCTCTCAGAAACCCAAAAATACTGCAATTAAAATTAAACAAACTGATCCTACTATTCCTCATTCTGACTTTCATCCTTGATAAGCTTGATCATATCATCAATACGAAGAATTGTGATTGCCGCTTCAGTTGCAAACTGTCAAAACAGTGATTTTAAGGAACACAATCAGGGGAAGTTAAACACTATAATAAAAGGATAGGTGCCCTGATATGTCTAGTGATTTTTACCTGAATAATTTTCACTTTGCTCATTGCAGGCTCAATAACTCCGGCTTCCAAGTTGTTACGAATGGTCCCCTTTGAAAGATCCAGTCCCATGCTGCACCAATTTTGGGAATCAAAATCAAATGCAAAATAGAGAAGAGAAACACAATCAGGAGCAATTCCTCACTTTCTTCTGATGCTTCTGTTGTTCATAATTAGAATTTATTATGTAGTTCATATTGGTTGAAGATTACTCATAATCCATAAATCTGAATACCTTGATAAATGTTTCTTATCGGCCTTGGTTTGTGCAGTATGGTGGTAAGCCCGTAGTTTTGCAACTAACTCAGTTGCATCCTTGGCAGCATTTACAGCAAGCACCTGCATCATAGAAGAATTACAAATGTCTACAACATAATCTTCAAAACAAGTGAACGAGGGACTAATGTTTATGCATTAAGCCTCGGAAATCCATATTAGACCTTTGGTATAATTAATAAAGATTCAGCAAATTCCGCAATTGCCAACTGCTCTCGGGATCCTAGGGTTGTAGCAAGGTATTCCAAATAGACAGATAAGGCAGACTCAACTGCACCTCCACCTGCTACCACCTGTATCACCAATACACCAATTAACAAAATAAGAATAATGCGAGAAGAACAACCATAATTACCAATCTAGAAATGAATTTCTCCCAATTATGTGGTTAACCCCCAAAAAAATAAATTTCTGAGCTACTTCTCCATTTCCATCCATACAAGTTGTAACTCCTAGCATTTCAAGGCACATTTTTTGGGAAGCAGACAAATTTATGTCATTTCCCTATTTTTATCAGCTAAGATATACATATTACCAACTCTTCAAATGGCAAATGTCCATAAAAATTTTAAATCAAAATCCATAGATTCCCATGTCCTATTCAATATCTAATTCACCAGATCTTCCTATTTCATTATCCGTTTGAAGCTCAGTTAAGTGAACAATAGGATCTACAGGAAAGTAATTAGAAAGTCTTGGAGTGTACCGTGTTTGATTCAAGGGTCCTCTTGACAATACATAGAGCATCGTGCAGAGCTCTCTCCATCTCATCAAGCATATAGTCATTTGCTCCTCTAAGTATCAAGGAAACCTAGAGAATAATAGTGAATCATAAAACATCATAATGCATTTTCTATTGCAATAATGAGCCATAGGCTCCATTTCACTCAAAGAATAAAACATCAAAATGATACTAGGAACTTCGCCAATGCTTACTTCATGTCCAAAAGACAAGTTCCACTAAGATATAAAGCAATTAGGTTTTACATAGAGGAGTGTCAATTGATAAACGCCAATTAAATTAAACCACATACCGCACTTGTACTTTTTGTCCCCTTTATCATAATCACATCATCGTCAGCAACACGCTCCTCTACCACTTCATCAGCAGATCCAAGAAATGATGAATCAAACGTTTCCTCCCCTTCCATGTCTGCAAATGTGGAAGCCTGAAAAATCGACAACAAGATTACGACAGAAATTTCCATAGTATATTGTATCTATAAAGGAAAATACTACCATCAATCATAAATGACATAAAGATAGGTTCCAAGTCTTGAGTCCAATACATTTGTCAAAACCCACACAGAAACTTATTATCATCTGAGGGCTCACAGGAAACCCATAGAGAAGTCAACATAAGAATTATACCCATAACTTTTACCCTCAATTCCTCCATGACAGCACAAATATCAGTGAATTCCAGTACCAGATTAAAGCACAGTTAATGATACGACTGACGTGCAGTAGGAATATACCAGAGTTGCACCAGTTGCCTTGGCAATGTGTCGCATATCCTCCTTCCGAACTCGTCTTACAGCAATAGCCCCAGCCTCCACAAAGTACTGAAAACCCAAAAAAGGGAAGAAAACAAATATTATACATATGATAAATGAAGCTTGCACACAAATTTCTCAGAGTAAATAATGTATTAAAATAAAGCAAACAACTACAACACCTAAGCAGATGATTGTCCTGAGCACATTGAAGCAAAGTTACCAATTTAGCTTAGACATCTCATTTCCCAAAATGTTACGAGCAAATAAACAGAACAGTTCATTGGAAAATTATGTAATCAAACTTAGATTTATGAGTCAAAATAAACATTCGCCTGCAATAAAACAGAGATGTACTATAACATTCACGAGATAGATTGCAAATAAGACTACTTCAAGTACAATAAACCTATAAACCAAACACAGCTCAAAACACAAAAAGCAAAAGAGAACAAATCTGAGTATAACACCACAGACGTATGGACAGGATACGGGGAAATGCATAGTTCATAGCAACACACAACATGATTAAGCAAAAATAGATTGCAAATGAAGACTACTTCAAGTACAATAAACCTATAAACCAAATACAGCTCAAGACACAAAAAGGAAAAAACCAGACATACGGGCATGATACGTGGAAATGTGTGGTTCATAGCAACACATCACATGATTAAGCAAAGACAGTAATGCCCACCATAGCATAGCTAAAAGAAGTTAGAAAAATTAATAGAAGGAAGGCTTGCCTTCAGTGCCATGTCATCAATTCCTTTTGTTGTCAGAACAACATTGGCTCCAGCTTTCAGAACTTTCTCAATACGTTCCTTTGTCATGTCAGCTTCTCTGTGAAAGAATTGGTAGCAATTCACACAGATTAATATAATAAATTGCAAAAATGACACAATAAATTTCCTTTCGATATGTGTCAAAATTTTTGATAAAATTATCCCCTCACAAGCATGTGTGAATGAGAAATATACCTGCCCATCAAAGAGAGGTTAATTCAGAATCTACCTACAAAGTTAAGCATAAGTGTCCTAAAGAAGTATATGCATGATTTTGCACTTTCACCATGCATGCACCAAATAAGGAAATACACAGGCATATAACTACGTGAACTGGCTGTAAACAGGTTAATATCATTCAATAGGGTGTGAAGCAAACTAAAACCATGTTGTGAATTATGATGCATTGACTGATCACCTTTGACGAATTTTCTCAAGCTCCCTGGGATCAGTGACCAAGACTTGGACACCCAGTTGCATTTTTGTCTTTTGGAGATTAAAGTCAAGACAGGCAATCCTTGCAGGAGCAACTCTCAGAGGCATCCCTTGTGCAGCACGGCCAGTGTTAAGGGCATACCCATTCAGCAAGTAGCTATCTCTGGCACTTTTTCCATGGGCTTTCAAAATGTTGATTGCCTGGAATGTGCAGAAAGCAAGTATGGTATATAACAGCCAAGAAAGCAGAACAGAAAAATAATTTTATGAAATCAGAAGTTTAAATATGGGAAAAGGAAGCCTCATGTACTGACACAAAAGAAAACATCTTTCAATCATGTAATAGGACCACAAACAAGATTCTTTAATAGGTATACATTAAACAATAGGCAAATATCAACCTTGATTGGGTACTTGACTTCCCCTCGTACATTAGTCATCTTTACAGCTTGAACTGCATCTACAACCTAGACGGATAGATAAAACCATTAGTTACTATTACAACATACATAAGACGATTTATATTGCTGCTTATTTGGTAACATAAGATAAAGATTAAAAGTTGCATCAAGGTAAATTGATATGTCTTAATAGAACATTGAAACGCAACACAATGAAGAACAAGATTGACTTAGTAACAAGTTATGAGAGGAACATGAATAAATTTGAATGAAAAACTAACTTTTTGGGACAAAAGCATACCAAATTTGCGAAGAAGTCGCTGTCAGTGCCAATCAATTTCGAGGACATGCTTGTCTTGGCACAATTTACCAAAGAATCTTTGCCAAGCTTTTCAACCTGTAAAAAGAAATCATGAAAAAAAAAACTATAATTAATGAAACTGCGCCCACATGTATAATTATTAAAAGAATACATCACTTACTGACCACTTATCAGAAATAAATTAACTACCACAGACTTACCTTCACTGCTAATTTTTCTTCAACATATTTGCATGCTTCCCTCATCGCAAGCTGTCCATAATCAAAACGTGAGGGAATATGGATGATGAATCAATAACGGATCACACAAACAAGACTATTGAGCATAGAAAAAAGAGTTACTTACTCTGTATCCACTGATAATAGAGGTTGGGTGAATCTTGTTCCTCACCAGATCATTTGCTCTCTGCACATAGATCAAATCATATACAGCACACCAAGTGTGCAAACTCCCATTCAGAGGGTTGGTACCTGAGTTTAAAGTAGAGAATCTCAGACATATGCCAGATGCTAGAGACACTAGTTTCACTTACCTTCAGCAACTCTGCAGCCACAATAACCACTGATGTTGTTCCATCACCAACTTCTCGGTCTTGAAGCTCAGCCAACTCTACAAGTACCTGTCACGACAAAAAAAGAAAAATAAAAAACATGTAGGAGTGGCGAAAAATTTAACTCAAAAACAAACATGCAAACACAACAATATAGAGATAAATGAGACAATATACACCTTGGCAGCCGGATGCTCAACTTCTAACATCTTGAGAATCGTGGCACCGTCATTAGTAATTGTTACATCACCAATATCATCAACAAGCATCTGCAATTAAGTAGCCAAAAACAAGAGTGTTAGCGAGATGAAACCCTATCATGCAGATAAATAAAACTATAATTTCTGGTTAAAAAGCAATCCAAAACTAATCATACAATGGGTTGCAAAGTAAATGATCTGCATTCAAATAGGCCCTCAATTATTCCTTCCCTTCTCTAAAATTTAGAAGCAAAGTTATGCAAATGTAACTTTACTACTAATAAAATCCATTTTTATGATGCTCAAATGAGGGCCAATATAATCCGAAAAAAAGAACCATAAATTTTTACCACACATTTATACAAATTCACCAAGCTAGAGTATGCTATTGACAGTTTTTGCGTTTCGACAACTAAACCAATCAATAAAGTAAGAAAGGGAAATAACAAATAGAGAGCGCAAGCGATAGAAATGATAATACCTTGTCGAGTCCAACGGGGCCAAATGATGATTTAACAATGTTCGCAACTGCTTGACACGCCATCACTATGCGAACAACAAGACAAACAAAGAAACTTCAGGCAAATTTCAAAGAAAATTAACAAATAAAAAAAGTAGTTCAATCTTGATCAGAGAGAGAGAGTGAAAGCCGAGTACCATTTTGAGTGCGAACGTCTTGGCCGGATTGGCGTTCTCCGAGAATATCAAGCGTTTGCGATGAAACGGCCATTTTAATTCACGACAGAGAAAAACCCTAGATCGGATCTACCGTAGCCTGGCAAGAGAACTGAGTTTAAGTTCAGTGGGACTGGAAATTACAGAATGTCTCTCGAATGTTCAAAGCAAAACGAGTTTGGAGCGCTGTTTGAGGGTTTCATTTTGTGAGACGGCGCCCTATTTTTCTTGCAATATTTTAGGGTATTTTAGTAATTTTACCAAAATTTAATTTTTTCTTATAATAAAAGGAAAAACAAATAAATAAAGGCTGCCCGCTAAGATTAAAGGGTATTATAGTAGTTTGAACTAGAGAAAGCTGCACGTGAATTGCACGCCGCCTCAACCGCTCCCCTATGTCAACCGCCAAATTTCAGATTCTGCTTTTTATTATCCGCTACTACCATCACAATTAGCGATGGCTACGAGTAGATGTTTTTTACTTCCAACTACCTTCAAGCATCCAAGCCCTAACCGTAATCTTGAATTTTCCAAACACCGACGTGTTCATACCTCTAGAATTACATGCTCGTCCATCACCGGCCAATCACAATTAGCCAAGCAAGAGCTCCGTAACCTCATCTCGGACCAAGACCGAGGCCTCAAAACCCAGAATGATCCCAATAGGCGATCCTCAATCATCAAGGCCATCGATGCCATGGCTGTTCTGGGCAGAGATATGGTCACCACCGGTGATTCGCTCTCTGCAACGTGGCGCTTGCTCTGGACCACGGAGAAGGAGCAACTGTTCATTATCGAGAAGGCCTACTTGTTTGGTACTCAAGCCGGTGACGTTTTGCAGGTGATTGATGTTGAGAAAAGGCTTCTCAATAACGTAATTACTTTTCCACCCGATGGGGTTTTCTTTGTGAGGTCTAATATCGAGATTGCTTCGCCCCAAAGAGTCGATTTCAGGTACTATTTAGTGCCCTCATTGTGTTGGTGATACTCATCGTAGTAGCGTTTAGTTCTATCGCATGGATCAGAATGTTTAATTTCATATTTGAAGGCGATTTATGTTTGATTCTATTTGGTGTTACGTGGTTTGTGTAGATTTACTAGTGCAGTGCTACGTGGGAAAAATTGGGAAATTCCGTTGCCACCGTTTGGTAAAGGCTGGTGAGTGCTTTATTTTCTGAGCCTTGCATAAAACTTTCCCATTAATTGTTGATCGCTAATTGCTAATCTATGAGTAGCTAATCACTTTATAAGCAAAGTTATTCCCTTGTGTTGCTCCACTCCCTTGACATTGCATATTAAGTTTGATAGAGGGGAACGGTGTAATTTTTTTTTTCCGTTCAATTTTGTTACTTAATTGCTGTGGTGTATAAAGGGGATGTTGTGTTTGCATAGGTTTGAGTCGGTGTACCTTGATGATGAGATTCGAGTTGTGAAGGATATCAGGGGAGACTATTTAGTTGTTGACCACGCTCCATATCATTGGACAGAATGAAGACCAAAACTTTTGCTCTATTTCATATTTTCCATGGTTAAAAGTGAGTTTATTTTATCATTAGCGGCATAGTCCATCCAATTCAATTGTGTCATCTTGAATTGCTTGAAATTCTCTTTCAAGTGCTGTCTTTTATGTATTTTTGCAGTGACTCCATTTATAATCACTTGTTTATATGTACCTATGTATATCTGAGGAAATATTTTCACCTCAATGCTACTAATCTTTTCTTTGAAAACTAGATTTGAAACCTATCTTTCTTCCGAGCTTGTGTAGAATGATTTAGAGCAACTCTTCTCTATTTTCTGTTCTGCTTTTTTTCTAAAATCATCTTCTTTGCATTGAGACAATCAAGTAGGTGGTTGAGAGATGATATTATGTGAAACTACTTTTCTTGTTTTCTGCTTCATAAATTATAATCTGACAGCCAATTTTAGGTTGTAAAGTTTCCTTCTTATTTGTCTCAACTCCAGAGCTGATGAAGACCATGTTTCTTCATCTGCTAAATTGCTGTACTTCGGCATGTAAATGAGTTAGCTCTCTCAATCTCTTTAAATTTCATAGTAGATCTAAGGGGTTTACTAACTTCATATTGCTTGTGTCCTTACTTCTTGATGCTCGCACTCCACTCTTTTTTTCTTCGGTGACAATAATATTTGATCCCTGCCCGAATGGGTAAATAATTGAAAATTTGTTCTATCTCTCAGGTTTGAATCCGTTTACCTAGATGATGACATTCGAATTGCAAAGGATATCCGTGGAGATTATTTAGTTGTCAATCGTTCTCCTTACAACTGGAAAGAGTGAGGTACAATAACTTGTGTTTTACCATTATGCTATTGCAGATTTTCGTTTTACCACCTTCCTCTGCATAATTTAAATGTGATTATTATACAGGCCGAAATGTGTCTTGGTCATTTTTTGTTCATCCATCATTTGTTTTGCTCTCAAAATTTGTTCTCGCTGCCCTTTTTTTCAGGATTCCTTTTAGAAGGTGTATGTAGCTTCAACTTTAGGAACTCCTTGAGGTATTATTGTAATATAAGCATAATTGCTTTCTTCATGTACAGTTATTACCTATTGGATACTTCCAGCCTTTACATGTCAAATCAAGCCCATGTCAATTATGTCATCAACAAATCTGTTTATTATTGCAATTGCTCCTAGGATATTTGAGACATGCTCCTAAAAAGCTGCTGCTTGTGAACCACAAGGGCATACAATTTTCAACAGTCTCATTGTATGTTAAGTTGTTAATAACAATTTCATTGCTTGTAACTGAACTATAGTGATATTCATTGTATGCAGTTGGAATACGTTATATAGTGAAGTGGAATTGGATCAGTGGAACTGGAATATTGGCTTTGCTTCAATTGTGTTCCTTGTCAGTGCAACAAGAGTGTATAAACTCTTATAATCATGTTAAAGAACATCATCCGTTACTCAAGTGGTTCTCAAAACTTCAATTATTTGTTTGCTTGTCCAGATTCTAGGCCCTGAAAAATGAGGGTGATGATAAATCTACCCCAGTTTTTGTTCAAATTTCCCCCACTCCCTTGAAAATAATACTCTGATCGATAAAGCACCGGCGATGGGGAATATAATAAATATTTACATTACTCATCTTTGAATTGTGAACTTGGGCTTTTGAGGCAAATGCTCTGTTTTTCCATCTGTGGGCCCATTGACATATTTGGGCTTTAACCCATTCACTCAACATTAAGGCTACGGGAAAGGTTTCTTTTGTTTTTACAACCGAATGTATTATGTACCAATCACGTGAGATCTGAAAATCTTTGTTTCCCCACTAAATAATAGACGAAAGACAATTTGGATTTGAAGTAATACCGTTTACGAAATTTTACAGTTAAGGCACTCAGTCACATTGTTTAAATGGTATCGTTTATTGCACCTCTAATTTGAGGTCAGGATTTCAAGTCTTAGAAAGAATTAAGAAGAGTATATTTTCTTTAATTTGACACAGTTTGTAATTTGGCAATTGTTTGAATTGTTGACAGTTGTATAATGAAAGTTTTTCAAATTGTTTGAATTGTTAGCCATTGTATAATGAAAATTATTTGAATTGTTGACCATTGTATAATGAAATATTTGTAATTGGTTGAGATGTATAATAAATATATTTGTATAAAATAAAATTACAGTTAGGCTTTCTTCTTTTTCACGAGATGTTAATGGCCGAAGCCCGAAAGTGACTTTTCATTCGACAAGATATGGATGCTCCATGACAAATTTAGCTGCGTGTAAGTGAGAATCGATATTCTGAAAATGAACAGTTGTTTTCCATGTGAGATTCTTGGCTTTTGACAATTTTCTGCTATTTTGATTACGAATTGAATTTTATTTTATTTTGAGAGGTTGTATTGTATATTTAGTAATCAGATGACAATAATAAAGGTTTGTTTGTGTGGGAGAAATCTTCCTTTTTTTAAAATTAGTTTAAAATGAATAATTTTAATTAAATTCAACTTTAAACTTTAATGCAGCGAAATAATTTAATCTTAACTAAGTTTAATATTAAATTCTAATCATTTTACGCAATAAAATAATTTAGATATCAAGTAAAAAAATAAGAATTCAAAACAGATAATAAATAGTACAACATAATCACTTATGTGGTTCATTTAAATTGTCAACGTTCACGGTGAATTTAAGAATCTCAACCTTCTTTATAAATTTTCTTTATTAACTCCTTAGAAAATTTATAAAGAAAACTCAATGAAAAACCCTTAAAATGATTTAATGTCTAATGTATTTTTATTTTTTCTACGAATAATGAATACCCAAACAACGTTTCTACCTTAGTACACACAAACAGTGTCAAACTCAGTTCTTCCCTCTCTTAATGTCTAATTTCAACTAAAGAGTTTATATAACGGTTATTTCGTGCATACTAACCTTAATCTTGATTGGAGTAAGAGATTCACTTATTTTTTAAGTCCAAAATTTTTTAAAATTCAAAAATTCGAAACAAAAACGAACTCTACCCATAGCGCTGAGTTACTGATCTAGGCGTTGCGGCGTCTAACCCTGAGTGCCCCGACGCTCAGCCCTATTATCAGCTCTGCACTTTTTCTTACTTTTTTTGTATCTTCAAGTCTAATTTTACTTTTCCTCTCGTATTTCATAAATTTTATACTTTTTCATGCATATCTCACATATTTTAAATTTATTATAATTTTTTTTTATATTTTTTATAATTTTTAATTATATAAAATTGTTAAATCACAAAATCTCAAATAAAATAAATTAAGAATTTGAGACAACATATATTAAGATTAACCCAACCACCAACACTCACCCCTCCCCCACCACCAAAGGGTGGGAAATTGGGTAATACAGTAGCAATGATTATGCACTAAGTAAGCGGCAAATCTTGCTTCCAATCTCTTTGGACCTTCACGGGTGGCCCTAGACTTGCTAATTTATGTCGGGTAATCTATTCTAAATTGTCTGTTTTGTGTTAGCTTGATGAAAGCTTTCAGCCTCTTCGGCTTGGGACCCTCGTCGGTCTGAATGGTTTCTTACTGCAATCTAACTATTCATTTGTGGGCGCTAATTAGTTTAATTGATAAAGTATCTTTGACGGAAATAAGATCTTAAATACTCGTTTATGCGTATGATTTAAATTTCTGGTAACTTATTTTTCAAGGAAAAAAAAAAAAAAAACCTAAGATGTAATCATCTATTGGAGCATACGGAGTAGCTGTATTACGGCCAAAACTGCGGAACTATGCTTGCAATAAATCCAATTTGGTACTGGAAAAATGTGCAGTAACAGTGCCTCCTGGATGGTTGGCTTCCACTCAAATTGGCAGCTTTTTGTCGATGCCAATGCGTTTGCCTCAATTTTGTTTTGCTTTTCCCGCATGCATACCTCGTGGCGCTATTGTAAAGTGAGATATTCGTTCAGGGCTTAAACTGTAAAACTCTGACAAATAAGTTGACGTTCACTTGTTTAATTTTGTTTTCCTCATCAGCTAATTGTTACTTCAAATTTACAAATTACGTACCTATAAGGTTATAACAATACAAATACATCCAGGTAGCTGCCATTCTTTGTATTGAATTCGGTTAAACATACCCAGCTTCCTCTTCCGGGGTTGCTGGTAAATCCTTGCTTCCGCCCCAAAAAGTAAAAAAAAAAGGGGGGAATTGTACTAAGGATCTAGGCCGGACCCCAGCTCTCTCTGGCCCAAATCCAGTGAGGCCCACAAATGCATATGGTTCACATGTAATGACGGGTCATGGGCCCAGTTACTGTCTTGGGTCAATTTTAGATGATGGGTACGATGGGGCCCGAATCCCCATCAAACAATCAACTTTTTTTTTTATTACAAAATATGTACATTTGTGGTTAAGCAACATAAATGGGTGTTGGCTGTACCAAAGGGATTGGTGTACGGAAATAAAACCCCTGAAAATGCATAGGCAAAAAGGCTGGGTTGCTGGGGCTTGTGGACACGTCATGGTATCTGAATAAGAGGAAAATAATTTTGTTAAAAAGGCAAAAAGAAAGGTTGGGTTTGGGAAATAAAAATTAAAAAATGGTGGGTGGGTGATTGTGGGGGGCTGGGCCCCAGGTTGAAAGTGTCCTTTTAGGGATTTTGTGTGGGGCAGAGTTGAGCCTCAGCCTTACATTGTTGGATGGGCGACAACTGACAGTGATGCAGCACAAGCAGCTGCTATGTCTTTTAGAATTAGAATTTGCTGTCAAGTTACGTAATGTCGACAACTTCAGTCTCACACATCCACGTCATACACAACCCCCCCCTCGCGGCGCTTTGATTCTATTTCAAGACTGCCATCCAATTTTTTTTCTCTAATTCCATTTCATTTATACCAAAATACAAATTTTGTATATTAAAATACATCATATATGATATGATATTCATTGATAATCCTATAAACATGTCTTGTTTTCATTTTTCATTTTTTAAAAAAAAAAAACAGAAAACTTCATTCATTAAAATGATTTCATGATACATTTCATATGATTTCTTTTAGATTTATCTGTATATAAAATTTCACTTATATATAATTTTATTTTATTTAATAATAATATTATTACTCTTCTGAACTTTCAATTAAATTTATAAAATTTAATAAAGTATTAACTTTTTTTAATTATTATTAATTTTAAAAAATATTTTTTATTTCGAAGAATAATATGTATAGTTGTACTGTTAATCAAATAAGTATTTCTAATTTTTTTTAAATGAATAATTAATCTTTAAAAATTATTTATTATATTAAATAAAAATCATAAATACAAAGAATATCCATTACAAAATACTAACAAACAACAAAAATCATCCAAAAACAAAGTTTGAGTTATATAAAAAATAAACTACCTACCTTGTTAATATTGCAAATAACAATGTTAATATTACATAACCTTTCTCTATGCCTTTCAAAATAGTCTTTTTCTTCTCACCCAAATAATAATAATAATGGGTCGGTACTAACAAACTAAATTATGATTATGCCGTTTACTATATAAATATATATATATTTAATAATCTGTTGGTGCACACGCAGGTTGAAAAATGTTAACCCTAACTTTATTGTTCAAGAATTTTAGGTTGGCAAAGAGGAAAGGAATATAATAATTAAAAACCCCAACATGTAAGATGCAAATAATGTGTTTCTTGATTCGTATTCATAAAGAAGACGTGACTTAAAGTATTTCTTCGAATAAGATTAGTACAAATTAATATATCCACGCTAAAGTCTTCTCATTACTTTTGTCCCAAAGGAATTTTTTTTTTAATAAAAACAAAGTAACATCTCCTTGCATGAGGATTAATAATCATATATTCAATGATGTAAAGATTTGATTGAAGTGGAAATTAATTGAAAGTTGATTAGCGCACGCTTAGCCGTTGTCCCATGTACTGTATTTTATATATATATATATATATATTGAGTAATGTATGTATACATGAAAGAGAAGTTATTGATGCCAAGTCAGATGCAGAAGCTGCTGCCAAGTCAGCCTCCAGCTAAGCAGCAAAAAGCAACTAATGGTATCGCTGCTAACACTGATGATAGTTCAAAATGAAGAGATGAAGATGAGTTCTCGAAGATAAGGCAGTGGTGCCCTTAAGTCAAGCGAGTTAAAGGAGAGTCAAAAGTTTGTTATAAATTATTAAGTGGCTGTTAGATATTTCCTGTCAAAAGTAGTCCGCTTGTATAATCATTTTCCTCGTATTCGTATAATTTTAAATAGATGCTAGCTGTGTAATATGAAGCATTTTAGAATTTTCTTTTTTCTTTACTTTTCTCTCAAAACTTATTTTGTTTGGTTTATTTTTTCTTTTAAAATAATAATTTTCTAGAAAACTGAAAATCATCTCAAATTTTAGAATTATTTCATCGAATCAGAGTTGATGGCTACTTCTTTAAACTCAAATCGATCACGCACTTTAAATCAATGTTCTTTCGATTGGACAGAGTAACAATTTCACATTTCCAAATACAATTAAATTAGATTGTAATAATTTCTTGCTTTGAAAGTCGCAAATGTGGCAATATTCTTGAAGATATATTAACTAGAGAAATGCTATATTCAAGTCGATTCTTAATTCAAGTTGAAGCAAATTCAAAAATTGCACCAAATTTGAATTCATTGTATAAACAATGGAGGGAACAAGACCCATTACTTATGAGCCGGTTGTTTACTTATATGCTTGATTCCGTCTTGAGCTTAGTGATCTAATGCAAATTATCTTATGAGATCTGAAAACATCTAGAATAAATATTTGGGAGTTAGTCACTTGTAAGGCTCATTTAACTTAGATCTCAACTTTAGACAATAAAGAAAGGCAGTTTAATCATGAATGATTACTTCATAAGAGTAAAAAGTATAACAAATAATTTGATCATGGCCGGTAAACCAGTAGCAAATCAAGATCTCATTTTTTATGTGTTGGTTGGCCTTGGATCAGAATATGATCTAGTGGCTTGTCAATTTGGAAAGAATCATAGACAATATTTTAACTCTTTCAAAACTAAAATAAAACAACATTTAAAATAATACATATAGATGTTTGGAGACATGCACCTACTCAATTTAGAGATGGGTATAGGTATAATGTGAGTTATATTGATGATTTCAATAGATTAACTTGGACCTACCATCTAAAATAAAATTCAAATTTTTTTTGAACCAACAAGGAGTTACATATAGATATTTTTGTCCTTACACTCATTATCGAAATAAAGAGTTACACATAGATTTCCTTGTCCTTACACTCATCATCGAAATAAAGAGTTACACATAGATTTTCTTGTCGAAATGAAAAAATAGAGAGGAAACATAGACACCTTATTGAGACAGGTTTTACTTTGTTAGCTCAAAGCAGCATGCTTTTAAAATATTAGTGGAAAACCTTTTCTATATTAATTTTATTTATTAATATAATTCCATTAACCATCTTAAACTATAAGTTACAATTTAAGTTGACATTCAATCAAAAACCAAACTATAAGTTTATGAAAGTCTTTGGTGGTTGTTGTTATCCTTGTCTTAGACCATATTCAAATCATAAGCTTGGCTTTCACATATAAAAATGTGCTTTCTTATGACACAGCTCTAAGCACAAGGGTTATAAATGTCTAAGAGCAAAAGGAAAAATGTACATTGTTAGACATGTTAACTTTGACTAAGAAAACTTTTATTTCCTTACTGATAAGTCATTTACCAATTTGATTTCTTCTAATACAAGCAATACAACAGAAAAATACATTGCAATGAATGTGTCTTTTCTATATTGTTTCTCTGCCTTATACACAAAATTCACAATTTCACTCAACTACTGATACAATTATGTATTGCTTGTAAATTTAGAAAGAATCATAGACAACATTTTAACTTTTTTGAAAGTAAAATAAAACAGCCTTTAAAATAATACGTATAGATGTTTGGAGACCTGCACCTACTCAATCTAGAGATGGGTATAGGTTTATGTGAGTTATATTGATGATTTCAATATATTAACTTGGATCTATCATCCAAAACAAAATTCAAAATTTTTTTTAACCAACAAGGAGTTACATATAGATTTTCTTGTCCTTACACTCATCATCGAAATGAAAGAGTAGAGAGGAAACATAGACACCTTATTGAGACTGGTTTTACTTTGTTAGCTCAAAGCAACATACTCTTAAAATATTAGTGAAAAATATTTTTTACATTAATTTTATTTATCAATAGAATTCCATTAACCATCCTAAATTATAAGTTACCATTTGAGTTGATATTCAATCAAAAACCAAACTATAAGTTTATAAAAGTCTTTGGTTGTTGTTGTTATCCTTATTTTAGACTATATTCAAAGCATTAGCTTGACTTTCATATAGAAAAATGTGCTTTCTTAGGATACAGCTCTAAGCACAATGGTTATAAATGTCTAAGAGCAAAAGGAAAAATATACATTGTTAGACATGTAAACTTTGATTAAGAAAACTTTTCTTTCCTTACTGATAAGTTATTTACCAATTTGATTTCTTCTAATACAAGCAATACAACTGAAAAATACATTGCAATATGTCCTTTCTATATTGTTTCCTTGCCTTATACACAAAAACCATAGTTTCACTTTACTACTGATACAATTATGTACTACTTGTCAAATTGGGAAGAATCATAAACAACATTTTAACTCTTCTGAAAGTAAAATAAAATAGCCTTTAAAATAATACGTATAGATGTTTGGAGACCTGCAACTACTCAATCTAGAGATGGGTATAGGTATTATGTGAGTTATATTGATAATTTCAATAGAATAACTTGGATCTATCATCCAAAACAAAAATCAGAATTTTTTTTAATCAACAAGGAGTTACATTAGATTTTCTTGTCCTTACACTCATCATCGAAATAAAGAGTTACACATAGATTTTTTTGTCCTTACACTCATCATCAAAATGAAAGAGTGGAGAGGAAACATAGACACCTTGTTGAGATAGGTTTTACTTTGTTAGCTCAAAGCAACATGCTCTTAAAATATTAGTGAAAAACCTTTTCTACATTAATTTTATTTATCAATAGAATTTCATTAACCATCCTAAACTATAAGTTACCATTTGAGTTGATATTTAATCAAAAACCAAACTATAAGTTTATGAAAGCCTTTGGTTGTTATTGTTATCCTTATCTTAGACCATATTCAAAGCCTAAGCTTGACTTCCACATAAAAAAATGTGCTTTCTTAGGATACAACTCTCAGCACAAGGGTTATAAATGTCTAAGAGCAAAAAGAAAAATATACATTGTTAGACATGTTAACTTTGATTAAGAAAACTTTCATTTCCTTACTGATAAGTCATTTACCAATTTGATTTCTTCTAATACAAGCAATACAATAGAAAAATACATTGCAGTGTGTCCTTTCTATATTGTTTCTCTGCCTTATACACAAGAACCACAATTTCACTCTAATGTTGATATAATTCCAAACATAAAATAGACCTCTGCAGTTAAGGACTACTCTCACACATCAGGTAATCAATTTTAAACTCATTTTATACCATAAAAATCATTTGTTACAAATGAAGACACACAAGCACCTGCAACACAAAGTGAAACTCAACTTTTAGCCCTAAACAAAAACAATACCAATTGCAAGAAATACAATTATTGTTAATTCACATCCAATGGTTATTAGATCAAATGATGAAAATTTTAAACTAAAAATTCTTGTTTGCCAAAATACTAAAAGAAACACCATCCACTATAACAGAAGCTTTGAAACATTCCCACTGGAGAAAAGCATTGATAAAAGAAAATCAAAAATTGGTAAACAATAAAAGTTGGAGTTTAGTTCCTTATCAACCTGATTAAAAATTATTTGGTAATAAGTGGATTTTTAAAGTGAAAAAGAACCCAGATGGCAGTATAGCAAGGTATAAAGCAAGATTGGTAGTAAAAGGTTATCATTAAAATTGCAGGTGTTGATTTTTCCTGAAACTTTTAGTCCTATTGTAAAGATGGACATTAAAAAAATTGATAAATAATGCTTTCTTAAATGGACAGCTTACAAAGATAGTATACATGACTCAACCCAAAGGGTTTGTGGTAAATGGCTAATCAAGTCATGTATAGAAGTTGAAAAGGGTATTGTATAAATTGAAGTAAAGCCCCAAGGGGTTGGTATGAGAAACTTAAAACAACACTACCAAAGTGGGGTTTTTACAAAACTAAGTCAAAAACTTATGTGTTTGTTCAGTTGAAAGGCAAACACTCAACTTATTGATTTAGTCTATATATATGATATTATAATAACATGAGAAGATGAAGTAGCAATTTAGTCAGTGATAAAACAAATGAACAGAAAGTTTGTTTAAAAGAATTAGAGATCTCACATATTTCCTTGGTATAGAGATAACAAAGATTGGCACTGCCTTACATCTTTCTCAACCAAATAATCAAGAAACAAATATGGCAAAAGCAAAAAGTTGTCCCAATCTTATTAGTTCAAGAGCCTTTTCAAATGTGTCATTGTACAGAAATATGATTAAGGCATTATAATATGTGACACTTACAAGACCTAAGATAACCTATGCTGTTAATGAACTTAGTCAATATCTTTCTTTTTCCACTTTAACTCACTGGCAATGCTATAAAAGACACTTAAGATATGTTGGAAACTTAACATCATGGTTTGTTATTCATATCAGGGGACTCACTAGGGCTTGTTCGGTTGAGTTTTTTAAATAGCTTTTGAAAGTAGAGCTTTTAGAATTAATGCTTTTAAGAAAAAAAACTATTGATTGTTTAGTTGTTAATTAAAAAAACTCTTTTAAAGTTTAGATCGTTTGGTTATACATTATTAAAAGTGTTTATCTATTATTAAATTACCAAAAAAAGACACTTAACAAACTTATATTCAAATTCGAAACAATTCAATATTTTCTCAAATTTAATTTCTTAAAACACAAGAATTAAATAAAATTAATACATAATAATCAATGAATCAATATAAGTTATTATGTCTAATGTAAAAATTTAAAATAAAATAATATTTATTTTTATTTAAAAAATAAAATAATTAATAAGATTTTGGTAGATTCTTGTAAAAGTAATGGCTGTAGAAGTATGAAGATAAGATGATTTTTAAAAAAATATTGAAAATATGTGAGTTGAAAAGGATTTATTTTTATTAAGGGTATATTATGGATATAAAAAAAATATTATTATGGTATATGTGTCATTACACAAATATAAAAAGAAGCTCAAAAGCTCTATTCCTGAAAGCTCAAAATTTGAGCTTTTGCAAGTAAATGTAAAAACAATTTAATCTCCGAAATCTTTTCTTCAATTGCAACCAAACTCCAACAAAAAAATTGAAAAGAGTTTTTGATATTAAAAAAACTCTTTTGACCAGTAGAAAAGTCTAATCCAACGGGGGCTAAGTCTAGTAGTCTTCACTAATACTGATTGGGATTTTGGGTTGAAAATCTCATCTCTTAAAGTTCAAAGAAACAAAAAGTATAGGGCAAGATCTAACATAGAATTTGAGTATAGAGTTCTAGCTCAAGTAGCTGTTGAGATAGCTTGGTTACAATCTCTGTTTGTTGACCTTCAGTTGAAACTACCCTCAACACCCATCATCCAGTGTGACAACCAATGGGCTATATCTTTAGTTGTTAATTCAGTCTTTCATAATAGAACTAAATACATTGAAGTTGATATCCACTTTATTAAATACAGAATATTGAATGGAGAATTAAATATTAGATATATGCCATCAGATTCACAAACAACTGATAATTTTACTAAAGCCCTTCCAATTACTCAATTTCATATTTACAAACAATGATGAAGTATAACAATCAATGTATAAAGTAAGATTGAGAGCCAAGGGTTATCATCAAACTGCAAGTGCTAATTTTTTTGAAACTTTTATTCCTGTTATGAAAGCAAGCATGAGTTATACGTAATCTTGTTGTGTTAAAAAATGGATATTAAAATATATTGATGTAAATAATACTTTCTTAGATAGAAAGCTCACAGAGATAATATACATGACTTAGCCAGAAGGGTTTATAGTAAATGGCAAATCAAGTCATGTATACAAACTGCAAAAGACATTGTATGAATTGAAGCAAGCCCTAAAGGCTTGGTATGAGAAACTTAAAAGCACACAATTAAAGTGAGGTTTTTATAATATTAAGTCAAACATTTATATATTGTTCAGTTGAAAGGAAGCCCTTCACTTATTGTTTTAGTCTATATGGATGGCATTATAATAATAGGATAAGATGTCGTAGCAGTTCAGTCAATGATAAAATAAATGAACAAAGAGTTTTTTTAAAAAAGAACTTGGAGATCTCGGGTATTTCCTTGATATATAGATAACAAAGGTTAGCACTACCTTACATCTTTATCAACCAAATATGTTATAGATTTACTCAAGAAAACAAAAATGGTGGAAGTAAAAGGCCTCGTATGAGTTCATGTTTAAATTTAATAAAAGATGTTGACAAAGCTTTTTCAAATGTGTCCTTATATAGAAATATGATTGGTGCATTACAATATGTGACACTTACAAGATTTGAGATCTTTTTTGTTGTTAACAAACTCAACTAATATCTTTCTTCTCTTATCTTTACTCATAATAATGCTGCAAAAGACTTTTAAGATATCTACAGGGAACTAAGCATCATGGTTTGTTATTCAAAATAGAAAAATCACTAATTCTAGTAGTCTTCATTGATGCTAGTTGGGCTTGTTACTCAAATAATAGAAAATTATATGGTAGCTATTATGTGTTATTGGTTGAAAATCTTATCTCTTAAAGTTCAGAAACAATGAGTAGTAGCAAGATTTAGCATAAAATCTGAGTATAAAGCTCTAGCTCAAGTAGCTAGTGAGATAGCTTGGTTATAATTTTTGTTTGTCGAGCTTTAGTTGAAACTATCATCAACACCCATTATTTGGTGTAATAACCAAAACACTATATCTTTAGGTGTTAATTTGGTTTTTTATAATAGAATTAAACATATTGAAGTTAATGTCCACTTTGTTAAAGACAAAATATAAAATATTGAATGAGGAATTAGATATTAGATATATGCCATCAAATTCATAGACAACTGATATTTTACTAAAACCCTTTTTATTAAAACCCTTTCAATTACTCAATTTCATACTCTCAAATCCAAACTCAATGTCTGCCTCTAGACATTTAAGCTTACAGAGAGATGAAAGAGAGAAGCTGCTAATGTGAAGTCAGATGCTACCAAGTCAGCCTCCGGCTAAGTATTAGAAAGCAACTAATGGTATTGCTACTATCATTGATGGTAATTAGAAATGAATAGATGAATATGAGTTATTGAGTACAAAGCATTGGCGCTCTTAAGCTATTAAGTTAGTCAAAGGAGAGACAAAATTTTGTTATAGGTTGTTAAGAGGTTGTCAGACATTTCCTGCCTAAAGTAGTCCACTTGTATAATCGTTTTCCTTATACTCGTGTAACTATAAATAGATGCTTGCAGTGTAATATTTCAGTTAGATCTACTCACTAATAAAAAAGTATTTCAGAATTTTCTCTCTCCTTACTTTTCTCTCAAACGTTTTTTATTTGGTTAAATTTTCTAGAAAAATAATAATTTTTCGGGAAACTGAAAATCATCTATGATCTTAGAATTCTTTTGTACATAATTAAGATATAAAATTTATGTCTTAAATATTATAATAAATATATTAATTATTAATTTATATTATAAAATAAAAAATAAAAAGTTAATAATTACTTAATAAGTGGTGACTATCTATTTTTAACACATTATTTAAAATGTTAATTTTATATTTCAACTATAAATATATAATATTACTCTTTCAAGTTGAGAATTATGTATTTGCTTCTTCTTTTTTGATCGCGTCCTTGCACCTTTTTTTTACTAAACATTCAACGTCCAAAAATTGGAAAGGTAAGTTAGAATTCCCTTTCTTATTGGATGATGATAAATTTCCTGGGAGGCGTTTCGGTTAATTTAAAATCAAGATTCTCAAGCTACAACAATTTAATTTCGGTCGATTTTAATAATTCTTCAATTATAGATATCAATGATATTTGTATTATAATATAAAAAAAACGAAATTAAAGAGCTGAATGTGTGAAAGGGGCGAGATATTCCACTATTATGCAAGGATTTAAACTATGATTTTTTACATTTTCCTTAAGTAATTTTTCTTTTGAACGCCAGAGTTTCTGGTCGAAAATATACCGAAGTGAACACAAATAGAATATTATTGTTACTACCCGATTTTTTTTAATATAAAAAAAGGTATTTGAATTTAGGACTCGTAAAAAAGAAAGTAGACCTTTTTATCACGGAACTGTTAACATAATTACCCGCAACTTGAAAATCTTAATTTATAATAAGTTGAGTTCATAGTTTATAGAGACGGTAACATTGGAAGAAAAAAATCACATTTTTGTTATGAAAAAATATTTTTAATATTAATATTCGACTTTTACTTCAAAATTTTAATTAAATGATTTATTTGATATAGTATAAAAGTTAGGTTTTGTATTCAAACTCTATTCTATATTTTTGTTTTATAGTTTTTTTAAAACTTTCTCTTATATGTACTCGGTCTTTTGAGTTTTACATTACCTTAGAATTGAATTCGTTTTTGCATGTCATTGTTTTTAATCAATGCTTATTTTTGTTTGATCTTTCGAGATTTTACATGACTTTAAAATTAAATTCACACACATACATATATATATATAATATTTTGCGATTTAACCAATCTTAAAATTAGATTCACGTGTTTTTATTTTCAATTAATTTTTTAATTTATAATTTTTCTATTGTCTCTATTTAATCTCTAACTTTAAAATTAAGTTAAATCTCTTGACATTTATTTGGCCTTAAATGAAATTCATATTTAACTTGAATGAACTATTTAAATTTTATTTTTAATACTATATTAACCTAACGCTTTTAACAACTTAAAATTATAAAGTTGACATCTATCTAACCTTAAAATTGAGTTAAATTTATTGCCATTTATTTTACCTTAAATCAAATTCATATTGAACTCGAAAAAGCTATTTAAAATTTATTTTTAATATTAATATTAACCTTACACCTTTAACAACTTAAAATTTATAATTTATAATTTTTCTCATCTTCATTTTATATCTCGACATCTATTTAATTTTAAAATTAAGATAAATCTCTTGACATTTATTTAACCTTAAATCAAATTCATATTTAACTCGAAAAAAGTTTTTTAAAATTTATTTTAATACTAATATTAATCTTACACCTTTAATAACTTAAAATTTTAAAATCAAACAATTTCTCTAATAATTTTTTTTAAAAGTTTAATTATAATATCATTGATAATCATTAATATTACAATATAAGTCTTTTGATATAAAATTAAAAAATTATTAAAATACTACACATGAATAAAATAAATTTATTATAAGACTTATTATTCTTGAATGAAGAGATTTATTCACTCATAAAAAAAAAATTACTTACCCTTTCAAAAAAATTTATCCTCTCATAAGAGAAAATACTTACCTTTCATAAATAAATAAAAAAATACCCTCTTTCGTAATGGATCACCTACCCTCTCTTGCATTAGGGACAAAACTTAAAACTCTTTCCCGAAACGAGCTTGGGTTACGAGCTCAATGAGCTAAGCAATATGCTCTACTTAATATTTGAAGACGAGAACGATGAAAATGTGGAGATGGGGGAAGAAAATGGAGCCAAGCCATGTCTGTGACATCCTCCCACCATGAGAGGGTTATTTGTCAATGAACAGATGACTGCGGCATTTCCCTTTCATCATCATAACCGGCCCCATTTCAATCAATGTATAAGGACGCCATCTCTCTCATGTGTGCCCTTTTTTCTTTTTTCTGTGTGTAATTCTTTTCATCGTGGCTGGCAAAGCAGCAAAAACAGCACTGGTACAATTATATCCATACTTGGTAGAGAAATATTAATTTTCTAATTAGGAAACAAATAGTGAAATTGAAGATCATAATGATCCTCTATTTTTCTATGTTTCTGGGGTTTTTTTTTTTTTAAAAAAAAAACCTAAGCTGCCAGGTCTTGTTCGACGACGGGTTTCAATTTCAATTTTCAAGGGGGAAGGACAGGACGGTTTCTAAAACGCTGTGGTATAAATTTTCCACGTGGACGGTAAAGGACCTTATAAGATTGTGTGAGTGGATTTGACCGTAGACGATCCCATTTATGGAATTCTGTCGCAAGATCTTTGATGGTCCCAGTGATCCAGAGTCTAGGGACTAGCGGGTCAGCGAAGAAGACAATTTAAAAGCTGCTTAAAGGAGAATTGTAATTTTTTTTGGGAGACACTTGCGTGTGATTATCCTACACCGTAGTTTCCGTGTCCTCTCAAGTTCTTACAAGTCTCAATATGCTTTGCTTTTTTTTCCTGCGACCAAGTTTTGTTCTCGGTTACACAGCTGGGTACCAATTAGGGATAGGGGGTTATGACTTGTAATCTCATTTACGCCTTCACATCTTTACCAATCGAAAGAAAATGAAATGTTAGTGGCCGATGGATCTCCGACACTATCGTTCTGTTTTATTTTACTTAATTTCTTTTGTTTTTCATCATATTCATATGCTACGAATGTATTCGCATCAATAATTTCTAACAATTAACACACGAATATTGAACCTGGATAGAATATTTCTTTATAATAAAAGCTAAGCTATATTAATTCTAGATCACCGAATGAGTCGTTTTTGGAACCTGTAATCATGTGCATGCTTCTTGTTGAGTTTTCGGAGTACATCCATCAGATTTTTTTTTAAAAAAAAATTAGATGGACGAGAAAATTTTCATTTATAAAACACTAATTTTTATTCAAATTTAAGTAATTACAGACATTAAACGTATTTATGACCAACCAAATTACGTGCAAATGACACCCATCCGAAATTTAATTTGCCCGATTCCTTGATGTAAATTTACTCTACGTGGGTCTTAATTATTATTAGTACTATTTCTTTTACGATCATATCGAAGTTATCACTTACTACTTTGACGAGTTCTTTAAACCGGGCGGTCTCATGCATGTTTGCCAATGTATATATTCAATCGTAGCCTTTCCTTATGAGTATGGTTTTGATTACTTTTACATATGATATCGGAATAATGGCTCGTGGTATTTTCTCCATTTTTTACTTTCACAAAGAACTAAGTGATATCTTGCATATGAAGCATCCTTGGATCACTACAAATTCTTTCGGCTAACCTGGTCCCTGTATCCATGTGGTACCAACATGGAATTGTACAACAATATTAACTCAGAATCCATTGATTACAACTTTCGGCTTCCTTTGTGCGTGAATATATACATTTCCTATGTTATGATTGTACGTGTGTTTAAATTTTGTAAGATGCAATAGGATTTATAATTATGTTTTATGGCTAGGATTTTGCAAGGACCATGTGTTCAATCAAATCAATTATTACACGGCCAGACACTCCGGTCCTCTCCAGCTTAACATTGCTACGTGGATACTGGATGGTTCACTGAATTGTTGGACAAGGGTTTACATGTGGGAGACGACTTAAGGTCAAGTTATATGTCAAAAAGAAAGAAGAGGATTCACAGAATATGCCATGCAAATTAAATTTTAATTTTGGTGGCCCTTTCGTCAAATGTGGATAGAATCAAAGGGAAAAAAAAAAAAAAAGGCCTTCAAAGAACACGTGTACATGTACAAATTAATAGTACTGACACAGGAGGGCCTTGCTCTCACTGAAAAGCTGATTGATCAATTTAATTGGTGGTTAAGTCCTAAGAAGTAATTGATAAATGATGTTGAAAACTTAAAAACGGCTAGCTTTTATAATTAGTAGACCCTAAACAATAGAATTTGATAAACTCGAATCTAATCGATATGATGATGACAACGACTGAAGCATTCCTTAAGAAGATTGAAAAGAGCTAAAGATGTGGACAAAAGTCACAAAACAATGGGCCCCAAATTAAATTTTGTTGCCTTCTTTTTGATCGGACGATGCATAAAAAAAAAATTGAAAAATGAAAATGTTAGGTATATCAATTATCAAAAGTGTTTTTAATTTCCTTTTTTCCTTCTCGATCGCTCCCTCTTCCTTTTGCTGTGCGATTACCTAACTTATGAATTAAACTGAATGTGAATAGTTTAGTGTCATTTCATCTGAGTCGCTGGCTCTGCCTCTACGGCTTTTTCTGAAGTGAGTGGCGAGTGGCAGTAACATCACCTGAATGCAAGTTGATTTGCATCCACAAATAAACATACAATTTTTTTTTTTTGAATATGTATTATTAGCTCTAGTACTGCATGCTTACTTCTTTTTCTTTTTGTTTATTAACTAGAGCTTTGAATATTCCTGCTCTTGTATGTGATCGTATTCAAGCTTCTTCTGCAAGAAATTAACAGAGAGTAATATTGATCAATTAAAAAGGCCATGTTCACACCATGTTAGCATATACAGTATTGTTTTCTGCCGTTATAAGGGGCATATAGTATGCCTAAATTGACTCCATCTCATTTACAGTCAACATAGGAAAGCTACATGGTGTTGGGTTGGTAGTGATTTGCTAAAATATGTGATTTGGTGTGTACATATGCATAACACTTCAAATCCGAACTTTCGTCCTCCGAAATTGAAATATTATTATTATATTTGTTGTTTTTAATATTATATTTGAAAATGATTCAGATGATTATAACCATACCGGCCGGATTTCCTATGTTTACATATTAATAGATGATTAGAGTAATGATGAGAAATTGAGTTGCAAACTCATGAAGGTCATTTTAATCTTGAAGGTATGAAAATGGAGTTAGCTAATAATGATATCTTGTTAGTTTAAGATTATAGTCATTAGTCACCGGCCAAATCCTAATGAAATATTCAAATGGCATAACTTTGCCAACCCACCTAAGCTAGCTGGCCCTCCAAGTTGATCCATCCGCATCACCATCAACACCGTCGCCATCATCAAGCCCCACTCCTACTTAACTTCATGGAGTTCCAATTTGTGCATTTTAATATACGTTACATCGTGATTTTATTTTTGGTAGTTAAACGCAATATTAATTGCTCTTTTGTAAGCTGGCAAATAGATTACATTCTCTTTCTTTGCATTTGCAATATTGTAGGTTAAATGCTGTACAAGCAATTGACATGACACCACGTGTTACATGTTGCATGTGGGTGCCTGAATCGCTGACGATTCATCCATTAATTTCCCTGTAAAATCTCCCGGTAATTTTTTTTTTTATGTGTGCGCGTGTGTGCGTGATCTGTGGATTTTAACTGCGCGGTACTTTAACGTGAAAATTGAGTTTCAAATTTTCAATGTTGATTATCACCCAGAAAACAACAATAACAATAAATGAATTTTTTTATTTATTTTAAAGGCATGTTTATTTTCATCGATCACGGAAAGATTGATTGAAGTCATTAACCATCTGTCCAAGATATATACCAAACCAGCAAACCTCATTTATGTTCATGAAATATTCAATTAAATCCGAAAACTTTATAGCCGTAGACAATTTCACAATCAAAATATTCCTTTATAAGATCAATTATTTTATGTTGATTGAATGGTTAAATAATTTTAGCATCTTGGATATTACTCAAATGATCGTGCATAAATGTGGCTTTATGCATGATCACTTGAATTCGAATAAAGTAAAAAAAAAAAAACAAATATTAATGTTTAATGAGTGAGATTTATCAGTTCTATTCAATATTTAAAAAAATAAAAAGAAAAAAGAAAAATCAGCAAGTGCCGTATATAACCATAAACCACGTGCTTCATGCCTTGAGCGATCAAAAAGTAGTAGCCAAGAAATAGAAGGCGACCCATCATAGAAGCTTCGTAATATAAACAGAAATTTCAAAGCATGTTGAAATGCCCTAATACTCTTAATTTTTTTTTTCTTATATATATAGACATGAGTATGGGGAGACTAAAATGGAAATAGGCTTGGCTTATTAGGTACTAAGGGTTGCCAAAAAATATTTTCAAGTACTTTTGTTTCTTTTGAAAAATTTGTTGATTAGTTTCAATGGAGTTGACTGGCATATTTTTCTGGAGAGGTCTTCACTCATAATTTACTCGTTCCACTTATTATAATTAAATACGATTACTAATTATAAAATTATGGGTTCCACTAAAAACTAATTATAAAGAAAATCCGGAAGACGTTGCTACGAGGAAATGGAGGCCCAACGGATCCTTCTGCTTTCTCCTATGTGAATTCTTAACCCAAAAAAAAAAAAAGGTTTGAAAGGAGCCTGGCCCGCGTGATGCTTATCAGCTCCCTTTGCAATTGTACTATTACTCACACCAAAAGCGCATATAATCTTCAATCTCAACCGTTTGATTAAGCTACCGTTTTGTTTGACCTAATGATTTGGGAAATGATCATATATGCTTAGATCATTACAGTAATGACTGACTAGAATTTAGCACTTCGGATTATGAAAAACATATTCGTATCCCGTTTTCGTTTTGAGAATTATCTACCGATCTATTGCAAGTCATGCAGCTGCGGATCACCGACCGATATTCCGGGGCTACTTTCTATTTCTAATTATGATGTTGTGGACTTTGTTTAAAGGTAAACTAAACAGTACTGTACTTTGAAATGCCAGCACTCCGTATTTCCCCACGACATCTACATCCCAAACATTGTTCCGGCAGAAACAGCCAACAGCTTCCAAGTTTTGGTAGATTTTCCTTTTTCCTTAACACTTTTCACTGTTTTGTTATTGTTTCACCACCTTCACGAATGCCGAGAGCAGCCGAGCCCCACTCTCTGCTAGTGCGCGTACGATACCGGAATTCGCCAATATTTTTTCTTTTAGATTTTCCCACTTTCAAGCTTCACGTCAGATGACCAACCCACTCCCTCAAGATGCGCGTGATGTCACTTGTCCCTTTCAAGCATCCGTTGGCCACCCAGCAGCCAAGTAAATGAAAACCAATATTTCATAATATTTTATATAATTTTTTAAATTATTATATAAATATATATTTAATAATTCAAATTAAATGTTATTATTTATAATTTTATTAATTACATGTGTGTTTTGATTTTATATTTTAAAATCTATATAAGATGTTGTGGAAAAAAATATAATATCATAAATGCTGTTCAATTATATTTAATGTAAAATAATTACACATTTAGCTAAAAGAAAAATCCATTCTATCCTCTTAATTTGAAATCAATTTATATTATAAAATAAATTAGAAGTAATTATTACATTTAGGCACGTGGTATTGGCTCTCAAATTTCACAAATTAATTATTATCAAAATTTACTTTATTAGTTTTTTCTTTTCAATTTCAAAAAGGTTTTTGAGCTCAAAGACCTCAACATCAATCAATACATATGGTTTCCATATAGGGCATTGGAGCATTTTACAAATTACTATTATGATGTAGGAAAGAAATTAAGATTGAATATTTTTAAAAATCATTATTTGAGTCTAATTCAATGTTTTAATTTTAGTATACTATTTTTTTAATTGAATTTCATAAAAATTAAATATTTTACTTATTAGAATTTATTAATATTTTTACTTATTAAAATTTAAAATTTATTTAAGATTTAATAAACTATTAGCATAAAAAGAATTGTTACTGATAATTTTTTTAATTATAGATATTATTAATAATATTTTATTTAAATATATATTATATTTTAAATTAAGAAGTGGAAGTCACGATTCACTGTAGAGTTTGGGGATATCGTGCGTAGCATGCCAATTATATATGGCAGAGAGAAGAAGCAGAAAAGGACAAAAAGAGTTGGAAAAAAATAATTAATAATAATAATTAAAAGAAAATAGGTAAAAATGGAAATCAAGCAAAGCAATGAGCAAGCACAAGCCAGGACACAACTGTCATTTACTATCTAAATATTAAGGTTCACATCTCTTTTCCCCAACTGAAAACGACTGCAACCATCCTGTGGTCTACCTGTGCGTGTATATATATTATATTTATATTTATTAAGTTATGGGATTTATACACCGACTCAAAAAACCATTACGGTGTTTCTTTATATATATATATATATATATATATATACACACATTTTCTTCTTCTCTCGTAGTTGTCTCTCTTCTCGGGTTCCTCTTCATCTCTTATAATATCGGCTTTTGTCTCCTGTTTTGGCAAGTTTCAGGGCTTTTCGACAATGGTGGATCTTCAAACTGTATGTTGCATGTGCGGCGACGTTGGTTTCCCTGACAAGCTCTTTCGCTGTAACAAATGCCGCAACCGCTTTCAGCATTCGTATGGACCTGACCACCATCACCATCTTCATCTTCATCTTCATCTTCGTCTTCTTCATCATCAGTCATCAACATCATTCATTTATTGACATAAACCACATCATAAATATGTATATATATGTGTGTCTGCATATGTTACTATTATTAGTTTCTTCGTGATCACCATCTTTGAAAGCTACATGTAACTGAATTCTTATTCATAAATCATAATCATCATAAGCAAAAACCCATCTCCGCGAAGCGTCCTCTCCAACAACCACGGCATCATCATAAAACCATCATAACACTAGCGAACATCTTAGGCTGTCTGCAAAACCTTTTCATCACCATCATCATCTTCCTCTTTTTTTTCTTATGCCAGAAGCATACTCAGTTCTAATATTTTGTGAAAATTATAGTACCCATGTTCTTAATATAATTATTGGGGTTAAAAAGTTTTTTTTTCTCAATTTTATAGGTATTGCAGTAACTACTACAGCGAATTTGCTGAGCCAATTGAAATTTGCGATTGGTGCCAAAGTGAAGAAAGAAGCTCAAGACACGGTAGCTCTTCCAAGAAATCCTCCGCCGGCTATGGAACCGGAATCACAAACCGATCCGAGTACTCAGGCGACAAAATCAAGCAACAAGATCGCGAAGAGAGCGCCGAGAAGGGAAAGAATCCGAGCGGCGCGCCTTCTCCAAGGACTACTACGCGCAGGTACAAGCTTCTTAAGGATGTGATGTGTTAGAAGTCAAAAATAAAAAAAAGACTTAGTTCGTATCAAAAACTTATGTTCATAATAGTAAGTGTTTAATATAAGCTGTTTTTGAGACATGATCTTTGTTTGTGCTGTGGTTTTCAGTAAGTTGTCAATAAAATAATGTAACTTTTTATCAATCGGAATATTGCTGGCACAAAGTCTTCAAGCCTCTCTCTTCTATTAATCCTTTTGAGTTTACTCTTGTTTATCTTTTGTATTAATCTCATCTGGGTTTAGGTCCAAACCCAGAAGCATCTTGTAGGTTTCGTCACGAGAATGGTTTGAGATAGTTAAAAATTTTGATGAGTTCATCAATTATGTTTAAACGGGAGGAATCAACTAAAAGATTTAGTTATGAAAAGGCTGTTTAATACGTTTTTTAGGAACTGTTCCTGTTCCTTAATTAGAAATACTATTCGGAAATAGAATAGGAGGTTGTCCATATATAAGTGACTAAGCTAGTTGTATTGATAGACAGACGAGTTCTGGTGTAGGGTTTTTCAGAGTCACGTCAGGGTTCTTGGTACGAGTTGCACCAATTTGCTTGGTTGGGTCTCTTAAGGAGAATTGAATGCACTTGGATGCCTTTCGGCCGAAGAATTCATAGTACCTAAAGCTGATAACTTTTACAGATTCATTGAAGGCCTTAAATAGCTAGGCCCTCTATTATTGTTTGGAGTAAGGAAAAAAAAAAGGAAAATTTTAGTGGACATATATTTATAATGGGTACTTTGAAAGATTTTCTGATTTACTAGTTAACATTAAGAAAAATATATACAAGAGAGATAGGAGTTAATTCCAAAATGTTCTTTCAACGTGACACTACCATCAAACTACGAGAGGAAAAGAGCTTAAAAAGCTCTTGGTTTCAAAGCCATCCGCTTGAGTAGTCAGCAGTTGATATTTCCTCGCATGCTTGTACTTTGTTGACCCTCTCACTAGTATGAGATATCTCCAAAGTACACAAGACTGATAAGGTCTCGTCCACTGCATCTGTTTTGGCCATTTATGAGAAACCAACAAAATCCCTTCTTATTGGGGCTGAGCTTGAAGTGTCAATGAAGCCATTACCTCTATCTACCCAAATCTTTTTTTCATTTCTATTGTTTCTACCCAACCCCCAAGTTTTTTTTCTTTTTTTTTGAAAGAACCACCCTAAGTTGATTGCACTATCGATCTTCTGGTACCATTTATTTACCATATCCCTCTCTCTCTTTTTTGTCTCACCTTCTTCTTCTACTACACACCATAAGCTTGTCTGACCTCCATGTGAACCTAATTTGAAGACCAAGGAAACTCACTAAAAATAACGCATATATATTATCATGACCCAATATACCCATTTTTGATTGCCTATATACTTTCCTTTCTTTTCAAACTATCATCGACAGTCACATGGTTGCTCCTTTCCCTCACACACTCTTCGTCTTAATTTCCTTAGACATTTTACAAGCAACTTTGTTAATTCTATGTAGGATCTGACACTGATTAACATGCAATGATTCTATCACTCGCGTATTCTTTCTCTTTCCCCATACTTGCTCTTGGTACATCGAAAATTGTTGAATGTTTGAGAGAATATAAGCAGGCGATCGATGATTTGCTTACCTTCACCGATTAGGTTAGGATCTAATATGGATTAATATAATCGTATGTGGTACTTACTTAGTAATTATGTTGTGAATAGGGAGTGAGCATCATGGATTAGGGATGACTAAATCTTGGGTAATTACTAGCCAGTCTCTTTCCTTGGAGATTTTTTTTGTGGAAAGTTCGGATAAGACTTATTATCATCTTATCATTGAATGGAAAAAAAAGTTTATTTCCAGAATTAAGCCTACTATTTTTCACCTTATTAGAAGAATAATATATTTTCTCACCAATGATATTTATAAGGACAAACAGGTAAAAACATTATTTTTAATCTAGTTCTATTAACAACAAAAAAAAACCACACTTAACCCTTAAAGTTTGAACGTTGAAAAAGTTAAAAACAAAGGTACATTTTAGATGTTAAATTTCACTATTTTGTTTATGATAACATACAATCAGTAGTAGATGAATAAAGAATAAGAAATCTTTTTTTTTTCTCTTATTAACCCTAATATTATTTCGAATAATACTATATTTTTTAAATAATATTTTAAATTTTTCATCTTAAATAATATATTAAGCAATTATTAAATAGTGAAATAATATAATAAATAATTTTTTAAATTACACCATTTTATTATTTAAAATTACTTAATAAATCATTTAAAATTTAAAATTTTAAAATACTATTTAAAAAGTATAACATTACTCTATTATATCCATTACAAATTGACAAGCTACATGATTTGTGGACTTTTATATTTATAGCTACTTGTGCCTTGAGGAATAATAATATAATACTTTCAGATACTGCGACAGAATTGCATTGCAGTTAAAGTGGTGGAGATGATAGTCTTTCTAGGCGTAGAAGGGTTTGGCAATTAGCGGCATTGGTTTCTATTTTTATTATTTTTGACATGGTTGGGTTTTGCATCAAGAAGTAATGTTATTAGTGTTAGTAATGTTAGCGTCAGTCAGTCGTAATTGATATAATTATTATTTTAAAATTAATATATTTTTTATTGTATTAGATTAAATTTAAGATTTTTTATGAACATTGTTTTTTTTAATTAAATTGTGGTTATGTATTTTTTTAATTAATTGCAAAAAATTAATATATACACTATAATAATTTAATGAAAAAAAGAAATGCTTTAAAAAATACCTAAGAGTCTCCTTAAATGGAAATCAAAAAAGAAAATTAATGCCTTCAACTTAATACAATAATAATAATAATAATAACTTTAATACAAATAAATAATTCATTGATAAATATTTATTCTGCAACCAATATTAAGTAGTCATCATTACTCGAAGTTGCTAAAACATTTTAAGAATGAACAACGTATGTAGTATTATAATTAGAAACGAAAATGTTAGTATTATAATTAGAAATTTATCCAGAAATATATTGATATATTAAAATAAAAAATATTAATATTTATTAAAAAAATAATGCTACACTTTTTAATGTTATTTTTATTTTTTATTTTAAATATCATGTCAAATAATTGGTAAAATAATGTGATAAATAATTTTAAAATTATTTTATTTTATTATCTAATGATCATTTAACACATAATATTATTTTTCTTAAAAAAAAAACCTTACCTGAATTAAAATAAACTCTAATAAAAAAAAATGCCCTCAAACCCCCAAAGTCGTACGTTTGAGGGCGGCTTATATATACATATTTATTAGTTTTGTTTGAGTATTCAATTTGCCAAAACAAATTTTAAGTTTGTGGTCTTTATTCGCCTTAAAATTTGTAGGAACAATAATTATATAAGGGGTAAAATGTTACCTACTTTTAGTATACCCACCAGAGCTATAATAGCAATTTTAATCGTATCTATAAATTACCTCCATTTACAAATAGGGGTTCATTGATGAGTGCAAATAATTTTTTCATAATGTATTCAAACACTTTTCTTTATTAATAAAATTCTTAATATATATTTTTTTATTTCTTAGAGTACATGAGTTATGAGGCCTTGGTCTTCCAAAATTGTTCAATTTTAACATTAAAAAATAATATTATATTTCTAAATTTAATATTTTAAATTAAAATATTAAATAATAAAATTATGTAAAATTTTAAAATACCGTTATATTATTTTATTGTTTAGTAATTATTTGATATATTTTATAAAATAAAAAGATTTAGATTATAATTTAGAAAATTTAGTATTATTAAAGGAAAGAAAAAAGTCAATTTGTGGTCTTTAAATTCACAAATGAGACGACACATGGATCAACGACGGTTTCAACACGTGGATAGCATTAGCTTGGAAAAAATGTCAACTCTATAGCATAAGCGTAATCTGTAGTGTCTACTCAATGATGACAACGATGATGGGAAAGATGTTGACGATCCATTGTCAAAAAAATATATATTTTATAAACATTATTGAAAAATGACCACATCCCATTATTATTAAATCATATTTAAAAATTTTAGGTCAATTTTTACTTTGATCTGCTTAATTATACCATGTGTGACTTTGTTTAAACAGCATGCTAGATTTATAAAAAAAAAGTGCGATGTTCAAGGTCCCATATCCTCTCTTTCTTCTCACCAGAGAGGGAGAAGAGAGACAAAGAGACACAGTGATATACACAGAGAGAGTCAGAGAGAGAGTGGTCCCTCGCCATCAGCTTCACGGTCCCCAACGACTGAGTCTTGATAGAAAGCATTTCATTATCCATGGCGTTTTTGAATTCGTTGCCCTTGGTTTAATTAAATTTTTTCTTTCAAACGAGTCCTAAAGGTTAAAGAAAATTTGGGTTAGGATCACGCGAGAAATGATAAAAATAAAAAATAAAACAGAAATAATAATAAAGAAAAATTAAAAAATTTTAATAAGTACATTATTGATAAAATTATGTGTATTACAAATGCTAACAAAATAGTATTTATATAAATTTTAAGTTAACGTAAGAAATATAAAAAAATAAAATATAATTTATTATATAAAAAAATTAAATATAAAATATTAATTATAAAATATATATGATAAAAATTAATTGTCTTGATTTCTTTATATCTTTAACAGACACAATAAATAAAATTTTGACAAAGTTGTTTATGTACACATACTTGTTCATATACAACTAGAAAAGAAAAAAACATTTTAATTTCATTTTAAACGTATATTTAGTGTTAAATATGTATTATTATAAAACTAATGTTATATTTTTTTAAATAATATCTTAATTTTTTTAATCTCAAATAATATATTAAATAATTACTAGATGATAAAATAATGTAATAAATAAATTTTAAAGTTATACAATTTTACATTTCAATGATTACTTAATACATCATTTAGACGTAACATTACTCATTATTATATATATAAATTAGTCTTATAAATTTTTTATATGTGTACTTCTTGACAGTATAACATGGTTAGAATGAAAAATGTATAACAATAAATTAAACAGACAATGTGATAATTAGGGGTGGTGCAGTACAGTTTAGTTCGATATTTTAGGAACCAAAATTAAAAAATAAACAAAACCAAATTTAGTCGAGGACTAAAATAAAAAAAATTGATTAATTAATTTTTATACTCTAATTTCAAACTAAATTGTTCGATTTGATATTTTTGATTCAAGTACATTTTTGTTCAACTCTAATAATAATAATAATAATATTTTTATCAATCCCATCATAACACATAACTAATACAAGTAAGTTTGTATAACTTATTTTTATGTGTAGGATTATTCTTAGTTATATATGACAAAGATTCATTTTATAATTATTTTATCTTTTATGTAAAATAAATTGGGTCTTGTTAAGAAGTTTTGATTTATGAAAATACAAAATAATATTATTTAGAACAGTAATACTATGCTTACATAGTTAGGATATAAACTTTATATTTTTACTAATGTGTTATATTATATAATTATCATCTTAATAAAAAGAAAAAAAATTTAATAACTATTTAACAAGTAATAATCACCGATTAGTGATACATTAATTAATATACAAATTTTATACTTCAACTACGTAAATATAATACTAATGAATTAGAAAAACAAGTGTTGGTGTGTCCATACATGCATTTCCTCCCTTACAAGATAGAATCATTGTAGTTAAGAAAGGAAAACGAATTGCATATTATGAGCATGTGTACACAACAAAGGGAGTTGTTAAGCCAATTATATCCTCAACCACGTGAGAGGGACCTGCCTGCATTTTGCTTTATAAAGCTAACCCATTTGATGAATTTTCTTAATTGCTTTCTGATTTTAGGGTAGTTAAGAGTTACTAGCTACCAACTTTAAATTAGTTTTCATCTCAATTCTCAAACGGCTGTAAAGGAAGTATATATATATATATATATATATATATATACATATCTTAGTTATTTGTTTTCAGGATCTGGAATTAATGCCTTGGGTAGTTGGCTTAGTAATAGTTGTCTATTGCATTCGTTGAATGAACTGCGAGTACTGTTGACCAACATTAAAAATAATTAATTAACATGGAATTCATTATAAATAAAAAGACATCAAAGGCATTTCCAAATATTTAATTAATTTAATCATCTGACTAAATCAATTATATCAATATTGGGTTTATGTTAATTTGTAGATATTGAAATATTGAAGAAGCAGAAAGAGAGGGCTGCTATTAAAGGGCAAAAAAAAAGAAGCAATTATTTATTTTTCACACCTACCGGAACATAGAGATTCAGAGGAGTTGCGTTAACTGGTCGCTATATATGTTTGTTGTGTTGGCGAATCAAAGAAGGCATTCATTTTTTATTGATAAGTCTTAACCATGTCATTACTTTTAAATGACAACCTAACTTTTATTTGCTAATTAGGTATACTTGCATGCCTGGCGTAATAAACTGAAATGGATCAAATCAAACGTGGCTCAAAAATAAGGCTAGAACAGTTGAACTTGAAGCAATCGACTTTCGAGTTTCAGCACCAATAAATTTACATAATGATAGGACAATTATTCAGGAGCTTCTTGCAAATAAACCTCCTTTGAATTCAAACAATTACTATATAACCAAATACATATATATAAAGAATCTGTCAAATTGATCATGAAAAAAGAAAAAGAATGCAAACCCTGATCTTAGACTCACTACCGCCGTATGATCATGACCTATAAATTCTAGAGCTACTTGAGGACAAACGAAGCAATCGGCTCCATATATATGGTTTTGGGCTGCATGGGTGCTGGTACGTATCCCACTCTAATCGTATTTGTAAGGTCTTTGATAATCGACCCGAAAAAACTTATGTAAATTCGTGCAAAATCATATACATGCAAAAACAGATAATCAGATGCAGCATCAACCTGTTCCACAGAGACCATTTAATCCTCAAATCAACTGCTTGATTTTTCAAAATATCAGACTCTGACAAAGAACCAATTGTGAAATTAGGGTTTGATCCTTGGAGAGATTGCACTCCTTGTATGTCATCAAGAGCCAAGTCCAATTTTTCATCTCTAGGTCTTAAAGTAGGGTACATGACAGCTTCTTTAACCGGGCTGTGTGACAACCCCAACAAATGCCCGATCTCGTGTACAGCTACTGATTCCAAATCAACGGCCCGCGTCTCCGCTGCGTCCAAATGAAACTTCCCACTCTCTGGAGAAAATGAGTATGCCAGCACCCCTAAAACTCCATCAAACGGCTCTCCATCGCCGTGATCACCACTGTAAAAGCCTATTCTGATATAAGCAAACTCATAATCATCAGTTTCAATAAAACTCACCGGAATCACAGATGCCCACTTGGCAAATGCTCGTTTGAACACGACTTTAATATCTGACATGTTCAAATAGTTGATCATATTCTCCTTTGAGACAGAGTACATGAGTGTCATAGGAATTTAACGAGACCATCTAGGCCTCCCAGGAAAGAACACGAAATCTTTCTTTGCATGCAACGTACGAGCTGTGTCCACTTCAGGGACACCGCATCTTGGTGCCCTAATTTTAGTGAGCGTATCGAAATCGAGCTTGCCAGTAACACTAAGACCAAGCTTTGACTGATAATGAACTATAGCTGATTTTAACGGTGCATCGAATGCATTATCGTGTACATTGTAATCTCGTGCAGGGAGAAAGCCAAAACGATGAAAGTACTTTTTGATCTGGGATATGACAATTGCGTGGCCGCTTCTTTGAAAGCTATCAACATTGCGTATTTCATTTTGCTTTAACGTAAAATGCGGTGTCGATCGGGCGGCAATGCGTAACGGCGATTCGCGGATGAATGTGATGGTGATGAGGAGAAGAACATGATTAGTAAATAAGAGAAGCATGATAGTTACTAGTGTGAGAATTTGGTTTGCAAGTTTTTGGAGGTTAAGCTTTATTATAAAGGAAGGGTAAGTCTTGTAAATTGAGAGCTAGAGTGGGACTTATGACAAGCTGAAATGGTGGAAGTTGGAAGAAATAATCTTAAGCCATATGATGAAAATTTAATAGAAGAAACCTTTTAAGGGCTTGGTGGTGGGTGATGAGTTTTCAGGGTTCTAAATGAACATTTAAGCATTATGTTGACCATGTATGTGTCATCTATTTCTACATTATTGAACATGACAAAGCAAGGAGTGGGATATTATTGACATGACATCTTATATTGTCTAAATTAGTAATTTTGCTTGATCATTGGCCTAATGCCCTAGGGGGAAAGATCTATTGCCTCTTGATCAATATAAAGAAATGAGTTTATATATCATTTAAATGAAGACAACAATATGCGGATAAACATAAGGCAACAAAAAATCTATTGCCCACTTTTGGTAATTTAAGTGGAAGTGGCTCTAGATGAAGAGGGAATTTTCGGTCTAGGTTGTGTCACAAACTCGAAGTTTATTTCTTTCTTTTTCGTTTCTCTTCATGGTGGGGAAAAGGCTAACTGTGTGAAGCAAGTATCATTGTTGCTGTTGTTACCAATCCCGCTGGTATCATATTTTTAGACGTGTAATGTAAGGGACTGAACGCGTCAACTCTGCAAAGTCATGCAAAAACACTGCACACTTTGCATTGGAGTGTAAAAGACTCAAAGTTTCAAGTCTAGGAAAACCCCGAAAATGTACCTGTCGCCATTCTTAGGCCACGGGAGTCAGTGCAGTAAGTTGGTTGCTGAAAGTTTTTATTGCAGATTACTCAAACTATAAATCCACCACGCAAGTTTTGCTAACACATGATATCTTACATTTCTTATTAACCGAAAAGGAGAAAAGCTCTGGGATTTGATAGCTATTTGCGACCTAAAGTAATCTTCATCTTATTATAACTTGGAAAGTTAACCTCTTTTTACCCACTTTTTGGTATGGAAGCTTAAAGCATCGAGTGGATTTTGGTTTAATACGGATATATATAAATCTAAGGCAATGGAAGAGATTGGAATTTATATAGCATGATCCACTTTATGTTTTAGTGCAGCAACTCCTAGTTAATTCACTCAATGTTAATACCAAATTAAATCGACAAAGCAAGCCGACAAATTTGACCATTATGGTTTCCACCACTACAAGGAGACGAGGGAAGCATGCGATACTCTAGGAAAAAAAAGATAATCAAAATAGGAAATCATCAATAATCAGAATTTGTTTCCCAATTATCAATTGATGAGAGGAGGTCCTTTAATTATTATAATTGTTGTTTTTTTTATTTTGTCCTTATCTTACCCAACAATTCAACTCTCAGATATTATCTTCTAATTGAAAGGATTGAAATGCATTTGATTACTAATGATGGACTTAATTTGCTTTGTCATTTTGTGGGCGGTTGCGAAAAGGGATGATAGACTTAATTGTGGGATTTATCTCATTTTTTTTTCTTACAAATTTGTTAGTAGTTCATAAATAATAAAATAATTAAAAAAAAAATTTTGACCGTGCATAATTATTGTAAAATTAGATATAAGAGAACCCTAATTTTGTTTGTTTCGGTGATTAAATTTTGGTTTTTTTTAATTAATAAAAATTCAAACTTAAGTTGCTTCAATTCCATTCTGCCACGTAAATAGTGACTCACAAATCACACCTCCACTGAGTAAGTCAATTAATTTTCTTATTATTAATTTTTTAAGTACAATCATTCTTCGGTGATTAAATATAATAATTGTGCATTAAACAATAAGGTTTGTCTACCATAATATATACTTATAACATGTGAAATCGTATGTCATCTCATCATTAAGCATAATGAAAATACACAAATACAACATATTCTGGGTCAGCCCAGTCGATACATAAGCCTCCATATCAAGTTTGGTGCATTCTGAAAATCTCAGTAATTGGACATTAGAAAAAAGGAAAGAAATAAAAATATTCTTTTTCTTTTGCAAATCAAATTTTGAAGACCAGTAAAGCGTTGGGCCACGTTGTCTGGAATTTTAGACCATTAAACAATATTAGGCTTAAACATTTAGATCCATTGGGGCCCATCTATACAAAGGAAAAAGCCCAGCCCAAATGCAAAGTAAGATATGTGATCTGTTAGATTGTGGGTGGGGCAACAAATTTTCTAATTAGGTATGAAGTAGCAAATGTGTAATTGAAAAAAAAAAAAGAGCATATATATGTAGTAATATGACCGAGGGCATTTGTGTTCTTTGATGGAGGTTTACAGCGAAGAAAAGGCCCCATAATTGGTTGAAAATTGAAATCCAGTTGTGCTATTGCCCTTCTTTTATGAATAATTCTCACAGAGACAGAGAGACGTGCGGTGAATTCGGCCCCATCATGACTCAGCCTTGATGGGACTTCTTGAATCGACATCCCCCCACGGTCTCCCCCTGCAGAAATAGAATCAGCTCTCTCTTGCTATTTTAACATCAGCGAATGTGAAATATCATTTACTGTGCAATTTTTAAAAGCTACCCAAAATGCAGAAGACAGTCACCGGCCAAGCATTCAAATTCTCACCCTGAAGCTGAGGAAATGGAAGGCCACTGTTGCTTGCTAAATTTTGAAAATCTTCGCCATAATAAATCCTTGTGGAAATAGCCTCAAATTGATTGAAAAATTTGAAATAGAAGGTAGTTATTAAGTGCATTATGGTAATAAGAGCAATGCATATTCCTAGGCAATCTCTGAAGTCTGAATAAGCAAATGAAAATATTGCTTTACTACGTATTAAGACCAAATTTCACAAGATTGCACTCTATATAAATGGTCCCCCTCTTGAAACATTAATTTTTTTTCCCTTTTTTCTTGAAAGAAGGAAAATGGTCCCCTGCTCCCGTGTCATTTGTTCTGTTTTGTTGTAAACTTATATCGTGTTTCATTAAAAGAAACAATGAAGTCTCAGACTTGCCATGTCTCTCAGTTGGCTCAAGAAGTAATCTGTTTTGAGTACGGGAGGGGGCGAGCGTTTGAGAACCCAAGTTTGCTGACGTACACGTGGCAAACACCCACTTAACAAGTACAAAGTGAGAGATTTTTATTTTATTTTCAATTTTTTTAAAGCCTTTCTCTTTATTTGATAAAAGGGTGAGGTGAGGTCCCACGTTCTTTGGATACCCAATGACAAACAATAACAGGATCGACCTCAGTCTTTTAATGATACATCTTTATGACGAAGCAGAAGGTCAGCAATACTGAAAATGCAGGGTTTATGTAGAACTTTGGAGCCCCTAAAAAATATTTATATATAATGAACCGTGAACGAAACTGCTTAAAAGAAATTATCTTAACTTTCGTTTGTGTGTACATGCGCGGGCTCTTAAGAATTTGATCTTAAATTTTTACGACTATCTAAAAGTCGTTGATATCGACAAGTGCAAATCGATGTCAGGCCCTCATTATTCGCAATTTTTTCTACAACAGAGCGAACTGTTAAAAGTCCTCATTGTCCATTTCTTGAATAAGTAAATGAGAGTGCTAGTAAGTAGCATGTCGAGTAAATAGCTCGGATTCAGAACAAGCTCTTGGGCGCGTGGATTGGGGTTGGAAGGGAGAGGAATTGAAGCGGGACAGGACTTTTTTACTAATTGCAGAGTGCTGCTGCTGCTGTTGTGTGATTTTACTCAAAGTGATGAAAGGTAACAGTAAAGAGTAAAAGAGGTCTGGATTTACCGCATTTTGCAGAAACATCATCACTCACCAATTCACCATGCATGCTGGTTTCCTTATTTTATAACCAATTAAGGAGAATACCAAGGAGTGGTCAGAATCAAGCCAAATCTGTTCAATTTGGTTGTTGCTTTGAGGAAGATATCTTTACGTGGTGCCCACTTCGGGACACGTGTATGGCTTGCCCCAATTGAACACTGTATCCAATACTTTACAGTCTGTTTTGCATTAAATGATGAATGGACTTGTTGTCAAAAAGAAACAAAAATAAAATAAGTTACTTATTAAAAAATAATAAATTAATAAACAAAATCATCTTCGTTTTCTCCTCTAACAAAATTTACTGTTAACTTCTACTTCCGTTTTTGTCGGTATTGGCCTTTTTTTTTTATGGTAAGAGTAGACTAAAGAAAATCTATTGACCTTAATTTTTCTAATAATTTTCTTGAAAATTAAAATGCCTTGGCTAAATTGTATGCAAATTCTCAACATAGTTCAAAATTCGACCAATGGGCCGTAACTAGCCTTTAAAACGGAGATTCAAAAAAAGGTGGATAATTGAAATTGGAAATTGTAATATTAGGAAGAAATTCAACGTCTGACCAAGTGATTCTACATAGATTTTTGACTCATAAGAAATGAGAAGAATATTGCTCTCACAGGCCATTTAAGTGAGTGGACAACACGCTCGATTCATGCAAGATAAGCAGTACGTAACCATTGAAACCACAAGATTCAACTGGATTTTACGTGGAAAATGCATGCAAAATTAACGGTGATGGGACAGTGTGTGGCACACGACCAGTTAACTGCGTGTACTATAGTAATTGGCCCCTCTAGCACAAATAAAACAGAGAAAAAAAAAAAGGATGGGCTAGCCAAGTGTCTCCTCTGGGTGACCTATATGATGTTCTTGGGTCTTGTCACTCTTTTTTTTTTCTCTCTCTCACTTATTGCAAATTCACAGCGTCTAATCAACTCAGTTTCTGCACACTTATCCTATGCATATCACCAATCTTTGCACGTGCCTATTCCCTGTTTCTCACGTGCCAACCCCTCTCTCTCTCTCTCTCTTCTCACTTCTCTCCTCACTGTAAAACAACAGCTTTCCTCTCAATCTCTTTCTATCTCTATAACTATTGGAATAACACAAGTTACACGACAACGAAAGAACCTGACTCATTGCTGCTGCTACTTCTCTCTTTAATTATGTTACTGCTTAAGTTAAAATAGCAAGCAGCAAATTTTCTACTTGTATGCACAACTGCAGTCCTTTAATTAGGAAACACAAATCCGGAAAAACAAACCAACACTCGAGCTACCAAAACTAGAAAGCCGCTTCAAAATACGAACCGAATCATTTTTTGGATAGAGATGGAGAATGGCGGGAACACGTTCATTGGCATCCACAGCAACAATAACAGAGAGCACAACGATGATAATAACAATAACAATCTTGCTTGGGAGAGTATGTGGGCGCTTAATCATTCAAGATTTGATTTGGGTAACAGTACCAGCTGCTTATACACCAGCGGCAACATGGCTGTTGAGACAGCTGAGACCACCCATCCAGAAGGAAACACAGCCCACGCGCTGTTGTTTCCTCATAGCTTACACCATCACCAACGCCACAATCAGTCTCTCTACACCGGCGGTGGGTCGAACTTGCACCCCGATCCGCACCTTATGTGCTTGAAGCTGGGCAAAAGACACTATTTCGAGGATTCTACAGCTACCCCGCTGGGCGACCGGCACGTGGATGGATATTCAGTGGTCAAGAAAGGTAAACCCTACTATAGTTTTGGTGGCGGGGTTGATCTCTCGTCGTCTCCCGCTGTGGTGACCTCCACGGCGGCTGTGCCTAGGTGTCAAGTGGAGGGATGCCACGTGGCGTTGATGAACGCCAAGGATTATCACAGAAGGCATAAAGTTTGTGAAATGCACTCAAAGGCTCCAAAGGTGGTGGTTCTAGGGTTAGAACAGCGCTTCTGTCAACAGTGTAGCCGGTAACTTTATCACTTTCACATGATTTTCTTTGATTTGTTATTTTTCTCTAATATATTAATATTAGTTGCATCTTTTTTTTTTTTTAAAAAAAAAAGAAAATTGATAAATTTAAAGATTCGAAATGTTGATTTCTTGCCTAAAACTATATTCTTTCTGATTTTTTTATATACATATATATATATTGATAGTTATTATTCGAAATTACAAGTAGAAAAAGGCTGATTGGGTTAGTGGGTGGGTGGGTAATGGCCTAACGGGGGCATGTTTTTTGTGAAAGGTTTCATGTAGTGTCAGAATTTGACGACTCGAAGAGAAGTTGCAGAAGGAGATTGGCAGGCCACAATGAGCGTAGAAGAAAGAGCTCTCATGATTCTCTGTCCAGGAACTCTTCTCAAGGTACTTCTAAATTCTACTTCGTTTATTTTATTAATTCTTTTGTTTTGTGTTTAACTTGCGATGGGCTCTTGTTAAAAATTTTATCCCTGTGTTTTACGACATAAATCGCATGTGACATTATGGTTATTTCTATTAAAATGGTTCCTTAGAAGTGATGATTAATGCGCTTTCTTGGGATGTTCCAAGTTTCTTTTGAAAAACTCTGTCAAGTTAAATTGTTAATTCCCTTCAAATTAGTCTTCCAGAATGTGTGATGTGTCTGTCTTCTAGAAATAAATTATATAATCTAAACTGCACGATTTATCATGCATATTGAATTTTGACCATTGTATGCATCGCAATCTTCAAATTTCAATTGTTTTCTTTTTGACTAAACATCTCAAGTAATATTCTTAGTTTGCCAGGTTTCGTACCATTAGCTACAGAAAAATATTATAAACATCTCTTCCATGATAGAGAGTTCCATGAAATGGATCTTTAACGACAGTCGTTTACTGTTACTTATGAAATCCGAATATCCTCTCTTACATTAAGTACCACTCACGATGCTGAGTACGGATACTTAATTTAAGCAACTAATGTTCAATTAAATTCGTCAGCAGTGCTGCTACCAGAATATATAATAACACACATCCCAATTTTTTTTTTAATTAAATATTTTTATCATCCAATATTTAATAAGTGACAATCCCACTGGAAATGAGAAGAAATTAGAAAAATAATTCAAGATAAATAATATTTACTCAAATATCATATACAAAAACAAGAAAATCCGATACTAGTGTAGTAAAACATAGTTTGGGTAGAGATATATTTCCCCACTTCACTTCTTTGGATCCTTCACTGAAAACTGGTAGTGAACTGGGATTGTAAGTAAAGGATCTTGCAAGGCTCTACTTGCATAATGTTTCATTATCATTATTCATCTGGCTACCAGAACTCGTTATTTAGAACGTTGAGGGAGCTGCTATCATCTCAGGATTCAAGTTCTTTTCGCGTACCCTGATGTCTGTAGTACTTAATATTCTCATTAATTAGTTAGATGATGCATTTGCTTTTGATTCCCACACGCTATCAGAAGGACAGCAATAGTTTTCGAGTAATTAATCGAAAAACTTAATTAGTTTTCCCCTTGGCCCGTAGTTTATTTATTGGTGTGGAAAATAAAATTATTTCCAAGGTAACTTATGGTTAATGTCTACTCATTCCCTGACGATTTCGCTGTGCGTGCACCGGGATCTAATCTGTGAATGTCATTTTATGACTGGCAGAAATGCGGTGATGTCTAGCGATTATTCTATAACGACCATTAGGTTCAAAATACTTCAATGTCTAGTAAGGAGGATATGGCCATACGCAACCATTACTATTGAGAGCAAAAAGTTGAAATTTTCATGTAAGAGAAATAAATGAACAATATTATCACCCTTTCAATTAGTTGTAGTAACATTCGCTTGATTACTAAAATTTCTTAATTCTTTTCTTGATGTCTCCTCGTAATAAATAGGTTTCATTGGAGTCCTAACTACTATAAATGGATCAAACGAGACTTAGTTCAGGCTAAAAAGGCTTTCAAAAATAATAATGGACAAAACAATACATGGGGTATGTTTGGTATTGAGGGTCGGCTTTCTAATATGCAATTTCTTAGCGATGGAATCAATAGATATCAAGAGGAATTGGAGAGTTTCAAGTTTTGTTGTTTTGTTTATTGATTTATCTTTTTGTATTTTGCATTGGCATGTTTTTTTTTTTTAATAAACTTTTTTGTCTAGCAAGTGTTAGAACCTAAACTCACAGAGAGGTGGGTATTTATTTTTCCTTTGTTGCACCCTATATGTTTTAGTTCTAAAAACATTTTGAAGGATAAAAATTCAGTATAGCATCTATTGACTAAGTTTACTTTTCAATTTTTTTCTAAATTTTTTTTTCTTTCTTACTTAAAGTTTGTCATTTTTATTGTTAAAATGTTTTTTTTTTTCAGTCAAGATTTTGTTCAAAAAACAGAGAGAGAAAGAAAAGAAGGGTTGGTGATAAATATTAGCTATTGAATAAAATTGAGTTCTTATCAAATTCTTTAATTATTGAACTTTCGAAGTTAAAACTGAAATGCTTGTATTCTAATGGTAGTGATGCATTTCCCCATTCGTTCCAAGCATTTCAATTCCCCAATAAGTTCAACATACCTTACTAAATACACAATTTTTAATATAGTATTGTTGAAAATGTAATGCATTTTCTAGAATTATTTAAAAAATGTCAAATAAAATATCTTGTAATATCTAAAAAAGTGTAAAAGAAAAAAGTCAAAAATATCTAGAAAATTATGGAAAAAATTGTAATAAATGAGAAATATCTAGAGTTAGGTGAAATTGTGTGGTGTATAAAATGTGTGGCTAATATTGCACACGGTTCCTAAATATATAAATAGGGGTGTAGTTGTAACAATGGGTGAGAACCCAACTATTGTATCAAATATGTAAGGGTTCCATTCCATATTTTTCTCCTCGTATCAACCAAATATCATGGTTATCCCCGAAATATAACATTTATCACACATACCCTCTTCATCAAATAATTAAACACTTTATCTCATCCTTAAATTACCAACAATAGTATTAAAGTCATCAACTTTTCAACATGCACAACTAGTTCGATCATAACTGGGCGTTATAAGTTGTGAGGTGATATTATTTTCAAGAATTGTTAGAGTTACTGTGGCAAAGGAAGCTTGGAATATCTTGGCAGAAGGTTTTCAAGGAATTGCCAAGGTACGCACAATCAAACTTCAATCTCTAGCAAGAGATTTTAAAAGAAAAAATTAAAAAAGGGTAGAAGTTTACTGAAAATACAAGAGGAGAAATTTGAAAAAAAAAGAAAGAAAAAAATCATTTTAAGAAAATTGTTGGCAAGGAAGCAAGCCATAATGTTCAAATTACAAGTGTTTTGACATGAAGAGAAATATTAATAATGATGAGAAGATCTCCTATGCCTGTCAAATAATGACAGAAGAAAAGAAAACATCACAACACAAGTGATGACAAGAAGACTACAAGACAACAAGTGATAAAAGAAAAAAAATATATCACAATACAAGTGATGGAAAAGAAGACTATAAGGCAGCAAGCCATGATAAAGAAAATAGAAAACATCACAAAAGAAGTGATGAAAAAGAAGTGTTAAGGCAACAAACCACGCAAGAAGCACCGTGGTAAAAAAAAAAAATTTGAAACCAAAATTCCAACAAGGCTTCTACAAGAAAATAGGCATTCAAGATCATTTGCAAAGTCCAAGAAAGGCAAAGATGGTGCACGATAATCTCAAGACTAAGTCACTCTGAAAATGCATTAAGGAAGGGTGTTGAAAATGTAATTCATTTTTTAGAATTATTTAGAAAATGTCAATTAAAATGTCTTATAATATCTAAAAAGGTGTAGAAAAAAGTCAAAAATACCTAGAAAGTTTTAGAAAAAATTGTAATAAAGGAGAAATATCGAAAGTTAGGTGATATTGTGTGGTGTGTAAATTATGTGGCTAATATTGCACACAGTTCCTAAATGTATAAATATGGGTGTAGTTGTAACAATGGGTGAGAACTCAACTATTGTATTAAATATGTAAGTCACAAAGAGTTCCATTTTATATTCTCCTCATAATATCAACTAAATATCATAGTTGTCTCTAAAATATAAATTTTATCACAAATAACCTCTTCATCAAATAATCAAACACTTTAACCTATTTTCAAATTACCAACAATAGTACCAGAGTCGTCAACTTTTCGAGATGGCATCAGAGCTCTCAATTTTTCAACAAATATAATATTCATACAGACTATTTGTTCCTGCAATGCTGAACGAGGCACTTTTGGGCTTTTATACTAGATATGTATGCAAAAACTAAATACTTATTACAGTTAATTAGTTGAGATTCATAATCTTTAGCTTCAATGGTAGTAAGCTAGTCTTCTGTTTTTTTAAGCTTTAAATTCATTCACTTATGTATTGAATAGCAGTAACAACTAGATCTAGACCGAGTTATCTCATCATTGAAATAATAGCTTGTAAAAGAGAAATCTAAATCTTTATTTTCACTGCGTGTCTTTCTAGTTCTCTATCTATTTCTAGTTATGAGCACATGCCATAAAAATTTTCTTTACCTGCCACGCCAAAATGGCCAATCATGCACGAAAACATTTCTAGATTTTGCTCCAAATGAAACTATAGCTTGAAGTTTGAGTGATATTTTCTATATTGCTTGTTTATATATGCATGTGAGTATATGTCTATTACAATATGGTTGATTGGATCGTTTTTTTCTTCAAGTTGGTTTAGTACATAGTTCTATTTAAGAAGGTCTTTAGTATGGTAGGTTTGCCATCAATGTAAATGTGAATTTTCAGATTTTTGATCATAAAGAAGCATGAATTGTTGTAATCATAAGAAGATTAAAGCTGAACATGTAGATTTTGTACCCAACAGCTAGTAAGTTGATGACCGGTGGGGCATTTTCATCGCCAACAGGGCGTGCTCTCTCTCTTCTGTCATCAAAACCCAATGCTTGGTTTTCAACATCTGATCTCTCCTCAAGATGCAGTGCTGCACTGCGCGAGCTGATTGCCGAAAACCGTGCCACCATCCTTGCTCGACATCTCATCATTGACCGTGACTGGCATTTGCACCATGCAGTTGATCAAGATCCTGGAGACCCCCAAACTGGCTCTATGTCTATGACCAACATCCTGAACCATCACCAGATGTTAACCGAGCCACACAACTGGGGCCGGTACCATGAAACTAGCACACATGTGACGTTGGACCTAATGCAAGCGCCAACAGGAGAATTCGGATTCTTGTCAATGAGAGGAAAAACTAAGGATGAAGAAGAAGAAGAAGATTGTTCTGAATTGTGGAACTCCTTTGAGGGAGCCCATTTAGTTTAATTAAAATAAAAAGCTTCTATTGGCTTTTTGTGGATTGTAATATTTGATTTATGTACATTGAGGAGAATTCCAGACTCGCTCCTCTGTAATTGTGTGATCATGTATACCTAATGATTTTTTTTTTTCATTCGATCATTAGTGATGAGTTCTATCTAATCTTGAATTTTTAAGAGCTTAATACGTGCAACCTAAATTCACTGCAGTTTTATCAAGTTTAAGTCATGTAAAGCAGATGGCAGCTTTCATAGTCTCACCCTCGTTGTACACAGTCTGAAAGTACCTAGTCTTCTCTGAAATTACAAAAAATTGTACTATAAACACTAAATCACATCGATAATGTTTCTTCCTACGCATTGTAAATTTCGCTTCATATGTGCAAATCAAGTGTAGAAAACTTTTGAAGCGAGAAAAGAATTTACCTTAACTTCATAGGTTTGTTTATCTGTACAATTCTGCAATATCGGGTCCATTCCTGCATGTATCAAGTGACCATAAATACAATCAAAAAGTTAACAAGACGAGACCCTTTTAACTGAAAATAGCAAGGGATCCTTTTTGACATGATTGGGTATTTTCATGTTTAAAGGCTAAAGCTTCAAAGGCTGAAAGGTTTTTAGCAAATTATGGCTGCCAATGCCATGAATGAAAAAGTGAAACCATCAAACTAACGCTAATCCGTATCGCCGAGACAATCATGAGATAAATTTAACAGATGCACTGACCGGCCACTTGCTCTCTTCTGTCACTTTCAAAAGCATTGGTAACTAGCATATCAGCAATGATAACTTGATATGTGTATATATATAATTGGACTGTAACTGTGTAAAAATCTAATACTTTGAAAAAAAAAAGAGTAAAATTAATGAGATCAATATTCTGACAATGGGTGTTAGTTTCAACTGTTTATTTGAAAGAAACGTATATATGTCGACATATGAACGCACATGCGAGTGTCTGCGAGATTAAATCAACGATCAAGCTGTCTCCTTTGGAGGATTTTACCGCTTGGATCCATAACCAGCAGGTACTTTATGAAAATTTTCAAGTTCACTCATTCTTCGGTCTCAATTTATCTCAAAAGAACTAAACAAACCCATATGAAAATCAAAGCTTCTTTAAGAACAGGATATGCTTTGGTAAAGCAATGTCATCAGGTAGATTGGTAGTACCATAATCAGTGGCCTTGAATTAACATGGGGACGCTTCTTGAACCTTTTTATTATGCTAACTCTTATCATACGAGAAGGGGTTTTAGGCTCGTGGACGACATTATGAAGTTAACAACATTATGCTACCCTATTTATTAAAAAAAGCATCTTTTGATCTTGTCTATTTACTATGAAAACCAAATTTAATGTACTTGCTAACGTATACATGACCACTTTTCAATTGTGCCCCTTTCTGATAGGCAAAGTATGTAATTATGCACGTTCAGATTGTGTTGCACAGAGTTGCTACAGGCTTTAAGCTTATTTAGTAAGTTTACACTTATTACTTTTCTTCATTAATTGCAGTGAAGCAATGAAAGTGGCTACTGGGGTAGAGAAAACAAATGGCTTGAGAAATTAAGAAATAATTAAAGTAAGCTTATTTAAAAAGTAATAAGTGTGTAGTAGTCCTTGAGATATAAAACCATGTAAAGTACCAAATTATGGTTTTGTTTTCAGGTAATTTTGTCCTTTCGGTTTGGAAAACCAACCAAGTAATCCCTTTCAACAAGGAAAAGCTAAAAATTAGTGATAAAAGTATACACGGAGAATAGAAATATGAACAAATCAATTTGCAAAGCTTAGCTAGGAAAATTAAAAGTCTAAAGAGTAAAAAGATAGTTGTAGTACCTTCAATCCTTCATGCCCATATCCATATGAATGACTTTTTCTAATATAAATCCACTCTTTACCTTACTTTTTCCCTTTTTGTTTTGTTAAAAACCAAAAAGAAATCGAAAAGGAGAATGACATATATCTATGAAACACATATAAGAGTAGAGGCAATAACTTTAGCCCACAAACACAATTGTGAGCGAAGTAAACTGATTATAAATTTAAAATACAATTTTTTTATTTTAATTAATATATCACTAATTATTAACTATCATATATTAATAATTATATAATTATAATTAATTGACATTTGTTTCGGTAAATAATCAAATGATATTATTGCTAAAATCAACAAACAATACAAAGAGCAATAATCAAACGTTTCCAAAATAAAAACATTACAAACCCATTAAAAAAATTAATAATAATTCAGTATTTGTCTACTAAGTGATCTACGTTTTAACCATTTATAGTATTTAAGTATTTAATTTAAATAATATTTTTAATATTATAAAATACATCGGTAGAATAAAGATCTTTATAATGAAACATTATTTAATTATGCTTTCTCTAAATAAAATATATTGAAATACAAAAAAAATTTATCCTGATATTATTAAAAAAATATTTGCCTTAAATTTTTTTACAAAAAAAAAAAAAAACCTCACGTTGACAGGTGATTGAATGATAATTGATTTGATAAGCCCAACAAATTTTATAAAATAAAAATTATATTAAAAAAATAAGTGTTAAACTGTTTTATTAATTTTTTTTTTAAATAATAATTAATTGAGAAGATAAGTCTCAATTTTACCAATTTTTCTTGGGAAAATTTCAGAAATAACCCTTTTATTTTTTTATTATTCTTTTTTAACCAAATGCAATATGATTATACTTTATTAACCAAATAAATTACTTTTGGACAAATATACCCTTTTACTGTTTGTACAGTACCCGCTACAGTGTACAGTATTATTGCTATATTATTTAATTAAATTAAAATTAAATATTTTTTGTTTATTAAAATTATATTTTTTATTAGTTATTTATTTATTTTAATCATATTACTATAAAAATTACATAAATAATAAAATTATTTAATATAGTTAAAGTAAATTAAATAAATACACTAACTAATATAATTTAATAAATAAATAAAAATTTAATTATATTTTTTTTACTAAAATTATATTTATTATTAATAAATATTATTAATAAATATTTATTATTAATAATTAATTTATTATTAATAAATTATATTTATTATTTATATATTAATAAATATAATTTTAGTAAAAAAAATATAATTAAATTTTTATTTATTTATTAAATTATATTAGTTAGTGTATTTATTTAATTTACTTTAACTATATTAAATAATTTTATTATTTATGTAAATTGTATAGAAATATGATTAAAATAAATAAATAACTAATATAAAAAATATATAATTTTAATAAACAAAAATTATTTAATTTTGATTTAATTAATCACTGTAGCAAAAACACTGTACACTGTAGCGATGGCCACCATCGCATCTCGGGGCCATCTCGAGCCCGAGATGCGATGGCATGGTAGCCACCATCGCATCTCGGGGCCATCTCGGGCCCGAGATGCGATGGCTGAGATAGCCTTTGTGACACTTATATTTTTTTATTTTTTTATTATTCATAAATAAATAATTATATTTATTTAAATTTTATTATTGTATTTACTTATTAATAAATATAATTTTAATAAAAAATATAATTAATTTTTTTTATTTATAAAATTATATTAGTTAGTGTATTTATTTAGTTTAATTTAACTACATTAAATAATTTTATTATTTATGTAAATTTTATAGAAATATGATTAAAATAAATAAATAACTAATATAAAAAAATATAATTTTAATAAACAAAAATTATTTAATTTTGATTTAATTAATCACTGTAGCAAAAACACTGTACACTGTAGCGATGGCCACCATCGCATCTCGGGGCCATCTCGGGCCCTAGATGCGATGGCCACCATCGCATCTCGGGGCCATCTCGAGCCCGAGATGCGATGGCATGGTAGCCACCATCGCATCTCGAGGGCATCTCGGGGCCATCTCGGGCCCGAGATGCGATGGCTGAGATAGCCTTTGTGACACTTATATTTTTTTATTTTTTTATTATTCATAAATAAATAATTATATTTATTTAAATTTTATTATTGTATTTACTTATTAATAAATATAATTTTAATAAAAAATATAATTAATTTTTTTATTTATAAAATTATATTAGTTAGTGTATTTATTTAGTTTAATTTAACTACATTAAATAATTTTATTATTTATGTAATTTTATAGAAATATGATTAAAATAAATAAATAACTAATATAAAAAAAATATAATTTTAATAAACAAAAATTATTTAATTTTGATTTAATTAATCACTGTAGCAAAAATACTGTACACTGTAGCGATGGCCACCATCGCATCTCGGGGCCATCTCGAGCCCGAGATGCGATGGCATGGTAGCCACCATCGCATCTCGAGGGCATCTCGGGGCCATCTCGGGCCCGAGATGCGATGGCTGAGATAGCCTTTGTGACACTTATATTTTTTTATTTTTTTATTATTCATAAATAAATAATTATATTTATTTAAATTTTATTATTGTATTTATTTATTAATAAATATAATTTTAATAAAAAATATAATTAATTTTTTTATTTATAAAATTATATTAGTTAGTGTATTTATTTAATTTAATTTAACTACATTAAATTATTTTATTATTTATGTAATTTTTATAGTAATGTGATTAAAATAAATAAATAACTAATATAAAAAAATATAATTTTAATAGACAAAAAATATTTAATTTTAATTTAATTAAACACTGTAGCAATAATACTGTACACTTTAGCGGATACTGTGCAAACAGTAAAAGGGTATACTTGTCCAAAAATAATTTATTTGGTTAATAAAGTATAACCATATTACATTTGGTTAAAAAAGAATAATGAAAAAATAAAAAGGTTATTTCTGAAATTTTCCCATTTTTCTTTACTAGATAATTTATTTCTTAATACCAACTAAATTATAAAATTATATTTAAAAAAATATTAAAAATTTATACTAATTTATATCATGTAGCCTGGCACAAATAATAATTGGCGTATTACATACGACTAAATGTATACACACACGATGCACGTTGGTTGATAGTGTTGATTTTAACTTGCCCGTGAATCTGCAAGTCCAAATCGAAAGGGGACCCCGCAAGGATCCACTGTTAAGTGTTTAACCTAAAGAAAAAAACCCACCAATTTTGTCTATCAACAGTTTGCTCGCTTCACATCGCAGCAGTCTGAGTTAGTAGTTGCATTTAAAGCCTGTTGGGCCCCTCTCAATTTTTGCCCCCCACAAAGTGTTATGATGATCTGATCAGAGAGTTAGGCAATTGTAGTAATGAGAGGGAAAAAGATGTCGTCCTTTGGAAATGGAACCCACACATACAAAAACAAAATAAATAAATATACCTATAATAAAAAAATATTATTATTATTATTTAAAAGAAAAAAAAAAAACTAGGGATTGGGGGAACTAAAAAGAATAGGTGCATGTAGTCAATTAGGCATTTTTGTACCATTCACAATTCACATACCTTTGTCTATGATAATGAAAAGAGCTCCTCGTTCTTATTTAATTTCTCGAGCCTTCCATTGGATTTTGATTGTTTTTTTTTTTTTTTTTGGTTTTGGACCACCACACTCTTTAGTCTCTCCTAAAATTCAGCAAAATTCTTTCCCCCGACCGGCTGGTAATTGGTATGTTTGAAAATTTGATAGAATGCAATTGAAATCAACCATCATCTAATATTCAGAGTCTCGAGCATTAGTTTAAGATCACTATAATGGTCTCTTAAATAATCTCTTTTGACTAATTGTATGTATCAACATAGTATTAAAACTCTTATTTATTTATTTTGACTTAAAGAGATCAGATTGACATTCATGCAGGACCTCGACATTAACGGGGAGGGAGACATGGTTAAATCCCGTCATGAGTGACTAATTTGTTCCATGGACAAGAAATGTTGGATTTTACTCCAAAATTAAATTCTCAACGACACTAACACCAAAAGGGCAAGGGGCTTCTTTCCTTTCCTAGCTTAGTTTAATTTCCTCCTTGCACAGGGTAAAGTGGGCAGAGTTTTTTTGGACAAAAGTGCAAGAAAGAGACCCTTCTCCAAACTTTAATCTAGTTATGATGAGAAATGGGATGGCATTCCTGCTTTTTTTTTTCCCCAATTTTTTTTATTATTTATTTTCATGGGGTGTCTCTAGAAAACAATATATTGTTTAATTGACTTGAAAAATAGAAAAATAATATAATTTGGAGTCTTTTTTTAAAATACAAAAAATAAAATAATAACGATTGAAGATCTTAAGTGAGGCCAGACGCCAGAGGGAAGGGGTCCTTGGGCAAACTTTAATTTTAGTGGAGGACGGAACTGGCCTCAGATTACAAACTGCAACCACAAGCGGGGTCAGCCGACTCAGCCCCCTGGCTTATAATTTTCAGTCCGTAAAATAGGTGGGTCGTGTACTTTTCTGATTTAATTTTTTATCATACATGTTCGTGTTCATGGGCCTAATGCAAACACGACTGAAACTGATTGAAATTTTTTTTGACAAATTCCTGTGATTCCCAATTTATCGTATGAATATCTAAAGTAGCCAATAAATATGTTTGGTGGACACAGAACCTGGAAAATTGAACGTTCAAAATGACGTTTAGGGCTTAAAATTAAATTTGTTTTGAAGACTTTCTTCATGCACCTTATATTTTACGTGCATAAACTTCTAAAATCATTGAGTTGTAATTTTTAGCCATGGGCAAATGCAAATTTTGCGAAAAATCATTTTCTAATACTTTTATAGGCTGCTTTAGTGACATAAAAAATTCAATTCTTACTGAACAAAAACACTGATTATAGAGTAATCAAATAGAGATTTTAAGATAAAGCTTAGTGATTTGATGTTGCACCAACTAGAAAATACGTGTTGGTCAATATAAGACTAAGAGCGAGCTTCCATTTTGAATTATGTTAAAAGTGGTCACAAGCATTAAGAAGCAAAGGACCCACAACTCAATTTCCTCGAAGGCGCAGGGAAGAAGACTGACTTCCGAATTTTCATCAAAAGCAACTTCAATACATATGGCACAAATATCAATTTGAAAATGGAAGGCAGCTAGAAAAACAAACGGAGATATATATATATATATATATATAAGAGAAGAAAACAAAAATAAGATTTCAGCATCAGCTTTATAATCATCATTCATCATTACTGGGACAAAGAATATGTAACTTTACAAATATATAAATATGAGTTTAGCTACTTTGACGTGACTTGAGTCAGCATTAACTCGTTGGAGATGATAAGCTTAATTAGAAGAAGAATATTTGAACACTCTTGGCCGCTTTACATAATTTTAAAAAGCTCGTTACCGTAATAATTAAGTAGGTGGTATTTTAGGGCATTAAATTCTAAGTGCATCGATCCATTCACCATGTAGGACAAAGAGAGGTATTGCAGCCTAAAAATGCTAACCCTAGTTACTTTATTCATCAAGAATTGGCTGACTTCGTCGTATGCCTGCATGCAATCTGCAAGTGATACGGCATTCTTACACTTTTATTTTATTTTAAATAATGTTAAGAATTTTAAATTGTATCTTAATAAATAACGCGTTAAAAAAATTTTAAAAATTTATTTAGTATATATTTTAAAATTAATTGTTAAATTTTTTATTTTTTAATAATTATTTAACATATTATTTTTTAAAATATAATTTAAGATTCTTATTATTAATTTTTATTTTAATTTATTTAGTTGATAATAAATTAAGGATCTTTAAGTAATTTAACTTTTTTTTAAATATTTGTCAATATCTCCTATTACTATATATATATAAATGATCTATTAAACTATATAGATCATATATGATAAATTTTATAATATATTATAAATTGTATAAAAATTATAAAAAAATTTATAAATTTATTAGATAATAACATATAACAGTATTATTCAATATATAATGAGTTATATAATTCATTAAATCACTTATATATATATATATTGGTATCATTCAATAATTTCATATTTTGGTTGGTATTTTTTGAAAAGTAAAATATAAAATAGATTATTATAGCATATGGTTTATAACAGGCAAGAGTGATAAAAGATAGTTTCAAATTTACACAAGTTGAGATTAGAATGAGGATTCATGTACTCAAAGGTGCATAAATATAAAATCAAAACTGTTGCGAAAAATTAAAGCTTGTTAGTTTCCTTAATACTAACCTCTCCTGAGATTTGTTACTTCAATGTAAATGCAAATGTTTGATTATCAGCCGATCAATGTGATAACAATTGTTGCACATTTCCCTTGTTCCTAGTCAATAAGCCCAATAGTTTGTTTCTTAAATCTTTATTACTCTCCTAACTCATTGACAAAGAGAAAGATCTAAAGTAGTGAGCAATTAAAACCCACGAAATCAAATGCTAAATTGGCATGATATACCCAACTAGCTATGCAAGCAAGACCTTTGTTTTAGGTAAACCCTAACGAATAGGATCTATAACCATCTTTTTTTAACACTAAAAAAAATTTCAATCTAACAAAAGTTTCTTTGCTTAGCCTCCATATGGGAGACAGCATGAATGCTTCATCTTCTTTTTCTTCAAATTTCCCTGAAATATGTACGCGGTCATTTTCATATATATATATATATATATTTTAACTACATATTTACTGCATTTTCCTGGAAAATTCCAGGACCAGACAAAAGTTTAATAATGCAATGCCCAAAATAAATAGAATCCTACACACCCGTGCCTTACAACACCATCTCTGAAACCAAACAGATGCTTCTAATGGAAAAATTACAATTCTCGATCGGCCCAGTTTGCTTTCGAAAGTTTCCCAGCTGATTCGTACACATTGATATAATGCAATGAAAAGGAATACGAAAAACTGAGAAACAACAACCGCCAACTAATTTTGAAATGATTTTTAATAGTAAAAGGAAATATATTAACTATGGATTTCTAGACCAAATTAAGGGCAAATTAACATTCAGATTTAGGGAAAAGGAAAAAGTAGACAATAGTTCTAGTTCACTATGTTATTGATCGAACTAAAAACTAGCTCTTTCCTCTCAGTGATTTTATAGTTTTACCCACTAGAGAAAAAAAGTGAGCTGGATGAAGCTGGAGACGAAGAGGTTGCTTGATAAGGTTTCTGCCTGAAACAATCCAACGACATTCGTGGCGGTGACACAGCAACCGTCACCGACGGAGACGACTGAGCTCCTGAATCTTGAGGCGACCCTATAATTATAAATTCCCACAATAACCATTATTAGGTTTAAAATCCTGCTAGCCAGTTAACCAAGTAGATACTGTATCGATTCTGAGTTTCTTCTTTCTTTGGTTTTTTTTTTTTCGAACGTGTTTTAGCAGCAAGAAAACTCGGCAATAATGGAATTAAATAAGTACATAAATTATGGCTTACTTGCGAGATTCTCATAGGACGAATTGCGAGCACTTTCAAGCTGAGACTTCAGATTATCGTGGGTCGGCTGTGGCTGAGATTTTCGCCTGCGACGATTGTGATCAGCCAATCTCTTTCTGCAACTGCGTTTTCCGTTATCGAATTCCGAGAGAAGATGGAACCTGTTTAAATATTTTTTTACATAAATCAAGTTCCCAAAAGAATTATTTAGTTAAATAAATATATCAACAATCAACATTGATATGTAAGAATGCGAAACAAACAGTACGTAAATGGAAAGGGTGGCGACGGGGACAGGATCATGTTTAAAATTCACAGACGTTAATGCCCTCGGGATTTCCACTCGTAAGGAAACCAATCATTAGCTCCGCAACGTAATTCCAAGGGCGTTTCCGTCATATTCCAGAAGAAGGTACAAGGACAGAACTACCGTTCAAAACATCGCGGTGACCGTGAAAATAAGAATGCATGTACAGAGCTGTTTCTATATTTTTAGGTGTAATAATTAGCTAAATCTGATGAATAATAGTGCGTATCACAGCAAAGCAGTACGTAAACGGGAAATTCTGAAAAAGTTTAACGGGCACAAATGCCCTCGGGATCACCGCATGTACGGGAAAGTAATCAATCAATAGCATATAATCATGATGATTCTGATAATTGCACTGGCTTGTAAACGATGACAACTAATATAAGGAAATGTGAATGCATGGGGAGGGTATTTTTGTCAATTTACGAGGGGAAAAAAACCTGCTACACTGTTGGCAGAATCGCTGAGTCAAGCCGGCGGTGATGACTGTAGAGGCCTTGGAGTGAAACTCACAGACCTTGTGACGACGATGGTAATGCTTTGAGTGGCTCAGATCGGCATTGCAACCCTCGGCTTGGCACCTGGGGATGTTAGACGAACCGGGTTCGCCCGGTCTGGGCCGACGGTAAAGCCGGTTCACGAAATCATCATCAGCTGATGAGAAGTAAGTCCTCCCACCCAAATTCAACCCAATTCTCGAAGCAAAGTCAGCGGGCCTAGAAACTTCTTCGCTTTTGGGGACGAGGAAATAACCGCCTCCACCTACACTTGCGCCGCCTGCAGTGGCGGAGACGGCATCAATGGATATCATGGATTGGTGGTGGTGGTGGGAGGGTGCGTAGGCTGACGCACTACTGTAAGCGCGTAGGTCGAAGAGAGAATGAACATTATGGCCCGGCTGGTGGTGCTGCTGGTGATGGTACAAGGTTGTGTTAGCGTTGGATTGAGGGAAGTAGTTGTTAGTGTTGTGGTTGCTGTTGTGTTGATTGAGGGATTGCTGGGTGGTGTAATCGTCGAAAATCTGACGGGTTTGGCCGGCTTCATGAGTGGTTTGATCATCTCCAGTTAGCATTATTGTAGATGGGTTTTCCCATCCGTAGTCCAGCATTTTTACTTCTTTTTTCCTTTTTCCGGCGAGAAAATTGCGTCGTTTTGCCGGTGTGTTGATGGGTCCTATTGATCTGTCCCAGAAACCAACCAAGAACACACACAGTTAAAAAAACGGTGAAGGAGATGAAGAAAAGGGATGGAGAAAGAGAGAAGAAGATTGAGGTTGTGGGGGAATGTGTCAGCTATTGAAGAGGGATTAGAGAGGAAAGAAAAGCAGGGGCTTTATCTTGGAGGGTTGAATAAATGGTATTGTTAAGGGTAGTTTTTTGCTTTTTGAGAGGCATGAATGGCTTTAGGAGACATGTTGGTTGTTTGGGGGATTTTGGAATAAGCAGTTAGAACTCTCACAATCTCAACTATGGCTGCAGTAGTATGGAACTCGGTGAAGAAGAAGTGAGATGCGAATTTCGAAACCCTAACTAGCTAAAGCTAATAACTTATTAGCCATTTGCAGATTGTTTTTAACTGTTCCTTTTTCTCCACTATTTTTAATTTTGCCGTGTACATTAAGCCTCTCTGTCTCCGTCTCTCTTCTCTTTTAAAGCCCTTCAACACATAGCTCTCTCTCTCTAGCTAGGTGGAGTCTGTGAGTGAAACTGATGACTGGATTATGAGGCGGCTTGTGCAGAGGTGATTGGCCGTGTGGCCTAGTATGATTTCGTTGAAGCTCCAATTTACTGTTTTACCCATGCAATGTTTGCATATTTACGGTGAAATTAAAACCCAAGTGGTGCAATGAAATTCTGTGTGAAAAAAGAGAGTACGGTCTTTACACTTTACTCTTCTTAATCTGATCCGAGTAGTCCAACTAGTTAGGAAATAATGGCAAAACAAGAAATTGGCCTTGCTTCTGCTTCTGTGACTATAAGCGTGTAGTTTTGATTTCTCTCCAGTTTAACGCCACGCGTTATTCTTCATTTAAGAATCAAGGGCCCCACTTAACTTTTTCTTTTTATTTTTTATTTATTTGATCAGTTTCTCAGAAGGCTCATCATGCGTGGATATACATGAATTTCTACACTGCCTTGATTTTTTCGGATCCTGTCTCTATTATGTAATTTAGGAAATTAGAGAGCCGATATTTCAAAGTTATCCATGCCCTACCCCCGCCTTTGTTTGAGTGGTCGTGAAAATGTAATACACGTATGATTATTTGATCGTTTGATGGGTTTTGGTTGGAATTAAAATTCTTTTTTAAGTTATGTGTTTCTCAAATTTTTAAGACTTTTTTTGACACGTATTATACATTAGTTATAAACAATTAAGATTTGTTTTGTTTTATAATTTTTTTTAATAATTATTAATTCTCACCAATTATATATTAATAAAAAGAAAAAACGATCATAACTCTCTGGTGTCAAGTAATATTTCTTTACTCATGTAATTTAAAAAATGATCAAAACTTGCTTATTATTATGAATATTTTGTTATATTTTAATTATTTAAGTGAATTTATAATTTTACCTTTAATAAAATATGAATTTAATAATTTTATTTATAAAAAATTAAGAATAAAAAAATGACTTTGTAGGGAATTAAACCCTTAACCTAAACAATAATGCCATTCATCTCAACCACTTAATCGAACTTAAGTTTAATTAACATTTGATAAAAACTAATGTATATGTATATATATATATACCGTATAAATAAATTAGATAAATTGTTAATTATAAATTAAATAAATTTTGATACTAAAAATTTGTAAACAATAATAAATATAAAATATTTTAATAAGGAATAAATTCAATTAAGTACGTACAACAAAAGATTTAAAAATTAAGTTTTAAAATTTTATTCTAAATTATCAAGATTAATTAAAAAATATTAAATGATAATTAATGGCTATGAAAAATAAGTTTTGACTTTTGTTAAAAAATTATTTTTTATAATTAACATAATTATAAATACTATTTTATTCTTTTAATTAATTTAATAACAATTAAAAAATGAGAAAATGTTTATAATGGGTTAAAAAAATTATTTTTGTACACTTATTTAAATTAAACATTATTTTAAATACTTTTAGATTTATAATTATTTATGATTTTGAGTACCAAAATTTATTTAATTTATAATTAATAATTCATCTAGTTTTTGTTATAAGATATATATTTTAGTTTTTATTAATGTTAACTAAACTTAAATTTACCCAAATAGTTAAGATGGATGATTATATCTTAAAGATCAATAGTTTAAATTCTCTTAAATTTTTTTTTTTGTTTTTAATTTTTTATTAATAAAATTATAAAATCATGTAAAATTGTAAAGATAATAAAAAATTCTTAATAGTACGAGAGTTTTAATTTTTTTTTAAATTATAAGAGATAAATGGACGTTAACTAATACTATACGAGAGTAATGATTATTTTCTCTAATAAAGATACTAGATAAAATTCTAGTTTAAGAGAGGATTGGAATCTGTTACTGTAGATTACACATAAATTTATTTAGGGAAATTCAACCCACCTTAAAATTAATTATGGTAAGTTCTAGAATTAAAGTTGTGAGCTTTTGTGCCCTAATTAAGTCAGAAGAGTAGATGATCAAGAATAATGCAACCTTTTTTAAAAAAAAAATTCATGTGTATGATTTCAAGGAATCAAATCACGAGTTAAAGTTTGTGAACGTCTCGACATTCCATTATTCTGGTCATATGCTCTCTCCTCGACTTCAAGAATTAGCTGGTGAAAGAAGAATAAATGTTCTTCGTTAGCTTTGTTGTTACCTTAACGTGTGACGCTCAGTTCCAACATAAACATTAATCATCGAAATTATTACACGCGTACCCATTTAACATATGCAAGATTAGAATAATATTATACTGTTTAAATAGTATCTTAAATAATTATTAAATAATAAAATTATTTAATAATTAATTTTAAAATTTATACTATTTTAATATCTAATAATTATTTGATACATCAATCTCACTCTACAACCATTAATTTATTTTTAAAATATTATTAATATTTATCATGATTGTATTAGCCTTGAATTTTTCTTAAATTAAATTTTTTTATTGTATTATATCAATAAAATTATTATTATTTAGGAGCTTTGAACTTAAAAGAGAGAAATATAATATCTGAGTGTTTAACTTAAAATACTAATTTAGTAAGTGGAATGATTATTTTATTTATAAATTTAAGTATCAACTATTTTTTCAATAATATGAATCAACTTACTCAATAATTTTCGCTAAAATGAAATTTCGTTAATAGTAGTCTAACATTGATTTTTTTGTTCGATAGTAAATTCATTCACATTATAATTATTAAGTTTAATTTTGATACCACTTGTTAAGAATTTTAAATTTATAAAGGAAAAATATAAAATTCAAAATTTTGAATTTATAAGAGAGAATTTTACAATTCAAATATCCAATTTAAAAAATTAACATAATAAATTAAGAAATCATTTTATTTATAAATTTAAATATTAACTCTTTTGTAATTTTAACAATAATAAATATAAAATATTAAAATTTAAGTATGTAATTATTTTTAAAGTAACAGATATAATTGCAATATTTCAAGATATTCTGTTGGTAATGCCCCTTCTTTATATTATTCTCTGGATCAAATCAGTGGAAAACTGATGCACCGACGGCGGAGAGAAGACTATGGCCATGTATATTCAGCGGATTCACGTAATTCATAAGTTTAAAAACAAATCCCCTAAAAGTGTACAAAGCAAAATAATGGAAAGTGTAAGTAATGCTCAAAAGAAAAAAATGATTTGACATTTTATACGTATTTTGCGGCACTTGATTAAGAAAATACTCCATGATTTCTGGCAGTTAGGAGTATCTAACACTTTCCTTTCTTACAAATTTAAACAATAGTACCTATGTAATAATTATAATTATATATATATAGTATTATTAAATTATAGATATAGTAAAGAGGGGCAATTTGGGTAGATGATAAAAATAGCAAGGGGGTGTATTATCATAACAAGACAGAGGAGAAGCCGATCAAATCTTCAACGTACGATGTATTATTTTGTGATGCAAGTGGTGTGTTTGTATGGAGGTCACAGCTTTTAGCGAGAGTACAACACACTCTCCGCGTTTGCCTTTCTGTTAGGAGATGTGTAATTATAAAAATACCTCCACCACTCTTAACAGGTTTAAGTAAAAGAGAGCGAGTACAGGAAATGCAAACAGCATTGCGCGTGTGGATGAAGCAAAGGGAGACCGAGTCAAAAAGGTCCAAAACAGAACAGAGTGAAAGAGGAGTACAGTAGCAGTGGTGGCATTTGGTGAAAGGCTGACACAGACGTTGACTCCTCTGTACGGAATGTCTACAACTTAGTCAGAGTCTCATAAGTTTAAATTTTATTTTACTTTTTTTTTTATGTGTCTTTTAGGAAAATAACTGTTATTTTTTTATACAAAAAGTAGTTATGAATTCTTAATGTTTCGGAAAAAAAATGTAAGCTCAATATTTTAAAAATTAATGGGTAAAAATATGTGTCTGGTTTTGGTGGGTTGGAGATCCAGATCAAAAGAAACTACATTGGTGCTATTGGGAGAGATTGTGTGATAAAAAAAGAACATGGTAATCTTGGGTTTCGCAACCTATTCACTTCCAATCAGGCGATGCTGGTGAAACAAATATGGAGACTCATCCATCGAACCCATTCTCTTGTGTCATCCTATCCATTTATTAGCCTAACACTTCTGTTTTGCAGGTACAAACCTATCGATCATCATCATATGTTTGAAAAAGTCAAGTCGGGGGCAAGGAACTTCTTCTTCGTCCCTATGATCAAGGCCCTTATGAAGTGGGTGTGTTATCTTGCATTATGGTGGAGGTATTGTCTCCTTTACCAAGTCCCTCGCACGATGCTTGACACGCCGTTGCCTGTCCCTAACCCACTTCTTGTGCTGAAAGTGCACATCATATGACTCCTCGAGTTGGCGAGTTGTTGAGCACCACCCACACTCGCCAACTCCTTGAGCAGCCCCCACAACTCATCTAATTTCGGTTGAGACATCTGTACTATAGTTGGAAGCTTTAACCCTAGCTCTAACTGTTTCCCATGCTCGATATCACTTAGATGTGGCTGCACATGTGGTATGTCAGTTAGCACGACCCCCTTATGCTCCTCGAGCACTTTCGCAACCCCCATTGGTAGCTTACCCTCTCTCCTTGCCGCCTTATCATCCATCCCCCTTACTGTGGCTGGATGTACTTCTCATTTGCGCCCAGTAACTCCCATTAGTTGGATGGCGGAAAGAATTTTAGGATTGGCTTTCGGCTGAGATTGCCCACCTTTGGGCTTATCTACCGTCGGTATCATATAAGGCCCTCCTTACATGATGCACACGTAGTCGTGTTGAGGAAGTGGCACCACGTCGTACTGCCTCAAGAACTCCATACCTAACACCACATCAAAATTATCAAGAGGTGCTACAGATATATTTATCTCACCGCGCCATTTTTCTAGGTAGATATCGACGCCTCGAACCACCTCATCCAGTGGCTTGGCCGCAACATTTACTGATTTGAGGAACCCCTCCTCTTTTTTCACATAAAATCCCAAGCGCTTTGCCTTCGCACGCTTAATGAAGTTGTGCGTCGCTCCTGTATCTACCAGTGCTCAAGTCTTTATGCAGTTGATGTAGGCTTCAATATACATGAGCACCTTTTTTGTTGGCGCGCTGGTACGCCGTTTGGCTTTCATTGTGTTGAGCAGCTGCAAACACCCTATTTGACCTTGCTCGCAAGCCTCGTACGCCGTAATCATTGCGTTGATAGCCTTCTTCTTCGAGTAGTCCTTGACCCAGTGATCCCCATCGCAAAGGAAGCAGCTTGTCTTCGGTCCATTCCCTCTATGGCCGTTGCGCTTCTGCTTTTCCCATTTAGGTGGCTTACTTTTCTCCTCCTCGTCATTTGGAGGCTGAAATTCCTTGGCGCCCCCACATTTGCTGTGATTGAGTCTCGAATGCTTAGACCTTCCCGAGTCACCCTTGCGGTAATCTATGAGCGTTTCTGCCAATGTTACAGCATCAAATATTCTAGTCACCTCGCGCCACTTTAACTCATTGGACGCCCATATTTATAACCCATCCAGGAAATTGAACAGCAAGTCCTCCTCGCTCATGTTAAAAATTTGGAGCATTAATAGGGAGTACTCCTTGACGTACTCGTTGATGGACTTGGTTTGCTTCAATTCCTTTAACCACTTTCGAGCGTCGTGCACTACATTCTCCGGATAGAACTAGCGCTTCAACTCTCATTGCAATTCTGCCCAGGTATTAATTGTGCAGGTACCCTTGCGTATCTTATCGCTTTTCCTGCGCTACTATAGAATTACATGGTCGAAAAGATATAAGGTCGCGGTATTTACCTTGTCTTCATCCCGCACGCCCAAGGTGTTGAAGTATCTTTCCTTCTGCCAAAAGTAATTGTCGAGCTCATTGGCATTCTGCTTGCCGCTGAACTCCTTCGGTTTAGAAGCTTTGACTCTTGGCACCCCTTAAGCAGCAACTGACCCATTCTCCATTGCTCGTTTGCACAACACCACGTCCTTTTTGACAGCGTCAAACTCTCTACGCAGCTCTTCCACTTGGGCTTGAACTTTCTCAAAGGTGGCGTATACCTTCTCCTGGAAAGCCTTGATCTAGTCACGTTGCCGATCAATGTAACTCTCGATGGATGTGTCAATGAGGGAGCGCAGCTCGTTTCCTTGAGTGTCGAGTCTCGCATCGAGCTTCTCTACTCGCTGCTCCAACTCCTTAAGATGATCCATCGCCTTTCCCACAGCGCCATCGAGCGTTCTCACCATAGTCCCGAACTCATAGCCTGGATCGACAGACTTGTCGCGAGGTACACTGCCGTGCCTCTTAACTTTGGGGTTCTAACCCCTCTCTTCAGTCAAATTCGATGGTACGCTGTCTTTCTCCATCTTTGAACCTGTTCTGATACCAAATGTCACGGACCGTTTTCAAACCGTGCGGCCTTAGACTCGTTGCGTGTTAAGCAGCCGAGAAAACCACACAAAGAGAAGAAAAACAAGCACACCAAGTGTTTGCACGAATGCTCTCTATATTGCTGAAGAGAAAATAAATCACACCGTTCTCGAACCGTGCGGCCTCAGATGCGTTGTGTGCTAAGCAGCCAAGAAAACCACACAAAAAGAAGAAAAACAAGCACACCAAATATTTGCACGAATGCTCTCTATATTACTGAAGAGAAAACAAAATTATGAGATGAATTATACAAATGAGGGTCTCCCCTTTATATACTAGTAACCCTATATAATCGATGGTTGAGATCTAAACGATCTAACGGTATATATATATAAGATAGAATAATATTCCCTAGAATATTCTTAGATGACATCACATATTCTTTAGAATATTCTATTCTTAATTAAGATTAACAACCCTAATAAGTTGCGTATTTGGCCCAATTTTTTACCTATGTCAACATATTTTCTAAAAATTTCGGCCCATGATCCGTTTTAACAGTCCTTAAGATCTTTAAAAAATTTTATCTCACACCAAATATTCAAAAAAATGTTTATAAACATTTAAGGCGTGACACAAGACAATTGAAGGGTTGGTTTCCTATACCATATTCATTTAAGCCATTGTTCCCGCGTTACGTACCAGGACTTACCACGGTTGCTGACTTGAGTACTAATTCGGGTGCTTGGAATTTGGATATTATCCAACAAAATTTCTCATTCGAGGAACTGAAGCTGATACTGTCAATTCGGAATGCCCCGGTGCAATTGAATATGCGAGATACATCCAATGGCATTTTGACAAGCATGGCATGTTCTCGGTAAAGAGTGGGTATTAATTGAGCCGTTATCTTGCGGGTGTAGCCAGCAGTTCAACAGATTCGGACATCTCCAAATGGCGGCGGATGTTATGGAAACTTAAACTTCCATCAAGGATTAAAATTATCATCTGGAAATGTGCGCACAACTGGTTGCCCACATTTGTGAATTTGGCAGGGCACCATGTTCCTACTAATGTACTATGCCGATGTAGCGGTAGAATGGCGGAAACAACTATTCATGCTGTATGGGAGTGCAAGCCAATTTCCACTGCCATTAGCTCATCCAGTATCTTCTCCCACCTCCAAGGTCAAGGCCGTGTTTCCACAACAGAGTTTTTTATTACTTGCATGGATCAACTCTCTGAAGACCATTTAGAATTGCTGCTTGTTGCATTATGGAGGGTGTGGTTCATTCGCAACCAACGGGTGCATAATAATCTTCACAATCCGCTTCTGTTACGCAGAGCAAGGATAATATTGTATATTGGTGGCAGCCACTGCCTATCGGATATGTCAAAATCAATACAGATGCCGCACTTTATATGAAGCATTGGAAAGCTGGACTTGGGGTTATTAGAAGAGATGCTGAGGGACATTTTGTGCTTGCTGCCGCAGAACCTGTCTTGGCCTCAATTTCTCCAACCATAGCTGAAGCAATGGCCATTTGCAGGGGCTTGAAATTGGCATATGAAGCTGGATTTCGTGTAATTATCTTGGCCTCTAATGCTTTGGCGGTAATTGCCGACTTTCAATTACAAAACATTCTTTGTTGGAGATGGGCATCATTTATCAAGATATTTATTCAACTCTGGAACATTTTGCCCATTATCAATTTCAGTATAGCCCTAAAGATGCTAGTGGAGCTGCTCATATATTGGCAAAGCTATCTATATCAAAAGATTCACTTTGTATTTGGCATGGCTTAATGCCCAATGTTATTTCTACTTCTGTACCGGATGATTTACCTTGGTAATATATTCAGTTTATTTAAAAAAAATGAATAAAAATAAAATTTTACTACTGTTTTAATTGAAAAAAAGTTAAAATAATTGTTAATTTTTTTTAAAAATAAAAGCCATTTGAATTTTTAATAATTCAAAAAAGAGATATACAAACTTAATGTTTTTAAAAATCAAAGAAAATTATAAAATTCAACAAAATTTTAAAAGTTAAAATTAAATTAAATGCTAGAAAGATAACTTGAATCTTAGACCTCAAGGTTAAATAAACTATTCTAAGTTTATATTTTTGTACATCATTTTTTAAATTATTAATATGTGATATTGATTTTAACCATTTAAACTATTCAAACTTTATATGTATGTATAGGTTTACAAATCTATTAATATATCGTCTTCAAGATCATATGTTAATAATTATTATTAATATATGATATGGACTTTAATCAATTAAATTATTCTAACTTTATATTTATGTATAAATTTACAGATCCATTACCATAGTCTTCAAAACAATAGGTTAATATATATTTTTTTATGTAAATGTTTGCAAATTCATTAACATATTGTTTTTAAGACTACATGTTAATAAAATTTTTAAAAAATGCTATTAATAAGGTTCGAGCCCTAGACACCCATATAACAAGTAAAACTGCTCCTTATTAAATTATAATAATTTTATTGATATAAAATGTCAAAATAAAAAATACAAAAAATATGAAACAATAGGACCTTAGCCAATACCCGCCAACCTATCGTTTGACGGAGGCAAGTGGTGATCGAATGTAGTGACTAATAGCAAATGGTGGGGGGCAATAGATAATGGACAACAGCAGTGACCGTCGACAAACAATGAGTTCTCTTAGTTATCATGTAGGTGACCAGAGTTTAAAATTATAAATGAAAATTTTAAAATTATTAACGTGATCTTGAAGATAATATATTAATAAATTTATAAACTCATACATAAATATAAAGTTAAAATAACTTAATTCGTTAAAATCTTTAACTATGATGTTAAAGGTTCAAGCCCTTTTTTTATAATATTTAATTAAATTTTAATTATTTTTCAATCAAAATAAAAGTATAATCATATTTTTATCCTTTTTTCTATTTAAATTAATAAAAATTGTTACCTTTTATCTTTTAAAATACTAAGTCTATATACCTTTTTTCAAAACCTAAAAATTCAAATATCTTTTTCTCTAATTTTTTTATTGTGACGAGACGGGAAATTTTGAAATATGTTGTGTGATTTCATTAGAAAAAAATATAGTTAAAAAAAAAAAAACCACTCGTTATTCATCTAATGATTTCTCTAGAGATTTGGGGATTTTCCTGATGATTAGGGATCAATAACGTGGATTTTTCTTCATTGACCTTTCCAGTGCATGCATAAAGTGTGAATTTGAAATTGATCATTGACACTTTTTCTTTCTTTTGTTTTTAGGACTAAATACCGTTAATTTAATTCAAAACAAAATTAAAATCAACATTGACATAGCATTTTAGAAACATTTGAATGTTGCTTGTTCTGCCCAAAATAGGTAAGTTTTTTTGTATATGTATTTTAATATTTTATTAAAAAAATTGAGGATTTTTCACATGGAAAATGAACATTATACAGGAAAAGTACAAAGAAGCCAAGGGCAACAACGCTAACATATTATCTGGAGTCCATCTCTTTGCAAGTGCATTGTCAACGTCACATAACTTGGATATGGGAGCAATTAAGTACTTAGTCGAGTACATCAATAACCGTATTATCTTAAAAGCAAGCAAGATTCAACCCCACAACTCATAAGTCACGCCTTAGTTATTTTAACTTTCAAGACCTTTTTTTTTCCCATTCTCCTTTAGGAGAAAATTTGAAGCCAAGGCATGAATTGAAAGGATCAAGCCATGTGCTATAAGTCTAGGATAATGACCAACTTCCCGAAAGAATCATCCCCAAACTTGTAAATTTGTGGAGAGGACATCCCCGCATTATGTCCCCCCAGCACTCTTCATTTTGCTGCTTTCACCATAAAAAAACATGATCTAATTCTCTTAAAAAAAGAAACTGAGGAAGCACAGATAAAATCCCTTGTAATTCTGTGTCGTACATACACAAAATCTTCTCTGCTTTGGCCAGAGACTCAAATGAAACGAAAATTCAGCAGATCCCTCTACTTGAAATAAGGTGGTGAGCAATAGGCATCCTTTAGCGACGGATGATCAACATTACTAAAGACAGTTTACCAGTCATGGAACTTAAGAATTAAGATGCAGTCTACTTAAAAAAGGGGGCAGCAATAACAGATCATAGCATCATTTCCTCAAAATCCCAAAATCACCATATTGTAAAGCAAATTCAGATAAAAACAAATTAGGAGAACATTTTACATCAGGCTATCTAACTCATTGGCAAAATAGGACCACATCGAAACAAGAAGACAATAAGGTTACATGGTATCTTCAATTGTTTGATCAGTCCCAACGAAACTTCCACAATTTCAGTTAAAGCATTAAATTAAATGGTCCCTGGATCTGACATCAAACTTTTCTGACACTTCATTAAGTGGGAAGGAAGAAATTGTTGTGAAGGTGGAGAAAAAGAGAAGACAAAACCTTTTATTTGTATTCACAGATCCAACTATAACATTTACACTAATCTTAGGGGCATACAAAACCAAATCCATAATATCTTCACATTAAAAAAAAAAAGTTCTATCCATGTATCATATGAAACATATACTATAAATTCAAGTGTGGATGCATAAGTAGAGGAACAAAGGAGTGTTGTCTTCAATGTCCAAATATCAAAACTAAAACCACAATGAAAGCTGCATATAGCAGGCATTAACTAAATCTTAGCAACTCTTTCATGAATCTTGCAGTCAAGAAAACACCACAATTTCAATTTTCTTTTCTAAATATTTTCAAAAGTTAAGGTAAATGCACATATGAGCATTTTGACAGGGGAAAAAATGAGTGATGATGAGAAGAAATGAAAAAGCAAATGATGGACGTACAGATGAGAAGTATATATACAAAAGCCAACAATTTCTAACACATTCATTATCATCAGCCCAAAAATGAAGATAAACTCCACAAGGGAGCCTTATGGAATGCATACAGGCAAGGAAAGCTCCACATGCTATTAATACCTACAATATAAGTTTAAGAAACTCTCAAAGCAAGAAATTAAGTTCAGCCCTTTCTCCCGGACTCCAAAAAACGGAAGTAAACTCACATTTAAACCTCAGAACTCTTGCAGTTTGTAGAGAAAAAAGATTAATTATTAACAAGGTAGGCTATGATTTCCACACTCATGACTTACTTGGGTTTATCAGTTAAGGTTACTAGAGATCTCAGCACACCAGGACCGATCTTGTCGGCAAGGGCACCTTTTTCTGATAGATTAAAGGACTTCTCCTTTACATAGCTTTGCAATCTTTTGGCTTCAAAGTCCAGTTGTGCTTGATCTGCCATAAAACAAGAACATTCAAGAAATCCACCATCAAAACTTAGTTGAAGAATAATATAATAACAAGATGAAAGAGTGTGTAGTTTGCCATACAGAAAAAAACAATAACATTTGGACGCTATGTAGGGTTTCATAAACTATATCCCCAACAGCCATCAAAAAGTTTCCCTGAGACAATGCCTTTATTGTTTCCAGAAGAGAAATCTACTATTAGTTGGGATTGGTTGAATGTAATCGGGCTATGGAGGCAATTCAACGCATCAATGGAATAAATCTTGAATATTTTTTATTACAAAAATGTATGAACCGTTTTTTTTGGAGAAAAATAGTAGGAATATATTATGCCGATGATCATAATGATTGCATAAGGAAATTATGGTTCAATATTTTCACCTAATAAATCCTTAGACATTTGCGTCTAAGTAAGAGTTTCAGTAGAGCCTTCAATTCAAAATCAAAATGCTTAACATATCATTAATCAAACCTATCCTATTAAATTAAATCTTCTTATAAACAACCATTTCCAAATATCTAAGATTTGAAGCCTTTCCTCCTACGTTATCAAAACAATTGCAGAAAAGTTCCCATTTACTTCAGAAAAAACATAACATACCCAAACAAAATTGAATGCCCAAAAGAACTTCTAGCATAAATTTGCTTCATATGCAGATGGATAGACCGCACTTGAGTATTTCTTGAATAACTAAAAAAAAAAACCTCCATTCAACAGTTCTTATTAAGCGATAGCATGACATTCAAGTAGTTTTTTATCAATATTTCCTGCAAACTGACTCTAATGCATAGTTCCCTTAAGTTGAAAAGGTTGCAGAAGGAACCTGTCTCCAGAATCGTATGAGCAGCATGAAATGGAATCCTAGCAAAGACATCAGTTCCCGGAAACATCATCCACATTTGCTCACTTGAGTCATGGTTGCCACAGGTTGTGCACACCTCCTTCACTAAAGGCCTTGTTCCAGGGCTGCCAATATCCCTCATTATTGACTCAAAAGGAGATGGAATACTAGTTTTTGTTGTCCGAGCCCTTTTCCTCAGTGCAGTAAGTGCTTCCCTGTTCCCATTCCTGATTTTATCATTTTCAACCAACTGTATTTCCATCAACAAGAATCAGTGATATTCATCAGTGGCCCAAGAAAACCAAGGAAACCGAACACAAATTCTATCTTATGCAACACGCTGTTACTATTTCCAACAAAATCAGAAGCCTGGCCTCTCCAAATTCTTGTATTCAGATCAAAAATACATAAATTATTTCTTTTCGCCCACAAGGAACTTCTGTGTGGTATTTTTTCGAATTTCAGAAACTCTTTCAAATTATTGTGCCTTCTATTGTTGACTTATCTTTGTTGCTTTCAAGGCAAATGCAATACATTCAATTATCAGAAAGAACTAAAGACAATATGGTATTCATTCTTCAGCAACTAAACAGGGAATATGAATTCGAACAGACATGTGACATGAAGACCAGGAAACAGTAAGTGCTCAGGTAGAATTACCTGATGTCGAGCTAAAAGAAGATACTCAGCTTCAGTTTCAAGCTCGATCAAGTTCTGCTGGAATTGTTTCATTGTCTCATCCATTTTTTCAGTCTCACAATAACCTCTAACCTGAGTATATCATTCAAACATATTCACAATTACATATTCACAATTAATAAGCTGCAGCAGTAACTCTGTTGGTACACAATTAGCTATTTAAAATACTGTCCTCATCTTTTAAAATCTGAACAGATGACACATTTGTTACCAAAGGCAGCAGGTATAAAATTCTAGTGTCCAAGTAAACATAATCTTAATATAACATAACAATTAATAATTTCTTCATATTAATTGCAATAAAGCTAAGCAGCACCACAGAAGATATATATTGCAACAAATAGTAGAAAAAAAATATATGACATCTAAAAAAGTCAAATAAGATAGAATTGTTAACCGAGCAAAATTTGGAGAGACGAGAGAAAAGAAGATTAATGAATTGTGTGAAGGTTCGTTAGTTTCCTGACATGCTGCAGGGGCGGATTCTCTCTCAAGCTTGGCTAAATTCTATTGCACGAATCTACAGTTACACAAATTCAGGCTCGGATGTTATGGGTTTAGGATTGGCATTGGCTGGGCTGGAGATTATTATTATTATTATTATTATTATTACTACTACTACTACTACTACTACTTTTAAGGTGTTTATGCGGTATTTGCTATGCACCAACAAGAGTACATCCTGGAGTGGAAAAGCACAAACTTTACACAGTTGACCTAGTGAAAGCAACAAGCTCTCTAGACCTAAGTGAAAAGCTTTTTGAGCGAGAAAGGAAATGAGTCCTATCGAAACTGAGAAAGTTGAGGGCTTTATCTAGGGTGATGCAGACAAGACACTGCTTCAATCCCAAGCCCTTCTTCTCTTTATCACATCACTAGAGTTATAATTTGCCTGAGCTACCTGCACACCAATGTCAAAGAGGGCACCAGCGATCTATCAACAAGACCATTCTGATACTTAAGTCAGACCATTGGCCCACATGTCTTAAAAGGGCATGGAATATTGTGAAAGAGTGTAGGAAGACGAGAGTGTGTAAAAAGATTCCTGCCAAATAAGGAAAGTATGTATTATATTTGCAATCACCAGGGCTCTCTCTGGTACAAGTGGCATGAATTTAATAAAAGAAGAATACTTGTGCTTTATTCCCCTTTTCAACGTGGTTTCATATGATTGGATGTTTACAAATCCTCACCTTACGTTTCACTGCCTTGGTGAGGGTAAAGATGCTCTACACCATTATTATACAAGGTGGACAGGTATTGATTTCTTATTTGTCCCGATGTTTCTAGGAACAGTAGAAGTCATGTTTCATTCATTTACAAGCCTATTTAAACTAATGCTTTTTTGTAGTTCAAAGAGATTATTCTCTGCCTTCTTTGCACCAACCTTTTTCAGCTTGACAAAGGCACTTCTTTGTAAAAAGATGTCTCTCACTTTCAAACACACCATTGTAGTCCTTTCCAAGCTTAGGACACTAGATGCACTATTACGGGTCTTTTCAGCCTTTAGTTGGAGGCGAACTCTCCCCAGCCCTTGACTGTGGGCTTAGCCCATGTGGCACATTCTCCTCATGCCATGTGGAAGCGAATTTTATGGTATAACATAAAGGAATGGTGTTACATCCTCCCACCATAAACATCTTTGTATAAATCAAAGAAAATGAGAAGTGAAAGATGTTTACTATGAGACAAAACCATACTTTATAGATTATAAATGCCCTTACAAGAAACAACTTATGCTCATCTGTCATTGGCAATGCAAACCAATTAATTGTACTCCCAAAAATCTTTGAAAGCTCACAAATCCCACTGTGCTTCTCTGTCTAATATATAAAGCAGTAGAATATTCTACTGAATCTTAACCTTCAACAAACCAATAAAGCATAAGATACACTATCCGAACACTTTTTCTTGCTCCATTTAAATAGTTGAATTTAAACCCCCGTGGTCCTGTGTGTTATTTGAGCACGACAGAGAGACAGCGTCAAGTGGCTGTTGGTACTGTGGCTGCTGCTTGGTGCTAGGAGTGGCTTTCCTGTGGGTGCGTGGGTGAGATATCAGCAGTAGAAGGCCTGGGCGTGGGCATGGCCAGCAGCAAGGTTGTTTAACTAGTTTGGAGGCTGTGTACTGTGTGTGAAAATGTGAACTCAGGGTTTGAGACTCGTTTGTCTTCTAACGTTTTCTGTTAGTCTTTTAAGTTTTTAGAACATTGAAAATAGACGTATTTGGCCAGGGCCCGGTAGGTGATGGGTGCACTCCCAATCTTAAAAGAAAACCTAGTAGTAATTTCCTGTTATAATCTAGCAAAAACTAATAACTAACTATATGAACATGATACCTCTCAGAAACATTTCATCAAACACTTCGCAAACAGGACAACAACATTCACAATCTGCTAACAATCAATACAAAGCTAATCATTGGAACTTCCAATAATTCGCAAAAATCTCACAGCACGCAATTATATCCACAGTGAAGCAAAATTTGAAACAAATAAATCGAAAATTTTGAACTTTGGAAGAAAATACATACCTAATAATTGATGGCGTGGAATTTGTTTCTTACATTTTATGTAACAAATGAAGTAAGATTTTAAATGGGTTTTAAGATGTGAAATCCTTTGTAAATTAAAAGAATTTGGGGGGAAATACGAGTGAAGTGTGAGGGAGCGAGTCAAATGAGTTGGTTACGGGCCATGAGCGAGTTGGTGAACGGTTTTGGCTAATAGTAGAATAATCAGACGTCAGCTCTCGATAGGATAGAAGACCCGCGTTTCGGCGCCCACTGTTCCAATCCAATATCTCTTCTCTGGCCCCTGAGAAATTCAATAATTACTTTCTTGAAATTAAACTTTGCGCCAAAATTTACCTTGCTCGTCAAGTCATAATTTGATATCTGCCCTCTTTGCGCCAATTATCTTGAATATGTTACACGGTCACTTGAATTTGAGAAAAAAAAAATATTTAATTGGTGAAAATTTCTCATCTTTATTTAAATATTAAAAAATTAAAAAATAATAAAATAATATTTAATATCTTAAAAATAAATTCTTTAATATCTTGCTTATCAAGAATATTTGATATATTTGAATGTTGAGGGAGGAAACATTCATCTCCCTTTTGAAGTTATGTTAAAGCGAAGAACTCAAAATTTAACTTAGAACCCTAACCTCTTTGCGCAGTAGAATAACCTGTCAATCAAGAAAAAATAATAAGAATCCAAAACAGAAAATAAAATAGCACAACACAATCTTATGTGGTTCAGCTAATTACCTACGTCCACGGTGGATCTAAGGATCCTAACTTCTCTTATTATAACTCCCTAGAAATTTTATAAGGAAAACCCAATGAAGAACCCTCAAAAGAACCTAAACGTTTAGTGAACCCTTACTCTACCACGAGCAATGATCACTAAAACAACGGTTCCACCCTAATGCACATAAGCACTTAGTGTCTACTCAGTTCTCCCCTTCTCTTAGAGTCTTTCTTAATGCTTAATCTGAAATCAAGGGTTTACACGTGTTTATATAGGGTGTGTTTCGTGCCTACTAACCCTATTCCTTGTTGGAATAAGAGTCCACTTGTTTTGAAAGTCAAAAACTTCCAAAAACTAGAAATCCCGAAGAAAAACGGACTTCTGACGCGTCTGGCGCTGCGGCGCTCGTCCCTGAGCGCTGCGGCACTGGGTTACTGTCCTGGGTTCCGTGGTGCTTAGCTATCAGCGCCGCGGCACTCAGCCCTGTATGCTTATCCCGCGTTTTCTTACTTTCTTCACATCTTTGAGTCTCGTTTTGCTTCCCTCTTCTTATTCCATACGTCCTAAACTTCTACATAAGTATCCCACGCGTTCTAAAATTCTTGTAACTCTTCACTTTAGTATTCATCTCAATTCTTGTCTAATCAAGATTGTTAAATCACCAATTTTCCAACATTGAGCATAAGATTTTCTATCTTAATATTTTACTTAAAACTTACATTTGTGCCCAATATTTTTTTTTAATTAACTAAATGAGTTTATTGTTAAAGACAACAAAAGATACAATTAAACGGTTTATATACTGGAGTACTAAGAATTCAAGCCTAGAATACCTCTAAAAAAGAAAAAAAAAAAAAAAGAGAAAACGGGGGGGTGACTCACCTCATGTTTACAATATGATCTATGTGTTGGCCATTTAGAGCACTCAAACACCTAATTCAAACAGTATCTTTAATACTCTGAAAAACAGCAATAGTAGAATGATTTTTTTTTTTTATGAAAAACTACTTGATTGCGCTCCAACCATATGAAGTAAATTGAAGCGCAGAAGAATACCTTACGAATCTTACTCCGAAGAGATTTGCCCTGAGTTTTTCTGCAAAAAAATGATACCTCTCTTCTCCAGTTGTATGGTCGACGATCAAACTGACAAGTTCGGAGAACCTTTTGCCAAATTTCCTAGGAAAAGTTGTAGTGAAAGAATAAGTGGTGTATTGTCTCACTTTTCTTACCACAAAATGGGCAAGCAGCCGAATGATTAAGGCCCCATTTAGATACTCTCCCTCTAGTTAACAATCTATTCTTCAAGCCAACCAAGTTACAAATCTGTGTTTAGGAATGTGAAGAGATCATCATACTAATTTATACCACCCAACCTTGACACCCTTATCCTTCAAGAAACGCCATGTGTTAGCAATTGAGAATTTTTCATTGGAGCTTCTATTCCATAAGTTACTATCATCTTCTGTATCAATGATGGAAAAGTTTTTATGGATATAATCCCAAGCTTGAGCAGTGTGCTCATCAAAAGGGTCATGCAAGTTTCACTTTTCATTTTGTCAGAGATCAAGTACTTTTGATGAACGAGGGACATCGGCATCATTGACGTTGGGGAATTTCTCTAATATTGAATCCTTAAACACTCATGGATCCCACCAGAAAAGGAAGGTCTTGCCATTCCCTAATTTATAATTAAACAATGTCTTAATTTGACATCTTAGATTTAGAAGTTTTTGCCATGCCCAACTGCAATCCATGGGTTTCGTAATGTCCCAAAAACTAAGCCTTTTAAGTCTGTTATCAGCCACCCATCTAGCCCATAAAGATGATTTCACAATGACCAAATTCAATATCTATTTAGTCACTGCAGCTAAATTCCAAGGGTGTATAGGTTAGATGCCAAGACCCTCTTTCTTTTTATCTTTGTAGACGTCAGTCCATAAAGATGATTTCACAATGACCAAATTCAATATCTATTTAGTCACTGCAGCTAAATTCCAAGGGTGTATAGGTTAGATGCCAAGACCCTCTTTCTTTTTATCTTTGTAGACGTCAGTCCATGCTACTAACCTGCCTCTTTTATGATGATCTTGCCCATGCCACAAGAACTTTCGACATTTGCTTTCCATTTCCTTAATAACTGCCTTGGAAAAAACAAACATGGAGCACCAGAACACATACATGCTCTGGAGGATAGAATTTATCAATTGTAACTGCCCTGCATAGCTCAAGAACTTAACTGTCTAACTTAAAATTTCAGTGGTCATTTTATTAATAAGCTCCTTGTAAAACTTTTTCTTAAGTCTTCCAGATATTAAGAGAATGCCTAAGTTTTTTACCAGTAAAATACTCTGTTGATACGATGTAAACTGCAGAATAGCCTCCTAGACAGGCTTAGAAACATTCCCGAAAAAAGATATAGCTCTTTGTCACATTAAATTATAGTTCTGACACCCTATGAAAATCATTTAGCACTTTCTTGAAATGGCCAACAGAGGTAACATAACCATGAGAGAACAAGAATAGGTCATCAGCAAAGATCAGGTGGTTCAACTTCATTCTCTTAAATCCTTTATAAAAGGTAAATAAATTCTCATGGATACTGCTTAAGCTCTTGCTTAAGTACTCAATTGCTAAAATAAACAGCAAATGAGATATAGGATCCCTTTGTCTCAATCCTCTATTCCTTGGGAAATAACCCTCTAAGCTACCATTAATCATTACCGAGAACATACTGGATCTAACACAGCTCATAATGATTCGAATGAAACAATATGAGAAATTTAGCCCTATCAACATTTTTTCAAGGAAATCTCATGATACCAAATTGTAGGGCTTGCGTAAGTCTATTTTAAGTGCATACCTGGGCACACTAATTTTCTGTCATATCCTCGTACTAATTCATGAGCCATGAGCACATTGTCTGCTATCTTCCTCTGAGGGATAAAGGCTGATTGGGTAGGATTGACTATATAGTCTACAACCTTTTTTAGTCTGAACGTAATTATTTTGGTAATACACTTGTATAGAACAGTATAACAAGTAATTGGTCTATAGTCTCCTAAACCATTTGGGTTATGAATCTTAGGAATAAGAGTAAGTGTAGTGACAATAAGAGGTTTATAGAACTGACTTGAATAGAAGAAGTGTTGCACCGTTTCAGTTACTTCCTTGCCAACAATATGCCAACATTTTTGGAAGAAGAAACTGTTAAATCCATTAGGATCTTGAGCTTTTTCCCAATTGATGCTAAACATGGCTTCTTTTACTTTATGGGCAGAAACTGGGGCACTAAGCATATCTCTATCTACAGTCCGTAGCTTAAGGCCACTGTTTATAATGACCTTCTGAATTAGAACTCCAAGACTTATATATGTTCCCAATAAGTTTCTGTAGCAGTTCACTATAGTAGTTTTAATAGCCACAGGCTCTTGAGTCTTTTCCATATTTGGACATTTTATAGAAGTAATTTTGTTTCTGGTTCTTCTCTACTTAACCATCGTATGGAAGAATCTAGAATTTGAGTCACCGAGATAGACCCATCTAATTCTAGACTTCTATCTAATAAGGTTCTCTTCTATAATGATAAGCTTCTTAAGTTGCTGATAAACGCATTTTTCCTCTTCCTATAGCTCTTGATTGAAAGGGTCATGAGTTAAACTGCTTTGTAGCGAAGCCAACATAATCTTGCAATCGATAATCCTCCAAGGCACTTCCAAAAAGAATTTTTTGTTAAACTCCTTTAACTAATCATTTAGGAGTTTGGGTTTAAACCAAACTCAATACATTGGAGACTCATTAACTTGATATTGCCAAATTCGTTCTATAATATAAAGAAACTCTAGGTGGGAACATCAAGCATTAAAAAACTTAAACGGAACGCAGCCATGGAAGTAGTCCTAAGGATGGACACCACAAGTGGTGAGTGGTCAGAAATTCTAGCTAGGCCGACATCACACACAGACAACTCCCATGTGTCTAACCATTTCCCATTTATGAAGGCCCAATCAAGTTTCCTCCATATTTTTTGCTCACCCACCTGATTATTGTACCACGTGTATCTACACCTATAGTATTTTAGCTCAAAAAGCTTAAGCCTAGAGATCTAATCTTTAAACGGCTCCACTATATTTTTAGTAATCCACTACCCCTCAATTCTGTCATTATTGCTGAGAACGTTATTAAAATCCCCTTGTATCAGTCAAGGAGTTTGGTTGTCTATCATGCACACATAGAGGTCATGCCACAATCTCCCCCTATCATTAGCTGAGGAAGCCCCATTGACGAGAGACCAACAGAACTCCATATTGTCAATCTACACTTTACAATGAATGAATTGTACATGTTTTTCTAATACTGTCACATTACATCTGGTAAGGTCGAACATAACCCAAATTCTATCCATGTCTAAGCATTCAGAATTATTTTCTAACTTCCAATCTCATAAAGCTAATTTCCTCCAAACTGAATCAATATTTGTTAACTTTACTCTCGTTTCTAACAAATCCAAAATACATAATTTGTTCATCTTAATCAAAGCTCTCACCTCCGATTGTTTGCAGGGGTCATGGAGACCTCGAATATTTCAACTAGCAATCATTGGCCCTGAATATGGGGGGTTGATAATCCTTGTGGCGTGGCGACCCTCACCAATAATACCTACCCTATGCTTTAGTGCAATAGTTTTCCATAGGTTGATTTTATTAACTGCCTGGATGTCACATGAATCCTTAAGTTTTGATGCTGACATTTTTTCATTATCTTCTGCTTATTCCTATTGTATTGCCTTTGAGAATTCTTCTTTATTGGTCTGTTCATGTTCTCTTGGGGGGGGTTTATTTCTTCATTTCCTCCTTGATTGTTTTGCACAAAACCTTTCACTTTCCAAATTTGTTCGCTCTCTGCTCTGTAATTTTTCCATTATGCCTTAATTTTTTGCATTTAAGACAAACAATAAGCTTTCATTCATAAACCACCTGTTGTTGTACAGTGTTTTCCAACTCATCATCTAAAGTGACCAGAGAAGGAAATTCACCATCCACATTCATTTCTACTGAGACTCTTATATAAAGCTAACTTTGTTTTGGTCACGATACATTGATCACAATACTTAGGCGTACCTAACGAACTTGCAATTCGATTCAAAAGAGAAAAACTCCAAAACTCTCAAGGTAAACCTAGGAGCTAAACCCAAATTGGTAAAGATCTAATACTAACTAAGTCCATGATCATTCTGAATTTTCAGACTTTAATAATTAGAGGACATCTCTCAACTTTGATAATTAGAAGGCATTTCTTAAATATAAGCGCTCCATTTGTAAGAGTATTTCTTTGACTATTTTCATTCTCAAAATTAAACAAAAAGATTTCATCTTTAATTGTGTGTACTAAAATGAGGCCAAATTTTTTTCACCTGATCATCACAAAAGTTTGCAGTTGATAAAAGTGCGGTGACAAATCAAACACACAACCAATCAAACCATACTTCCAGCATTTGTAGATGGTTGGAGGGACAAAATGCAACTCACTTCTCGAACTCCAATTTCGGTTGCCAGAAAACAGCGAAGCCCACATTTTGGAAGATGGCGGGGCGTTCTGGTTTGGCTCTTCCTGATCATAGTTCTGAGCCCCCAGCAAACCAGCACCAAGCGCAGCCGGAGCAGAAACAGTCTCCCGAGGGGTCAGCGACGTAGGTGTCGCAGCAGACGAAAGAGAGCCATCGACCATAGAGCCCAACGCCACCTCACCATTTCTGTACCCAAACGTGATGATCATATATGTAGCTGCCGGTGAGCCATCCATGGCCAACAAAGCATATCCTCCATCGGCCATTACTAACGGGGAGCAAATCGACGCCTCGACTTCGTTGTGCCAAAACGTCTAGCATTTCAACTCATCTGCCGGATTCGTGTCTATGGCAGGAGCTTAGTAATCGTCAGACGCGAGCAAGCAGCTTAGGGGAAGATCTGCCGCGCCTCTTCTTCGCCATGGAGACGGCGTACGTTAGAGTATTGCTAACTGGCGCCGAGAGAAGAGACACATTTTTTGCCCTAACACGTATTTTTTATTTGTGCCCAATATTTAACGGGGGAAAGATAGATAAGTTTTTTAAAGGACTAAGAAATTCTTTTATCTTTTGTAACTTATTCCTAAATCTATTTTGATGCCCTTCATCTTCAATCGTCAATACTCATGTCTCCAGTGAGTAACTTAAATGCCCATATCATTCTGTGTATCGTATTTTTAACACAGATCACACGGTTTATGTTGTTCGTAATTCTCATATTCTGTGTTTGAGAAAAGTAAATGAATTTGATATGAGATTAGTAAATTGATTATCTTGTGAATGCTATACTGTGGGATAAAACCGAAGCTTAAACAATAATTTTCTATCTAGTCAAGGAGATATCCAGCTTAAACAACATCATTTTCATATATATATATATATATATATATATATATATATAAAGAGAGAATAATTGCCATTACAAAGAGGAATTCTTATTATCAGATCAACTAAAAATTACAATGGGAAGTGGTTCTCTTCTTTATTTTTCAATAAAATTTATTGAGTCATTATAATATCTCCGAGGGGATGACAGATTCAGTGTCAAAGAGTGGCATGAAGTTCACTGTCATTAGTTGAGGCATGAATAGGCCAATGATTTCTCCTCGGCAAGTTCTTTGGCTGTTGCGTCCATCTTTGCCCTCGAGAACTCGTCTATCTTGAGACCTGCAATTTCAATAAACAAGTTCCAAATTGACTGAGAATAATAATTCCTATGCACTGAATGAGTACATGTTAAATCATCCTAAACAATGGATCTTTAGTGAATAGAAATCACAGTTGAGTGCTTGTGTTTTAATATTTACAAACACATGTAAAACTATATCACAGTAAATGTAGATTTTAAACAAACACAAAACTTACCCTTCACAATTGACCATTCTCCTTTCGCACAGGTAACCGGAAAGGAGTAGATAAGGCCTTCTGGAATACCATAAGACCCATCAGAATATACTCCCATGGAGACCCAAGTTCCCTGAAAGAAAGATGCAAGGGAAATACAAAATAAAGTAAAGATGTCAATAGCATAGAGCAAATTAAAGGAACAAATTCTGCAGAATTAATGTCGCTTGAAATTATAATAATCTACCTTGGGTGTCCCGAGAACCCAATCACGAATATGGTCACAAGCAGAGCTTGCAGCAGAGAGTGCACTTGATAACTTCCTAGCTTTGATGATGGCTGCACCACGCTGCTGCACAGTGGTGATGAACTCGGTATTCAACCTAAGACAAACAGTAAAAGATAGAAATCTATCAGTGAAACATGTCGGAAAATAATTTTTGGTGATTTGGTAGAAATCATTGGCTACCAGTTATCATCAGCGACAATTTCTCTGACAGACTTTTCTCCATTATTGGTGGTCACAGTTGCATGGTTGACATCCGGATACTGAGTGGAAGAGTGATTGCCCCATATGATAACATTCTTCACATCACTAACTTGAACATTAACCGTTTCAGAGATTTGTCCCAAAGCTCTGTTATGATCAAGTCGTGTAAGACAAGTGATGTTCTTCTCTGGGATTGAAGGTGCGTATTCTTTCAAAATGAGTGCATTGGTGTTTGCTGGGTTGGCCACCACTAACACCTATGTAAAATATGAATTGTAAATACAACTAAATGAGGAGAAATACTATCCCCAAATTTTAACCATTTATTTTCATATTTCCTAATGCCCTTTACTTCTCAAATCAATGATTTAAAATCATTGTGCATATTGGCAGTATATGAAAAGATATTAAAGATATTAAAATCACCTTGCAATTTGGAGCTGCATGCTTCTCCATGGCTGATGCTTGAGCCTTGTAAATTGATACATTTTTAGACATAACATCCTTCCTTTCCATGCCTTCCTTTCTTGGGAATCCACCGACCATGACAGCAATATTCACATCTTTACAAGCTTCAGCTACATCCGTAGTAGCAACAACACCTATTGAACCACATGCATCACAGATTTAAGAAATCTCAGGGGTTAAGCTTTTAATATTTTTCAATCGGTCAAGTTTAAAGAAAAACCTTTTAGAAGAGGGAAGGCAGCATCAATCAATTCCATTTTCACCCCATTCAATGCCTCGGCTGCAGGTTCAATGTCAAGCATGTGTAGGATTACAGGTTGATCGGGGCCAAGCATGATCCCCCTAGCAATCATTGGAACAAGTGCATAGCCTATTTGTCCTGTTGATCAAATTATTTTCTTAATTTGGCCGAAAATTTCTAACAAATAGCACGGGAATTTTTCCAAAATTTTTAAAGAAGTCATCCAAGTTGGACTCGAGCAAGAATAAGAATATGGCAATGATTCTAGAACTGAAACCCATGTTGATAGCTAAATGATTAAGCATGCGAAACCCACGAGAATCACTAAATTTTTTGCATTTCAAGAAATTGAAATCTAGAAATCCTATATGAAAAAAATAAAAATTATAGAGCTTGCCTGCAGCACCAGTAACCAAGACTCTAATGGGCTCCTTTGGTACATCTAGGAGACTCCACATGTGCCTAATGATCTTCCAAGACAACGTAAGACAAAACGAAACAACCAGAATTTTCTGAAATAGTGCTTCGTACGAGCATTCCATTTCTTAAAAATAAATTATAATTGCCACAAATAAATCATGTACAATCCTATTATATAAATAGATCAACTCTATAACATGAACTAAATCTAAGAATCCATACGAACACATTCCTAGGAAGCCAATCTGATACCAAAATGAAGTCCACAAGAAATTGAAAAGTATAAAAAAACATCTCCTCACTCCAAAGAAAAGCACATATGCTTTCACAGCAGATGTCTGACAAGGAAACTTAACACAACTGATACAAAATAAGATGATTAATTCTTGTCTCCATGTTCATTTCTATGCTAAGACTTGATTGAATATATTCAATATAGTGTCGTTTTATCATTACATGCGGCAATTACACAGAAAGAATAAGTAGTTAAAAAAGGGTACCAGCAGCGCCAGTGACGAGAACTCTAAGCGGGCTTTTTGCCATTGTTGGGAAAGGAAAGAGAGGGAATAGCAAATGGCAATGATCTAAAAGAGAGGTTGAAAAGAATAAAGAAGCTGGCTTGTGAAATGTGATTTATACAGAAAAGGAAATGGGATTAAGAGATAAGGAATAGGATTCGTTGGAATGGCGATAATCGAGGATATTGATAAGGCTTATGGTGATGATGATGAGACTGAAACTTTTACAGTTGAAAAAAAAAGTGTCAGCCATGAATATATTGGAAGAAAGTTCGTTTTGTTTGTTTTCATATGATCTCCATGCTCAGTCCTCGTCATCACGGGACTAAATGGCTCTTCTCCAATTTTTCACGAATGCCAAACTGACTGAAAATTGTACTTAAAAAAATTAAATAATTAACACAATTTAAATTAATTTAAAATACGACCGTGTCTTTGCTTTCTTATGACGTCCTATTCCTCGGGGGCACCTATTTTCATGGTGTAATCGGATATTAGTAGGGTGATCTTATTATCACCTCCTTGAATTTATGTAGTTAATACAGTGGGCTCAAACTATGTGGTCATCTAGGTCCACAACAATTGTCTAATAGTTATGGGCCTGGGTCTATGGTTGGCTAGCCTCGTCCGAGATTACTCCAAAGCGCGGTTACTATCAAATTAACGAATAATATTATATATTTTAAAAAATAATATATTAAATAATTATTAGATAATAAAATAATATAAAATTTAAAATCTCTGTTATATTATTTTATTATTTAATAAATACTCAACATATTATTTTTTAAATAAAATTTAAAATATTTAACATTATTTAAAATTAATTAAATATAATCTAATATTTAAACTATATTAGTATTAATTACAATTGTGTTAGACGTCACTTTAAACTAATCACTTTTCTTTATTTTAAGAATTACAATCATTTGCAAAGTCATTTTATCATATTGAAAATAATTATAGTATAATTTTTTTACTATTTTTTATTTGTCACTAATAAGGATAGTAAAATAGATTTAAAAAAATTCGAATCCTCATTTAGAATTCGATCGAAAAAAATTAGATTTCGATTTATTATAAAAATACAAATTTAAATTTTATTATCCTTAGTTACTAATTATATATTTGTATTTACTTAAGTAAAAAATAAATTAAAAAAAATATCTCTATCTCTATTTTAATATTTTATATTTATTACAAATCTATTAATAAATGGCAATGGACATAATCACAATTGACATTAACACCTTTTATTATTTTTAAATCGAGATTAAAATTTAGTCGTAAAACAACGAGTTTAAAAAAGTTCAAAATTGCAAATCTTTCTTAAGATTTTTACGTTTTTATATTGTAAAAAGATTTTAAAAAAGGTACCTTTTTCTAAAAATTTTAGATATGAAAAAAAAAGAGAAAAAAAATTGGAACAGACTAAAACCGGTTAGGTCGAACCCGGTTATAAAAAGATTCGACTATTTGATATTCCTACTTGGATCACTCAATTTCTTGAAAGAGCGAAACAGCGTGACTCGGTGACTGAGTCGGACTCAGAGAGAGAGAGAGAGAGATATAAGAGAGAATCAAACGAAAATGCAGAGCTTAAAGAAGTCAATTATTATAATTATTCGCAGGCGACGTGGTAACAGTACACCGGCTCTCACTCAGTACCGGAGCTGCTTCTCTTCTCTTTCGGACAACGTTCTTAACGACGAGCCTGACAACCAAGTAAACTTGAATCCTCCTTTCTTATTGTATTGCCCTTGCATTTATTTATTTAAAAATAATTTCTATTGATTTGAAATTTAATTGTTATTTTCCACTCGCAGGTATTAGTTGAAGGCAAAGCTGGTTCTCGAATGGCGATTCTCAATAGACCTGCTGTTCTCAATGCTCTCAACACTAATATGGTATATGTGCTTTCCCGTTCCATGTGCTCCTCCCGCCTTTTTAATTTTTTGGTTTTCTTTCTTGTTAAATTTCACATTGAATTTTTTTTTTTCGTTTTTATTTTTTAAAATTTATTCAGGGGGCTAGGTTGAATAAATTATATAAATCTTGGGAAAACGATCCTGATATTGGGTTTGTGAGCATGAAGGTAAATGTTTCTTTGAAATATCCATTTCAGGATAAATACTTGTTCAGCGTTGAAGATGTTTTGAATTGATTGATTAATTACCAAGAAATGACTTGACAATTATTATTTTGGATTTTTGAAGGGCAGTGATAGGGCATTTTGTGCTGGGGGAGATATCGTTACACTTTATCATTTGATAAACCAAGGTAAGAGCTAGCTTTTGCTGTAGCGATGTCTCCATGTCAAATAGCCAATAATTATTCTATAGTTCCAACTCTTTCCCTTATGTTTTGTTTTTTTTTTTTAGATTACGATTTCTTTTTCTGGACCTGATATTATGAGGTAAAGAGAGACATAATGGATTACTAGGTTTTAAGATCAATAGGGCTAGAGTGAACCTGTGGTGTTATACATTGCTGTGAAGATGAAATTGTGTTTTGTGATGTCTTTGTCGTGCTTTCCTCTTGATTTTATGCTTGCTGTTTGTTTAAAATTGTATACATGGTGAGGGAAAAATCTGAGAATAAACGTTCTTACAAAGACACTAATCATTTCTATGAGTTCATTTTGTTGCATAACCTTGTTTTTAATCAGCAGGCCCGAGATTATTATTTTTCTTCCTTGTGCAAAATCTTTGTATGACTATACCTTCTTGGATATATATGTCTTTAATATATTTTTTTTCTTGATTTGATTAATGATTCTGGACAATCTTTCAATTTTTGGTTCTATATATGCAGGGAAGTTTGAAGAGTGCAAGGACTTCTTTCGGACACTATATAGTTTCATATACCTACTTGGCACATATTTGAAGCCGCATGTGAGTATTTACTATTTTTGAAGTATTAACAATTAATGTGTTTCCAGTTCCTGAGTTGGTTTGCTTTGTGAGCTACATAACATACTGAATGTTTTGTTATGGTCACTGTACAAATTCACCTTGAGATCCTTAACTGTGGATGTTTTTTTATGACATCAGTAACATGTTATTATACAACTCTATCAGATCATGAGAGCATGTGACCTTTTGCACATGTGGAACCATGCTTGCAAAAATAGTAAACAGTTGTAATACTCTGGCAATGAGAATCCTTCAGTTAAATCTTCATGAATACAAACTGTTGAATTTATAAAATATGGTTTTAGTAATGTAGGGTCAAAACGGATTTCTGAATCTGCCCTGAGTTAGGCAGGTAAGGCTTCATGAGTACAAAATTATTTCTCTTTAATTACTGAATTGTCTTAGAGATCATTTTTTTTTTACTTATGTAACTATGGTATCTTTTAAAATCCTTTCTTAAGATTATTGGTAGTTTATTGTCTTGAGAAGTTAATATGTTGCCTTCTATGTACATCGATTATATTTTGAGGATGGATAATCCATATTGTCCATGTAGGTGGCAATTTTGAATGGCATAACTATGGGTGGTGGGGCTGGAGTTTCCATACCCGGGACATTTCGGGTCGCCTCTGGTAGAACCGTATGTAATAGGTTATATGGGTTTATTTTCTCTTTATTTTAATGTTCTATTTGAATTAACTTGATGTTTGCTGATGTCAGGTCATGATTTATCTTCATGTTGTAGGTTTTTGCTACCCCAGAAACTCTAATTGGTTTCCACCCTGATGCCGGTGCATCCTTCCACCTCTCACATCTTCCTGGTCACTTAGGTATGTTTGGTGCAAACTGTAGTATTTCTTATGCATGCTTGTATTGTTTTTATTACTGAAAATTAGTGTATGGGATGATTGGTTTAATTTGAAGATACTACTATAGTTTGTGCACCATTCTCATCCCAGACTCCCAGTAGTTCCATAAGACAATATGTGATTAGACATCCATGATGTCCTTATGTAAAGTACCTTCAATGTCATGTCTCTCTCTCTGTGTTTCTCGATTCCTTTCATTTTTTTTCCAATGAGGTGTATTCTTGTTTGTAGGTGAGTACTTAGCACTAACAGGAGAAAAACTCAACGGAGCAGAAATGATTGCTTGTGGGCTAGCCACTCACTTCTCACTCACTGAAGTTAGTTCTATTAGACCCCAATTTCTCTTCCAATTGACTTTAGTCATCCTGGTATCAACCATTATATGTGTATTTATTTCTCTAACAGAGGCTTCCACTAATTGAGGAAGAGCTTGGGAAATTGGTCACTGATGACCCTTCTGTTGTTGAAGCTTGTTTAGACAAATATTCTGACACAGTCTATCCTGAGAAGACTAGTGTAATTCACAGGTTTTTGCATTTACTTGGAACCTTTTTGTGGAAAGTTTTAATTTTGCTAATCTTTAAAGAAAGAAGCAACTTTTTTTCACTTATATCCTTTCGCTGTAAACACATTGGAGTTTCTAATTTTTATTACGTCTAATTCTGGTCTTTTGTCGTGTCATTTGGCTAGGATTGAATTAGTTGATAAATGTTTCAGTCTTGACTCAGTCGAAGAAATTATTGATTCATTGGTAAGCATTTCTTCTTTGTTGTCTATTTATTCTTAGGTTAGATACTTCCATTCAGTTATATACTTTCAGTAGATTCACATATAAATAGACATGACACTTGTAAATGGAACCAAATCTGATACATGATAAGACGAAAACTGATAACTTTCTGCTATTTATGGCTTTATGCATTGCTTTTCTGCTAAAATGATGGGAATGATCCAAGAACCAAAAAAGGATAGTACAAAAGAGTTCTTGATTATGGTGGAGCTGTTTTTCCCGAGTATAAAAATGATAGTGCCTGAAGTTATGCCCCATAATGTAACATTTTAATTTTTCTCAGGAAAGTGAGGCAGCTGGAACAAACGATGAGTGGTGTACTTCCACTTTAAGAAGGCTTAAAGAAGCCTCACCATTAAGCTTGAAGGTTTCACTAAGATCAGTGAGTCTCTCACTCTTTTCGCTTGGCTTTTCCAACCCCTCCCCTTTTCAGTAGTATATATTTATTGTAAAATGATTTTAAAAGGCCTTTCTGCTGCGACCTAACAAATTGTTATTGACTGCTTTAGATACGAGAAGGTAGATTTCAAACACTTGATCAGTGCTTGGTTCGTGAGTACCGAATGTCATTACAAGGAATATCTAAGCTAATATCCAGTGATTTCTGTGAGGTATCAAACTTTGTGATTCCAAATTGTGAACAGAGCATTTATGATCTTGATGACTATATGTTTTCTATAATTCCGTGCCAGGGGGTTCGTGCACGAGTAGTGGACAAGGACCTTGCACCAAAGGTATCATTTGATATGACTTCCCACAAGGGGAAGCAGCTATGATATTGCCATATGGCATTTAACAATCTAAATAAAATTAAATTTCAAAGCGTGATATTAATATGTCATAGTAAATATGGCAGCTCATGACAAGATATGCTAATATTTCATAACTGCAGAATTGACAGTGTTTGATTTATTCTCATGTTTATCTAATATGCAGTGGAGTCCATCAAGTTTGGAACAAGTGTCAGAAGACATGGTGAATCATTACTTCTCGCCACTTAGTGAATCAGAGCCTGATCTAGAGCTGCCCACAAAACTACGAGAAGCATTTGACTAATTTAAGGAGGAGAAAAAAAAAAGAAAAAAAACTTTGGGCGGGTGTTCATAGATACAGAATGAATTGGTAGCTTCATTCAGGGAAGATGGGTCCAGTTTGGACGATGGACAGCCAAGACTTTGTAAGATCAGTTCATTTTCATTAACTTCTGTATTTCTTCTTGATCCTCAAAGTTTTTTCTACTGTCCCGAGTCGGTAAGAAAAACTTCATTCATAACAGTACATACTGTACTGTCTAATAAATACCCATGGATGCATCAGGACCACCGACCAGAATTCCTGAATGTTGATTCTGAGAGTTCCATTGTAAACAAACAATGCTGAACTTGTGTACTTGTAAGATTGTAAATATTTTCAGTAATTATACTGAACTCTGATTTTCGGAAGCACCAGGCTCTCTATCGAAGTAGCAGCAGCAGCACCTTTAATACAGATCAGCGTAACTATAGTAGTCTGTATACTTTTCTTGCTTATATTGGGCTGAATTTCAGTCGACAAATCCTGTGAGATGCTACCTTGGCTGCATGCACCTAGTGCCTCTTCAATTCCAACATGTATTACGTCCATTCCACGGTGATGAAACCAACTTCATTCCGGAACTCGTCTAAACCAAGCTCAGAATCTAGTTTAGAATGGTATATCAAATTATCTACAAGTTCTCATAATGAATTGCTGAGGCAACCGGTGTATGGGAAAATGATTCGTCTCGACTTTCTGAATAATTTTCAAAGAACAGTAATCTTAGACAAATCCAACTATTTGCACATTATTGTAACTGTTGGACATGCTTTTGCGGCGTCGTTTTCCCTACAGTCTATTGTATTTTTCAAAATTTTTTTGACCACCATACGGATCAAATTATGGCCTAAACAAATATCATAATTCACTTGCCAATGAATTATATAACAATGACCAAGTAGTTTTATGAATCACACAAAGAATATAGGGGAATGTTAAATTGCTAGCCCCGGCTATTCAGCTTCCTTGCTGGCCTTGTAATTGTTAACCAATTGTGTCTGCACGTCATGCGAAACTGGTAAATGCTCTTTGTATTCCATTGTGAATTCACCTTTCCCCTGCATGCAAAAGATTCAAATGGATAAAAATCATGCATCACCTGAAAATTAAGCACAAAATATTGGCAAGATTTTTTCCACATTACTTGTGTCATTGAACGAAGTGCTGTTGAATATCCAAACATATTGTTCAGAGGAACCTGAGAAGACCAAGAAAATAATCTCAAAAAATGATGTCTTCAATATATGATGATAGCCTTCAAATGTTACAATTGGCAACAATGAAATCAAATTTACAAAAAAGATTCCATGATATGTAATAAACCAGGACAAAAGAAAGATTCACTCAAATTATGTGAGAAACTATACACCACAATAAATGATTAAAGCATCACCTCATTTTGATCAACATGCTGCTAATATAAGTTAACTAACCAATTTGGGAAAGTACTTCCACAATATATTCTAGGAGGTTATAAATTAATAAACTGAGTCTCCAAAGATCCATAAAACACTACACAAGTAACATAATAAAAGAATGGCAGTGTTAAGGTGCACAAAATAGCTTTATGCAAGAGAAACTAAAAGATGGAAGAAAATAAAAGGGAGACTTACATGGGCAGTAATTACAGAGTCGTCTCCCTCTTGGTCATTTCCAACAATCACACCTTTCCTCCTACAATACACAAAAATGTGCAGTTAATTCAAACATGGAGATGCCCTGATAATATTCAGCACAAAAAATAAATAAGACAACTCACTTGTTGATATCACCAGCAACACTGCCCTGAAATTCCGTGGGTACTTTCAACTCAACCAGCATAACAGGTTCCAATATTACAGGTTTTGCAGCTGTATAGCACTGTTTCATTAATAAGAAAAAGAATATCTAACAGTCAGATGGAAGGCAAAATGTATCAAGAAAAGGGAAGATAAAAATGAAGTGCAAAAAAATGTGGTACATTCAACGTTACAATGTATTGAGCAATAAAAGGGTAGACCGAGGACCTGTCTAAAAGCATATATTGCGGCTAACTTAAATGCAAGTTCACTAGAATCCACTGCATGGGATGCACCATCAGTCAAGACAACACGGAGATTTTCTACTGGATGTCCAATTAATGAACCCCTGCACATATAAGTGCAAACAGAACAAATCAGAGCATATACCATATGCAATCAAAGAAAGAACCAAACATTAATACGATAAATATTAAATCCAGATATAATATAAGTCCATATACAGTCACTGACTAATGGAAGCATATAAAAAGGAAGATAAAGAAAAGAAAAAAAAAACTCACGAATTGGCAGCCTCTCTAAAACCCTTCTCAATTGCTGGGATAAAACTTGATGGTATAGCTTGTCCCACAAGCAAGTTTTCAAATTCAAATTTAGTTGGCGAATCCAGTGGGAGTTGTTCAATATACCTAAAAAAAAGAGAGAGAGAATCATCAGTGAAGCCACAAAAAGAAAGCAGAATAAAGCTGCCACACATTACATGTAGCCAACCTTGCCAAGACGACAGGTCCAGAAAGTGTTAAAGCAGATACTATGTATACAAATCAATTAAAGTAAATGTCGCATTATACATGAAATAAGTTAATAAATACAGTCCCTCTTCCATAACAAGAAAAATGGGTATTTTTGGGGCATCAAACCAATTCAGACAAAAGGCTGCGTTCAACACTTCTAAAATGATCAATATCAGGTAAAATTAGGGCATCAATCAAATTTAGAAAATGCAGGCATTACCTTACTCAATTCAATTTGCCAAAACAATGTCAATTGAACAGTATAAATCCAATCAGAGGCCTATAATTACCCGAGCACCAACATAGAATGTAAATGACTTTTCATCTAAGAAACATCCAAAAGTGTCCATGTGTGCAAAAAGGATCATGGAGAGAAAAAGAAGGGGAGTGGTGTTAAGGAGAGCAGGTTAAGAGACCCATTTCTAACCAAGATTCCTGGTTTCTTGATAATGCTTCAATAATATTGAAGATACCCCACAATGATTTTACTGAAGTCTCCAATTTTCCTATAGGATTATGATGCATCTTCTATTCTTACCCAACAACTCGCCCATATTGACCTTGTCCCCCAGATTGTTTCTTATGTAAATAATCAAATTGAGCACGTTGTGTAACAGTCTCTCTGAAGTTTACACGAGGCTTTCCAACAGTTGCTTCAACCTGTTTGAAGAAAAATGAGACTTCAGGAAGGTGGAAATTTTCAATTAGCTATGGCATCAGAAACCCTTATATTTATTTAAACAGATGAAAAATGGTAGGGAACCTTGTACTCTCTCCGGATGCGTTCAACATATATGTCCAAATGCAGCTCTCCCATTCCAGAAATAATTGTCTGCTCAGCAAAGAATTAAATATCATGGTAATGAATAATTTCAAAAAAAATGAAGAAAATGATAACCAATTTTACAAATCAAACCTGTCCACTCTCAGCATCTAAGCCAACACGAAAGGTAGGATCCTCCTTTTGAAAACGATTTAATGCTTTTGAGAACTGTCAAAAGATCAAAGATGATGAATAAATATTCATTTGATGCTGAATGTAAAGAAACAAATATAAACAGAAGCCACTTACTTGTCCTCCAGAATCTTTTGAAATTGGTTGAATAGCTAGTGACATAACCGGTTCAGGAACACTCATAGAAGTCATGGTGTACTTAACAGACCCATCAGTAAATGTATCTCCTGATGACAAAAGAAAACATATGTTGAGAATATGCAACACAGAGAAGAAGCATTGTCTAAAACCACTATCACAACTAACTATTTGCACATAAAACCTTCTGCAAATTCAGGTATTTCAAACAATGGTCTTATCTGGAGTATGGAACTTCAAACCCCTCATAGCGGATCTTACTTTGATAGGAAATGATAAAAATTCATAGCAGATGTTATCAAAGTTCATTTTTTTGGAATAACTTGCTTTCCTCACAGCCTCACGTGATAAAGGAAATCAACAAAGAGAAGGCAAAATTTTATGATTGCAGAAGGATCGGCACCTGATGCGCAGTCTACACCAAATACAGCAACTATTTGGCCAGCATGTGCTTCTTGTATGTCCTGTAATAAAAACAAATAACAAAAAGAAGGAAAATATTAAAGCAATTCAAATTTAAACCAATCCATATCATTAGATGAATGTCAAGTAAAACTAACCTCCATCTCATTAGAATGCATCCGCACCAAACGAGGGACCTGTACCAGAACAATATTAAGCACCGGACTTGTCATACAAATGGCAAATGTTTTGACTAAAATGGACCAAAATATTTTTGCACCTCATAATCAAACAAGCAATTTATTAATAAATTCTCTCAGTACTACCTAATATTGTATTCCATAGTGCTACGTCTCTATGAATGGCAAAGTAAAACTATTAAAATAAATGTGAACTGAATCTGTCGTAAAATAAAACATTCTGCTTCTAATTTTTGCCACAAAATGTTTCCCAAGATGGATCATAACAAAATTAGAGAAAATGTGTGATTTGAGCAAAGTAATAAACCTTACAAATTTTCATCTCTAGGCAAAAATGAAACAAGAATTTTGGTAACAAGAAATCTGTAGGATATAAAAATCAAAATTTTAACTTCAATGAAATGTTATTGTGTCTTAAAACAAGGCCTTAAACTCACCTTAATCCTCTTGCCTGTGTTTACATTTATAATAAAATCACCCTTCCGAATCACCCCCTCATATATTCTTCACCAATCAACAAAAAGATTGACGTTAGCATCAGATTTTCATCTTCAACATGGAGTAGCCAGATAAATGATGCAAAATTAAGACTACTTGCAAAGGGATTGAAAAATAAATGTAACATTTTCTTATGCACACCTTAGATATGTCAACTGACCAAAGCGTCCTTCCTCCAACTTAAAAGCCAATGCAACAAGGGGTCCATCAGGATTTCCAGCCAACATAACCTACATGAGAATGAGAATTCCCTGATCAATTCTTTTAAACCAAAAATTGAGACAAGAAAAAAGGATAAGATTTTCAGTCAAATAAATACCTTCTCTTCGTCCTTTTTCTGGTCTAGAGCATAATTACTAACTTCAGTGGGACAAGGTAAATAACTAAGTACACCATCCAGAAGTGGTTGCACTCCCTGTCAGCCAAGAAAGGCAGAATACAAACAGATATATCCAACAGCAAATAAAAAGAGTACAATTTCAATTATCACAATTTTTAACAGCTAGCCAATGATATATATATATATATATATATATATATATATAACCCTAAATTCAGGAATAAAGTTGCAGGTGCCACCAACAACTCACACATCACCCAAAGAATTGAGAGGGGAAAAAATCAACATACCTTATTCTTAAATGCACTGCCCATAAAAACAGGTATAAATTTCCGAGCGACAGTGGCCCTGCGAATTGCTTCCTACCCCCAAAACAAAAAGCAAATATCTGAATTTCAGCAACACAAAAATAACATGAAAGCACAAACAAAATTTCTTTCAAGAAGAAAGAAAAATAAAATGTAGAAACATGCAGAAATGCTGTCAAACTGTTGGGAGTGATAATTTATTACATTATATTCCCTAATAGAAAACATATAAAGAAGATTTAAGTCTATTGGAGAAGACTAATAGTTTCAAAAGAAGAATTGAGTCACGTATTGATGATATAAGACAAGATTCCTAGTTAAATCCTTCCTTCACAACCTTGTTCATTTAGGAAAGTATGATATTTCCAACACACCTCAAGATCACTAGATGATATAGGCTCATCGCTGAGAAATGCATCAGCAAGTTTATCGTCAACTTCAGAAACCACTTCAATTAGTTCATGCCTCTTTTCTGCAACTAAGGCCTCCATATCAGCTGGAATTTCTCCAGTGACAACTTTTTCACTGCAACAGGTAAAATAGTAAGCACACAAGGATAAATATGCAGGTCAACTGATCTCACAGGAAATTAAGAAAATGACACGGCCTTTGAAACACACCCATTGGAACCATGAAAATGATAAGCTTTTAACTTCACAAGGTCAACCACACCCTGAAAATCTTCTTCCATTCCAATGGGAACTTGCACAGCAGCACAGTGGTGCCGAAGCTTAGACCTTGCCTACAAGAGAACTGATCTAATCAGCTAATCAATACGTATAAGTAAATATTAGTGCATTAGACATTAATAAAATTTCAATTCAGATTACGTACAAGCTTTGTTTCCCAACTTAGATTAAGATAATTGTTGACTTGAAGATTCATCAACACTAAATTAAATTCTTTTAGTGACCTATAGTAAAAATTTCAAATGTACCTGGCCCAGAACTTTCCACGGATCCGCTCCCATTCTATCAAGTTTGTTAATAAAAGCAAGTCTTGGGACCTCGTATCTCCTCATTTGCCGATCAACAGTAATCGACTGACTTTGCACACCACCAACACTGCAAAGGACAAGAATGGCACCATCAAGAACTCGCAAAGCCCTCTCAACTTCAATGGTGAAATCAACGTGTCCAGGCGTGTCAATTATATTAATCTGCAAACAACATCCACTTAAATTACACAAAAACCTTCAATTAACTCAAAATCATCATTCATTCTTTCATTTCATAGGCATAACTAAACTATGTTAGGTAATTATTCCAACTTATTATTTTTAATTTGTAAAATGGAAGATACCTGGTAACCGTTCCAAGTACAGTAAGTAGCGGCAGACTGAATGGTGATACCTTTCTCACGCTCCAAATCCATAGAATCCATCTTGGCACCGACGCCATCGCGGCCTCGAACCTCGTGAATCTCGTGAATCCGCCCGGTGTAATAGAGAATTCGCTCGGTCAGCGTGGTCTTTCCGGAATCGATATGTGCCGAGATTCCGATATTTCGGAGCCGCTCCATTGATTCCTTCCACCATGGCTCCTTCTCTTCCTTCGCCCGTGCGAGGTTCCCTCCAGCCGAGAATTGCCGCAACTGGAATTGGAAGTTTCCCTGCAGGAGGGCGGCGGCCGGAGACTGGGACGGCGTCGTTTTCGAAGAGGATAGGAGGGTGTAAAGAAGCCGTGGCGTCGGGGATCGCGGGAATCGAGCCATGGTTGTGAGACTTTTGTTTGTGTGTAAAACCCTAAACCCAGATATTGAGGGTTTTGGGGTCTGAGATGTTTTAGACGTATCACGAAAATTGTTGCGGTTTGGGATCTTGGTGAAAAAGGCAACCAGCCAACCACTGTGTGAAAACTTTAGGGTCCAAAATTCGGCTCACTGAAATGGGTCGGGTTGCTGATTTGAAATCATCCGATTTGCTTTCTTTTTTTTTCATTTAAATGAGTTTTTTTTTCTTTTACAGAACCATTTAAATCAGTATTAAATAAGTCAGCTTAGTGATGTTAAAAAAAAAAGTCAGCTTAGCGGATACATTAATAATAAATATTATCATGGGTGATTACAAATTAAAAACCCGAACCATTTCAATATACACCAGTATTTACTATTTTTTTTTGTGGGGAAATGATCCTTAATAGTCGGGGCTGAAAATTCTTTTAACCCCTCATTTTACTTTTAATCTTTTATGGCCGAATAAATAACAACCGTATAAAAATACCTTACACTATTTTTACAATATTTGTTATAGTATATAGTACTCAATGTATTATATAGTATTTATTATAATAAAAAGTGACTGCTACGGTAAATAGTTTTTTTTTATTTTGTTTAATTTACATATTTATTTTATTTATAATTAAATAAAAATATATATAAATTTTAAATAAATAATATAAAATAATTATATTATAAATAATAAAAAATAAATTAAAATATTATGCATGATATCACTAAAATATTATCATACTAAGTTATTTTATATGATAACACTATCGCACCTAAATTGATGGTATAAAAAAAAATATCACCCTCATATTAGTGTGGCACAAAAATAAAATATTATGCATATATTAATGGGGCAATAAAAAATTATGCCCCCAAGTTAGTAGCAAAAAAACCTCGTGCTAGCACAATAAAAAAATTTTACACTCAGGTGCAAAAAATATCACATAAATATTAGTGTGGTGTGATAAAAAATATCACACTCGCTAATAATTTTTTTTTACAAATATTATTGTTCCAACATGATAAATAAAATTAATATATCGCACTATACAATAAATAATACAAAAATATCACACTCACAATATAAAAATATCACATCCATATAATAATATTAAAAAAATTATGTACTGTACAATAATATTAAACAATATATAGCATTACGAGATAAAATATATCACGCTGAGGCCCATGGGTAATAAAACTTATGGCCCCAATCCCCCATAAAAGTGGCGGAGGGGGCAACTTGCCCTCTTTTATATTTATTTTAATTTTAATTTTATTTAATAGAATTTTTAATTTATGATTATTTATTATAAATATTTTTATATAATAAAATAAATAATTTATTTTTGTTAATAATAATATTTATTTATTATGTATAGTATAATTATAATATATTATTATTAAAATTATATTTATATTTACCTAAATTTTAATTTGTATTTATTTTTATTATGTATAGTAAATAGTATGAGCGCGTTTTTTTTCCGTGCCATTAAGGTAGGTGTTATATTTTTTTATTGTGCTACGTGATAATTTTTATCACAATCCCATTAAACGCGACACAATATTATTTATCACGTTCTTGTATTGACATAAAATTTTTATCTTATTTTTATAATAGTACAATAGTGTTATCATACCAAAATAATTAGTGTAATGGTATTTAGACAATATCGTGCTGTAATTTTTTAATTTATTTTATTATATATGAGATAATTAATTTATATTATTTATTTAAATTTAAATTTATTTTATTTAATTAAAAATAAAAAATACAAAAGGTTAGTTACTGTAGTAATAGCATTTCTTAATAATAGATATTTTATAATGCATCGTGTGCTGTACATTGTAGCGGATATTGTAAAATTAATAAAAAAATATTCTTATCCAATTGTCATTTATTCGATTACAAAATATTAAAAGTAAAATGATGAGTTAAAAGAATTTTCAACTCCAAAAAAGTGCTATTTAGGGTCATTGCCCTTTTTTTTCTTGCTTACTCAAAATATCAATTTTTAAAATAAAAAAATGCGAAAATATCCATTACATAAAAACAAGAAAGACTACCTCAAGATGCATCCGCCAATCATCAGGTTGGAGGTTCGATCCGTTGTGTGTAATTATAAATAATTTAAAAAAAAAAAAAAAACCGTTATATGAATCATTCTAACACGGTTAAGTTAAAACGAAGCTGCGATGGGCGGTGTAAACTGTGGCTTAATTCATTGATGTTCGAAACGCGAAGTTGCAAATATGAAGACCAATATCTTGCTGCTAGCATTTGTAACAAGCTAAGTTTGACCAACACGAAAGTTCTCTAACTAGTAACTATCCAGTTTCCCCATATAAGTTGCATCAATTTGGATCGCTCAGAAAAGTGATGAATAAAAGAATAACTGGTTGTGAATTATGTACATAGAAATCATAAAATACTACACAGGCTGCAATGCCATATTGTTTCTCTCGTTGTTTCCGGAAGATGGCTCTGGTGGAGCAGACTGCCTGTTCTCACGGGAATTCATCTCTTGAACTGGTGGAGGGTTAATAACAGTCATAGCCATAGAAGCATTCCCAGATAGACGGTTCTTCATCTCCCTGTGTTCTTGACACAAGGCGTACCAATTCAAGCAACAATGCACGAGGCACGGATCACATGGTGAATTCTGCAAGAAGCAGCACAATGAGTCAGCCAACAGCGCATGAAACATGAACTCAAACATAGAATAGTTCTAAAATATTTGCAGCCTTTTATGAGTTTGAAGGAATTTGACTATTTTGACAAGTTAATCTGTGTATGTCCCAAAACTGATCAATAAATGAAGAGACCTTTAAATTCAAAAAATTAATGCGAGGGCTATACCTTAAGCTACCCAGGTTTTGAAGAATAAAGTGAACAAAGATCAATGATACTAATCTGTGATATAACTTTTAATACAGAAGAAAGATAAAAGATCCGTCATATGTCTTTAAGGCTATGTGCAAAATACAATTCAACCAACAATGTGTACAATATGTCAAAAACATTAAACTACCCAATACAAAGAGAGAATTACAACATCATAGTTTGCAGCAAAAAAACCACAGGGCATTGCTAATAATATATATTCAAGCACTTATTTGTATTCCTGTTTAAGAATGGAACCTGAAGTATTAAAAAAATTCGGAAAAGAAAAGCACCTTCAGATGATACTTCTTTTGCAATGATTGTCTAAGCAGGCCAGTGGAGATGCCACACATCCACCAAGCAAAAAAAAGGACCTCGCATATGAGAAATGAAGTCTTGGGGTCAATTCCATGGAACAGTGCAGTTGCTGCTGCAAGTGCCAGTCCACCTTCAATACACATGCCATGGCAAACACACGCATTCGTCCAAGGAATATCGTCTCTTCTTGTTTCAATATTACGACCAAACAAAACACACGGGCAAAACAAGTGCAGTCCAACCTGTAATAATTCAATATGATGAATTGCCATGAGAAAAGATCATTATAGCCTAGAAGAATAATAGGTGGTGGAAACTGTCACCATAATACAGATGCAATCACAAGTCACCAGCAAACAACTAAAACATTATATTGCTAGTAAATACAAATTAAAACTTATCTATTGTTGTATGATAACTCAATCAGTTAATTCTATCAGCTATGATGGGCATGTTAGACATGTAAGATTTATATGGTGTCCTAAAAGCGTGTATAAGAATATTTTATTTGATTCATAAATTTTATATTATACATAATTAAATATATATTAAAGAGTTTATATTTTAAAGTATGTGATCAAGTATATGGTGTTAATATTAATTATAAATTTTTTATAAATTAAATATTATTTACAATCATTAATAAAATGGACATTTTATTATGAAAAATTATATATATATTTTTTATATTTTATAGTGAAAGATTTACATTGATTATTGAAGCAGAGATTTCAAATAGAAAAATTAGTGTATGATACATTGAATTTGATTGATGTGAATTCTGATCTAGTTAATTAAATATCACTGATCTCAATATATAAAACTTTAATAAAGTTGATTAACCTTAATCTTAAGTAGGTAATGAACTTACATTTATGTATTGTATTATTTTGGGTTATTACAGAGTGAGACCTAATTGACAATCAAAATCTCGATGATTTGGATATACAATTTTATGAATCGTAAGAACATATGCTTACAATATAGAATTTATATTAAATGATGTCACTTACGTTGTTTGTAGTACTTGATTATTTAAATTCGAGACTGCAGTTTATTCAATAAATTGGTTATTGAATAATAATATGTATTTGTTGAATTATATACAAATACAGACATATTAAAAATAATCATTAAAGCATTTAGTAATTTAGAAGTAAATAAGTAATTAAATAAGCATGAAATTTTTATAATGGCCTATCATTAATTACGACATCATATAGAGAATTAATTCAATAGTTATTATTGGTCAAATAATTAATTTTAATTAAAATTTGAATTTATTTATTACATAGGCCAACTAAAGTACAATCTTAGAGTTTTAGTAAAATAACTTGTAGTTAACTTATAATATTTAATGAGTCATGAGATGATTATAATTTTGAGTTAGAAAGTTCACGGGTCTTTAGTCATTTTAATTTAAATTATCATTTTATTTTTTATATAAAATAATGACTATGCAAAACATAATTATGAGTGTTTTGTCCATTTTTATTTATATAAATTATCACTTAATTTTATACACAAGTGTGGTGATCGAAAAGATGAAATATAATTATAATTATTTATTTATTTTAATTTAAATAAGTTGTAATCTAATTTTTACTTTTTTATAAAAATAGAATGATTTAAAACGAAATATATAGTTAAAATTATTAAAAAAGATTAAATGCCCGCATACTTAAAAAATAGATTTAAAAAAAAAAGTAGAGTTAAAGAGAATTCTATCTGCAATAAAAAAAATAATAGAGTTAAGAAAAAATTTACATCAAATATTTTAAAATAATTTTTCTTTAATTTAATTTATATATAAAATAATCTGATCATCTCACACTTCTAATCAGACAGACGAGACTCTTACAACTCTCAAGATCTTGAGTACATCCAAAGATTCCCGTTGTCTAATCTTCGTCAGGCAGCGGTTGCCCACATTCACAGCATCAATGAACAATTAACTGTACAATATCAACCCAGATTTAATTTATTAAAAAAAAACCTCCGAAATTTCAAAATTCAAATTCACTTTTTACATAAAAAAATGCCCATAATCACCTTATACGAGTTCCTTTTAAAACAAAACTATTTATTCCATCTCTATCATTCCTTGTTACGTGTCAGTTAGTTCAACTGCGATATCAGAAAAGGTTAGGAGTTCAAACTCCGCTCTAATTTGGTTATATTTAGTGTATTTAATAGAAATAAAATAAATTATTTCGTACATAACAATTTACACCTACTATCTTATCAATTCTAATAAAAAAACAACCAAATAATTCCAAACTTAGATCCAGAATGTTATTGAAAGCAACAAATGCAAAGGATAATTGATATTAATGTAAGATGTAAGAATGCCTGCGGCACTTCAATGGGTTGATTGAGTTCTCCAGGGGTTACATCTTCTGCAACTGGCGCTTGATCTCTCGATAACTTCACGTACCGCGATTGTCTTCCTTCAGCCATTATCTGATTCTGATCAAACAGCGCCGATTAATGGAAACTGTATTGAGAGATTAGATAAATATTGGATCATGTGTATGTAAAAGAAAAAATAATAATAGAAAAAAAACTCAACTCTTTAGAAAATGTTGAGAAGAAGATCACCATTCACTCCCGTATTTGGAGTAACTGTTACCGTTTAACGCATTTGAAGCCCGCTCTGTGTCTACGTAGCGCTTTAAAACGAAACAAGTATCTCAGTTTTACGTTGACCGATTAATTTCATCGCCACGTCGTCGTTTTGAATTGAGGCGCATATTTGCAAATAGAAGAAAACAAAAAAATAATAATTTTTTTTTTTATAACTCGAGGATAGGAGAATGAAACTAAACTTACAGCTTAATGGAGAAATACACTGGAACTTTATGTTGGAACTTGTTACTGGATACACAACGGAGGTAGTTTTTCGAATAAATTATTTTATTTTTCACATGCATACAATAAAAAATATCTTTGTATGTAAATAAATTGTTTTATTTTCAATTTCTTTATTCAATTGTTTTATTTTGCAAAAATTTCAATAGATAAAATAAGGGTATTTTATATGATCAAATAAAGTAATAGTGTAACTTAAAAGACAGCCATTATTCTCATTCATAGCTGTAACTCTTCATCAACTAATTCAAACAGTCGAAATGACAGTGATAAATTTTTCGTAATTATCTAAAACAGAGTGTTGACATGCACTAATGTCATTGGCCAAAGAATAGATAGATTAGAGCCTGGAAATTAAATAAGAAAAGTACAGCTCCATTTCCATTTGCGTTATCACTGAACTTTATCAGGAAGTGAAAAAAAATATCAGTGAGGATTAGACAAAAATCAAAGATGGGAGGAGGAGCCTTGCACACGGATCTTCCTGTGATTCAGTTCTGTACTTCCCCCTCAAATCTATTACCTCCATCTTCTTCTTCTTCATCTACTCTCAACTTCCCAGTTTCAGCCAATAACTCTGCAACTATCAAACAGTCCTGTAATGTTTCGTCTTGCTCCCGCCACAGTGATTCTTGCAAACAACTAGATTCTGTAGATAAAACAGAAGAGAACAGAGCACGTGGGTCCTTGGATAAATCTGTTTTTGGGCCTGTTCCATCATATATGGAGGTTGAAAATGCAATACATGCTCTTCAGAGGTGAGTGATCTTGTTTTTCTTATGCAACTCAGAGCAACATGTGGGGGCTTTAATGTGGTACTGTTAAGTACTTATAGATTAACCTTTGACCTTGTCCTTCCAATTGCTAGTCAAACTCAAACATGGTCAAGATTTCTATGTGGCTAAAATCATTTGGTGCTAGTCTTTTGCTCGTATCCCGTTTTAGTTTCTCACTCTATTTGAAATGGTTGAACAATTCTGATAAACGTTGCTATTTGAACCAGTTTTGTGCATGGGATTTCTTCATCTGGACCAGAGTTGAAATGGCTTCAACCATTGTTGAGAATGGGGAGTTCTGATCTAAGCATATTACTAACTCAAGGATATGGAGGAAGAGTTTTCGATACTTTGCGTATGCTGCAGACAGACCCATTTGTTAAGGTCAAATTTTTTGGCTCTGCTATTAATCCTCTCTCATTTTCTTCTTTGAACCTCTTCCAGTCAGCTGCTTTTAAGACTCTTTATTTTGTGATTGTTCGAGTTTGTCATTTAAAATTATGTTTAATGTGATGGGTATGTTTGGAACCAATTCGAAAACATGTTAAAATTATTTTGGAGTTAGAAATATGCGTAGAGAGGTGAAAATACCAATGGAACAGTGCTGGAAGACAGAAGAAAACAGGGAGAAATCCCAGGTGAGGCGCCTTCATGGGTGCCGCGGCGCCCAAAGTATAATGTATTCTTTCTGCCAGCGCCACGGTGCTGGCTTGGGTTTTTTTTGGTACCTCTCTTATTTTGTGCTATTTTTCATATTAGGACTTAATATAAATATTTCATTATACTTAGAATTGAAAAAAAATTCAAAAAAACACTCTCAAATTAATGTACAACAAATTCTGGAACTTAAAAATTGAATTGTATCATTTTTTTATCTTCCAAGATCAATTAAGAGAAACTTGAATATTTAATCTATAGTAAATGAAATACATTATTGAATCATATATTTTTTGTCTTAATATGATATTTTTCTGCATGTTCTCTATTGCATTATTTAATGTTTATGATTAGCTTCTTGTTCTTATTTGACTAATTATATATTATACTTCATTGTTTAATTTGTATGATTTTACGTATTTTGCTGTTGCGTATTTTTAATCAAAAATAGTAACTCTGACGTGAATTCAACATACGTTTTAGAGATTGGTGGCTTCATTGTCATCTGACAAAGCTGTTTGGGATGCTGTTATGAACAATGAATTGGTTCGTAAGCTCCGCGAGTCACCCTGTACAGGTCAGTTCTATTATTGATATTTTTTTCAAATAATTTTTCGTGTTCATTTTCATAGGAGAATGCAAAAATCTTTCCTCGTCTCCATCCATGCAGCTGAAAACGGAAGGCATGAGAATTCTGATGAAGAACCAAGCGTGGCCGCAGATATCTTGAGGTGGATCTTGAACATCACAAAAGCAAAAGTTACTGAACTCATTGAGAAATTCCGAGAGCTTATGGATGAGGTTTTCAAACAGCCTCTTGATAGAGGAAAAGCTCCCATAGAAGAAACCAGAGGCGAAGTGGAAGACAAGATTAGATCATCCTTAGTTCTCTCCGTTGTAATCCTCTTGATTGTAATTGTGGCTCGGGCTCACAGGCTTTGATCGTTTTGATTCTTGGAACATTGTATGGAGGCCTCGGATGATTGACGTAAGAAGGGTATCAATTACCCTACTCACCTATTAGCTTTTGAACTCGTATTGTATATATTTGCATACTTTCAGACAGGCCACCTTGATGGCTACTTCATTCGTAATACCGGAATTTTTAGTTTATATTCGAGTACTGCTATGGTTTTGTTTTTGGCAGCAAATCCGATGAGCTCAACAAGACATCTTTAGCTGACGTACTGTTTAGCTGGCTGAGATATCTTTCTCATGTCATGGTAATGCGCAAATACAGATGATGGTAGTGTTGAATGCATACTTAAAGTGTGCTCCTGTAGGCATTTTAGTGAGAAGGATAATCATTACGAAAGACCGAATAGTCTGGTAGAATACTCACTAAGCCAAGGCGATCCCATTCCTCGGGATAAAAATATACAGATTGCTCCAAATATCATCGCCAAATACAAATATTCATGCTAAAGATTAAAAAAAAGATGGGGGAAAAACAAAGAGCAGTCATACAATTTATGTATCATGAGTAAGAGGTTCTGCAAACACCACAAATGATGCACATTTCTGATTTTCCAGTTGACTTGACTATATAGAAAAACGCCTTTGAAGAAATTCAGGGATCAAGACATCCAAAAATTTGGACCCATCAGTTCACGATCTTTAGCAGAACCTTGGGCGGCAAGCTTTTGGATATGGGATTGGAACTCTTCTGCCTGATAAGATGCTAGAAGGTTAGTGCTCTTGCAACTAAGATATAACATGTATAAAAGCCATATAGGGCAAATGCTTAAATCAATAAAAACATCCACATGTTTTTTCTTCTATGGTTTGTTCTCGGACACAGAGGTTCACAGGGTGAAGGGGCTCATGGCGTTGTAAAATTTGTCAATATTCATATTAATTTAATTGTCCCAGGAAAACTCTGAATTATACACAATACATGGTATCAATCTGAGGATACCTTGTGGATTAGGAAAATACTATTCACCGTACCATCCATGAGAAATAGGTAACAGGAATTACAAGTTCACCACAAATCACAACAGATTAGTTGGTGGTAATGTAGGTTTTCTCCTCCATATGAACTAACTCTTGAATGCTAAGAGGTGTTTGGCATGATACGTACAACATAAATTGTCAAACAGACGAATACAAACCTTTTCATCAATCCACATTAAGGAACTTAGCTGATTGTTTAAGATTCGGACAACCACATCTAATGGACTCATCCCATCAACCGCATCAAGTCCTCCTCCCTACAAAAATTAAAAGTATCATATATTTTTAAAAGAGCTTAAGAAAGGGACTACAATCATTCAACGTAAGAACCTTACCTGGCTGGCGTTTAATGTTTGGATGACAGATTTAATATGCTCGGTCATTTGCTCCAGTTCCCTCTCTATAAATTCAGACTGCTCATACCTGTAATAAGAAAAGAATGTCTCAAAGATTCTGGGAGGAAGAATCGAGAGGAATTTTGACCTAAATCTTGCTAAATTCTAAATTCTGAATGGTGTGACAGGTTATGCTTGGGCTACTCCCAAATCAAATTAATATATATGTATGTATTTCTTTTATATAGGAAAAAGGACTCCTAAATCAAATTAATTTGCTATCATCAGATATTATCTGTACTAAATCTCATGTTGATAACATTTATGCTTATTTAGTAGGTTCCTTTAACTAATATCAAGTAAACCAAGCTACAGCAATTCACTAAGTTGGAAGAGTCTCATTGCTGGCTCTAAACTTGATGTGCTAGACAACAGCTATAATATTATAAATAACTGAATTAAAAGGACTAAGATAACTTAAGTCATAAGACGGAGAAATATGAACAAAGAACTAAGTTCTCACATTGCATCTCTCGTTGATGCAGCTTCATCATCAAGAAGCAATCCACACTCATCCTTGTAAATATGCTCAGCTTCTTCTTCTAGACTTTGTAGAGCCTTATCAACCTGAAAGCAAGGAAGAAGGGCCATAATTACACACAAAATATGAACCAGAAATTAAATTGCTGCATCACTTATTCATGTGTACCTATTAATTAAACTGTTGCATCACTCACTCACATGTACCTATTTGTGGTAAACTTAGAAAGAATGAACAGAAAGCCTAGGTGGCTAGGAGTGGGCAATATTCCCAAACCCGATCCAACCCAGGTGTCCCGACCCGGAATTTTTGGGCCGGGTCCAAGACGAAAGTTCGGGACTGATCCAGTAGCTAAGTGAGCGAACCAATTGTCCCAATTGGGTCCGGGATTTATTTAATTCATTATGAGGTTTTTGCTATGCAAATAATTCCCAATAACCACAAAGTATTAGCACTATAATTGAGATTCTTGGGATGATGCTGATAAGATGGGTTTCTTATGATGAACAAACATGATAAAGGGACCAAAATTGCCTAATTTGATCAGATAATACATGACTAAAGAAACTTTGGTCAACATATTGTTCTCCATTATGGACAAAAGAAATAAAATGCATTCTTATGCGTGTCCATTAGATTGGTTTAGATTTTGGTGCATATTTATAATTTATTTACTCAAATCCAAAATTATTTGCACATCAAATATATGAACGTAATTCGTACATGCACGTAAATATATTTACTATAAAAGCAACTTATATTTAAGCACCAAAAAAAAAGAATATATAATATAACACACACACACACACATACATATATATATATATATATATATATATATATTGCACGAATCATTATAGTCCCGTGATAAAAAAATTGACGTGCACAAATTTTATCAACATGAAGGTTTCGAATTAAAAGTTCCTTCTCCAAATCTAATAAGAAAAAAAATTGCACAAATCTCCTTATAAGTTAATTAACAAATTATAAGCTTTCTTTTTTTTTTTAAACATTTCATCTTAATTAAATTATTAATTTTAAATTTAGATTCATTCATTTTAGTCTAGAATTGCTATTTAATTAATGGATACTTGTACTTAAATTTAGTATGTATATGTTATGATTTGGGCATGTATATTGGTATTTGGTAGTTGGCACTTTTATTTTTATTAATTATTACTTATTATATTACATATAATTCTAAATCAATATAAAATAAGTTAAAATAGTTACTCCAAAATGTAAGTCCAAACTAATTTGTTCATAATGAAAATAGAAACCAATAGTAAAAATTATAAAATAGTCTAAAAAATCTCTTTAAAGATTAAAAAAAAAATCCAAAACATAAAAATACCAAAAAAAAGCCCAATAACAGCCCAAAGCTCCAAACATTTAAATTGAGCTTAAATTTTTGGCCAAAAATACAAATTTGGAGCAATTAGGGACATCGACTAAAAATAAACCCAAGATTTTAGGGCCAAAAGTACAAATTTAAAGCAATTAGGGACATGGGTCAAAAATGGCCCATGTCCCGAAGTGACCCGTGTCCCAACCCGGATCGGGACACGTCTGGTCCCGTTCATTTGTCCTGATCAGACTTGGGTCCAGCCGGGCCGTCCCGAACCCAACCTGGACCCGATTTACCCACTCCTATAGGTGGCAAAGAAATTTGTTTTTATTTAACATCTAGACCTAGGCATAATGAACAACCAAAAGAAACCTTCACAAACTGTTCTCAATAAACAATGACACGAAGGAGACTGACAAGGACATCACATCTGAAGCTCAATCAGGGGACACAACAGCAAATTTCCATGCGACATCAAAATTAACTTTATGTTAACACATAGTATGCAAGAAAAGACTTAGAAAGTAGAACCAAGAAAAGAACCTTTTTGTACAACTACACACAACCTTCATGGTGCGCCAACCAAGATTCAATAATTAAATACACAGTAATAATAATACCTATATCATCTCACAGTAAACAATGTTAGGACAAAAATGAGCAATTAAATGTCCTGACAGAAAGCATTAACTAGAATACCTCTTGCTGATGAGTCTCAATCAATTCTAACTGTCGCTCCAAGTTAGCTTGCGTCTCCACCACTTTTGCCACTTCAATCTGCTTACAATTTGTACATTAGATCAAACAAAAAGCCAACAACGATCTGAATTTTACAACTTCAATCAACCAGAAAATAGGTAAATAAAATCTTATGCTAACAGTGAATTCGAACAGCCAAAATTTTATTTTGGAATTGGAGGGGGGGTTGGTGCTTTATTTGTCCTACTAAATCTAATACAATGTACAATCATAATACTTGAGGGACCGACCATACATCACCTCAAGTCTAAGAAGAACATCACGATTTTGCAAGATCCTCTTATCCCATTCAGCTATGGCAATAGCCTGCTTACGAAACTTCCCAGTGCGCTCTTGTAGCTCAGCATTCCACTCCTTGATGATCTTCAAACAAAACGAAAATGTTTCAGTTTTAGGTATCAAGAATGCATAAATATCAGCAAGTGACAAGATTAAGGAAAACTGACGAGTGAAGGATGGATTCTTTCTCACACTCCTACCCTCTCTATGGATAGATAGATAGAGGTGGACCTAAGAAAAAGGGCCAGCTCCTGGAGGTAAAGAGCCTCATTGAAGAAGGTGTTGTGTAATACAAATGGACTTAAAGACAAAAGAATGCGGTGGAAGTTTTGCCACAATGGGGGCAACTAATACACAAAAGTGCTTGTAGGAGTGTCTATCTCCAATGTCGAATTGCTTATATTTCTTAGAACTTTGTTAAATTCCAGGTATTGCTCATATCTCTTACAGCTTTAACAAACCCCAATTGTTGCAACAAACACAGAAACGGAAATTATCAAAAATGAATTATAAAGTAACTACAAATCTATGTTCTTTAGTAAGCATAATGTTTATGAATATCTCTTCTCCTAAATTTATAATCAGAAAAAGAATGCAGATATATTTATGGGACAATGATAATTGGAAATTAATCAACAGGAAAATTGTATCGCACAGAAACATTCAAAACAAAATTTCTGAACCGGAACTTGAAGGACCGACTAGATTGCAATGTTCTTTATAAATAGAACAAATATATTAAAGTACCTCCTCAACAGTCTTTCCTGTGATCTCGGATGGTAATTTTGGTGTGGTAGATACTGTAGTGCTGACAATTGAACTAGTCCTATAGGAAAAGCAGCATATAAGTTGGACAGCAAATCATAATTTTTCTGGACATAAAGATACAAACCTCATTCATGTGTTATCACATACCATTCTAATGGTAAATAGTTTCTAGAGATTGGAGAAATGTGTTATAATGCTATAACATCAACACTTTTAAGAACGTTAATTTGAATACGTTGAGAGAGAGAGAAAAGGGTTTAAGTTGAGTCAAAGTAACAATCACTACAGGACTTCAATCTTTACTAATAGTATGAGGTAGATTAAAAAGCAGAACTAAACTAAAACATAATGCTAGATACAAGAGATGATTTACGGACAGACCCACTACTGGAAGCTACAACAAGAGAAGAAGAAGTCTGAGCGGCAGGGGTACTGGAACTGGAAGTTGTTACTGCAGCAGATGTTGAAGTTGGGACACCTGCAAAATGAATTGCATGAGCACCAAATTTAGTAACAACTACAATAGACCAAGGCATAACAAAATTTCAAGAGGAAACTAGAAGTAACTGAAAGAGGACAGTATTAATTAAGAAATTACGACATTGGTGCACTCTCAGTGTACAGAGCAGAGCACATACAGAAAAGTGCTCCTCAGAGATATCTTGTCTAGACAAAAAATTCTCCAAAAATGCAAAATAAAGCAGCATTGCCATAATTTTTCTCTTACCAAGAGGAAGTGCTGATATTAGATCAAGTTTGTTTTTACTTAATTTCAGATTATAGGTTAGATGCTATTGGATGACATTCAATTGTTCTTTCCAACCCACACCGCCAATAGCATGTTGCTTTACCAACAATATGACAATGAAGCAAGTTGATGCAGTCGGTTAAATTAACCCATAGAAAACACTTCAGATCTATCTAATAACCATATTCTGAAATCTAATAACAAAGTTAAAGATATTAAACACAGAAAATAATGCATAAATAACAAACTCACCAAACACAGGTGCACCAGTAGTAGATTGTGCTTGCAACGAAGAAGCAGGAGTTGCTGCTTTACCAGCCAATGAGAAACCAGTAAAAGAACTAGTAGTCCCAGAGGAAGCAGCTGAACTGGCCGCACCAAAACCAGTAAAAGAACTAGCAGTGGAAGCAGAGCTAGCAGGTGCTGCTGTTGAACCTGTAGTTGTAGCAGCCGAGGAAGAACTCACACCAAAGGCAGGCAATGCTGTTGATGAAGCCCCAGAAGCAGTTGGGGTAGCAGCAGCTGGAGTTGACGCACTGGTGGTAGTGACTGTAGAAAACAACGGAGCTGCAGATGTACTAAAAGATGAAGTAGGCTTTGTGGCAGCTGAAGAAGGAGCGTTGCTGAAGCTAAAAGAAGGTTGAGAAGAAGTAGTAGATGATGGCGTCCCAAACGAAAAACTAGAAGAGCTCGCCGAAGAAGCTGATGATGATGTTAGTGAAGGAGTTGTAGATACAATTGTTGGTGTTGTTGAACTTTGTGTAACTTTTGGGAACAAAAATCCGGTAGATGCTAAGAAAGACGAAGCAGCACTTGAGCTTGAAGAAATCAAGCTGGGAAATGAAGGAGCAGCACCGGATGCGGAGCCAAATAAGTTAGTTGTAGCAGAAAATCCAGTGGAAACACCAGTAGCAGCACCGTGTAGCGATGGAGTAGAACTTGTTGCTGATGAAGCTCCTCCAAATAGGGATGAAGTTGTTGTTGTTGATGTCAAAGCGGTTGAAGATGCTCCAAACAGGGGTGTTGTTGTTGTTGTTGTGGCCGCTGATGAAGATGCGCCAGACAATGATGATGTTGTAGTTGTGGCCGCGGATGAAGATGCTCCAAACAAGGACGATGTTGTAGTTGTGGCTGCGAATGAAGATGCGGCAAGCAAGGATGATGTTGTAGTTGTGGCCGCGGATGAAGATGCGACCAACAGGGGTGAGGCAGAAATTGCAGCCCCAAACGGCGACGTACTAGTACTCAAGAAAGAATTAGCTGCGGACGAAGATACGCCGGAGAATGGAGAAGCTGAAGCTGCTGCGGTGGCGGATAAAGTTGCGCCGAACGGGAATGTAGTGGAATTGCCGGTGGACAAAGGTGTTCCGAAGGGGGATGAAGTTGCCCCAAACAGGGATGAAGTAGTAGCAGTAGTTGAACCAGCGGAGGGGAATGTAGTGGAATTGCCGGTGGACGAAGGTGTTCCGAAGGGGGATGAAGTTGCCCCAAACAGGGATGAAGTAGTAGCAGTAGTTGAACCAGCGGAGGATACTCCGAACCCGATAGAAGTGGAGCTAGGGTTTGTGGCGGAGGAGAATGGAGACGATGAAGATGAAGAGGATGTGTTGAAAGAGAATGAGGAAGAGGAAGAAGCTGCGTTAAAAGAGAATGCGAATGGGGGACTTGGAGTGGAGGAGGAGGAAGACGCGGAGGCGGAGTTAGGGTTTGTGGAGGAGAAAAGGGATGATCCGAGTGAGAATCCAGTGGATGCGGAACCGCTGGATCCGGATGCGAACGGTGAGAACGTGGACGATTGAGAGGAAAACGGGAAACCCGACATCGCGTACAGTCTCTCTCGCTCACTTTCCCTCCTCTCTATTTCTCACTCTGTAAAAGTAAGGACTGTATCTCGGCAACCGCGTCGCTTTCGGGGTTTTGAATTTGGAGGGTTTTGGGGGATTTCGCTATTGTTAATTGTTAGCAGTGATTGGCAGCGGACCGGAATTAGCCGAGTTTGCCCGGTTTAGTTCGGTGTTAAGAAAGAGGGCTGTTGGCATGCTGGGCCGTTTCGGTCGTGATCATTGGACTATCATTGCTCGTGATCATGATTCGATGGATTCTTGTTGTAATGTAATGAAATTTGGGCGATTTTGAATCAAACATTTGCAATTTTAAGATTTTTTCTCCCAAAATAAATAAGAAAGCAAGATAAAAATACAATATAAGATTAATCAAAAATGCACAGTAACAATGTAATTTTCCACCATATATCTGAGGATATCTTATTTTTCGTTAATTGTCTAAAGCTTCAATCAACATGCCAATAATTAGTTATGGAGATGGATCAGATCGTTCACTGTGGTTACATGTGCTGGTGACTTATATAGTGCAAAAGATGTTGTACTCCTACTAACACTGGAGAACTATAGCTTAAGCATAGGGCAAACTTTTCTTTATGCACAGCTTAATTTCTGTTGTCTTTTTTTTTTGTTCTTTTTAGGTGTTCCCACATATAGCAGAAGTGGTTAATATCATCTTACCGAGTGTTGTATCACATAATTTCTTTTGGGTAAAAGTCATTTTTGGTATGTACGAACGTGATCACAATTTTTAATTGGACGAAACAAAAGGCATCGTGTTCTTCAAAAAGTTCGTTGTATCCGTGGCTATTAAAAGGTTTGTTCAACTCCCGCCACAAAGCAATTGAGAATTTATGGGTTGCAGTCGATCTTTAAGTGATTCTTCAAGTCTAATTTCCATGATCTACTTCTGCTTCCTTTCTCTAGCAGGTTCTACTTCCTCTTCCAAATGTTATTTTCTCACTAGCCAAACCCCATATTAACCTGCATACATGTTTCCGTATTTCTTTTTGTATTTTTAATTTGAAAGATCTGAGTGTTGCTTATCCAAAGAACTGAGGAACCATATTTATAGTGACAATAACGAAGAGTTGGACCAGACCCAAAATTACTGACAAAAACCAAAGTGTTAAGTAAGCTATTCTTTTTAAATATTATTCTAAATGTGTTAAATAATGATTGAACGGTAAAATTATATAATATATTTTAAAATTTGGATCATTTTACTATTTAATAATTATTTAATGTATCAATTTAAAATGAAAATTTTGAAATAATATTTGAGAAATATAATATTAGTCGGTTAAGTAAATCTACGGCGCGACTTGTGAAAACCTTGCCTCTGGCCAGTTGACCTCCAACATTGAATTATCCTTTTTCTCTGTGCACTTTGCTCTCCAAAATAACCGTTGCTGATTAAATCATCGTATGAAGCCATTCAATTCTTCATCTCGGTCCCTCAGATGGGTTCTCTCGCAATTAGCAAGATTGTTCTTTTAATTCTTGAATATTGGATTGAACTTGAATCTTCAATGTAGCTCAAACTTTCCTTCTCTTTACTGAAAATGGTCGAATAGTTTTGTGAATTTGAGGACAAATTCTTTAATACTTAACTAGGAGATACGGTAAGACCGGTTGGTTCTCAAGAATCTATAAAGATTCTCATAGTGATGAGCTGTCGGTGGAGGATAATTTTTCTGCTGATATTGAGATTTATGATTCAGTGGTTAATGGATGGCCTGTTGCAAAAGGATGAAGAAGCCGAGGAGCTTCTATATCCCTGAATCTTCTAATTGCCACCATAATGGCAAAAGCTGCGAAAAAGAGTGTCCCTGAATCTGCTACCTTGATAATGCTAGCGTTGGAGAAGAGAACTAGACAGGGCATCAATCACTCTCTCAACATATGCTGTAATTTTGCTATTTGGTAGCAGACTGAAGGATCAAAGCATTTTTAGATTGTTGGTTTTGCTACATGATAATAATGCTTGTAGTCGGACACAGAAGAAGCAAGTGGCTTTCCTTTAATTTGGAGAAACGTCATTGCGTTAATATATCCATTTGCAGCGCAGCTGTTCAAAGGCATATGTAGAATTCTGAAGGCATGCAAAAATCAGAGGAAACTGGATAACAATAGCAGTCAAAACTTTTACAAATTAAGTTCAGTTGCGACTTTCCTTGCACTCTGACGCTTTGCGGATCCCGCCAATGTAATGTTGGGTGTCAGAATCTAGTTTCAGCAATTTTAATTGATTTGACCTATTTTACAGGTTAGATTCATAGAAGTCAAAACAGTGGCAATGAACAAAATGATATGTCTTCGTGTGACGTCAAGAATCCATGATCAGAATGCTTCTATCTTCACTGCGAATGAAGTGAATTGTCAAATTATTGAAAACGACTGAGCGAAACCTTGAAATAACTTGTGCGACAAATTATCAATAATAATATTCTAGAACAGGCACCGTTTTCTTAATTTGAATCGTTTTATGAGGGGGGATCATGAAAAATAAATGATGAAAGACGCTTATTATTCACCTGTTTACTCTTGACTGGTTTTCGGCTTTGGATCAAAATTTATTTATTTAATTTTCTTTTCTCATTATCCCCTTTTCCCTTTTTGGCATTGCATGAGCTGTCGCGGGTTCAATTTTTTTAATTTAAATCAGGTGCTGCCAAGATTTTTGCTTTTCTTTGGCTTTCCTCTGAAACGGATTATTTTAAGTTTAGCCAGGGGAGATTGATGTATAAAGGTTCATATATTCTGTGGCGTGAGCTTTGCTCAACTTTTTATTTGGTCATACTCTTTGAAGAATGGGAAGATAAGTTGAAATCGGATCGAATTACTCTGGCAAGAAAGAAACAAAAAGATTGTTAACGCCCAAAAATCCTTCACACTTGTAACCCATGAACCCAAAAGTCACCAAACTTTGATTAAATTAGCAAATTTCTATTTTTCATGCTAGACTTCCTTGACACCAACCTCTTCCCAGAACCAAACTGAATCTCCCATTTATATCCGCATGGCCTACGAAATCTCCTACATTAAGTTCTCATCAAACCTGAACGGTCTACTTGCTACCCCACTTTTAAGATGTCAAAAATTGATAGAAATGGTTCCACTGGGCACCAATCCACAGCAGTAGCAGCTAGGCGGATTCCCACTCCTGGGAAGGCAACTGTTCTTGCAATAGGCAAGGCCTTCCCTAGGCAACTCATTCCTCAGGACTGCTTGGTAGAGGGTTACATTCGCGACACCAAATGTGTGGATGCGTCCATCAAGGAGAAACTTGAACGCCTGTGTAAGTGAAATTAATCCAGTGATTGTGATGCCATGCTCTTTCATTGCAAATTAGGCGTTTTTTTTTTTGTTTTGAAAGATTTACAGGTAGAAGCATTCTACCTGGAAGTTAACACTGGACTCACCATGCTTTTTTTTTCCCCTCTCCTGCTAGGTAAAACTACTACTGTGAAGACAAGATACACTGTCATGTCCAAGGAGATCCTGGACAAATATCCTGAACTAGCAACCGAGGGCTCACCTACGATCAAACAAAGACTTGAGATTGCAAACCCAGCAGTGGTAGAGATGGCCTTGGAAGCAAGCAATACTTGCATTAAGGAATGGGGAAGGCCTGTGGAAGACATCACTCACGTTGTCTATGTATCATCAAGTGAAATTCGCCTACCTGGCGGCGATTTATACCTTGCTAGCAAGCTTGGCCTTAGGAGCGACGTTGGCCGAGTGATGCTTTATTTTCTAGGCTGTTATGGCGGTGTCACTGGCCTACGTGTTGCTAAGGACATCGCTGAAAACAATCCTGGAAGCCGCGTTTTGCTAACTACTTCTGAGACTACCATACTTGGTTTTCGCCCTCCGAATAAGGAGCGCCCTTATGACCTTGTTGGAGCGGCTCTCTTTGGCGACGGAGCTGCGGCTGTGATCATTGGAGCCAACCCATTAATGGAAAAAGAGTCTCCCTTCATGGAACTAAACTATGCGGTCCAGCAATTCCTGCCAGGGACACAAAACGTTATCGATGGGCGCCTTTCTGAAGAGGGCATCAATTTCAAGCTTGGCAGGGACCTTCCCCAAAAGATTGAAGACAATATCGAGGAGTTTTGCAAGAAACTCATGGCAAAAGCTGGCTTAAATAAGTTCAATGATCTGTTCTGGGCAGTTCATCCTGGGGGGCCAGCAATCCTGAACAGACTTGAAAGCAATCTTAAATTGAAGAATGAGAAGTTGGAATGCAGCAGGAGGGCGTTAATGGACTATGGAAATGTGAGCAGTAACACTATCTTCTATGTTATGGATTATATGAGAGAGGAGTTGAAAAAGGAAGTGGAAGAATGGGGACTCGCCTTAGCATTTGGGCCAGGCATTACATTTGAAGGCATCCTTCTCCGTAGCCTTTGATGATTGATTATCATAGGCTAGCAGTCATTTGATTTTTATCATCAAACCTTTTTAACTTTCAACTGAGTGTACTCAATAATGTGGAAGTCCAAAGAAAAATTTAACTTGCTAAACTTGTTGCAACTTAAAAAAAAAAAATTAAAATCCTAATTGTCAATAGTTTTTTTTAATTTATTTTTTTAACGACCCCGTGCATAAATATACTTTGAAGAAATTATTGACCTCTTACTTCATTGTAAAAAATCAAATCAACTGACCTATTCCATTGAAGCAATTTTCTTAAGTCATTATCAACTATATTTCGGGGTATATTTATTATAAAAAAAACTATATTTTGGGGTGTTAACACTGTCATTCTTTAAGGTTTACACAAGTTACACTTTAATGTGTGACGGTGTAATTAAAACTATCATCATTAAAAAGTAATTTATGTAAATTTCAGGGGTGGCATTGTCAATATCCCACTATGGTTCATACTGTATCAATATCAATATTATGATTTATGAAAGTTTCTTATTTACACACGGTTTTAAAATTGAGTTAAAAAATAAAATACATATTTTTAAATTTAATGTGCACAAATTCGTATGGTTCGGGAATGAATTTCTGAAAGTCAATGTGATTTACATTTTCAAAGAAAAATAATTAAAAATCACAGTCAAAACAGAGCCAGACAAATGACAATGCAGTTCTCGTCTTTGACCGTTTGACATATAGCTTCAAGGTGTCATATCAGGCCCCCGCCTGGCGCCTATACGCGTACTGCGAAAAAACGACGTAGTAGAAACAGGGAATTATTTATTAGGGCAAAGGTTGGCAAAGGTTGTTTAATACTCGTGATTTTAATAATACTTACCTACACCTTAAATATAAATGAATTATAATTGATATAGTGTATATTATAAATAATATTCAACCCGGATCAAAATTGATTACTAATTATATAAATAGTATCATATGTGAATAATATAAATATTGTTCGTGATAATTGTTTATTGTAAACAATATTTATTAAAGTAAATATTATTTTATGTAAACAATACCACCACTTATTATTTAGTGAAATCATTGATTTGGACATTAAATTTTTAGTTAAATTTCACATTTAAAACTTGTATTCGTAATTTTCATAATTTGAAACACCTGAATTGATATATAATGAACATAAAAAATCATGGATGTGAGCAAAAAATAAGTTCTGAACGACTTTCACAATTTATACTTACGTAAGTTCTCTGCAACAACACAATTGTGACTCATTGTAAAAAGGCTTTACAAACGAAACTCATTGCTCTAGAAAAAAACAGCGATAATTTTTTGTATAATTTTACTTAACAGTGTCTGCATAGCATTGTTTATGAGAACAATACCATGTGTGAACAATTTTTTTTGTTGCAGCAATTATTGCTTACGATGAATAATTATCTCAACACAATGCTTACTATTTGCATAAATAGTAACTGTTTATTGATAAAACAGTATTTATCGATAATTGATTCTAATCAAGTAGTAGTGACGAAATACTGTTTATAATAGACATTATATTATTTTATTATAATATTTTTATGTTATCAGTGTAAATGAATATTATTAAAATAATACTTTTGAAGTGTTGTTGTCCTTTGCCTTATTTATTATTTAAAAACAACTAACGAAATGCTTAAAACGGCATCGTACCTTTGCATTTCGGATTCGGTTACCCTCTCTTTCAGCATTTTTTCTAGTATTTATTTAGAATCTCTCCAACGCTCCCGTAAATAACGAATTTCAACGAACGGTGAACATCGTTTACATTGAATTTGAATTTGCCGATACTTTTAACTCCTAATAACCGAGAGATCTTCAGGTAACATTTCCAGCAAAAGCTTCCCTTGTTGGGTGAAAGTTTCTAACAAATTAGGGTTTTTATTTCTGGTTTACGTTCATTGATCTTTTTAGTTTGGGTAGAAAAGTTATTTAAATTGATGGAATTTCTATTCAAGTTGAGCATAGAATTAGTACTTTTTGCTTTATCTATTGTTGCCTTTTGTTTCTCAGAAAACTGATCGTAATGAGGCAAGCTGGAAGCCCTATGAGTAGAGAATCGAGCAGGCCATTGGTGGTAATTTTGTTATTTTTGTTTTCTAATCTTATACCGGTAGAACAGTTATTTTTTATTTTTTTAAATAGCTATGACTTTGTATAAGAGCTTCCCTTTTTGGCAGGGACAGAATGAGGGAATTGGAAATGATGGATTCATTCCTCAACTATTTACTTCTGTACCAGTTCTGAATGATGCTGCGTCTTATCTTGCTCAAACGACCTCATTGCTAACCGGGTGTTTCTCTGAATATTCTGGTAAGTTCTATATGATTCTCACCCTGCAACTTCAATGCTTCTATACAGCTTGGATTTGAAGTGATTTGAATGCTTCAATGTAATAAATTGAGAAAATTATATACATAATCAATTGTTGAATGACTCCTGCATTTGGACTTCAAACTGTCTAAGGTGATTCATCATTAGGAGTTAACGCTAAATACCTTTTCGACCTGATAATATTCTCTAAGTTCTTCTAATCATTTCATTGTCCTTTATCTTTAAATAGCGGGCAGTAAATTTTCATGTTCGCACTTACATTTATGCTATCCATAGGATATATTGCTGTAGAACTTTATGCAGATTGAGCAATTCAAGCTTTGTTTTACCTGGTCCCCAAAGTTTTACAATGTCCAGATAACATACTAATGAAACTGTTGGTGTGCAGAGCATGGCTATCTATCTCGTCGTAGGAGCTGAGAGATTTTCTTCTCTTCTTATCAAGCAGACGTTGACTTCTCTGTGAAGAGAATTTAAGTGTTAAATTTTGCTCAAAACTTTTAAGTTACACGTTTTTAGGCGCTTTTTAAGTTCTTCAAGACTGCAATACCTAGAAATGGCTTGTTTTATGCCCTTGGGGCTATATTATGATTAGTGAGTGATAGTTTTTTGAAATTTTGCAGTGGAACCTGCTTCTAGAGATTCTGAGGATTCAATTGTGCATGCCCAAGAATTGGAGACATTTTCTTCTGGAAGAAAAGGGGGGCTTGTGGAGTCTTCCAGTTATAGCCATTCATCATTATTCAAATCACCTACATGTGCAACTTCTGCTCCGCCTATTCAAGATGGAGTAACAAGGGGTTCTGCTGAAGATCCATCTCAGAGTACTCATACACCTGTAGAATCAAATTCTACTGGTCCAAATGGGATTTCCCTTTTTAAAGGGTATGATCTTTTGTATGGTATTTCTGAATATCTTTCATTTTAAGTTGCAAAAAACATATGAGATGTTATGTATTCGTTAAGTTTGATTTCTATTTTTACTGGGATTTCAAAATTATTTTGTGGTTGCTTTCAGGCTTATAGAACGAACGTGGAGGACCGTTCGTGGGTCTGCGGATGATATAGGATGGCTACAGCATGAACCAGGTATGCCTCCAGTTGAAGATGGAACTGAAATTTTTTTGGAAATTCTTGACAATATCAGGTATGGATGACTTCTTTGTATCTTTATATATGCATATTATCTATGGATTTTCAATTGTTGATTCCAATATTATCCTCTTACAGGCATGGTTTGCACAAATTGCCAAACTCGATGGTCTACTTGTTGGTTCCAGGTATCAACTGCAATTCATGTTTGGGGTTTAATTTTTCTGTTTTTGGCATGGTAATGAGATAATATGCAACCTTTTACAGCTCCCATTTTGTTTTTTATTTTATTTTATTTTTTGTGTCAGGTCTTTTTAGCAACCATGGTCCACTTTATTTTGTTAATACAAAAATGAGTTTCTCAAAGCTGGGTCTGGCCTGTCACATTGCCAAGATTCACAGTGAGGTACTTTTGGTTTGTTGAAGTGTATTTTCTTGGTCTTTGTATTCTTTACTGAAAATTAATTGATTGCTCATCAGGCATCAGTTGAGAAAAATGCTAGAGAGATAAAAGAGTACATTGAGGAAATCTACTGGGGATCCAAAAAGCGTGTTTTGCTTCTTGGACATAGCAAAGGGGGTGTGGATGCAGCTGCTGCTTTGTCATTGTATTGGCCTGACTTGAAAGATAAGGTTGCTGGGTTAGCATTAGCACAAAGTCCATATGGTGGGAGCCCCATAGCTTCGGATATTTTGCGACAAGGACAACTGGGTGATTATGTTAATTTGCGGAAACTTATGGAGATTCTGATTTGCAAAGTGATAAAGGTACCTAAGCTGTTCTCTTTGTTCTTTTCTGATTGATTTTTTCTGGTTGTGGTTGTAATTGAATGTTATGCTTTTGTTCCATGTCTTATGTTATTTCTTATATCTAATCTCTGCTGTCCTTTTTGCCGTTTGCGATGGTAATCTAGGGATTGATCACTAGCTCTTGTGTGGTTGTTTAATAGATTACTTGTAGAACTTCAACCAGTGCGGCTAAGCTTGGTTTAAGTCTCTCTTACACACACACACACACACACACATAGAGACACAAGCTGATGGTTCAAGCTGCTCATTTTTGCCAGCTCATCTTTAGGAAAATGATTGTCATTAATTATATTTATATTGACACAGAATATCTAATTTTTTTATTCATAAATATTTTCTGCTTCTTTTTTTTTCTTTTCTTTTTTTGATGGTATTAGGGGTGCACCTCAGAAATGAATCAAGTTCCCTAGCAGAATGAATTTATGTGATCATTGTTGAATGGTATCAATACAATAAGAATTGGTTTTAAATTCCTTTGGTAGTATTTTCCTTATAATCTGCTACTGTGAAGGGTGACATGCAAGCTTTAGAGGACTTGACTTACGAGAGGAGGAAGGAATTTTTGAGAAAACACCAACTGCCCAGGGAACTTCCTGTTGTCTCATTACACACAGAGGCCGGCATTACTCCTGCAGTTCTTGCCTCATTATCTCATGTTGCTCATGCAGAGCTACCTTCCCTATCTGCAGATCAACCTGCAAAACTCCCAGTGGTGATGCCCCTTGGTGCTGTGATGGCAGCATGTGCCCAGCTGCTGCAGATCAGGTATGGTGAGAAGAGTGATGGGCTTGTTACCTGTCGTGATGCTGAAGCACCTGGATCCATTGTAGTGCGGCCAAAACGTACGTTAGACCATGCTTGGATGGTTTATTCTCCATTGAATGATGATCCCTCCGAACCAAATGCTTCACAAGTTTGTGAGGCGCTTTTGTCTTTGCTAGTAGAAGTTGGGCAGAAGAAGAGGCATGAACTTGCAATGAAAGATGAATGACATACATATTACCACAAGCTCATCTCATGTTATCATGCTGTTGATATAAATTTTACTCCCTCCCTCCCTCTTTAGGATTATTCAATTTGTTCTTTCAATGCCAATGTAGCTTCATTTTAATTGAAGCCCGGCTATTGATTCTGTATAGATGGTTCCTTTTTTTTTTGCTTGTTTTCTGAATTGCAGAAAACTGAAACTCAGTTTGTAAAGGCTATACTCCATAGAGAAAATCTACTTGAAACTGACGTACTGAAGTGGATGGAACACTTACTATTTTGTAACCCTTTCTTATTTTTTATTTTTTATAAGCTTTGTTGTTTGGGTGTAGAAGAAGTGTGCTCTCAACAAATAAAATCATCACTGCCGCAGCAGCAGCAGAATTGTGCAAAACATGGTTGTTCATATAATTTCCTTCAATTTATAGTTCTCCAATGACAAAACGTTCTTCATTTTTTAAAGTTTTGTCAAAATATACCATATACATATCAAGTAATTAATAAAATAAATAGGATGCAATGCGTCAATTTTTTTTTTGTTTTTGTAATTTAAGATTTTATAAATTTTTTATTTTCACATTTTATTATTATGAAACTGGTAGTAAACGAAGTATTTTTATTTTGAAAAATCAATAAACGCATCCACTTATTTGGACTTTTGGCTAAATCCTAAAATTTACTGTAATTTTGGAGCTAGAAAAGAAAAAAAAAAAAAGGAAAGTTACTGTGAATTTCATGTGAAATCTCTGAAGTCATGTCATGCATGTGGCTTTGCCCAAACCGACTACCCGTTCTGCCGGTTTGCGCCAAAAATGAAAAAACTACCTGTTCGAGTGGGACGGAACATTATACTAGCCGAATCACCAATTTAACAATACAACAGCCAATGCCATCTCAAATCTTCCGATAAAGGCAAGTCAAACTTAGACCTCGATAGTCTTTTCAGGATTCCCACCAATGATATTCCGCCATGTGACGACTCTCACTACACTCTCCATGACGCAATCACCAGCTCAGATTCGTCGAACAAGTGTATTGTTTACAAAGTGCCGAAAATACCCTTCTAACATTCACAAAATCCCACGCTGTCCGTCTCATTGCAATTTTACATTAACGAAGTCCGCTTCATTTTCTCTTTCTTCGAGTTCTACAGAGACACGGAAAGAGAGAGATCAGATTGGTATTAGCGTTTGTCTTTTGAGTAAGTAAAGATTGTACAGAGAGATGCTGACGAAATTGAATTTAGATTAGTGTTTTGGAGTCCAAAAGAAACTTTCTTGCTGGACTTTGAATTAGAATTAGGGTTTCGGTAAATTGATTTATCAAGCTTTTATGATATAATGGTTAGGGTTTTTTTGGTTTAGTAGTTTTTGATTATAAATAATTTCACTTGCCTTTCTTTTGGGGCGGGGTTCTTGGTACGGAATTTTAGGGGGTCCTAATGAAAGTGAAGCTGTCATAGAGGGTGGTTCTAGGGTTTGGTTTTTGAGTGGTATTTTAATGGGGAGCACTGGTGAGCCTGACCGAAAACGGCGTCACTTTAGCTCCATATCACCAACGGCTGCTACTGCCAAGAAGCATCCGTTTTTTCCCTCTTCTGAGGAAAAGAAGGTATTACTATCCTACATATTTTTCCTAATATTAATCATTATTTTGTGTTCTTTGCTTTTAATCTTAATAACTTTGTTGTTTCTTTTTCAAATTTCAGATTTTTAGCGTTCGTTATTGATACAATTGAAGTTAAAATATTTATTTGTTATTTTTCCATCGTTGGTTTGTTACTTTGGCTGCATTTGAATTTTTTACTTCAATGAATGTAATTGAGTAGAAATTCTATGTTGGAAGATGTAACTTTGCGCTTGTAGAATAGTCCTTTTATGAGAAATTATTACTTGCATTAGTAAAAATGAAAAAAGTTTTTTCAACAATATGGAAGTGACGTGTGAACATTGCAGATCCTTGAGTTGTGTGTGTTTGGATAGGTTTGTGCTCATGTTCTGGCTTTATGTAATCTCATATTTGCATGGTTAGGCAGCCTTTTTGTTTGACTAGCACTAAATTCCTCTATCAAAATGATCTGAAAGTTGTGCTTTTAGTCTAGTTTTTATGTGTATGTGCTTGTTTCTGAACCTTTTGTTCTGTTTGACTGCTATACTGTAGTTTGACATGGTTGAATCTCCTAATTTTTGGTTTCTAGTTTCAGTCTTTGGAAGAGGAGCCGCCCTTTGAAAAAATTGCTTCTCACTTGGCTTGTTAGAACAGTTGATTTAGTGACAATAATTGATTTAGTGACAATAATTGATTTAGCGACAATATTAGAGGAAGCATATATTTTTTGAGTACTTCATGATTAGGATGGTCCTGATTGCTTGTCTTAATTCCATGTGTTCTTTGCCCAACTTGTTTGTTTGAACTTTTTTCTGCTTTAATAATGCAGATTGATACAGCTGTTCTTCAATTTCAAAATCAAAAGCTTGTACAGAAATTAGAGACTCAGAAGGTTGAGTATTCTGCCCTTGAGAATAAGTTCACTCAACTGAAGGAGAGACAACAGCCATATGATTTCACATTAAAAGTGGTGAATAATTCTTGGGACGAGGTAATACCTTTTATTGTCATTTACTCTCTTTTATACTTTGGTAATATTATGCTATTTATATTTGTAAGGTAAACAACATTAAAACAAATGAAAATGAGATTATATGCTATATCACCTGGTTTTATGCATAAAGTAAATTCTATTGCTCACTGGAAAATAAATTTATGCTTTTAGCTGATCACTGATTTGGAATCATGTTCCTCGTGGGCAAGAGAGTCAAGCGGTGGACAAGATTCTAGACATATATCAATTGGAGAGGGTAAGGATTATCTACTATGCAAAACAGCATTTTTCTTTTCTCTCTCTCTCTCTCTGTGTTTATTATTTCCTGATGAACTGATTAATTAATGTACTTTGTATTTTCTGTCAGATGGGAGTTCTTATGATTCCCGTGATGCTTTCCTTAGTCGGCTCATGGAAACAGGAGCTACTGAAAGTTCTTCCACTGATAACTGCCCTAATCAGATGGAAGAAGATAGAGAAACTGCCACAGAAAAAACTAAGAGCATCTTACATAATATAGTAGCTGCAGTTGACAATCTGTGGCATCTGAAGGATGGAATGTATGCTGCAGTTTTGAAAGAACTTCCGGATGATGGTAAGTGTCGTGTTGGAAAATGTATATTGTAGTGACTTAAGAGTCCTAATCATTCCTGTTATTAATTCTCACCCTTTCCTCGTAAGATCTATTCCTCAGTTCCTATTTTATATACTCCTTTTTCATAGGCTTGTGCAGGCAAAAGGCATCTATTGACTTAAAGTCAGAAGTTAAAAATTTGAGATTAGCAGTAGGTGATCTTCATTTGAAGCACAAATCATTAGTAAGGGAATTGCAGAGCCGTCAAGATATTGATGCAAAAAATAAAGCTGAGCTTAAATGTTTAAAAGGTAACCATCTATGTGGGTTTATTTTTAGTTGATTTTTACACTTGTGCCTAGAGCAGACGCCAAAATGTGACATGTTTAGACATCTAATCTATGAAATATTTCCATAGTTATTTTCTGCTTATATGGTAGCACTCTTGTTTATTTGTTTATACACTATGTTTGGCTACTCTTGAATGCTCGGTTTTAAATTTGACCTTTTAATGACTTTGCAAGTTTGGTTGTTGTATGAAAATTATGAGCCTTCAAGATATTGCCTAATCATGTGCTCTCTGTGTTTGTACTATCTGTTTTTAGTTATTAAATCTGAATTTTTCCTCCTTTATATTCTCCGATAAATGATGTGTTCGATATATTGGAAGAGTAAATCTGAATCTACCTACAGGTGAAAGAAAAAGGTGCATACCTTTCATCCTGTTTTAAAATTGTTATATGGAATCCTTAACTGCTGCATTGTCTGAAGCTTACTATATTTTTTCTTAGTAAAAAAGGATGATATGCTATGGAAATGCATATTGGACTTGGCAAGTTCCGGCTATTTTATGTTTCTTTTTGTTCATTTCCTTCTGAGCTGACTAAATTGTGTTCTGAATCTCTATGGATTTTCATGACATGAAAGGTTGGTGAATGATCTTTCATTGGTTTTTTCTAAAGGGGAGTTGGAGAGTGCAGTTACAGAATTAGAGGACAGTAATCATAAGTTGGAAACTCTTAAAGCTGAAAGAGATGCGACAAAAGGGGCATTTTTCCCAGTTTTAAACCTAGGGAGTAAGCATTTTACTGGTGAAAGGGTTAGAGATGAACAAAGAGATCTGCGAGATATGGAGTCTCTTCACAAAGAACTAATGGTAATTCATGACTTTTTTTTTCTCTGTAATTTGTGCTTGAGAAAATCACTTAACTTGATAAGCTAAGCATACTAATCAACTTAAGCTCCACAGGACCAAGCTTCGCATCGACTGTTGCAACTAAAAGGTCTTCATGATGAGAGAATAAAAATTCTTCAGAAGTTATTTAATTTGCAGGTTAGCTTTTAAGATTAACAGTGTCTTTATTCATGTGATTGTAACTCGTTGGTCCCTCTGTAAATTGCTCGCACATCTACTTCATCTATAATATAGATTGAATGGGACTATATGATTGACAGAACACATTGAAGAGTGTGAGGTGTCTTTCCTCTTCCCAAGCCTTTAACTTGGTGAAAGATCAACTAGAAAGATCAAAATCAGAAGTTTTGAAGTACCAGGCACAATTTGAGAAACTACAGGTTGTAACTGGTCGGTAGTTTCATGTATATGCCTTTTGTCAGTCCTTTTCTGCAAGGATCTGGTTCTGATACTGACTGCATCTTTCCATGGAAATTGTAGGTTGAAAAGGATACCCTTTCTTGGAGGGAAATGGAATTGAATATGAAAATAGATTTGGTTGATGTTTTTAGAAGATCTTCAGCAGTTGCAGATTCTAAAGTTGCCGATTTGGGGATAGAAATACAAAAACAAATTGATGAAAAAAAAAGGGTTCAAAAGAAGCTGGAAGAGGCATCAAAAGAACCAGGTAGGGGAACATGTGGCGCTTTCCTTTGATCCTACTATCTGCCGTGCAATCTTTATTCTAATGCTTAAATCCTGATTGAAATACTCTCATTTTAGGAAGGAAAGAAATCATTGCAGAATTTAAAGCGTTGCTTTCATCATTTCCTGAGGACATGAGCACCATGCAAAGTCAATTAAGCAAGTACAAAGAGGCTGCTCAGGATATTCATTCATTACGAGCTGATGTGCAGTCTCTTAATGATGTTCTTGATCAAAAGGTGGGTATGTTTGTGCAAATTTTTATTCTTGGATTTGGTTGGGTGGCTTGAAGTATTATGTATTTTACTCTTTGGAACAGGTAAAAGAATGTGAAACTTTATCTGCGAGAGCAGCTGATCAAGTTGCTGAGATACACAAGTTGCAATCTATGGTATAATATATTTCTGTTACTTTTAGTTTATTAGATCAATTATATTATAAGAGATAAAAACTGTAAAATACATTGTTAAGAATTTTATACATTGTTAAGAATTTTATATAACAGAAAATTCTAAAGGACTTCAACAGTCTTGAGAGTTAACGTGTTTTCAGATGCGTATGGTATTTAACTCTGTTTAGCTTTTCTAATCATGCAATTTCAATGTTTATGAACTTCTTGAAACATGCATCTTTAGCATATATGAATTACCTTCATGGTTGCACAACTGTTATTACTGATCTACTCATGAAAGGCAAAGCATAAATCGGTGATATCCTAGTGCATTGTGCATGTGTGATGTGTTGAATGAAACTGTCTAACTTTATGTAAGCAAAGGAAAAGTATTGACATGCTTGAAGAGAGAGTGTCTGTGTTCTTATAATTAAGAGAGAGGTGGATATTAATAGGTGGAATCTGAATTGGCATTGCTGTTAACTGTTATGATTAGCCAAGTGTAAAGAGGTGGATCTTCTCACTCATTGACCACTTTGGCCTCACATTCAGGCTATCCTTTGTGCTTGATAGGGAAAGATGTGTTTTGTTTTATTTTTTCAAATGAACACCCACATTTGCCATTGTAACCTATGGAAGATCTATCTTATACTCCATCCTTCTTGTATTGTTTGTTTTCTTTGGAAAAACAGGTAAACAATTATGGGAAACATGCAAATAATGCATTATTCAATAATAGCAACCTTCCATTGTCTAATATTAGTTTGAAAAGAAATGATTTTAATTGTATGGCTAGGTTTAATGTGGTTAAATGTGATAATTACAGCCTTTGAATATTAAAGTGGAATGGAATTATGTTTTCAACAAAAGAAGTTAGGAGATCATACATTATTGGACGAAGAATTAGCTTTTAAGTTCCTAGCTGGCCTGCTAGTTTTACAGTATGTGCATTTCTCCTTTATTCTATACCTTATTAAAAAAAATACAATAAAAAGAAAAAGAGAGATCCATCTTTTCTATCTCCATATTTCATCTATGGAAGCCTAGCAGGGATTTTCTTAATGTCTATGGTGGAGTTATTTCCTGTTCAATGAGTTATCCTTCCCCTGTTTTGGACATTATATGTGAGACAGCTGTACCTTTTATATGAAACCAAAGGATGGTTACATGCATACTAAAATGAAAGTAGAATTTAGCGAGTGTCGGTGAAATTTATGGAGGTTATGATATGTCAAGGCTAGAGGAAGTGATCCTTAAGAAATGTGGTGCATAAGATATCTTTGATTGTCTGTATCTGCTTTATGCATTCTTTTAAGCATAATTATTATTCTCTAGTAGAAAGAATATTGCAATTGGTAATGTCGCTCTAATTGTTGTACCAAAAGATATTTTTGCTCTCTTTTTTTGTAAATGTTTCTTCAGTCATGGTTTTTGTTTCAATAGTATTAACTAATGTTTCATTCACAGGCTCAAACATTAAAGTGGAGGATTTCTATCTTTCTACTAGTGATTTTATCTACAATCACCTATTCAAAACATGGAATTTGTTCCTCATACTAATTTTACGGGTCCTGAAAGTTTGATCCCTTTCATTTTTGCAATTTTCAAGACACAATCTGAATGTCAAATTCTTTTACAGATTGCAGTCTCTGGGCTAAAATGATGTATAATTGCAAATTTTAACTTAAAGCTCCTTTGTGATGTTCTTAACATCTTTGACAATGTTTATCTTTTGAGGCAAGTGACACATTTCCTTCATGATTATGCATGCCACAGCATTGACATTTATAATAACTTTGTTGGAAGTAATTCTGCTTTAGCACCTGCCTTTTTATTTATTTACTTATATTAATTCTTTGGTGCAGGTTCAAGATTTGATGGATGGTAATTTGGAGTTGAAGTTGATTTTGGATATGTATAGACGTGAATCCACTGATTCGAGGTTAATGGAACTGCATGAATATTACTTTAGAACTTCTACTTTTTTTTTTTTCTTCTCTGTTGCGCCAGCTATGTGTTTCTGGCTTGGGATTTATTTTTATTATGGGATAGAAAATGATCCTGCATTGGTTAAAGGGTTTTTTTCCAGTTCATCTCACTATCTTGTCATGGGTGTCAGATGATGTGAGATTCTGGTGGTTGATGTCTGGTTTCCAATAATATTGTTGTCTTTGTGACTTTTAATTTGCAACTGCAGGGATGTCTTGGAAGCCAAGGATTTGGAATACAATGCATGGGCTCGCGTTCAAAGTTTGAAATCTTCTCTTGATGAGCAAAGCTTGGAATTACGAGTAAAGACGGCCAATGAGGCTGAGGCCATATCCCAGCAAAGGCTAGCTGCTGCAGAAGCTGAGATTGCTGACATGAGACAAAAGTTGGAAGCTTTTAAAAGGTTAAACTTCACTTTGATATTGTGTATGGGGATGTCGTAAATCTGTTGGCGCGTCGATTTAACTTCAGATGTTAATATTTCCTTTCTTGATGTTTCAGGGACATGGTTTGCGTTTCCGATGGCTTGAAATCCAAAATTGAAGAAATTGAAGCCTACTTATCAGAGATAATGGTAGGACTTTTGTTATCTGTTGCAGCTTTGTTCTCTTGTTCTACCAGAGTTGGATTAAGTAAGTTGGTTTAGTATTCCTACAGACAATTGGACAGTCATATGATAGCATGCAAACACAAAACCAACAACTGTTGCAGCAAATTACTGAGAGAGATGACTATAACATTAAGGTAATTACTCTGACCAACTGCTTTTTTTTTGGTCCAGAAGTTCATGAATTCATTCTCATGAATTCACTGTTCCCTTCAGCTTGTTTTAGAGGGTGTGAGGGCAAGACAGCTGCAGGATGCTCTACTCATGGATAAGCATACAATGGAAAGGGAGATTCAGCGAGCAAATGCATCTCTTAATTTCTATGACATGAAAGCAGCAAGAATTGAAGACCAGGTATGTCTGTGTTGTTGTGAAATATAATCTAGTCTCTTGGAAAAATTAAAAGTTAAGCTGTTTCTCCTTCCTCTGCAGTTGAAGTTTTGCTTAGACCAGGTTCAGAAACTTGCAGAAGATAGATCTCAAAATTCCGTTACTTTGGAGAATACACAAAAGAGATTGCTAGATGTGAGAAGATCATCTTTTCACGTTAGGGAGTCACTGGAAGAATCACAATCTAAGGTGGATAAAAGTCGACTGGCTCTTATGGAGCTGCATATAGAAATAGACAAAGAGAGGTAAATGGTATATACTGTGTTATGTCCCTCCATTTTATGCAAAGTGGCGCTAACAGATTCACCCTCGTTTAATTTATTAGATTTGAGAAGAAAAGAATAGAGGAGGAGTTAGAAGCTGCAAGGAGAAAGGTTTCACGTCTTCAAGCCCAGACAGAGGGGTCATCAATTTTAGATGAACTCCAACAGGAACTCCGAGAGTACAGGGAAATACTCAAGTGCAGCATCTGCCATGAAAGGCCAAAAGAGGTAAAATTCCCAATCCAATTATTGTATGTTGTGGGCTTTAGCTTGTAGAATTGAAGTATAGCTACACTTTGATGTGTGAATCCATAAATTTGGGAAAATTAAATTTATAATGGGAAAAATTACATGGGAGGAACAACATGAATTTTTCTAGTTATATGAATGATATTTGCTTAGGATTGTCATATGCTTCATCTTCCTTCTGCACTTGTTTGAACTTAAATGTTATTGTTGGGCCCTTGAGCACGTATGAATGAAATTTATAATGGGAAAAACTACATGGGGCAACATGAATTTTTCTCGTTATATGAATGATATTTACATAGGATTGTCATTTGCTTCATCTTCCTTCTATACTTGTTTGAGCTTCAATGTTATTGCTGGGCCCTTGAGCACAGACATAAGAGCCTAACAATTATACTTGAGCTTTAACACGGCCCTTTATGTGCAAAGCATGTAGATTAAATAAACTAGCAACCACAAACATGGTGACAAATACATATGCCACTGATAATTAATTAATAAATGCCAGATCACTTGGACAAACTAGTTTGATCTCATGTTAATTAGTGCTAAACCCAAATGTTGAAATTTATAGGCAAGTTTTCAACATTTTTAGTATGCTCTTAACAGACTAACTTAGAAACCATAGTTGTATATACAGTACTGATGTGGTGGCTTCCTTTGTGGTTGTCCATGCACAATATGCCTTATAGGCATCAGTACTTCCAGTACCGAGTCTCTTATAATATCATGTGAGCTACTGTGTTCAACTGGTGGCATGTCATCTACGTGGTGATTGTGACAATCAGTTGACCAATAATTAGTTGTATCCTGATAGTCATCCTGATAACTCAAAAAAAACTAATTTTATAGTTTTACTATCAGTTGACAACATAAAGTACAGGAGTTTGTAACAGTTAGCTCAGGTGATTGGCGGTGGACTAGGGCTTGGTTGGATCACAATTTTGAAATTTATCCATTAGATTAAAAATATTATTTACCTTTGACCTGTTGTCTTCTATACTCTGTTATATTACTCAGATATTTTCTATCCCTTCAGGTTGTCATTACAAAATGCTACCACTTGTTTTGCAACCCTTGTGTACAAAAAGTTACTGAAAGTCGTCATCGCAAGTGTCCAGTGTGCGCTGCAAGTTTTGGCCCTAATGACGTCAAACCTGTTTACATCTGACTTAAAAGCTGGGAACCTCTCTCGTGCTGTTCAACAAGAACACAGTCAATTTTCGGGCGAGTGTCCTGCCACCTATGACTCAAGGTTTGACATATGGATGCCCACAGGTCACATGCATTATTAAATTTGAGATTGTGAAGGGGGAAGTTATCAACAGGAAACAATAGCTTTTCCTGTCCACTTACCAACTGGTGCAAATTATCTTTTGATTTGTTGGTCCTAGGTTGTTAATGTGACTTTGATCATTTGAGTTTACTGTATTTATGATGTTCTCACCTCCTGCCTCCCTTAATTTAACTGTCTGGACACTGGAATCCTTCAAATTATTATTTGCAGATGTCAGAATTGATCGAATGCTATTTTCAAAGGCCATGGAGGTTGCTAGACCATGTAATGAATAAAATTTATGTTGCTAAGCTTCAAAGAAAAAACGGAAAGAAAAAGCATCCTGGCATGGGGGGATGGAAAATTCTCTGATACTTTATTAACAAGTACCCTTTGAGTGATAACATCTGGAGCATTAACAGTATTTTTGGCTGCTAGGTTTTTAGCAAATATCTTTAGATGTTCAGGTAAGTTCAATATTAGTTTGTTGTTTGGTAGGGCAGTGATGTATATAGTAACTGTTCGTGTCCAGATGTACTCTGAATTGGTTGGTAGATGTAAAAGTTATAGAAAACAAATGATACTGATATATATATTGTTTGGAACTTGTTTTTTTCTTTAAAGATTTTGGCAACGATTTTTTTTGTTGATATTTTGGCTATTCTAATTGTCTAGAAATGAACTGTAGAATTGATGCAGATTTGATAAGGTGTTTAAATTTGTTAACATTTCCTTGAAGGCCAACCCTTCGGCAAACCCAGCTGGGACAGAAGGGGCATCTATCTACCTCGTAAAAGTTAAAATATCAGAACTAACAAGAAAAAACGGGTTCTTGGATTTGGGGTGAACTCTATTTTGGCAATTTACCATAGCATGAAGGGCAATGCCAAATGCCATTGTATCAGAACTAACATCAATTGATATGTTCATTGTGTTACGTGGGTACAGACAGCTCACTAATTGGCATCCTGATTGTGATTGATAACAAGCAAGAAATTGTCGAGTTTGAGATGGAGAAAATATATTTATATATTGGACTTTTTTTTTTTTTGGTCTGCTTGTTTGTGGTGATCACAAGTGTCTTTGAGATGGAGAGAATATATATTGGACTTCTTCGCTGTGCTTATCAGAGATAGGGAAATTTTCCAAAAGTTGTTAAAAAAAAGTAGCTATCTACCAAAATTTTCCAAACTGGATTTTCAGTTAAAAAAAGCCTCACCAGATTGGCGACATTCCTGACCCAAGGCAACGATGAATGGTGATTTGATCGAGAGGGCAAAGTCTCTCTCTTTGAAATTGGAAAGTCGACGAGTTAGAGCCCCCGTGGTTTTGAATTGGGTTTTGCTTTACGTCTCCTTTCTTTTCTCCCATCAAATTGTTGTGTTTGTGCACACCAAAGTCAAACCCCCTTAGCTAATTGTATGAAAATTTTAGCACAATGAAAAATTAGGATACAAATATAATACGTAATTGTCCTTCAAATAGAAACTTCCTCGAGTCTGTCCCGATACAATTAACGATTTTTTTGCTTAAAAAAAAAATGTGCATAACGTGCATTGTACAAACGTCGATGGAGCTACGAGGAGTAGCTTTTCATTCATTCACAGTTCACATCACCGGCCTACAAAATGTGCAAGTACAGTAGTAGTTCAAGACTTTAAGATGATGCCCATCACATATGATTAATCGCTTGAAATTTTTACATAAGAACAAGAATAGGGTTGTTTGTTTGTTTCTTATGTCTCGTTCTCTGTATATGATCACTGTTTGTATTTTCATTTACATTACATAGACCAGAAATTAAATTTGAAGTTTATATATTTGCATGAATTTTCTTCTTTTTTTTTCTTTTTTATTAACCTCTAAATTTATTTATCCCAGTAAAGTAAAGTTAGTGAGCATGGTTATCCACTAATATTGTAATAGTTGCGTCCTTATCATTTTTGTTATCGCGGTCGTAATATAATAATCACAATGAAGAAAGAATTTAAATAATATTATGCTTCTTAAATAATATTTTAATTTTTTTTATTATTTTAAATGATGTACTAAATAATTATTAGATGTTAAAATTGTCAAATTGTGTGAGGCTCACCAACTTTTTGGTTTATCGGTTGGATGACACTTCAGAGTTATTGGCGTACCCACACAACCAGCTCAAGTTACCTGCACCCCCAAGAAATCAAATCCCTGCCTCCATCTCCATAGAGACCTTATAGGCCTTTAGAGGTTCGTCCTTATACCCATCAAGCTAGTCATCCCAATAGGTACAAGGACGAACCTCTAAAAGCCTATAAGACATTTATGAAGATGGGGGTGGAGGTTCGATTCCTTGGGGGCGTAGGTAACCTAAGCTAGTTGTGTGGGTGGATCGGTGGCTCTAAGGTGTCATCTAACCGATGGACCAAGGAGTTGGTGAGCCCCACACAACCTGATAAATTTATTGTGTTTATTGTAATTTTTGCGCTTTTGTCGCATTTAATATGTATTTTAGGTAATAGACACAATTGCACATGTATACACCCATATATATTAGATTTTCGACAATAGTGGTGGGTACAAGGATGAGTCGCTAAGGCAATATAAAGGGAAGGTCTCGGGCTCGATTCCTTGGGGGTTTGCACATGAGTTGGGTGTGTTGGGGCGCTTGCTACTAGGAAGGTCCCGGGCTCGATTCCTTGGGGATTCGCACATGAGTTGGATGTGTTGAAGCGTTAGTACGAGGATCTACTGGTGGACCCCCAAAGTTGGGTAGGCCCTACACACTCTGACAAAAAGGTCGGCCTTTTTGTAAGACTTATGTGGAGCTTATTAACTTTTTGATCCATCGGCTGAATGACACTTCAGAGCCAGCGGCGCACCCATATAATTGCCTCAAGTTACCTGCACCCCTAAGGATTCAAACTTGGGATCTCAACCCCTTTTCAAAGTCACTGGTCTTTTTATAAGACTTATGTGGAGCCCACCAACTCTTTAATCTACTGACTAAATGACACTTCAGAGCTACCGACGCACTCACATAATCCCCTCAAGCTAACCTGATGGGTACAAGGATGAGTTGTTAAAGTGTGAAAAATAGATGAGATCTCAAACTCGAATCCTTAAGAATGCAAGTAACCTGAAAAAATTATGTGAGTGCGTTAATAGCTCTAAGGTGTCATTCAATTAATGGACTAAGAAGTTGATGAACCCCAAATAAATCTTACATAAATAATATAATAAATTATTTTAAAATTTAAAATATTTAATTACCCAATAATTAATTTGAACTGCCAAATCATTTATGCTTAGGTGGTTTTATCTTCTGAACAGTTGGATATTAAAATCCTGAGAAATTAATTTATAATGAGATTTGCTATCAACATCAGAGGCCAAACGAAAGTAATTAATGTCTATTATTGTACTTAAATCAATCATTAAAATTGACCAATTCCAGCGGCTGCCGTGCTGAGATCTTCAAAGATCAGTGGATCCGCGTAGATTTGCTAGCTGTATCGATAATCAAGTGATCTATTTATATTTATATATATATATATATATAAATTAGCAGTTTAGTTTATATATTAGTGTTAAATTCTTTTTTTTTTTTCATATATTACAAACTAACGGGGGAATTTTTTTTTTGTTGCTCCCTTTGGTGGCCAGCCAAGGCATTACTGGTTAAATTTTTAATATTTTAAAAATTATTAATCATGTCTTTTAAAATTTTAACTATTTTTTAATATTATTATTTATTTTTTATTTGAAACGTGATTATTTTAGTTTTTAAAGTACATTATTGATTAATTTTAAAATATTAAAATTTGATTGAATAATTTAACCAAACAAAAACAAAAACTAAAGTCGTAATTTTTCATATATATATAATATATAAGGCAGAATTTTTTAATTTAAAATTTTGACTTAAATAGTAATTTAAATTTCTGTTAATTGATCTCATATAATTTGATGATTTAGCGTTGATAACGTTATTTTTAACTTAAAATTTCTGACTTAAAACGGTGATATAAAATTTTGCTTATTTATTGAATTAAATTTAATGATGGAGAGGGTGGGCAAAATTAAATGCAATCTACTAATGAATTTAAGTTAAAAGAAAAGAGTTAAAAGATCACACCTTCTTTTTTATATATATATATATATATAATTCTATGACACACTCATTCAAATATATATAATAATAATAAAAAAAGGAAAACCATCACTATCGTTCTTGTTTTTATTTTAATTTACTTATAGGTCCTAGATTGTTTTAATAATATCTAATTACGTCTTTTTAAATTGTAAATAGTTATTTAAAAAAAATGAAAACAAAAAAATACATAATTGAATATTTTGAAAACAATCAAAGACCTAATAAATAACTTTAAACAAATTGAGGATGAAACTGATAATTATGCTAATAAAAATGTAAATTTTTTTATTATATAAAAGTTGAGATAGTTTTAAATTGCGTTTAACTGTTCAACAATTTATAGTTATAAAAAATAATGATTTTTCTCAAACGGAAAGAGGATACTCCCCTTGATAGAAAGAAATAACTAAGCAATTTCAATTCTGAAGTAAAAGAAATTATTTTATTTATTAACAGTAAATAAATTGACATATTACCGAATTAGGCACCTATTGTTTAGAATGATTAAAAACATAAAAACAAGAGTAAATATAATTTGCTGGTTACGAATAAATTCAAAATCGTTGTATACATAACTAGTCATGAGTTATCAGTCCATTTTTTCTTTGAATCAAAAGTAATTTAAGTAGAATTCTTAAGTTAATATATATTATGACTATGAGCATCAGATTTGGCTGGCTCAATCAACATAAAAGTGGTTGCTTGCTTGAAAAGAAGTGCGTTTGTTTTGGATATAAAATATTACGAAGTCTATTTAGAGAGGAAATGATTTTCTTCCTTAACCTTGATCCTTAATATTTTTATATATATATATAGTAGAATAATTTATATATTAAGTAAAATATTAAAAATTTAAAATAAAAAATAAAGATTACAATACAATCATTTGTATAATTTAGTTAATTATTTATATTTACGGTGGATTCAAAGATTCTATGCTCTCTTATTAACTCTTTAAAGATTTTATAAAGAAAACTCAATAAAAAACTCTCAAAAGAAACTAATGTTTAGTATACTCTTACTCTACCATAAATAATGAATACTCAAACGACAGTTCTATTTTAACGCATACTCAGTTTTTCCCTTTCCATAGAGTCTCTATTATTACTTAATCTCAACTAAAAGGTTTACAAGTGTTTATATATGAATTATTTCGTACATATTAACCCTATTCCTTATTGGAGTAAGAGTTCACTTATTTTAGAAGTTCTAAACTTCACAAAACTTGAAATTTAGATTAAAAACAGACTTTTTTTCCGCTCTGGCACCGCGGCGCTAAGGTCCTAACGTCGCGGCGTTGAGCCTTGACGCGTCAACATTGGAGACTTGGTGCCGCAGTGTTGGGCATGCCACGTCTAGCACTGAGAACCTGGCACCGCAGCGCTGGAGTTCTATTATGGGCGCTTCCAACTCCGCGCTTTTTTTTACTTCCTTCGCGTCTTCGAGTCATATTTTACTTCCATCTTCATGTCCCACACGTTATATAAACTTCTCCATACGTATCTTACACGTTCTAGATACCATGTTTACTATAACAAATACCGTTAATTATAGTGGTATTGTTAGAATAATGAAATAATTTTTTCTTTTTAAAATTATTTAGTCATAAAAAAAAGAAATTTTAATTGCTTCCTTTGGTCGAGCGCTGGGGACTTGGCATTGCAGTGCGGGGCATGTCGCATCCAGCACTGCAGCGCCCACAGCGCTGGCCCTTGTTTTAGTTCCATACTTTTTTTGCTTCATTCGCGTTTTTGAGTCTCATTCCGCTTCTCTTTTCGTATCTCACACTTCTTAAACTTCTTCATACGTATCTCACACGTTTAAAATTTATTATGACTATCTTCTTCGATATTCATCTCAATTTTTAACCAAATAAATTTATTAAATTACCAAATCTCCAACAAAATCAAATTCCTGTCATCCTTACCCATTACTTCTTCACTTTAATTACACGAAAGTTTCGTGGACAAAAATCCCATCAAATGTATGTATAGATATAAAGCCAAGTTCTACTCTAATTTGGGAGTTGCTAAGCAAAAAACTTGTTCGCCGTTGGTATTACAAAAGTGAGAATTAAAAAGCATATATACTCAAAGAGCTTCGTATCACTTTGGTTTGCATGTGAGGACGTATGATGATTTCTATTTATACGTGTTTATAGTAATCGACCCACATGTTAATAATAATACAAATCCCTTCTCTTTTCATTCTATAGTATACAAGAAAGGAAACATATGCATCAAAAGCATACAAATATCTCATGATTTTGGCCCAAAAAAAGCATTTGATGCAGCTGCTCTCTCCCTCTTTCCAACTTAAAAGAAAAACAAAGTTTGGATTCTTTGCTCTTCACCCACTTGTAACCCATTGTTGGTTTCGTACACAAAGCTAATTAGAACCACATATATATATATATATATATATATTCATTATAATGAAATATTTAATTAAATAATTAGCTAAATCTTAATTAGCATCTTAAACACAATTCAAATAAATTAAGCATTGATTAATTTATTAGTCTATCAATTGGGATCCCATCATTAGATTCTTCATGTCTAGCGCCAGTCATTGTCCCCTCATGTTTGCATGTTTCATTTTTGGCCATGCCTCAGTACAAGAAAATACGTAGAGGCCGAGTTGTCAAGTAAAGCAAATCACAGAGATTTTCTTGTTAAAATTTAATTTTGATGTTCCTAGAAAATTAAAAAAAAAAAAAGAGATTCGTAATCATTAATGAGTATGTATATCGTCAAAGATCATGAACCAATCACTCAGAATTAAAATCAAATTAACCCAATGATCCAATTATATATTATCACATGCATTAATATTAATGTTATTAATGTAATCATTGAAGGACAGTGATTATTTATTACTTGTAAGCCGCGATCGTACTCAAACAAGTTGCTGGGGACATAATCTTATTTTTCAATTACTTAGGCATCAAGAATATTTCTTTGGTTGATCCAGCCAGATATTGGTGGCATTCAGGCTTCAGCTTCATAAGAATCTTGATCAACTCAGTCTGTGAATTTCGCTATGTTAATGTTAATGTATTAAAAAAAGATTTAAATGAACTTTACTTAATTATCAGTATCTAATTATGCTCTTCATTTTCTTTATTAATTATCTTTTTTAATGAAATATAGTTTCTTTTTGTTTTTTTTGGTTCTAGCTCTTAGAAAAGCACATCATAAAACCCATAGTCTAAATATACTATATACTAATTCTAATATGACTAATATGTTTACAGATTAAAGATTATGTTTTGAGTGCCGTTTTCAAGTGAGTTTTAACTCTTCTTTTTTTAGGTTATTAAGAAAATAAAAAGAAATATAAATACAATTTGCATTCTTTACAAGCTTTCCTTGCAAGATTCCAAAATCAACTTCTCATTCTTTGTCTCTTCTTTTGTCACATCTATTCCAAGTTGCATAATTGGTGGAAACCAATTCCATTAATCAAAACACTTAACCCAAATGATTAAGTAATTGTGGGTGTCTAACTATTACTTGTTAATGTAAGAAAGATCTGTACTGGGGGCAAGAGATTATCTTTTGTCTGATTATTCTCCATTTTTTTAAGCCAAATAATAACTTAACTAATGAAGGGTGATCGAAATGATGAAGAAAAAAAATAATAAAGCAGATAATGTACTTACCATTAATGCAGAGAGAGAATAGGGCCCCTTTGCTTTGCTAGATGACATATTCAGAAAACAACACTAAATATTTTAAACGTTTGAAAATAACTTTAGTTACACAACATTGTCACCTTCTTTTGGTACCTAAATGTGTATCCACAGAGCTTGGGAATCCAAGTTAGTTTTCTTTTGCCTAATCATGGTAGAGAAAGTGATGTTGGCAAAAATATTCCACTACCATCCTTCTATGCATATATAACACACTAATTCTTTTTCTTATCATTTTGGTAGACAATAAAGTGAAAGAGCTTATTATAAAGCTATTATCACCATATGATGCGTTTCATCCTTTGTGTTTCTTCACGCCCAAAAATATATATGTGGGATGCTTTAGATTTCAGAGTCAAATCATATTAAAGATTCATCAAAATGTGGTAACTAGATTTAGCAATTAGCAAGATTGTTTAACTTTAAAGTCAAGAGCACAAACTCCATCAAATACCCTCCAAAGATTTTTTTTTCGTTGAAAAAAAAGAACTAATTTGAGCCAAAACAAGATCTAAATAACAATGATACAGGCAGAGAAAGTTTTGATTTATTTGTATTCTTCTTATAATATAATAATTAATGTTACAGTGGAGTAAAGATGAAACCCTTTGGAAACAAGACATGTTAATTACTACTGCCCCTATTTTTCAACCTCTGCAGTTTCAAACTGAAGCAACCAAGGTAGGAAGAGACCACGTGCATTTCCTTCCAAAATCCAAACTGGGTTTCTGTTCGTGTTAGAGATGCAGATACACTATTCTGATCAACTGTGAAAAAATGATGGTAAAAAAAATATTATGAATCAAATTTTTTACTGGTACTCCCACAAGAATGGCTCCTCAATCTTGAATCCAATATCGGCTGCACACAACTGCCATGATGATAAGTAATTGCAAAACCCATCACTTCGATCGGAGCCATTGATGAAGAGGTCAGGCAGGTCAAACAAAGCGTCATCATCATCAACAACAGAGGGAGAACTTGTCAATTCTTGTATGTTGTTATCTGAGGATAAATTGTTTGACAAACAGGAAACAGAAGGAAGCTCGGCTTGGCTTGGTTCTGCTTCAGCTTCAACTTTAATTTGACTAGACGGGCTTGTCTCTTGAAATGTAGCGACTGCCGCCTTGGCAGCGGCTGCTTGGATGTCCTTGGGGGACTTGCTGACCGGACGGGGAAGTTCATGGGCATGTTCAGGGAAATTGAGGTAAGCCGAGCGGCCTTTGATGGCTAGAGCGGCTACATCATGGGCCCGAGCCGCCATTTCAGCATTAGGGTAAGTTCCAAGCCATATTCTTGATTTCTTTCTGGGTTCACGGATTTCGGATACCCATTTGCCCCAACTACGCATACGTACTCCTCTATACGTCGGGTGCTTCCCATTCTCATCATTTCTCTTACCCTTTTTCTTAGCTTCATTAATGTTGCTTTCGTCATATTCTGCTTTTCTCGACCCTTTTTGAGCTATACCACTTGTTTTTTTTGTGTTCTGATCAGAACCTGAGTAGGAGTTTGTGGAAGACCAAGAGGTGGAGGAGGAAGAGGAAGAAGTTGCCGTGGTGGTAGCAGCAGCGGTGGCGGTGGTAGTGGTGGTCGAAGATGATGAGCTAAAGAAAATATCTTGATGATGAGCATCATTTTCAATGTTGATATGATTTGCCATGATAGAAGCTTAGCTAAGCTAGCTACTTCCACCTAAAGAAGAATGTGGGTTGATTGGCACCAAAAAAAAAGGGGGGCCTTCTTGCTTTTATGATTCTCTTAAGGAAATTTCGATTTATATAAAAGAAAAAGAAAAATAGTGTAAAGAAGCTTGGGGGTCCACATGACACAAAAGAAAGAGTACAGCTATTTTGTTACCCATGTGGAAATTGAGATAAAATAATGCATATGCTTTGAGAGAACCAGTATCTTTTATACACTCATTTTCTTACTTGCATTTGGAGCTTTGGATTATTCTGCTGTGTGAATTTGTACTTCTGTCTCTCTGTAAAATATACATGTATAATTGATGATGATGAAATTTTTTCTGTTTTTACGTCTATGTACATTTCTTTGGTATCATTTTTTATCTTCTTTCTCTAATCGAAATAATTGTAGGCCACAATGTGAGCTCACACCCCAAACCACCAATTTCACATGGTTGCTCTCAGTCTCAAGGGTGAAGGGCCCTTCTTCTTTGCTGAATTTTTCCCATTGGTGCTTTTTCTTTCCTTTTCCATCTTAATTTCTGGTCCTTACTGTAATTCAGTACAATAGTTCTTTTGTTTTCTTTTCTTCACCTCGTGTGTTTCGAGAGGGATGACTTTTAGAATATCAATTACACCCATAAAATCAAAGTATCTCTGGCTTGTTGATATGTCATCCTCAACTTGAACATAATTAAATATGAATAAAACTGATCTGGCCTGTGCTTAATTCGGGACGTTGATTTGTCTCTACTTATATAAATTTTATAATTTTTTTTATTAATTATTAGTTATTGTGCAAGTGAGTTCTGTTGATGAGTTCATTGAACTACTACACGTTACACATCAGGGTTATTTAAGTTATATAAAGCAAATTAACCAATTGAAATCTGACTAATGCGATATGAGGACATAATAAATCATAATGAGTCTCAAAATATGCTATGGCAGCCATTGAAAGTGTATAACTAATTTCAATTTATCAATTGTATAAGGTAATCATACATGTCATTAGACGGTCGAGTAAGCATAAAACACATTTCAATTGTTAATACTAATCATCATTATGTTGAAAGTTTAACGAGTATGTATAAGACGATTCGAAAATTAGTTCGACAAATTTATATATACTAATTGCTTTTATTAATGCACATCACAATCGGACAAACACATGCCGCACATGGCAGTAGGTCCCTAATACACCAGATTTGTGGCCAATGAGTCAACTAAGATTTGCAAATTTAATTCCCTTTTCTCCTTTAAATCAATTCTCTCTCCCAATATTTACAATTACAACCTGTATGATTATGAGAAATACTGTATGCTTTTTCGGAAATAAGTTTACTGGGTTGTCTTTGACAGTTCACATTTGTCTTGTCTGACACTTTTATTTTCATTTTGTCTTTGACTGTTACGTTGATCGGGGTTTAGCTTGTTTTTCTAAAAAAAGCATCCTCATAATTTTGCTGGGTAAGATTAAATTTTATTTTGTCAACTCAATATATGAAAAGTTCTTGAGTTGATCAAGCGGGATCCGCAGTATCTTAAGGGTTTTGGTTGAATGTTAAAAAGCTGAAGTTACACATTTAGAATCCAACTCACCTCAACTTAATAGAAGGGGTTATTTTTTTCCGTTCGTTAGAATTATTGCTAACTTTTCTGTTCATTGAATAGATTGTTGGGACTGTTCTGTGAAGTTTTGCACATATAGCTCACAAAATAACAAGGCAGCTAGGGCAACAAGGGACCAAAAATGTATGTGTAATCTGCCCAAGCAATGATAAGCTTGTGGTTTGTGGTCCTAATTTTCCGATTTTCCATTTTTGTTGAGGAGTCAATAACTTGCTTTAATGAATGCTTGTAACTTTCATCCAAATAGACGTAGTGGGAGCTCTCGGTTTCATTACTCTTAAGTCGCTTGAGACCCCTCTTGGTCACTACATTGAAAAAGTTCACTGACAATCAATGTAACCCAGTACTCGGTATGGTCCATGGACAGTTTTTATTCATAAAATTTCATTTTGTATTTAATGTCCATTGTCCAGTATCTTCGATAGTTCATTTAAGAATTTATGACATATATTTTAACTTGGGGCCATCCCATTCCCATTCCCATTCCCGTGTCCATATCTAACCTTACAAATCATTTCGGTGTAATAATACAATGATTTTTATATGTCAATTGCTTTAGCCCTTGGCCTCCTGATGATTCGATATCTTCGCTTTACATATTAATTAATGCCCTCAAGTTATTGCCTTGTTGGTCAAAAGAAGAAAAAAGAAACAGTGAGCTCAAGTAAGAGGCACTTTAATTAGCAGGACAAATCCTTATTAGCTTACGTTCAAAAACCCTTTCCCCTAACCCTTTTTAATTTTTTGGGTTCATTTTAATTCAAATTTGCCTTAAGCCATAAGTTAGCTATTTAATAAACAATTTCAATGTCATAATAATGAAGATCTGCCCTACATTGTCTTGTCCAAACTAATCTTTTGGGCGTAATTAACAACCCTATTGGATATGGCATACAATCATCTTCAATGTTGTGTAGTCAAATCTATTAATGGCGAGCGTAAAAGGCTAAGAACCGTTGTAATCTGGAAATTTAACAAGAATTCTCGCTTTCTGTACCGTTTGTGGACAAGTGAATAGACTTTTCTGATAGAACCCCGTTGCTACTTACAGCGTGATTTGTTCCAGATTTCATGAGCAAAATTATCGCATCACTCACTGTTATATAACTATTGATGTAGGGATCTTCTTCAGTTTCATTTCCAATGATTGTTCTCCTGCAAAAATTACCCTGGAATTTAGCCATTCATTGCGACCCACAACTATCAAACCACAATGTGATAATCTAGATATATATATATATATATAAAATATTAAACAAAAAGGAGATTCGTATGACGATGGATGCGGATACAAATTCTGGGTTCTGGCACATAGCAAACAGAAACAAAAGTAAAACCCACCGGCCAAAAGCAGATAATAGTTTAATCAAAAGATTGGAACACACGGAATTTCATCTTAAATAATCTATATAACTCTCTAGTTGACTAGTCATAATCAGCAGAATTTATGGCAATAAAAAATCCATTAAAAACCGAACGTATATGCAGAAACGGTAGGTGCTACATTTTACGTCATTGAAAGAATGTGACATCTGAAGCCAAAATGATCTATAATAATACTATAGCGTCTCTCCTCTCCGGAAGAATTTATTATGATTAATTTGAATTATTAAAGAGGTGACTGAGAGGTCACAATCCCAGTATCTGTATCATGACTTCCAGGCCCAGCAAAAAGTTTTTCTTTTTACCTCTCTCCAGTTTCCAGGTTTTGTATTGCTGCCCCATCCTACATCTCTGTAGTGATGGGATGGGATGGGTTTAATCGTAGCCTTGATAATTTTGATTCAACATAAAACTTCCTAGTTGGGCGTACGACTAACACGTGATGATGATAACAGAAAATCTGGTTGCAAACTTCTCTAGTATTATAAATTGGAAGGGTGCAGGGGACTCGTGCACAGGGTTCCATCTCCGGATGACGCGAACAAGTGATAACAGATTTTATATATTCCTAAGCAATAATCTGAACTGCTGGGGATGTTAGTTCAAATTTCAAGATCAAGATTATAGGACAGCTAGACTTTATCTCAAGAAGCTCTAAGTTAAATGTGAATGTTACGAGCGACTTTGCTAGTTTCGGTGTCGGAAGCTTCTCAGTTCTCAGTTCTCAGTTCCTTTGGGTATAATATGCAAAGTCAAGCACTTCTTTTGTTTTTTCGTTCAATTAAATCTTATAATATAATTATCTAGGTTGCCTTGTCCCAACTTAATGTCCATAGATCCAATACACCGATATGATATGCACGCACCCCCAACCCAAATGAAAGTTCTAAATGCGGGCCGTAGCTTTCACATACTCGTACAATTACCGAATTTTGTGCCATTCATGCCCAATACCTATATACTCCGAACAAATCGAGATTTTTGAACATTTCTAGTTGTTAGTTGTTGACATGGATCGGTTGTTCCTCTACATGTTGAACTTGGGCATAAAATGATGACCCATGAGAAAAAGGGAATTTTTTTAAAATAATCTTTTTTGAGAGGCTTTAACTTTTTTAACCCCTAATTTAAATTATCAATTTTTTTTTGGTCAAACCTATTTATTTTGAATCATAATATCTTTTTCATTTATATCTCTCTCTCAAACCACTCATCCTCGTTTCTCTAACTCTAAAAAAATGCTCATTTCTCTAACTCCAAAAAACTCATCCCTCTCAGCAAGCTTCAACAGCAACATTTGTTTACGACAATCGACGGCTATAGTAAAATTCATGACGACGACAATAAAAAAAAAATTGAATTGTGATAGAATAGTAAAATTCACGACGACAACAATAAAAAAAAATTGAAATGTGATAGAATTTATGACGGAATAAGATTTACATGTCATGCCATATATATTTTATCGCAATCATATAGATCTTACCACCCCAATTTAATTTGTACAATAAAATTTTTAAAAAATTTAAATTCTTCAATTTAGACAATAAAATTTTAAAATAATTTAAATTTTTTCATCTCTCCACTGTAAATCAGTGTCTACACACAAATTTGTTTCCAACAATTCAATACATATTTTTAACAAATCTATATTCAATTTAAAAACTAATTTAAAAACTACAACACATCCTAAATGATCATTTAAAAAATAAATTTATCTTATCTTTTTATTTAAAAAAGTAAATATTTAGGTGACTATCCTATTCAAATGACGGTGAAATTTCTTTTTATGTTTTTTTTGGCACAATTTTGACCAGAAAGAAGTGAGAGTGAATTTTTTCTTAACCAGTCAAGTATTATATATACAGAGGTATTTTCGTCCAAATTAATGTTCGACTAAAAAAGTTTAAAATTTTCAAATGAATGATAAAAATGTTAAAAGACCCCTTAATTTTAGCTATTTCCGAAAATTTCCCAAAGAAAAACATCAGCCACCCAGAAAATAACCAGTAATCTACCAGTAGACTTGGATATCATGCAGTAAGTTAATGGGTTCCGATTAAATGCACAAAAACTGAAAAAGGTTGTCTCACTGCCATAAGTACCACTGTACCAGTGACGGTTACCTTAAGTTCCCAACCATCTGAATTGATATATTAAAGAGATGAGCAAGAGAATAAACACCTTAGATTGTGCAAATTGAGAAGACTTTATAACATTACACTCCGACAACCTAATATAAAATGCAAATTTTCAGTAAAATGTAAGCTTGTAGAATTTTCAATGAGGTAGTAACTAGATGCTCCGAAGGCCTAATTTTGGAACATAACTTTCTGCTGAAAAATTATTGAACTAACACTCTGTCTGACTCCTGATTGTTCTGAACTTGAACTACAGAATTTGCAGACTCTACATAGTTGGAACTCCAGAAGCATTATAGTAACCATGATTGGCATTTGAATTATATAAAAAATAACAGCTATGCATTTTTATATTGTAGTTTTAAAAAAAAATTATAAAAACTTTAGAATGCTTGTAAACAGCTGCTTAAGATTAGCACAAACCACGAAAATCATGCAGGACTTGAAAGAAAACTAGATGCTGACTTGATAATGTGCAGACACATCAGTGACCAGGACAGACAGAAAATTTGCTTCATTGCTGCGCACACTGAACCCTTGGCATAGATGGCTCATCATCTTCATCATATGCCTCTTGCTGCTGTTGATGCCGTCGTTTCCGCCTCATTTCCTCAATGTTTACATCATGCATGGTGGTCTCCTCGCAATCATTCAGCTCCATGTCAGATGGGAAATTGCCAGCCCTTGGAGGTAGTATGGTCTCTAAAGTGTGACACTGGTCAGGTGAAAGAATCCCGGACTCTAGAAATTCCACATTGAATTGAATGTAAAGCCTGCCCTTCATGAAGGGCCTCTGGTGATGTGGCATCCCCTCATCATTGATTGCTTTGTATTGACCTGGATTTATAATATTACATTAACAAAGAGAGAACAAGAACTCATATAAAGGAATAAATTCAGAAAAGAGAAGCCATTAAAGATCCCCATTAATACCAGGTTTCACAATATCCCCAGGATTTGATTTGATCAACAGCTGCCTGCCATCAAGATGGGTCAAGGCAAACTGAAACCCACAGAGAGCCTCTGTTAAACTGAGGGTGTGGTCAACATAGAGATCATCAAACTTTCGCTTGAACTTGGGATGCTCCCTTTGTTGCAATACAAAGACTATGTCTCCCGTGATTGTGTCAGGCTGCAACCAGAGGAATTTAAAAATAAACATCTTCAGGCTTAAGTCATCGATTAAGAGAAATATCAGGGTTTGATAAAATTAAACTACATTATGGAATGATAAAAACCAAGCATATGTTCTGTCAAGTTCTAATTAAGTAAACAAAAAATATATACAACCAACATCTTCACTCAAGATCAATTTAACATCAAGAGTTGACAAACCAACGAAACTATCTGCAGATCTTCAGATCCTATCATTGAAATGCATACTAAATAGCAAGATTTTGTTCAAAGGATGATGGTTTAAGTGGCTAGGTTATTGATTTCTATCATAATCTGGCTAAAATCACTCCAGACCAGGTCTAAGATGGTCAGACAAGCATGCATGCCCCATTCCAAATGCTCAATTTTTTCCCCTTTTCTGGAATAAGAAGGTATAATTTCAATATTTAACTTACCGCCTCATCAGCTTGTCCTTGAAACACAATTTTTTGCCCATGCTGCATTCCTTTCTCAACATGCACCTCCAACACCCTTTTCTCCTGGGTAACCTTGTTTGCTTTGCACTGCGGGCATTTATCTCTCTCACTGATAACCTCACCTGCATCAATGAAAGAATATACAGGATGAAAATTATTAACAAGCCCGAGATGTAAGAAAAAAGTGCAAAGAATATGGTATAACCAAGTACCTGAGCCTCTGCATTCAGGACAGACATGCTGCATCCGCTGAACCATGCCCAATCCAATCTGCCGTGTTGTGATTTTCATTCCAGTACCTTGGCAACCATAACATTTCCCAGGGTTTCCACTTTTTGAACCTTTCCTGAAATATTAGGGAAGCAAACATTAAGGGAGAGAAAAAAGTCAACTACATCAAAACATGATTCAGTGGGGATTTGAAGAGTCAACTGGGGCTGTGACACAAAAAAATATGAAAGCCATAATTTAAAAAAGCAGTAAAGGTAATACATGAGTTACACATAAAAAACAGCCACTCAAGTCTCGTCCATGAAACTATATGCCCCAAGATCACTTTCGGATGTAGATAAGGGCTTACACCAAAATATAGTAGTTAATCAAAAGCAGTGAAGGTAATAACACGAGTTGCACAAAAGAGAGCACTGCAAACAGCTTATCAACACTCGTCCTATGAAACTGTATGCCCCAAGATCACTCTCTGGTGTAGGTAAAGGGCTTATACCAGAATTCTTCAAAGCTTGCATAGAGAATAGTGGTACTGTAGAAGAAAGAATTATCTAAATATGAAAAATTATAGCCAATCATGCTTGTGGTGAAGAAGCTAATAATTGTAATGACAAGGTCAACAAAAATATTTTTAAACAAACAAAATGGAAAACCAAATGACCATAAACTAAATATTTCCTCAAAATAGTAGACATGAATATTAAATTAAACAAAAATAAAAGGCATACCCCTGACATTTAGGACAAAGAATATTCCTTGAAAGAGAGAGTTTCTTAGTTATCCCATTGTATAAGTCCTCCAAAGAAACCTTTAGAGTATGAACAACATCCTCACCTTGCTTCTTCCTTCTACCTCTTGCATTACTACCACCTACATCATCAAAAAAATTTCTAAGAGTCTTGTTTCAAGAGAAATTTTTTTAAAAAAAAGAATACATAGGAAAATATTTAGATTGCTGTCTCACCACCAAAGGCTCCTCCACCAAAAAACGATTCAAATAGATCAAATGGACTATGAGAGGGCCCAGCTCCTCCCATTCCCTCTTTAAGAGCATCTTCACCATATTGATCATAAATTTCCCTTTTCTCTGGGTCACTAAGAACCTCATAAGCTTGAGCTAACTCCTTAAACTGATGCAAAATACCAACAAACAATAAGAGTGAAAAGAAGGGACTACTGGCAACATTCAACAGCATATTGTACATACATGACAATGTGATAGCCAAATAATTACATGGGAATATAAATCATGCATAGTCCATTGCCAAACATCCATGATCAAGCAAAACAACTGTGTTAAATCACCTTCTCGGGATCTCCACCTTTGTCAGGATGATTCTTCATAGCAGCTTTTCTGTATGCCTTCTTCAGTTCATCTTCACTGGCACTTTTTGAAACACCAAGAACCTCGTAGTACTTGGTGTTATCACTTCGTCTTGAAGCTCGGCCAAACATGGTTGAATCACTTCAATATGAGATGCAAGTAAAAAATCTGCAAACTGAACTAACCCAAAAAGGTAACATAAAGTTAGATGCTGATGGATAAACAAATTGCATCAATAAATTATATAGGGAACTGAAGTATACAGGATTCACTGTAAAGCTTACTCGTACGTCAAATATTCACCAGTACAAAATTAATCAAAAGAAATCCCAAATTAACAGATCGACACAAACCCTTGGCATCAAAATCACGTATTTTAATTCCCGAATTAAAAACAAATTCCACACAGTATAACATGGCAGCACAACCATCGTATCATTATGATATTACCTATCTACAGAAACCCTAGATAGAAACAACTAAATAACTTAAATAAAAGTATAAAAATTCAAACTTTCCCGTGAATCTAACGCATCTCGGTCTTAAAGATCTAACTTTAACAAATCAAAACATGCATACAGATAAAACAAATTGAAAAAACAGAGGCTTACACAGAGAGATACTCGCGATTACAAAGCTCTGAGAGACACAAGAGATTAATTAAAGCTTAAGAGGGAGAATTCCAATCGTCCCTCACCTCTCCTCTCCTCGCAAAGCGCAGAGAAATTTTACTTTCCCCTTGCACGATTTTTCACTCTATAAACGAAGAGGGTTTGTTAGTTTGCCACACCTTTTTTTCTTACTTCCAGTCAAATATATTGGCCACGTGGCGTCACTGGCTGCGGTGCTCGTTTGGTTGCAATTTTTTATCGGGTAAAAGAGTTTTTTTTAATGTAAAATGAATTTTTTAAATATTTTAATAATATTTAATTATAATTAAAAAAAAATTGAGATTAAAAAAATTATTTTATTTTTATTTATAAAAATTAAAATATTAAATTTTTAAAATTAAAATTTATTTAATATATGTATAATGTCACAAATATTTAATAATATTTTTTAATTTTTATAGTGTATTCTTAATAAAATAAATTTTATTTAATTAAAATATTTTTAATATTTTCTTAAAATTTATTATATTTTTAATTTTTTATATTTCTATTGTTGTTATATTTTTATAAGAATTTATCAAAAAATTTGTTAATTATTTTATTTTAATTTTTTTATCAAATATAATAATTTATATTAATTTATTTATTATAATATATTAATTTTATTTGATTATTGTGTTTTAAAAAATTAAATTAAAAAAAATATATGATAAATTTAAATTTATATATAAAAAATATTAAATTATTTATAATTTAAATATAAAATTTATTAAGTGTTTTTTTTAATATTTTAATAATAAATAAATATTTTTAATAATATATAATTAAATAATCTAATTTTTTAAAATAAAATTTAATTGAGATCAATAAATTTTTTTAAATTTCTATTTTAAAAAAATTTATCAAACAAGACTGTTATCTTTTCGACGCAGACACAGCAACCAAGCATCTGATATAGTTATTACTTTATTACTTCATCTGGAAGGAATTAAAGAGAGAGAAAGAAAATGAGTTTTTTTTTTTTTTTTTTGAACTTTGAGAGAAAGAAAATGATAGAAGTACCGGCATGTGACGACGTTGGAGCACGTGTATCGAGGAGTTTAATAAACAAATAAAATATCTTCGAGAAGCCAAAGTGCTTACGTCATTGTGAGATTGTGTCCGTCCGATGAAGAAATTTCTAACAGGCTGCTGTCGTGGTACACGGTTTGTTGGGTCAATGATCATATTTGATGGCAAAAATACCACCGACGTCGTTCCTATCTAGCACGATCCATAACTGTACTGCTTTTTTTTTTACTTGTTTTAAGGCCTTCTTAATTCATGACAAGAAAGAGTGATTAGCACCCATAAAATCCTCATCAAATCTTTAAAAAAAAAATACTCATATATCTTTTTTATATAAATATTTGTTATTTATTACAAATAAGAAAGATTATAAATAGAACAATATTTTTATTGTTATAAGACTTTTTGATGTAAAATTTAAGAGTAAATTCATTAATTTTTAAATTTTAAATTGATAATATCGTACTAATATAAATATATACGGTTCATTGATTCTTATAAAAACTAATAAAATTTTTTAAATGAAAAAACAATTAGTGAAACCTTCATTTTTGTAGGTATTAATTATTTTTTGAGTAAAATCATTAAAATTTAAACATTGGTTGAAGTGGAGAGTATATAGTTTAAATTTTATATAATAAAAAACTGTTTCCTTATTATAATAAAATATTTATTGATAGATTTCTTTCTTAATTAGGATTTTGTTTTCATAAATAATATTGTATAAAGGGGTAAATAAATTCGATTTCGGTTTGGTTTAGACCAAATCGATTAGTTCAAGTATTATAAATTAAATTTTAGCCTATTTTAAGTATATTATTTTTAGTTTTGAGCTGAACTAAACTTATTTAAAATTGAACCAATCGATTTCAAATAAATAAAATCGATCAATAATTGATTCCTAAATTGAATCGAAACGAATTGACTACAAATTAATAGGTTCAGTTTAATTTATTCACTTCGATTTTTTTTTACCCGCTCTTAATGACTTGAAATTTTATTAATAAAAAACTTATTGACAACTTACAAAGTGATAAACAAAAAATTACAAAGTTAAATATCTAATTTTTTTGGACCTTAACAAATAAATATTGAAGGATCTAACTATTGAGATTGATGATTAAGTAAAGGGGTTTCTTACATTTACCATATGCTTCTAATGTCTAGACAACAAGTCAACAACTTCTCATATAAACCACGGATGCATAAACTTACTTTCGATTTTCTTTTGCTTTCACTTCTTATAATATAAGAATCAAAACTTTATCCTAAATAATTAACAATTCTCTTTTTATTTATTTATATAATTACGACTTTTTTAAAGAAAATAAAAAGAAAGAAAGAAACGTCTACAAAAGATATATATAAATCTTGGAACCTTCTATTAGCTCATTCCCATTGCACAATTTCTTTATCCATCATTTACAAAATAAAAAATATATTTAAATGTATTTTAAATTAAGGTTCAAACTAGAAATAGAGTTCATTATACACGGGTGGGAAAAGATTAAATTATGAGAGTATTTAATTGAAAATATCATTATCTACTTATGTAATTTCATTAAAATTTAATTGTAAATATTTAAAAAAAAGTTCAAGATGGAAACAAACATGTAAATTCTTAAAATTTTAGGACTTCAATATATTTTAAAAATGCTATTAAAACTTTTGTTAAGCAATGATTTCCATTAATTTTAACGAAAAAAAAAAGATAAAAATTAAAATTCAATATAAACTCATATTTGAAGTTATTGTTATTGACAAGAATTGAACACTCACATGATAAGTAAGATAACTCACCATCGTGTTACAAATAAATTTGGTTGAAATGATGCTAAAACAAAAAAAAATATATGAAACAACAAAATCCTAGCCATTATCTATCACCCGCGATCAACCACTATTTGGCCAATCATTTCTAAGTTGATTGAAATGTTGACCAATGATCAATGGTGATAAGTGATAATTGGCAGCAACAAACGGTAGGCAGAGGAGGGGGTGGCTTATGGGGTGACTAGAGTTTTGTTGTTTCTCATTTTTTGTATTTTATATTTTGGCATTATTAAAAAAATATTATAATTGAGTAATTAGTACTCATACTTGTCATAAGAATGACCAATCATACGAGTGATCAAAGTTCAATATTTGTCAACGGAGTTTTTAAAATTATTAACATGAATTATTAAAAAAAATATGTTAGTAGATCTGTAGGCTTATAAATAAATTTAATGTTGGAGTAGCTCACATAATTAAAGTGTGTAGTCCTTAATTATAAAATCAAATATTACAGTTTTTTTATCTTGTATTTAATTAAATTTTAATTTTTTTTAATTAAAATAAGGTATAATTACATTTTTAAATATTTTATAATTTTTTAAATATTTAATTAAATATTAATTTTTTCCAATTAAAGCCGAGCATAATCGTACTTTTATAACTTTTATTTTTTTAATTAAAATAAAAAAAATCATTATTTGACCGGATGTCCATGAGATTTTTATCGCGTCCTCATTCATCACTCCAATGCCAACTTCGATAGCGCCAATCTAGAAGATCATCACGTTTTTAGTTGCGTCTCTTCCATGGGTTCTGAATATTCTTCCTTCGCTCTTGACAACTTCTGCAATCTCCTCTCGCATCACCAGGCCATTATTATTAATTAATTTCTTTAGACTTTGGTCTCAGTGCCACTTTGGTATCCTCAGTTAACATCGTGGCATTCATTTTCTGCTCAGCATAAAGTGGCCAAGCAATTAGCGCCACACCATTCACAATACACTCCATAGTTGAATTCCAACCGCAGTGTGTTAAGAACCTCCGATCGAGCCATGCCTAGAACCCAAGCCAGTGGTGCCCAAGAGTGGACGACTATACCTTGCCCCTTGGTCCTTTTGATAAATCCTTCTGGCAAGGAATCAAAAGGGCTCTGTTGGCTCTGGCCAGTGAAAAATGCGGCGCTGGTAGATTCATCGTTCGGGATATGTATATTTGCTCGCTCATCTCTAAACCAAAGGCTAGTTCAATTAGCCGAGCGTGAGACATTGTCCCAGACTACCTAATGAGACAAATAGAACGGATCCACTCGGCTGATTGTCCAACCATCTTATGCATTCAACCCGTTTACCGGATCACTTGAACCGGCTCGTACGAGCGGTCCAATCGGGTAAATTGGTGGTTTACTGGGTTCTTCCTCAAGCATTAATGCTCTGAAAGCTCCCGGTTCCATGTCCATGAATGTATTCAACACAACACCTTTAGCCAAAGCTAATCGTTTCGCAGTGTCGAGAAACTGTTTGTACGTGTAACTAGTTCTATTAAGAACCGGTTCCATGTGGTCGTCTCCATGAAGCGGAATGTACCCGGCAATTTGAACCGGTTCAAGTAGGTCTCTGTACTCGCACGGAACCATCTAAATCAAGCTTTGGCAGATAAAAACAAAACGACAAAGTCATTACATTGGGTGGGAAGAAAAGATACGTCGACAGATTGAACTCCTTGGCAACATTAAAAGCATCGGTGCCAAATAGGTCAACAAGAAAAGCAACCAAACAAGTTTTAGTAACAAAACCCTTTGATACATCTCGAAGAGAGCGAGTGATGGCAAGAGCAATGAGAGCCGGGTCTCGATCTCCTCGGCCGCTAGGTCATCAAAGCTAACGGGAGGAAGAAAGATGTGGTCTATGGACGGGGGAAGAGCTTCAAGAGCTGCTTTCATGGCGTTTGGTGGTGGAGATAATCCAATGGTTGGAATAATGCATGTGACGTGAAAGTTGTCGTGAAGTTGAACCAGATGCTTGGCAAACTTGACGAATGGGATGAGGTGACCCATCCCTGGACTTGCTAGAAGAACAACGCGTGGCTTCTCAAGGGCTTGACGCAATTGTGTGCATAAAGTGTGAATTAGTTTAATTATATATATATATATATATATATATATATATATATACAGAGAGAGAGAGAGAGAGAGGGTTGGCATTGTTGATTGTACTTGGTAGATTTCATTTTTGTAATCTTGGGGAAACGTGATGACAACTTCAAATATTGGAAGAAAATTTTAGTTTAATTGCCAGCATATATATAATTATATATAGGTAATAGGACATAGGCACATGGTTGTTTGATTTTATTTATTGGATGTCTGATGTAGGCAAGAACGTAAAGCCAATTCCATGCGAACCATGTGATTAGCTCTAAATAACTTGGACAAATATAAAACATTGATTCTATATTTACATGGGTGAATAGATTTACATGACAGTGGAATTGAATTAGAGTAAAAACTCCTGATATTTCGTGCAGTTAAAATATGCCTCTATCGCATGACCGAGCACCAATTAGCAGTTAGCACCCAGCTAGCTCTATCAAATTATAAACAGTTTGGCTGTATTAAATGCTGCGAACAAGATATAAATGTTAGTAATTCAATAGTAAAGAGTTTGTAATACTTTTTTTTTTTTCTGAAGTGAATATTTCAAGTTTGAATTCCTTTTTTCCAATGTCAATACATGAAAGAATTTTTATGTTAATTTACAAAAGATAAAGACTAAAGAATCTTAGAGTTCTTTTTTCCCTTTACATCAAATTTGCTACATTTAATTTAATGAATTGATAAAATTAAAATATAATTTAAAAAATAGAGTAATGTTAGACATTTCAAATTATATTTCAAAAATAATGTGTCAAATAATTATTGAGGTGTGAAATATTATAAATTTTAAAATTATTTATTAACAATGTATAGCATTACTAACAAAAATAATGTGATATCTTAAAAACTAACCAAAGACACTTAAGATTATTTTCAAAATTATTGTGTTTATACTTAATTTTGAAATTACATAAATTAGAATGATAAACATTCTCATTTTTAGATTTTAGTCTATAATTGCTTGATAAATATCTATAAAAAAGATTGTAGTCAACATTATGCTCGCTCACTTAAAAAAATATTGTTTATCAAAATATTTATTTGTTTTTTTAATAATTAATATTTTTAGTTTGCAACAATTATGACTATAGTCACAAATAAATCATGTTAAAATTATTACAAAACCCGGTTAGTCAGTAACTAAATTTGTATCATGTTTAACTTAATAGGTACGTAGATAAATCATATATTTTGTGATTCGTTGGATTAACGATATTAAAATACTATAATTTCCATACTGACCATACTTCAAAAAAAGTATTTAAAATTTTAAAATTTTTATTTTAAATTAATGTATCAAATAATTATTAAGTAATAAAATAATATAATTTTTAAAATTATTTATTATACTATTTTTAATAATTATTTAACATATAATTTAAACTTGAATGGAAAATTTTGAGTTATTATTTAAAAAGTTAAATTAAGTCGACAGTCTCACGCTCAACACACACTCTTGAAATGCCAAATGGCAATATCCGATTCGCCTACACGAGTAGCTACATGCGAAACGCAAATGTGATTTTCAAAATCTTTGCACCTTGCAACAACAGTTGCACCCCGCGTAAAAACACACTGCTGGCACCTTTACTTTTTGGCCTGCAAAGCCATTTCCGAATCGTCACAACGCTTGGAATCTTCTTCAATGTGTGTGTGTGTGTGTGTATATGCAGAACGAAACTCACACTATACATCTCACTCTCTTAATCATATTAACCCCCCACAGTTTCCCTGTAACACAGAACGGAGAACACAGAAGTCTCAGCCAGCTCTCTTAATTTTGTTTAACATGGACTCATCCGAGGCTCTTGTGAATGTTGTTAACTATGGTGATGGAGAGGGGAATGATCCCGTTTGGGCCAGAAAATGGCTAAGACGACCCTTTGGAGAGGGAAGCAGCAGCAGCAAACAAAAGCCGCCGCTGGCGCCTGGGTGTGTTGGCTTCAGACTGTTCTCCGAGAACTGGGGGAGATCTTCTTGGGGAGGATCATCGTCGTCAGAGGGCGGAGAGGATCATCAACCGATCATCACTGCATCGCCCGCGGCTGGAACCAGACTGAACCCTTCTGCTAAGGAGTGGAATCCCTTGACCCAACGGGCGCCCGAGGAAGATAGATGTTTGTTCCTGACATTTTCTAATGGATATCCTCTCAATGAGAACCAAATCATTAGATTTTTCACCAAGTATAATAACATCCGATCCCATTTTAGTGTATCTTGATTATGCTGCTTTATGGCATGCATTACAACTTACCCATTATGGCAATTTGCATATGTGATTGATTTTTGGTGCAATTTTGTAATGTTATTTATGAGCAGTAAATTCGGTCCGTGCGTGGAAAAAGTGTTCGTGCACTGGCCAGAGCCCTGGAATACCGAGGTGCCACCGTTGTTTGGGAAGGTAGTATTTAAAGCATCTTACATACCGGCGGTGATCTTGAGGGGAGAAAAGCAAACCAAGTTCACGGTCGATGGCAAGCCGCTTTGGTGCAAGAAATTCGAGGCTAACAAGAAGTAGCAAGCCCATAGGACTATTAACTACTAAGTTCTTTTGTATCAGATTTATATAAACCCTTTAAAAGTTTTTAAGCTGTATTTTAAATAATAATGTATTTGATATAAATTTTAAAATTATTAATTATATATATTAATTGTTTGATATATCATTATTAAGATACAATTTTAAACACAAACTTGAAACTTGTAATATTATTAAACTAGTATATGTTTCCGTCGTAATTTGTTTTTCTCCACACACCTCTCTCACTTGCAAAGCGTTTAATTGGGCCCATAAATTGCAAGTAGGCCTGTTCATGGAAACTTATTACGGCTCATTCCTACTACTCTTTGCAAGTGCTTTGTTGGAGTGATTTTGTCGAAGCACTTGGAACTTGGCAGTCGAGCATTCATTCCAAATTAGACCAAACCAGCATATTTAAATTATAATTATCTAAAGAATATTTTTTTTATGGCACTAAAATCCACTCTCCAAAAACAAAATGAAAGCTAGTTGCTTTCTCTTAAAAGCAGCTTCTAGGAAGTAGGCAAAAGTGATCATCTCACTTCAAAACTGAAATGTCTTTTTATGTCATCTGCCGGCCTGAATGAATATAACTCCAGTTTATTTACCTGTCCGAAACTCAAATCTCTCTAACTAAAAATAGATACATAGATAGATTCTTCAGGGCGTTTGCATTTGATCCAAAACAATCAGAAAACAGAAAGAAAAAAAAATGAACTCATCATCAGAATCCGCGAACACTCACGAGGGAGGGTCTCGTCAATGTTATCAAAACGTCGTCGTAATGCGACACGGGGACCGCGCCGACAACTTCGAGCCGTTGTGGGTATCAACGGCTGCCAGGCCGTGGGACCCGCACCTGATTGAGGAGGGTCGGGTCAGGGCATTTTTCACGGGTCGGAGGCTCCGGAAAAACCTTAAATTCCCGATCCACCGCGTCTTCGTCTCTCCGTTTCTTCGCTGCATCCAGACCGCCCACGAGGTTGTCTCCGCTCTTTGCGTTGTCGATGACGATCCCCATGTCATGTCCTCCTCCGACGTCGTTTCCATGGATCCCTCCAAAGTCAAGGTCAGATCACTTTCTTATACGTACATAATTAAATTAATGTTTATGCGTTTTATTTAAATCAGTATCACGAATAATGTTTGGGTAATTAGGTCCAATTTATGGTAATATGTTGACAGAGATTCCAATACTATGTGAAATTTGATTTTAGGTTATATCTTGATGACAGAGATTGCTGTAAGTAGGAAAATTTTATTTATTGATCGTTAAATATGTCATATTTCGGTCATTTTCATATATTTTACAGGTCTCCATTGAGTATGGATTATGCGAGATGTTGAACAGGGAAGCCATTAGACATGATTTGGCACCTAAAGATGGGAACTTTGGTTTCAATTCCTCGGAGCTTGAAGCTCTGCTGCCAGTTGGGACAGTTGATAGCACCATGAAACGAGTGTATGAACAGGTATACATGTACTCCATTTGCTTTGTAATGGTATAAGGTATAACTTCTAGCATTTTGTATTTGGAATTGTAAAAATGAAGTCATTTGCACCTTACATTTGGTTCTTTGCTTGAGAAAACTCTAGTTGCCTCAATGGGAAGAGACGGTGGCTGGTGCTAGGGATAGATATGCACAAATTATTAAAGCTCTTGCAGATAAATACCCTTCGGAGAACTTGCTGCTAGTGACACATGGTAATTTTTTTTTTCCCTCTGTTTTTGCTATTCTGGGATATCAGTTTGCTTTAGCTCTAATCCAAGTTTAAAAATATTTATGTTCAACGAGTTTGCCTTGTTGGTTTTATGGTCTGTGATTGAGATGATCAATCTCCTGCATATATATGAGAATATCTTCTTTTTCTTTTTTTGAACTAACAAGATCTCACGCTTCCTGCACCTGCCCCCTTGAAACCCACAAAAAATTGGCCAAAAAACTGTCTGCATTGTTTTTGCTTTATATATCCCAGGAAAAGCCACAGAATCAGTTAGGATTCTATCATCTTGCTTCAATGTTACAGTCAAAGTTGTTGAGCTGTAATTCTCTTATGCTGGTGCAGGGGAAGCAGTTGGGGTTTCTGTATCTGCAATCTTGAAAGATGTAACTGTTTACGAAGTAAATTATTGTGCATTTACGGAACTAAGAAGACCAATCTGCTGCAAAAATGAGTCATTTTCTGCTGGAGACTTCGAGCTGCTTACAAAACCGGGCCTAACTGGCATCAGTTATCTACCCACAATTACTACAAATGATGGGAAAATGGATGATTGTGCATGAACTTTTCTATGTAAAACATTTTTGGAAGCATGTCTTCCACCACTTCTTTTGGCATGGCAGTGTTTAAGTTATCAAATCTACTGTCAGCCTCATTCATAGACTTTTGTCAATTAGACAATTGGTGATTGTTAAGAAAAAGAATAACATGGTTAAACCATTTGCTGTTTCTCACATATTGTTGCAAATCATCTGAAAGTACAACATATGTTGCATTTGCTTACTATGAGCCCTGAAATGTGAAATGGGTTTGCCTTCCTGATTCAAGGTACTTTGAAATAGACATCTCAATCTGTTGCAGTTTTAACAAGTGAATTGAAGTGTGTTATTAAGCCTATCTAACAAGGATGGTATATTTGTCTCAGCATATACTCATACTAGCTGATTTAATATCTGGTTGTCGACTTCGGTAGAAAATAATTGAGGTATGACTGTATACGGAGAATAAATAAGGATAGAGTACAGAGGCATAAATAATGGAGTAGAGAGGCAAAGTGGCAAACAACATTCAATATTAGTTAGATGATCAGAGAGTCTTGGTGCAAAGAGTAACACTACAGGAATTAACATTACACAATCCTTAAAAGAATTTAGTCAAATATTCACCACCATGTGATTAACAACTCACCAATCCGATGGGCTGGGAAGTGGCTCAATGTGATCAAACATATCAGTTGGAAAGTCATCAAACAAGCCATCTGGGTTGACAGACTTGTCAATTTCATTCCCACAACTTGTGTCTAGCTTTATAAATGGCCGACTAACAGGAAGCTGTGGTCCATTAGCAAGTTCAGGAGGATCAATTGGTCCGAACACATCGAGAAAGTAAGGGTCCTCAAGCCTGGCCAAGAGTTCTTGGCTCTCTGGTGAAAACATCGGGTCTTGTTCAGGTTGAGGAATTGGGGGGAAGGGATTTTGTAACTGGAATTCAGTGCATGGATTACAATTCTCATATGGTAGAATCTGAAGATAAGAATGGTTTGCACTAGGATGAACCAATTCAGGATTCGCCATATCTGGCAGTGGCACCATTGTAATTGCTTCGACGTTGTCCGATGCGCAAGATTGAGCCTTTGACGACGACTCTATCTCCATTGAAGAACTGAACTCTGGAGCCTAATAATTGACAAACATTTGTTACAAACACAACAAAATGGAAATAATTTTTTTTTTCAATTTGAAAATTTCTCATCTTATTGGTTAAGGAATTAGACATTTAACAGATTTCCCACGCTCGTATGTGACTAAAAATTTTAAGATTTCGGTGCACAAACAAATATTCAATTCAAAATTCCTGAAGTGGCATGAAAATAAGCGGGAAATTCGTTTACCTCTAAAGTGGGAATATCGTGAAAAGCAGGAATTTCCATTTTAATTTTGTGGGATTTAAAGTTGGAGGAGGAAGGTGTTGCCGAATTCTGCAAAATCCTGGCCAGCCTCTTCTGCCTACTACTCCAAAAATTCTTCACATCATTATCAGTCCTCCCAGGCAAATACGTCGCTATTCTTGCCCATTTGTTCCCGAACTGTGCCTGCAATTCTATTACTATCCTCTCTTCCTCTAACGAAAATTTGCACCCACTAAAAATACACAAAAGTTTTAAACAAACCCCAACTCAAAATCTAAACCATTTTCTCATATAAAATAATTAATTCATATCAAAGTAAAGGAGCACAACCGATTTGGCAAAATCATATTCACATTTACTTACTTCTTCAAGTTGGGTCTAAGCTTGTTGACCCAACGGAGACGACAAGACTTTCCAGTTCGCTGTAAAAGTCCTTTGGATCGAATGGAGCTCCAGTCTCTGGGTCCGTACTTCTTAACATGGTTTATAAGCACTTCATCTTCCTCTGCTTTCCATGGTCCTTTCCTTATCTCTTCTCTCTTTCCATCCATTTGATTTCCCACTCACTCACTGTCGCAAAATCCACTAATCCTCTGACAATAAACCAGCATTTACTGATCACTGTCTAGGCTTTTTTTTTGTCGTCTTCAACTTCGCTTGCCTGCTTTTTTTTTAAAAAAAAAATTTCTTTTCTTTGAATTGCAAATGACGGTTAAGACGGTTACTGCCACTACGCTCCACAAATACACCCACATTCCCAATTTTTTCTCACTTTTCAAATGGATTAAAATTACATATACGATCCTGTCGGCTTCCACAAATAAACCCACATTCCCAAATTTTTCTCACTTTCCAATAGTTTTAGATTACATATATGTCCCTGTTGGCTTTCACCCTATAGTGTGCTTATATTGTTTTTTTATTTTTTCAAGTTGTGCAAAATGACGATTTTATTTTCACTTTTTAACTAGGGTTAAAATTACGTATATGTCCCTGTTGGCTTTGATCCCATCGTGGGCTTATATTGTTTTTTTTTTAAGTTGTGCAAAATGACGTCGCATGGAGCTCAAATGCAAAAGGGACGTCGCAGCTTTTTTTTTTTTTTAAAGACAATCAAACGTGAGTAAGGAGATTTGTACGACATCAAAAATTTTGAAACTGAATTCTCACTGAATTATCCAATTATAAAATAAAATTAAGCTGAAAAATAATTAACTCAGAAAATAAGTTCTCTGATTCACGCTTACATTTCCGGAATCAACTGAAAAAAAATATTATATATTTTTTTTCAGCCCTAAAACTGAAACGTCAGAAAATGTTGGGCAATAATAGTAATTACTAATAAATTTATTCAGACTGATACAAGACTCGTCATCGTTTAACTTCTTATAACTAACTAACCAGGTGAACTTACGTAAAGGTTGCAAATGATTATTCTGAAGAGCATGTACACAGGAGAATGAGAACGAAGGTATTTTTATGACTCATCAAATACTCAATATCAACCATTACCGGAGTCGACGCTGGACCTTGGACTTGCCAGAGCAGCGGCATTAGTAATCTCGCAAACAGTTCCCTTAGCAGCGGTAGTATTGCAACTACTAACAGCTTCTAGCTGGCTGCCCTCATTATCTATTTTGACTTTTTTGGTAATGATTAGTTGGTTGTCACAATCAACATTTTCAGCACTCCTTTTAAGTTCGCATCTACTTATAGAAGGTTTGTCCCCCAATGGAACCTCACAAGAATCTGTTTCTTGAGCTGAAACCTCCATAGATTTTTTATTGTCATCGTCACTTGGCATTGATGGGTGATTTCTTGATGATTCTGAGTTTAATGACTCAACACTCAGAACTGTCTTGGCCTCATGACAGGAATTAGAATCATTATTTGCATCCTCACAGTTTCCAACAAATGCAAAAGCATTGTCAGTAGAACAAGGGCTCTTAGCTGCACTTGCATTTGCATTTTCTAATGCGTTTTCATTGCCTTTCAGGGCACCTGAAGTTTCGGCAACACCAACCACTTTAAATTCAGCAGGCGCGGACATGGAAGGAAAGGGGTTATCGGCAAGGGAATCAGCATCTACTTTGTTAGAGAGAACTGGCAGCTCAGGATCATGACCTCTAACACAATTATGAGGAGTCACAGTGCATTGCTCCAGAAACTCCATTGTTGTTGGAGGCAAATTAAGCATCAGTGGTTCCACATCCATCAAATCTTGATGGCAATGTTTACCTGAGACAACTTCTTCACCTACATTTTCATCATTGGAAGCAGCATCCTTGGAATGTGCATTACCGCTGGTTTCAGAATCTGAAATTAGAACTCTCTTTTCATTCTTGGAAGGGCCATCATTGGACACGACTTCATCAATAGAAACTAACCCAGGTGTGGAAATATACAGAGGTGACTCGACAACATCCATCTTTGCGTAAGAAATTTCCTCTTCAGTAGTCTCACCACAAATGCCATTATCATTCGCTGACTGATTAATGGGCCCACCACCGAAATCATTTGCAGTTCCACCAGGAGCGTCATGTTCATCCAAACAATTCTTCTCACTCTGAGATGATACATCTTCATTGACACTATGACTTTCATTGACTAATTCTCTATCTTGGTCAGAAGAGAACATTCCTACATTTTGTTGTTCATCAGTTTCCACTGTTTTTTTCTCAACAGGATCTACAGTACTCTGGCTGCTTTCAAAATCTACCAATGCATTTAACTGCTTCTGTACAAAGACTGCTAAAGAAACAGCTCGATCACGAATTAATGAATCATGGGGTGAACAGCGTAACATGTCAATCAGGGTATGGTTGTACTGCAATAAGCTGACAGAAGGTGTAACAGATCCTTGTTTGCGACAGACTCTAATTACTTTTAACACATGCTCACACAGGTAGCCCATTTCTGCCCATCTGCAATTGCAAAAACCGAACTGTGAACCAGGGTTCCACACAACATTTACTTTATCTCCATCAAGCTGGTCAATAACTTTTGCCCTTTTTCCTTCAATCGCAACATTGGAATCTGGAATCTTTAGTGCTTTGCGCCAAGACGTTAAACCACTCACCCACTCATCTTTCCAGTATCGTGCAAAATTGTCCTTCCCTGAGTATTCATCAAGCCAGAAGTAGGAATGCGCTTTAGTACCCAACTTATCAACCAACCAATCAGCACGTTGATAAACACTAGGATCCCTCTCATTCAACAACCTGACCTTCAATTGATTGTGATAAAATTCCATTGTTGCACTAGTTTCCTGACTGGCAAGTGGAAGAGTTTTTAGTGCAGTGATCCAAGAACCTGAGAGTAGAAACAACATTCAATTAATTCATTTCAGGGAATAGATGGCTTTGACAAGAAAAAAGAAAAGTTGGAAAAAGAAAAAAATCAATGGACTCAAAGGGTAAGTGATACTTCGGATTTAAACTGAAAGTTCATTACTATATTTTGGACCAACAGTTCAACCAAGTTCATTACTATATTTTGGACCAACAGTTCAACCAAATTCATTACTATATTTTGGATCAACAGTTCAACCAAGTTCATTACTATATTTTGGACCAACAGTTCAACCAAGATAAAGCTCATCACTTCAATTGCCTCAAGCCCTCAACCAAGGCTTCAGCACCCTAAAGTTGCGAAGAAAGGAAACCAATTTTATGGCTTTGTTTCAATGGTACAGTTGAAAAATGTGACCCACCTAACCTAGGGTACCAAACTGCCTTGAAGTAATCCATGAAACCTGAGACATCCATGAAATCTTCCATGCAATAGTCAAACCAAACCAAAGATCTATGTCCTTTGCAGATGTTATCTACTGCCAGCCCAAGCTGTCTAAAGATCTCCGCACGCATCTCTATTTCTGAACACCTCTTTACCAAGTTCTTGTGCCATGCGTGGCGGACACGCCAGATTGAAATCAATACAGAGCACTGAAACACATCCCTGAATACAATAAAGATAAGATGGTCGTAACTTGTTCAAGTGATATTTATTAAGAAACAGAGAGCAAATCATAGACCCTGATCATTTTATAATGTTCTACACTAAAGTTAACTTGCAAAGAACATGCTTGTTGAACCAAAAAAAGTCCAAGGCCACATCTTGGTTCAAGTTAAGAGCCAAAAACAGATCAGCAGCATGTGCCTCTGAACTCAAACCCACCTATCATCCGAACAAGCAATCCTACAAAGTGAATTTTTTACTTTGTTTTGGAATCACATTGTATAACCAAATTTAGAGCCACAAAGCGTAAAAGATGTGGACCTGAGCCAACGATTTTGAATTAACAAGCATTAAACCTTAACAACTCTAATTGCACCACAATAGGGGTTTTAGACACTAGTAATCGTAAACAAATTTATCAAATAATTATGCAAGTCCATGCTCCTTGGCATTCTACTTGAGTTCCAGACAGGAGCGAACCTGATTGTGAGTATGTCAGCTGATGGATCATCCACTATAAACCCAGCCAACTTCCAAGTAGGATCTTTTGTGCAAACTCTGTTGTAAAGAGCCCTCATCCATCTATGTGCATCAGCACTAGCAAATCTCGGGGCTATTATCCAGGCTACTGGGATGGCCTTGTTATCAGAGTTGAATACTATGAGACTGTGCAAAGGATACTACATATTACAATTGCAGAGAGGAACTTAATTAGCTTCCAAGATGTGTGAAGGCTCTTGTGAAACTGACAGCAACAATCAACAATACTAAATCTACATCTGAACCCAAAAAGGACAAACCTTTAATTTGTTTGTTCCAAACCTTGAATCAGAGGCCACAAGGCTGCGGTTGCCAAATCGAATCATCTGCTGCAACTGCCACTCTGTTTGAATGCCCAGAGTGAAAGGATCATAATCAGAAAAATCCTCATAGAAGAAAACATAACTCTGGTGGCTTTCAACCCACATTTTGATGCTAACTGCATCATCCGGGTCTAGTTCAAATGTAGAACGTCGAATACTCCTCTCTTGTCTTCGAACATACCTATGGGTTAAAAGATCATCTCTGTTACATGGACCACCCTGTCTCTCCACCGATTCACTGTGTCTCTGCATGATCGTTTCCACAGAGACGCCGACGTATAGTAAAGATAAAACACGAAGTCGGAGATCCTCTGAGATATATGGGGCAAACATAGCACGTGTTCCAGCAGCCTTCTTGTCCTGCGGTCCATGACATGGCAATCCGTTCTTATCCACATGCTTGTCGTCATTATAGATGATAAGTGCTACTGATGGTTCAGCAATCAATCTTTTCACAATAAAATGGCAAGTGCAGCCTCTCTTAGTATTAGGACGACCAGCATTTTTCTTCTTTGGGACATAGGTACTCCTACTGGGACGTACAATGCCACCCTTCCTATGGTCATCAGGACCAAATGAACACCAATACCTACAGATTCAACAGGATCAGTAAATTCATAAGAAGAAGAAGAACAAGGTAGTAAATACCATAAGAAAAATTATGGAACTTACAGAATATATTCAAGAATCCCATCAACCTTTGGCTTGTAAGATGTACTTGCAGAACGCCGCCTCCTTGCTTCAACATGAAATCTTGTTGGACAGTCTTTGTTTGAAGATTCACCCCTTACAAAATCATCCACTCTAGCAAATGGGATTAAAGCAAGTCTATCTAATTTGTCGCGCCAACCCTCTACCTTAGACCAAACAAGATCAACAGAAGAAAACTCTAAGGTTGGAGGATTCTGCACAGGAAGGGACAAAATCTCATCCCATCTAGCCATCTGCGATGGACACAACAGAATTTACAATCCCACTACTCAACAAAGAAAAACATTTGCAATTTAGTCACAAAAGATTAAACAAAATGAAATTTCCATCATTAACCAAAATTCAAAGGCATAAGTATGCATCAAATTGGGCGAGTAACAAAAACAGAACAACTAGAAGCATTTGGTAGAGCTATTATCAATTGAAAACAAATGAAACCATAATAAACCAGAGTCCATTGCTTATGTGAATTATCTATCGAAAAGGAAGAAACGTCAGAACTGTCGTATGCTTGTTGATACTACAAACATAAATTGCTAAAGTAACCCCCCACAAGTGGACACAATGAAACCAAAAAAAAAAAAGCAAACTACCCCAAGAAATTAGGAAAAGAAAAACAAGCAAGCAGTCTTTTGGTTTCATAAGCTATCTAACAACATTCCAAGTTGAATAATCAGATAACGCACAATACATCAGTAATATAAATGAAGTTCAAAACGAAAATAACAACGAGATTTTGCATAAAAACCCATCAAAAACATCAACGTGGGTGCTAAGACTTCTTCAAAACGAAGCAATAAATAAAACCATACCCAGTAAATAAAATAAAATAAAAATACAAAACTACCAGCTAGTTATATCGACGGGCTGCCCTTGAAATTGCCTCTTCCTATTTTACCGACGCAGATAATAGTAACAGTAAAGAAGTTGAAGAAATTTGATAGTCGTTTTAGCTTGGTGGGTTTCTAGGTTACAGTAGAAATCTTTAGGTGGTTTTATGGCAGAGCCCATGAACCAGTCACTGTCGATAAAATATTTAAAAGCGCGGAGAGAGAAACCAGTAACGGGCATTTCATCTTCTTTAACCTCAGTGGCGGTAGCGGTTGCCCTGGTCCAAGAAACCGAGTCTTCTTCATTCATCCGAACGACACCGTTTAATATCAAGATCCCTATCCTTCTTCACTCGAGTTTAGAAACCAATCCAAGGACACGTGTCTATTTTCATGGATACGAAACTTTATGACAATAAAGACCATTTAACACCCATGATATACATTATATAAATATTTCAACCCTTCCTTTCATTTGCAATTACGATTTTATTGAACAATCAGTATAGTAAATAATAAGTAATTTACTAATTTTTACTTATATTAATAATCACACGTAGTTTTTTTTTTTTTATCTTGTATTGTAGGATATTATTAATCACACACCTTCAATTTGTATTGAAAAAAACAAACCTTTTTTTTTTTGTTTAAGAGATTTCTTTCACTTTTAATTTTTTAATCAAAATAAATAAATATATTCTATTTAAATAGTAGATATAATATTTTTTTTATCACAATTATTATGTAAGATAGATCGAGAAATAGTTTAAGGAGTAGCTACTATGTAGATTTTTGTTTATTGGGTTTGATCCTACCTCTATGTTACATATTAATATTAATGTAATAGGGTTAACTTGTAATACAAATTTTATAAATGTAATATTTTCCTTAATATATATATGTATATAACTAATTTAATGGGTTACATAGCTCATAGTATGATAAATTTTTAAACACGTTATTATATTTTGTAATATATTATAAATTATATAAAAATTATAAAAAATTATAAATTTATTAAATAATAATATATGACAATATTACTCATCATATAATAAATTATGTATTTCATTAAATTAAAATAAAATATTTTAACTTAGAGTCAATTTGAGAATATCGTGAAAAAAGTACTTTTACTTCATAGTATTTTTTTTAAAGAAACCAATTAATATTTGGGTATTAATTACAAAAGACACTTTTGAAAGTACTTTGAATATTAAATTAGATGTTTTGGATATGTAAATATAAAAGCATTTTGATATTCACAATTTATTAAAATATAAATTATTATTCTTAAAATTAATTATAAAAAATAGCCACAAAGATAAAAACACATATATTTTAAGCAATATTAAAGTGTTAGCAATTTTTTATATCTAAATTCTTAGTTAAAATTTTTTCTTAAAAAAGTACAATAATAATTTAACATTAAAAATTATTTAATAAATAAATAATATCTTGTTGCGATTATATTTTAAGAAAGATAATAAAATACTAATATTATACAATTATTACACGCACAACTTTTAACATTAAAATGATATTAAAGGAAGTAATTAAGCATTATCAATAGATAAATAATTAAATAAGATATTTTTAATTAACATTCAATACCAACTTAACAAATCATTAATCTAAGAAATAAAAATATACCAAATAAAAAATTTATAAACATCTAATATCATCTATGTCATAATAGTCTAAAATAACAACAAATTTTATAAATAAATAGAATCAAAACAAGCAAGAGCCCTTAAACTTGTCTACATTTCGGTCAAATAAATTTGTAAACTTAATTATTTTAATACCACAAACATCTCTTTGTTTCCCTACTTTATATTTAACAAATTAGGATATCTCTAAACAGTTTGCAAATATTTTGAGCAATAAAACTAGTCTCAACATCCATTTTTAAGTTATAATTTAATATGGTGGCAGATTTTTTTAGGGGCTTATGAGGGCCATGACTCTCGAGCCTCCAAATTTTTTAAATTTTAATATTAAATTTTTATAATTTTTATTTTTTAAAATATATATTTTTATGATTTAATCTCTCTAAAATTTTATGTTCGACATTAAGATCTCAATGTAATTAAACTCTAATTCAATATAATTTTTAAGTTTAATATCTAATCTTCCTCGCCTTAAAACTTTAATTCTACCCTTAATTTTATGTTAAAAAATTGTCCACCCCGCTTATTTTTTTATTATAATAAATAGCTACTTATCCCCTGATTTTTAATATCTCTATCACTCTTTATTTCAGTGATTAAAATGTCTTTTACTCCCATATTTAAGAGTAAGTAACTTTTTTACACTTAAAATTTAACAAAAATAATATTTTACTTTCTCACTTTTAAAAATTGACATATGCACTTGATTTAAATTAGAAATTGGCTGCATACAATATTTATGCATATAAGAGGGATGAAAAAGTAATGGCCGATGTGATAGTTGAAGGAATCCAGGTGGTTCAATCAGGCCATGGTGAAGTTGGCAACATCCTCATTTTTATTCCAGTCATTATAATCATACTAAGATATTATGTTTCTAAGTTAATAATTAAATCTACTACTTACAAAAATTCAAATACAATTTATAATTAACAAATTTTCTAGTTTTGGTCTATTTAACAGCTAATTATCAATAAGAGCTTGTTTGATATTGTTGTTGGGGAGACCGAGAGTGATTTTAAAAAAATTAAAAGTCAATATAAGTGTTTGGTAAAATAAATTTAAAATTATTTTCGACAAAATTATCCCTGCTTTTTAAATTTTAATTTTGAGAATTAATTTTATCTTTCAATTTTGTACTCATATAATTTATTTTTTATAAAAAAAATCTAAAACTATCTTGTTCAAAATTAGTTAATTATAATTCTATTTAAAAAATAAAATCATTAAAATTTAATATAAACAAATATAGTAAGGATTTCTAAAATTAGAGTTTATCAATTTAAGCCTGATTCAGTCAAATATCTCCATTACTGTGTAAATTTATTATTAAATATGACTCATTTCTTTCTTTTTTAAAAATTAATTGATTTATTTTCTTGTTTAAATTTATTATGTTGTATAAATTAAGCCTTGATAAAGGCTAATAACAATAAGACTCTCATTTACTTTTTTTTCTTTCTGTATTGTTATTTTCTTTAATTGTAAGTGGATAGATATTCTGATAGTTTATTTAATTAAGAAGTTTTAATAATTAATTATAGAGTTTTATTTTTTAATTTTTTTGTTTTGATGGGGGAGACATAGAACAAAAAGAAAATAATGGCATTCACACGCATGAGTTATAATTTATGACCTTTAAAAACTCAATTCAAACTAAATAAATATATCTAAAAAAATTCAAACTAAACAAATATATCTAACAAATAAAAAATTGAAAAAAAAAAGAAGAAGCATGTTTGTGCTCCAAAGTTGCAATATCTTTTGAGCTTTTAACATTCATGAAGCCATAACATTCTCTACTAACCTCTAACTTGACTATTGTAACTTTTTTTTTGCATTATGACTCAATAAGCTTTCCAATAATATATAATTTGCCTATATAATCTAAACGCATAGAAGTTAGAAAATTAAAAAATTATCAACTCTTGTATTAGTGGTAGGTTCACACGACTTTTGATCTTTTTGCAGTATTTCTTGAATAAATTTTTGTTGAGAATTTCAAATTTACTTCACTAAAATTCTACTGAAATTAGACACATAAAACTGTCAAATCATATATAGTTTGTATGCTTAATTCTTCTAGATCGGTATAATTATTTTGAAATATGACCTATATTTTTATATTTCTGCTATTTTTTTTAGACTTGTATGTTTAAATGTTTCAAAAAAACAAGCAAATACGCCTGTGCCAACATGGAAGTAATTGGAAAATTTTCTGATAAAATTTTAAAGAATATTTCATATTTGTTGCATATTCTCTTTAAAGTATTATAATTTTTTCAAGGATTTTCAAAATTTCATAACAGCTAAAAGTTCTATATTTTAAGATAAATCGAGAGTTCACATAATGTTTTCTCCAATTTGAGAGCGGCAAATAAGAGTGCAACATCAATGATAATATTCATGGAAGACAACATCAATACATAGTAAGTTGTAATGACCACAATGTCATTATATATATATATATATATATATATATATATATATATATATATTCTCCTACACTAATGATAACAATTTGGTAATTGGTTGATAAAATCAATAGAAAATGCCTACTTTACAAGTCAAATAAAGCCTTTCTTGCATTAAGGGAGCATCAATTATTTTTTACTTTCATGAGAGCAATAATGAACAAAGGAGAAATTATAAGAATTGTATTTGATTTTATAGGAATTTTATTTTATAACTAGTGTGTGATTATTTACTTTCTTGCATAATATTTGTGTATAAATATTCTTATTGAATATCTTTTAATAAAAAGCACATAAGTAAATAAAATTTTATTTTAATTATTTATTTCTTCGTTGTTTCTATTTTACATTCTTTAGAATGAGTATTGAAAATAATTTTTACTGTGTATGAAAAATAAATTGAAACTGTTGCAGCTCTTCGTATGTTAAAAAATTCAGAGAGAAATAATAATTTTAGCACTTGGGTTCATGTTAAGAACCAAGCATAAATCAACGGGGCAGAAGAACTTTTACAAATTTTATTTTATAAAAATAGGTATTTTCATTATTTGACCCTCTTAAACTTTTAAATTCGACACTAAAACTCTAATATAATTAAATTCTAATTAAATATAATTTTTAATTTTAATATCTAACTCATTTTACTTTAAATTATAATTCTATCCCTACAAGTTAACATCATGTTAAATATTACTCATTATACTATTAATTAAGCTAATTTTTATCAATTGATAGTACTTAATAGGTAATTACTCAAAATAATACGTGTTATTTGTGTCACATTTTATATTAAATAAAAATTGAATAAATTTTGAGTACATATAAATGTGTATATAATATTATTTAATAGATTAGTCTTTTAAGTTACTGATAAGTACTCGACTTATGACAAGTGATATCAGAATAGATTCAAATTTTTATTATATATAACATTTCAAAATTGTCCCAAGATATTATCACGTGCATAATGAGTCCTCCAAAAATAATGAAGATGGACAATAAAAGCAAATAAATTTTAAAATCTTATATTTTAAATTTCAATAAATTATCATGAGATGTGAGTTCCTCAGGTTATATAAAATATGTGTCTCTTAAAAATAATGAAAATAAACAATACAAGTTATATAAGTTTTTGAGTTTGGGTCTGATGTGGATACCACGTAATTAAGTGCATAAAAATATTACATTTTACATTAAATAAAATTTAGGCTGACATTGAATATATACAAACAAATATATAATATTATTTAAAAAAAAAACTTTTAAATCTATGATAAACATCAAGCCAAACCGCTGCATGTGATATTTACTATCCTTAATTGACATGATGACCGCCATCACTAAGAACGTTCCGTAACAAACAAAATAAAAAAAATACAAAATTTTTATGTTTTATAAAAGAAAGGTAGATTATTTAGAATATTTACGGATGAGATTCACTATTCTCTTTATTGGTGAAGGCAAAGTAGATTGTGTTAGATTCTTTTTTACCAACAAAATGATTTCTATTGAAGTATGACTTGAATATTCAAGTTAAACACTTAAATATTTGATAAATTAGTGTGAAAATTTAGCTCCGAAAGATCAGCACCAACTTTTGAATATTAAGTCGATCATTAATGAATTTTTTAGTTAGTTTCAAATGTACTTAAGTTAACCATTGGCTTTAACATAAAGTAAACATAAACACATTATACGTTAAAAATTTATTTTTAATATTAATATTAAATATTCACTTATTAATTTAAGTATTTAGATTAAGTGTTAGATTAATATTAAAGACTTGAGTTCGAATTTTTATGTCAAGATTAAATATTTATCTTTAATATTAATTTAAATTTTTGAGTTAAGTGATAAATTAATAATATATATTGAACATCAACTTAATTTAAATTTATTCAGATTCACGTTTTATTTAAAGAAAATTATTAAAAACTTATCTTAATATTAATTTAAAATTTTAAATTGAATAATAAATTAATATTATATATTGAGCACCACTTTGCGTACAAATAATGGTTCTTTTATGAAAATTTTGGAGCTAAGAGAGTGTACTTATAACTTTTGGTAGCCTAAAAAAATATAAGTTGTCTAAGAAGCATAATATTCAAATATATGTATTCATTATTGGATGTGTTTACCAACTTTGTTTTCATAATGTAAACACAAATATATTATTGAGCACCAATTTAATCGTTACCTAAGCTAATTAGGACATCTCTAATTTCTTTATTTCATGCCAACCTCGTTTTCGTAAGACTTTTTCAATTGTTCACATGCTCTTTTATTGTCTTACACTACTTACAAATTAAACAGACTTATATTTTATAATACCAACTTGATTAGCATTGACATTTTTACTTATATATTTCTTGAACAAACTAATCTCTCGAGATTGGAATTTATATATCTCCTCAATCAAGTGAGCCTTAAGTTGATTCCTCGTCTAAATCATCGGCTGCCCAGCTCTCTGATTCAGGAATTCCGCAAAGAGTAACGATCACGGTAAGCTTTCTTTTGCTTTCCGGCCTTAAAAAGATGTTCATCATCTTTATTATCTGCCCCCGGTATGATTAATTTTGTCCCTCTTTGTTTATTCTTATCTTAAAAGTTGCAACGTTAAGAGGAAAAAGAGATCTTCCACCGGCTCACTACACAGTAGAAATAAAGTCATACACAAAACTATTTAACTCACAGGCAAAGCTGGAAAGATAAAGAGTCTGGTGTTTTTGAAGCCGAGCGCTATAAATGGTGGGTAATCATTATTCCAAGTCTCATGATGCCTTACTTTTCAATAGTTGTTTTTGTATGTACATATCAATAAACTATATATATAAATTTGCTTCCCATGAAATCGGCTGTTTCCAATTTGTTGTTGCCATATAGGAGGTTGGTTTTCTATCCAAATGGAAAAAAGGCAGATGGTGGAGATGGGCATATTTCCCTTTACTAGGCAATAGATAAAAGCAATAATTTTTCCGATAATTGGAGGGTGCATGTCACCTTCAAACTGCTTGTGCAAGATCAAAACAACAAGAAGTTTTATGCCGTCCAGGGTAACATAATTTAATTTGTAATCCTTTTACTTTTTACAAATATAATCAATATACAAGGCTTTTAAGAGATGTTAATGTCATTTTATATCATTGATGGTAAAGGGCCAGTAAGGCTTTTTGACAAGAGCAGGACTGAGTGGGGATTCAGCCAATTTCTTTCCCTTGAAAGCTTTAATGAACCTTCAAATAGGTACCTACTAAACGACCGCTGTGTTTTCGGGGCTGAGGTTTATGTCGTTCAACCTACTGGCGATGGGAAAACTCTATCCATTGTCAAAAATCCTGCTGGTGGGACTCACACTTGGAAGATAAGCAAATTCTCAACGTTTGCCGAAACAGCTCATTTCTCTCGCGCATTTACTGTTGGAGATAGAGAATGGTATATGATACAGCTTCGAATTTTCATTATTTTAATATCATATTTCTTCGGTAAACTGTAGTATATATTTATAATTGTGAGAATATTGATCGAAAATTATCGAAATATGTTTTGGAGAAGTAAGTTAAGTGCGTAGGATACATATGGATTGAAGATTAATGTGAAAAGAGGCGAAAAATGAAGAGGGGCGCACCAAGCGCTAGCGCTGCGGCACCCAATCCAGCACCTGAGCGCTGCAGCGTCACGAGATCAACGCCTCAGTGCTCAGACGGGCGCGCCAGCGCCGCGACAGTGAGAGCCCAGCACCGCAGCGCTGGAAACAGGAACAGTATCCCAAAATAAGAAAACTTCTTTATTTCGTCTCTCACTTGTTTTAGGACTCCCTAATACGACTCTCACATGTATAAGGTAAACCAAAGACGTCTCCAAAATCTATATAAAGACTATCAATTGACTTGTAAACACATTTTTTTGTGATAAATTAGAAGTCTTAGTGATCATCAACAATTTTTGTGATTCTTTGTGAAAAAAAATTTTAGAGTAAAAGAGAGAATTTTTTTTATGATCTTTTTTTGTAAAATATATACTTTATAGGTACTTTGTGATTCATAATAAGAGAAGAGTGTGATCTTGATCTGCGCTATGAACATAGATAAATTATCGAATTACGTAATTTTTTGTGTGTTCTTCTTCTATTCCCTTCTCTCTTTATTCTTTAATTACTTATTCTACATATATTATATAGGTGATTTTACTTGTTTATGTATTTTCGCTTTAACAATAATATATATTGATTAGTGAAATACATTAATTTAATTCTTTATTATTTTGTTCCGATATCAGGAAATTGAAATTTTATCCTATGGGGACTAACACTGGAAAGGGCAATTATTTATCAGTTTTCTTAACGTTAACTGATATGAAAAGTCTTCCACCTAAACGGCCACTTTTTGCAGAATTCAAGCTGCGATTAATTGACCAATTGCGCCACATTAACCATTTTGAATGAAAATGTGAGTTTTCAGGGATACAATTCTTTATTTAAAATTTTTTTTTTTCAAAAAAAGCAAATTAAGAATCTGTTTGCGTGTTGTAATTTTAAAGCCGTAGCTGCACTATTTAGTTCGCCATTATAGAATTCACCTTACGCTTATTTGTTCGACACTACACTTTAATTCTACACTTTTAAAAGGAGCATCAACTCTTACAATTTCATATTTATTTATCAAAATGACTCGAAATGTTTCAAAAAAAAAAGTCAACATACCACATAAAAAAAAATCATGTCCTTCATAATCTCTAAAGATAGGTGTCTTAACTACCTACTATTGTTTCATTTCCATTATTCATTAAATCTGCTTAAAATAATCTCTTTTGCCAGATTATTTCCAATATAATTATAAAAAATTAGTTTTTTTAAAAATTTCAAACCAAACTTCTGAAACTGAAATAAAAGTACTAACTGAAAATATGAGTGTTTGGTAAGTACATCATAAGAACTTTTGTACTAAATAAATCTTAAAGTCTCTACCATACCTTCTCGAGTCCGTCTTTATAATTTTTTGTCAGGAATTAATTAAAAAAGAAGAAGCTGATATTAAGCTATTTTGTGGCAGATGATGATTGGTTTACTACAAACGACACTACATATGGCACCTACAAGTTTATATCGCTGGAAGATCTCTATAAAGTCCCCAAAGGATTCGTTAAGGACGATACTTTAATAGTTGAAGTACAATTTCTTTCCATTTCTGTGGCCAATTAATTAGAATCGGGCTGCTCATTTGCCTTTCGTGTTAATTTCAGATTTAGTAATAATTTGGGATTTCGGCCGGAGAGATATAGCTTTTATTTTGAGTCTCAATAATTCTGTTTTTGAATTCAATCTTCGAATTTGTGTTCTTTCGATCAAAATCGTTGTATGGGTTTTTTTTTTTTTTTCCTCATGTGGAGTAATCATCTAATCAATCTTTTTTTTTTTCAACCAGCGTACAACTAAACAATTTAAATACCCAAATAATCGTTTATTTTTCTTTTATATTTAAACTTGAATCGTTTATTTCTTTTTTTAAATTTATATTTTTTTGATTTATTATAAATTTTATTAATTTAAACATTCATCAATAATAATAATACATGCAATATTTTTTTTTCATAACTCAAATCTCTACAACGTATGCATGCATGATATTGGGTAAATTCTTGTAATAACTAAACGTTTATATTCATTAACGTTATTCCTTCATACAAATATTACATTGACGGTCTTTGTTTAATCATTTCACATGCATTTGGTAAGTTTATGTCTTCGTTAATCCCAATTCATGTTTTATATTCACACGGCATCATCATAGCATAATAAATTCCTAGCTAAAATTAATGATATTTTATCTTCAATAATGTATATTGACTTTAATTACAGTCTTTGTTTTCATTTTATTGGCTATTATTTAAATTATTTGTTTTAGCTATACGTCTTCAATTTCATTATTAATTTCAACCTCGCATAACCGGAATCTTTTAACTTGTTCAAATGAAATCGACAAATGTTAACTGATTAAACTTATTAATAACATCAACTTTTTATCTAACTATAGTCTTTTGTTAACATTTAATTAGCATCAGTCATGCTATATATTTGTTCTATGGCCATGTTTAATTAATTTTTGAAATCAATGCGACTCTCATATTCACATATTTGTTATAAAAAAAAGTTACTTTTGATAACATGACATTGGTTTTATTCTTATTACTTAAACTTATTCATATTCAATAATGACAATTTAATTTAAATTAGATGACCTTGATCACCGCATCTGTTTTATTGATTTTGATGGGTATTTGTTAAAGAAAGACTTGATTCTCTAATATTATGACATTGGTTTAATTCTTATTACTTAAACTTATTCATATTCAAACATGTCAATTTAAATTAAATTAGATGACCTTAATCACTGATCTTTTTTTCTTGATTTTGATGGGTATTATGTGATTTGTTGTGGTTAGGTCATCTTTAGTTTTCTATTAATGCCGGCCTCGTATTCATAGACCCCTGAAATTTTATCACATCACATCGCATCATTTAATTCTTGTTAATTAAACATATATATATATATTAATAAGTAATTCCATCTTGATTTAGAATAATCTTAATAATATGAATAATGCTATATGTATATATATATATATAGTTAGAATATAAATTTTATATCTTAAGTAATATGATATTTAATATGTCTATTGTTGATTGATATTATATAACCATCGTATTAATAAAAAATAAAATAATAACTAACTGACACGTTGTAATCACTAATTAGGAATACATCATATAAAATATAAATTTTATATTTTAATTATATAGATAACATTATTATTATTATTATTTAGAATATAAATTTTATATTTAAAATATGTATTTCTAATATCAATGATGGTTGCCTTTGGATGCTGATGTTGACGTAGATTACTAAACGTGACATCAGTTATGGTGGCAATTTTTTTATTTTAATTTAATTTTTATAAAAATATTTAGTAAAAATTTAAATTAATTCAGTGATAACACACGATGATTAGTAAATATTTGATTAAGGGTATTATGATAAAAATAACAGAAAAATAAATATTTAATAACAAATTTTTAATAGTATGAATTAACGTAATAATTATTAAAACACAATAGACTATGTTGATATATATATCTTAAAATAAGAAATTAAAATGTCAATTTTTCAAAAATTTATATATAAATTACCCATTTTGGAATAATGATTGCCTATTTAATATTTATATGCTAAAGGAATGATTCATGAAAGGCTTTGGTTAAAGTTTTAAGGCCAAAGCACATCAGAGTT